>JARZZO010000002.1:42531482-43144815 GCA_030544215.1 Zantedeschia hybrid cultivar | reverse complement strand
ATAGGTGTCACTGAGAGAATTGTTTCAAAATCAAAGACACCTAACTAAACTCTGGTTGAACATGTTTTGAAAGAAGAATACAGGATCGTTAAGGGTTTGAACTTGATTTGTTAGAAACCAACACTAATAATACACTGTTAACCTTTCAAGTGAAATATAAAATCGCTTAGGATTTGTGTTTCATAATGAACCGAATGTATGTTAACACTGTGTATGATGACATGGATGAGCTTGGTAACAATGTCATACACAACCCTCTGTTTGAGATTGAAGAAGATCCACAACAAACCTTCATAGGTATGCTCCAAACATCCAGAGAAGGACTTCCGAGGAAAGATTATGATGAATCTTCTACCTCGCAGGGAGAAGATGAGCCTGTAATTTCAAGTAGAACATTCCAAAATCCAGGAGAAGATCCGGAACTTATTGTTGTGTTATCACGTTATACTCCCGATCAATTCATCCAGTTAGTCTCCCGTAGCAAAATTTAGGTTGCCACTCCACGGAAAACTTAATTCCAAGGATCTTCTAGCCCACCCCAAGCTAATCAAACAATGCCAGCTCAAACAATCCCATCTAATCTCATCAACCAGGTCACACCTCCCAAGCAGGAGGAGTTCATCTATAAGAATGAGGTTGAGACTTGTGTACGGCAACTCATGGCCAAAAATCTCAGCCTTAGACAACCTCATTCCCTTTTGAGCTATTGCAAGCTCCCTCCGGCCTACTTTCCACCAGGATTCAAAGTCCCTAAGTACAGGAAGTACGATGGTACTACTGACCCATACCATCACTTATCTGGGTTTCTCATGGATTCTCACCAGTGGCTCTTCGATAGAGTCCTCCTTGTCCACCTCTTTCAGAAGTCTCTCGAGGGAGAGGCCTTGAGATGGTTTTCTTCTCTACCAGCCACTGACCTAATCAATTTTGATATGGTCTCTGAAAGATTCATCACCCACTTCAACCACATGGCAGCCTTGCCCCCTACCATATTTGACCTCGTAATGGAAAAAATGAAGTCTGATGAAGACTTCACTCACTTTGCTAATAGGTGGAGAGCTATGGCCTCTAGAGTAGAGGTTGTCATCCCTGAAGCCCAAGCGGTCACCATACTTGTTAACAATGCTACCCCTCAGCTCCGAGCTATTCTCATGCTTAGCGAGCTTCAAACATTCGCTCAGCTGTATAATCGTCCCATCAATGAGTAGGTCAGTATGCTAGCACAGCCAGCCAGGGTTCCCAATTCTCATCCTAAGTCTGATACTCAGCCCAATCAGAAACAATATTCAGTTGTTCCTCCCCCGGCTAATTACAATCGTCCCATGGCTAAACGAGCATCATATCCACCTCTGCCAAAATCATTAGCATACATTTTTTATGCCTTGCTAGCTTGTAATGCCATTCAACTCCCACCTCAAAGAGAAGGTGTTCCGCGCAGTGCGGACACGTCCAGGTATTGCCCCTACCATAGGGTCCCGGGACACGCGATCTACAATTGCTTCACTTTTAGGGATTGGGTGTATGACTTGAATGATGAAGGTCGGATAAACTGGGAAGACAAGAAAAAGGCTATTGATGCTTAGAAGGCCAAGAAGGAATTAGGAATTGTGAAAGACCCGTTACCTTCTCATCAAGTAGTCCAAGATTCCTCCAGTTCTCAAGGAAAGGTCAACACTTTGATCAAAGACTTGGAGCCCATAATAGTCTGCAGAGAACAACACTGAGAGTATGAAGGGTTTGGGATAAAACATCAAGATCCCACCTGGTCGTGTGAGACTAAAGGAGTTACTCCGGAAGTCTCTACGATTTCCCAAGACAAGCCTTTGGTCCTAATCCGACCCAAAGAACAACCAGCAATCCTCAAGCCAGTCACCCTCATTCAGATCCCTCCGATCACAGCCGAGGGACCCACCCTATCCATCTTCTGCCCAACCAGGAACCAGGGGTCGATGACCTGCCTCAATCCCATAAGGTCACCAACGGAGGAAGCAGATCCAATCTCGGTGGGAGTGATGCTCAGGAATCGCATTATTCCTCCAAGCCAACCCTTAGACTCCCAGGATAACTCAATCCCTACTGAGGGAAATGTCCAGTCTGAGTATGACATCCTCTAGCATTTGGGAAAGACTCTTGCCAAGATCTCTATCCTTGAGCTAATCTGGAAGTCTCCCACATACAGGGAAACGCTGTTTAATTTCCTACTGCAAATCACGATCAATGAAGATCTTCCTATTGGAGGAGTCACTAATGCCATCCTCTCAGTTACTCAGACCCCCATGATATCCTTTCCAGAAAAAGATCTGGCTCCCCCCGAGTGCCGATCCCTTCCTTTGTGCCTAATTGCCACTCTCAATGGCCATTCAGTAGACTCCATTTTACTGGATACCGGAGCCTCTATCAATGTTTGTCCCCTTAAGACCCTCAAAAGGATAGGGATAGATCCGGAAAAGATTGAGTCCACCTCCATGATGGTCTCGGCCTATGATAATTCCCAAAGACCAGCAGACGGAAAGATCTTCCTGCAACTGGAAATCGGCCCGGTAGCCATGATTTCGGAATTCTACATCTTGGATGTTAAGCACATCCACAATGCTACTCTAGGGAGACCTTGGATGGACCAAACCTTGGGAGTTCCATCCACCAACCACCAGTGCTATAAGTTCCCGTATAATGGGAAGATTGTGAGGGTCAAAATCACTCCCTATTTTGAGTCACTGGACGCAGTAACAGCAGAACAGATTCCATCTATGATAACTTCCAAGAAAGGCAAAGAGCCCATTCTTTCATCAGTCAATTCTCATCTCAGGCCTAAGCCCGGCATAGGTTGGCAGCTCATGAGTAAGATGGGGTATAGCTCAAGCTCCGGATTGGGAAGAGAAGAATAAGGCATTCGTGACCCTATCTTAGAGAACCCTATCAATGGGGGATGTGGCCTGAGTTACAAGTCTACTGAACTAACAAAAGGGACAAAGAAATGGTCCCTCATGAATCACTTCGTGAGAAAGAAGCAGGAGTTGCCCAGGATAGAAGAAGGAGTGCAAGAAGAGAACAAGGATAGTCGAGAGGAAAATGAAGAAGATTTTGGCATAACATCCTTGTTTCATGAATCAAACAGCCCACAGATAGGGCTCTTTTTGGTCAAGGATGAACCAACTCCCGCCACGTTCATTCCTTTCTTGTTCCACCCACCTTCCATCCTGATGCTCCCACCACCGGTCGACGCCTCTGCTTCTGAATGTTTCATGTTAGAGGTGTTTGGTCGTGAAAAAAAAAGTTCAATTCTCATCCTGAAGGAGGCGAGGGAGGCGAGGTCACTTTTGAGGAACTTGCATGGTGGGGCAACCCCGTCATCGTTGAGTCTTTATCCCAAGGATCTACCGTTGTCCCATCCGGGGCAAAACTGACCCATTCTCCGGGTCATGTACATAGTAGTTTAGGAATTAGGATAGCCTCCTCCCTGTACAGGGATTGTAGGGCTAAGCAGGTCCCTTTGTTCTTAGTTCAGGAGTTAGCAAATAGGTATAAAGTTTTGAACAAAATGGACAAGTTTCTTCAGATAGGGGTCATCTCTGAGCCATTGGAGCTTGTGAAAGATGAATCTTGCAATGATGGTCTGGGAGTATTTGAGCTTAGTGTAGGGGAAGAGGATGACTTGGCCGAACCACTTGTCAATGGGACGAGACGGTTTGATGAACCTTCATCAGCCGTCGACGAACCCACTAAAGAAGTCAACCTTGGAACAGAGAAGGATCGGATAATAGTGCTAGTTAGCGCCCGATTGAGTCCGGAAAAAGAAGGGTCCATAATAGCCGTACTCCGGGAACATCGTGACGGGTTTGCTCAGTCATATGAGGATATGCCCGGATTAAACACGGAATTAGTAGAACATCGGTTAATCCTCAAACCTGATGCTAAACCCGTGAAACAAAAATTGAGACGGCTACAACCGGAATTAGCACTTAAGGTAAAAAAAGAGGTTGATAAATTACACAAGGCCAAGTTCATTCGGATAGTGCTCTATCCTAAGTGGGTAGCTAATATTGTCCCCGTGGCAAAAAAAGACGGAAAGGTCAGAGTTTGCATAGATTTTCACAATCTCAATCAAGCTTGTCCAAAAGATGACTTCCCACTTCCTCATATAGACTTGCTAGTCAATAATACGGCTGGATTTGAAATGTTGTCCTTCATAGATGGTTTTTCAGGATATAATCAAATCCGACTAGCTAAAGAAGACCAAGAGAAAACATCTTTTATAACCCCATGGGGAACTTATTGCTACATGGTCATGCCATTTGGGCTTAAGAACGCTGGAGCCACCTACCAGAGGGTGATGATAGCAATTTTTCATGACATGATTCACATCGACATGGAGGTTTATGTGGATGATATCTTAGTGAAGTCTAAAACCAGGAAGAGTCTAAAACCAGGAAGGAACATGCTCAAGTTCTTAGGGCTATAATGCAGAGGTCAAGAGAGCACCAACTGAAAATGAATCCAAAAAAGTGCGTATTCGGTGTTACTTTTGGTAAATTGCTAGGGTTCATAGTAAGTAGAAGGGGGATTGAGGTTGATCCGGACAAAGTGAAGGCGATAGTGGAAATGCCCCCTCCTAAAAATGTCAGGGATATAAAGGGTCTCATCGGCCGTTTGCAATTTATCAGACAGTTCATATCTCAACATTTTGTGAGATGTAAGCCCTTTTATGATTTATTGAAAGGAGGGGAAAAGTTTATTTGGAGTGATAAGTGTCAAAAGGCCTTCGACGAATTGAAGAGCTATCTCCTCAATCCACCAGTCCTTATGGCTCCTATCCCGGGGCGGCCTTTATTGCTATATGTCTCCACCACTGAAGAATCAGCTGGAGCAGTATTGACCCAACTTGACGACGAGAAGAAAGAAAGAGCAGTGTACTATCTCTCCAAGCTCTTCAATGATGCTGAAAAGCGATACACTGCCATGGAAAGGACATGTGCGGCCGTCGTCTGGGTAGTGCCGAAATTGAAGCACTACTTCCTCGCCCACGCGGTCAAACTCCTAGCAAGAATGAACTCGATAAAATATTTGATAGAGCGGCCAGTTGTAACAGATAGGTTGGTGCGATGGCAGACCTTCTTGAACCAATTTGACATTACCTATGTAATCAGAAGGCTGTAAAGGGGCAAGCAATTGCTGAGCACCTAGCTCATCATCCGCTGCCTACATTTTCACCCGCCAACGATGAATTCCCGGATGAGGAGTTGGGTTTAATAGTGGATGATATCCCATCCTGGGTCCTTTACTTCAATAGGGCGCTTAATTCTCAAGGCAGTGGGGTAGGAGTGGTCCTCGTATCTCCGGAAGGGGTAAGTATTCCGCACGCTTGCCAACTCTCCTTCTCAGTAACCAACAATGTCGCTGAACATGAGGCTCTCCTAGCTGGCTTAAAATTGGCATTGGTCATCAAAGTCCTGGAATTGAGGATAATTGGAGATTATCAATTGATCCTCTGCCAAACCGTGGGCAAGTATCAAACTCGGGATCCAAAATTGAAGCCATATCAGGAGTTAGTGAGATCACTAGCCAGGCATTTCAGAAGGATTACCTACGTACATGTGCCTAGGTCTCGGAACATCCTAGCAGATGCCCTGGCCTCCCTGTCTTCAGCACTAGAAATTCCCATCACCAAAAGCTCAACCACCATCACTTTGCACAAGCAAGACTCGCCCTCCTTCCAGGACCCCTGGTTCCAACAATTCCTTCGCTCATCTGAACATGTCTCTGCTATCACAGAAGAATTCACCCCCGATTGGGATGATGGAAATCCGTGGTATTTTGATATCATGAACTACCTTCGTGATGGATCCTTCCCATCTTATGCCACAACTTCAGACCGCAAGGCTATCCGCCAAGCATCTCAACGCTACCTTATCTTAGGCGGACTTCTTTTCAGAAGATCCTTCAATGGGGTGCTCCTTCGGTGTCTAGATGATGTTGAGATCCAGCATGTCTTGGAAGCAGCTCATGCAAGCGATTGTGGTGGTCATATCAATGGCCGTGCCTTAACTCAGAAGCTCCTCATGTCCTATTATTGGCCTTCAATGGAGGCTGATTGTTCCATATTTGTTCAGAGGTGCTTGAAATGTCAGTTACATGCTAACAAGATTCATGCACCTTCATCATCTCTCATATCCATCGTTTCCCCTTGGCCCTTCGCCATGTGGGCATTCGACGTTATAGGACCTCTGGAGGATCGATCAGGCGAAATAAAAAGGAAATCATTCATCTTAACTGCCACTGAGTATTTCACTAAATGGGCTGAAGCGGAAGCGTTTGCGGAGATCAAAGCATCCACAGTGGTGAAGTTCATCAAGCGCAACATCCTCGCCAGGTTCGGGACACCGCGCGATCTCATCACCGACAATGGACCACAATTCATCTCCCAGGAGCTCCAGGACATGTGTAGTAAGTATGGCATCAATTTGCACCACTCCTCGCCTTACTATCTACGAGGAAATGGTCAAGCCGAAGCCACCAATAAGACTCTCATTCGAATCATCAAAAGAACTTGCAAATCTCACAATTATTCAGACTGGTCGGATCGCCTAGTCGAGGCTCTTTGGGCGTATCGTACTTTTGTCCAAACTCCCACCAGACAAACACCTTATGCACTGACATTTGGAACAGATGCGGTACTTCCATATGAGATTCTCCTTCCTTCTCTAAGAGTGCAGTTGGATAATGGAATTCACGACGCTGAACGTCGTAAGGCCATGTTCTCCCAACTGAAACTATTAGACGAAAAAAGGATAATGGCGGCAAACCATGCTAAAGTTTACAGAAATAGAATTGCGAGATTCTATGCAAAAAAATTCTCGAAAGAAAGTTTGAAATTGGGGAAATGGTACTGAAGAGAAAAATGATCAAAATTCCTGGTTCCAGGAACAAGTTGCAGAAAAATTGGGAAGGACCATTTGTAATTAAGGAGGCATACTCAGGTAATGTATACCGCCTAATCGATGAAAAGGGAGAGGAGTTAACCCATCCTTGGAATGGGGTGTATCTGAAGAAGTTTTACCCATAAAAATGCAAAAAAAATCAAAATTTCAAAATCCAAAAAAAAATGAAATATTCCAAAAAGCAACAAAAATATTTGTAAATATGTGCATACTTCAATGAAAATGACAAAAAAATTAGAAAAAGACACAAAATCCAGCTGTCTGGTGACTGCCACATAACCCCCTGTCTAGGTCTAGTTGCATGACAGATTGGGTTGACCTTAAGGTTTGGCTAAGATTTTGGTCCACCAGAACCTTGGACGTGTCTACTTTACTTTCATACGGATCCCTAAGATCATCATGAGATGCATATACCTACACGTTTTTTTTAAAGAGAACCTTCTTAAAATGAGTTCGAAGTCTTTAGTACACTGTCAACTGCAACCTTTGCTCTTCATTTCTCGACTGATCAGGACAGTTGACGCCCTTAAACGGTCGAGCTCAGCAAACTGCGGTTCCTCAACAACCCGATAGATGTAACCCCTCAAATAGGCCCAAATATGAAATGTAAAGGACCAGAGCACGTGAAGAGGGCAGTGTCCCCGCAGGCGGAATATCAAATAACCCCGAAATATCAAGAGAGCAAAAGAAGTACAAAAAAAAGAAAAGGGGTTCAAGCAATCATACAAAAAAAAATCCTGGTCGTAACCGTGCCTGGCCATGAAATCTACCAAATGCCTGAAAAGTCAAAAATAGGGGCATCTAGGAGGTCAAAAAGGGTCCATTTTGTCATAGCTCGATCTTTTAACAGTTTTGTCGATCCTCCTTTGAGGTTTGTCTCCAAAATTTCTTCACTTTTTCTCCCCCAAGGTTTAACACGAGATAGCTATCTAAAGACCAAACATCATTTTAAAACGGTTCGTTTTTCAAAAATCATCATATGCTCACATGATCACAGGAGTCCAAAATGGGTAAAGAGTAATGTCAATGTTTCTGGTGAATCAATTCCTTAACCATAATCTCAATGAGCACTCTCAAAACTTCGGACTTAGGTCAATGCATGCGCGTCACCGATAGGTGCGACGGCGTCTGATTCCGGGTCAGCGTCGCACGGTTGACCGTTGGGGTTCCAAGGTGTTCCATTTTATACCTTCTAGATTGTGAGGAAAGAGACCCGGGTTGGGCAAATCATTTACCTCGAAAACTTTTTGGGCAAACTTGGTGGTCTGGAGCAGCTAGGAGCCTAAGCATGGCATGACGGTATTGTCATCAGTATGAGTCTTAGCCGGTCAAGGTTAGTTTGAGGAGTCTAGAGGCCCAAATCAATTTAGATGTGTGCTTAGGATACCTGGGAAGTTGAGTGTGCATTTCCCTTTAAATATTCAATCAGGCTAAGTTTGGGCAGTCACCAGGTGGTCGGAATCAAAAAACATGTTTTCGTTCATCACACACCCCACTTGTTAATATCCGCTAGCATTTGCATATTTTCTTGTCACATTGATTTCAATGCTCTTCTTTTGTCTGATTAGTAGGACGCGGCCCCTTGACCCTATGCGAAGGCTAGGGAAAAGGTAGTTGCTCTTTTTGGTAAGGGGCCGAAAACAGATACTACTAATTGTTTCCCCTAATGTTGTGCATGCAGGAAGAATAGGTATGAACAAAAAGCAAAACAAGAAGTGCCCGGATACAAATAGTAAAATATGCAAATGTTCATACATCACGATACAGGGGCATACCCCTATATCAACTCTCAATCCCTCTTCCTTCCCTCCGTCTCATCCTCTCCCCTATTATGAGAGGAGTGTCTCATCTGACTCTCAGCATCATCCTCCCGAGTACGGCAATGACCTGATGCCGATCACATAGACCCCGAAGAGCCAGCAGGTCGAAGTACTCTCCATGCGTCCTCAGCAAGAAGGGAGTCGAGGTCTCTAAAGATAGAACTCCCAGTAAGTGCCTGGCCAGCCAATGGGCAGGGATAAGAGGACGAGCTCCTGGACTCTGTGCGCTAGATCTCGTGGCTCGTTCTCGCCCATTCTTCATCACCCGGTCCCACAGGGTCCGGTACTTGAAATCAAGCTCCCTCACCTCTGTCTGCAACCTCGTTAGCTCCTCCTGCAAGCCGGCTATCTTACCCTCCTAGTACATGTCTGGATGGGATCCTTCTCTTGCCCTGGCCCGAGCAGTCCGCTCCTCTAGCACCTGATCTCTCAATTGCTGATTGAGGCTCTCTAATTCCTACGCCCTGGCTAAAACGGCCTCCACCTCTTGGCGCTGCAAAGGAACTTAGGGTTAAGCAAGCTCAATCGGAATAACACAAGAGTGGAGCAATCCTCACCTGCTGTGCCAAGTTCGCCTCCCGGGCCTCCGCACGACGGAGGGCATCCTGCAACCTCTCCTCCCAATCAGCAAGGGCAGCTGGCCCCTGAGATGATGAGCCTGCGCCAGGATCTCCTCGCAGCCCGTGACGGGCTAGCGTTTCTCTCTGCATCACAAAGAGTTTCACAAAATAAAAGGACAATTTCACACCCTAAAACAGAAATCAAACTTCTCACCAATTCTCCAATTTGGCGAAGCAAGTCACTCGTTTGTAGAACCAAAATCTCATTCTGATTCTTTAGAATCTGCATAGCTTCGGTTTCGGGCACCTGTTGCAAGAATACCACCAAGGTCAGTCAGTAAGAAGAGATTGGGTGAAATGGATTGAAGGGTTTAGATTGACGCACCCACCGCGCATCTAGGAACGTGCGGTACGCATACCGTCGAGCGTAATCCCCCAAGTATGTGATACTATCTTGCAGGAATTTATCCTCATGCAAGGCATCCCCGGTGCGGTACCATACTTCAATCTCAGCTCGCCTTACCACTCGCCAGTCCTGACCAATTGCAGAAGATCAGCGACGACCGCGGTTCATATCAGGGTAGGTCGGAAAGGCAAGTAAAGGTTGGTGCCATCCCCACGTGCGGAAGGCCATCCGAACAAACATGCCATCACAGATATTCACACATAGCAAGGGCACTTCCCGCAGGAATTGGGAGAGACTCTGAGACACCCATAGATGATCAGCGAGGTCCTCCTCTACATATGGCATCCACACCACCTGAATGAAGTGAAAGGTCAGACTTAATCATTGGTCAAGATGCACATATATCTTGAATTACTCACCATGTGAGGAGGAAATGTGTCAAGCTGGGCACGGATGTCCTCCACGCGGTACATGACGGGACGATAATCCCGGATCACTTCCCACCGCACCATAAGTGGAGTCCATCGCTCACGATCCGCAGAGACGGCCCCATGGCCGATGGGGAAGCGGGTATAACCCCAGATCTACAAGGGAAAACACAGTCAATATCAACCAGCATAAGTGAGGAAGGACGGAGATCAACAATCAAGAAGGATTACCTGAAGAAAAGGCGTGAATCCACCCAAATTGCCGGACCCCTGGCGATAGCTCACCATGTGAGAAAAGAGGTGACCCAGCATCGCAGCTCCCCATGCCATCTTCTTCGCTGCTTGGAGGTCCTCCAATAGCGGCAAGTACTTCAAGTTAACCTTCTCTGAAGCTGTAGCAAATAACAGCCTTCCGAAGAAGAACAGGAGGAAGATCCGTAAATTCTCATCATCTGAGCGGCCATCCAAATCCAGCAAGGTCTCTACTCTCTCAGCAAAAGCCTCAAGAGTCTCGCTCGGCATCCGCCGTATGAATCCTTTTCTCCCTTCATCATGAACTTTAACATGAATAGAATTGAGGTTTCTCTACCAGAACTCCTAAACATGTTAAAGAGTATTGAAGGGACCATACAGAAGAAGAAACCATCTTCTGTAATGATTGTTGGTCGGACCAACAAGAAAATGAAGGCCACCCATACACCCAATAACAAGAAAGGAAAGAAATCGACTAAAGGTAATCAGATCACCAAGGCAAGCAAGGGCAAGGACAAGAAGGATGAAAAAGACAACAAATGCTTTCGGTGTGGACAGACAAGTCACTGGACAAGAAATTGCAAGGCAATTCTAAATGAAGGTATTTTTGTCATTAACTTAAATTTATCTCTTATGAGATCCACATCATGGGTATTGGATACTGGATGTGCATCTCATATCTGCAATTCTTTGCAGGTACTGACAAATAAAAGAACACTTGACAAAAGAGAGATCCAACTAAGGATGGGCAATGGAGCTATAGTTGTTGCTAAAGCTGTGGGGACTGCTCGTCTTAGCTTACCTTCTGGGATAATTCTGGAGTTAACAGAGTGTTATTTTGTTCCAGAAATTATCAGAAACATTGTATCTATTTTCTGCTTAAACAATGTTGGCTACTCTTTGACGATAACTAGCACTGGGTGCTCTATTATCAATAATTGTTTGATTATAATTAATGGTTATTTGTTCAATGGGTTATATGTATTGGATACATGTAATAATGTAATGCAGGTTTCCAGTGATAAGACAGAAGAAGTGAATATTACATATCTTTGGCATTGCAGACTTGGTCATATAGGAGAGAAAAGGATTTCTCACCTATGTTCAAATGGATACTTGAATTCATTTGAATTCAAATCATTTGATACATGTGAGTCATGTCTCATGGGGAAGATGACGAAAGCTCCTTTTAGTGGACATGGTGAAAGGGCTGCCGAGCTTGTGGAACTCATACATATGGATGTATGTGGACCCATGTCAATAGAAGATAAAGGAGGATATCTCTATTTCATTTCTTTTATTGATGACTTCTCTAGGTATGGTTGTAAGTATTTAATGAGATATAAATCACATGCTTTTGAGAAGTTTAAAGAATATAAGAATGAAGTAGAGAAGCAGACTGATAAAAGTATTAAAACTCTTCGATCAAATCGATGAGGTAAATACTTAAGTCTCGAATTCACTTCTTACTTAAAGGACAATGGAATAATTTCTTAGTGTATGCCACAGTATAATGGTGTATCTAAAAGGAGAAATAGGACCTTGTTAGACATGGTCCGTTCCATGATGTCCTTGGAAGAATTGCCATTGTCTCTATGGGGGTATGCTTTAGAGACTGCAGCCTACTTGTTAAATAGGGTTTCGAGTAAGTCAGTTCCTAACATATCATATGAGATATGGAAGGGAAAGAAACTGAAGTTTAATTATATTAAAGTTTGGGTGTGTCCTGCCCATGTGAAGAGAAATGACGCAGATAAGCTAGAGTCAAGAACAGATAAGTGTAGGTTTGTAGGATATCCAAAAGAGACATTTATATATTATTTCTATCACCCTTCTGAGCAAAGGGTCTTAGTGGACAAGAGAGCTGTATTCCTGGAGAAAGAATATCTCCTCCAGAAAAACAGTTGGAGCCAGATAAAACTGGACGAGGTCCATCAACCACAAACTAGGGACACAGTCTCATTAGATGAGACACCACCTACGAAAAATACTCAAAACGAAACATAGATATTGCGAAGATTAGGTAGGGTACCTAGAGAACCTGAGAGATATGTTGGACACATCTCTGATAGTTCGTCTAAGGTACAGATAAATGAGGATGATGATCCTCAATCCTATCATGAGGCAATTCGTAATTCTGACTCTGAGAAATGGAAGGAAGCTATGGATTTAGAAATCCAATCCATGTATACCAATCAAGTTTGGAACTTGGTTGACATATCTGAAGGGAAGGTCCCTATCGGCTGCAAATGGATCTTCAAAAGGAAGACCGGAGCAGATGGACAAATTGACACTTATAAGGCTTAACTAGTGGCAAAGGGATATCATCAAAGACAAGGAATTGACTATAACGAAACTTTTTCACTAGAAGCAATGATAAAGTCAATTAGAATCCTCTTTGTAGATTATGAGATCTGGCAGATGAATGTAAAGACAGCTTTCCATAATGGAAACCTGTCAGAAGAGGTGTACATGGTACAACTTGATGGATTCACATCTAAGCAGCATCCCAATAAGGTATTAAAGCTTCAGAAATCCATTTATGGATTGAAGCAGGAGTCTACAAGTTGAAATTTGAGATTTGATGAGGTTATCAAATCTTTTGACTTCATTCAAAATGAAGACGAACCCTGTGTTTACAAGAAGGTCAGTGGGAGCTCAGTGACCTTCTTAATCCTCTATGTTGATGACATCTTACTCATTGGGAATGATGTAAGGATGCTGACATCAACAAAGTCTTGGTTGTCCAAGACATTCTCCATGAAGGATTTGGGAGAAGCATCCTATGTGCTGGGCATAAGGATCTATCGTGATAGATCAAAAAGGATGTTGGGAATGTCCCAATCCATGTACATAGATACTATACTCAGGAGATTCCAGTTGAAAAATTCCAAAGAGGTCTCATTCCTATGAGACATGGAATTTATCTACCTAAGGGCATGGCCCCTAGAACACCTGAGGAAGTCGAGCACATGAGTCGGGTACCCTATGCCTCGGCAATAGGGTCGATCATGTATGCCATGCTATGTACTCGCCCTGATGTGGACAATGCTTTGAGCATTACCAAAATATATCAGAGTGATCCAGGCGAAGAGCACTAGAAAGCAGTGAAATGCATCTTTAAGTACTTGAGAAGGACTAAGGATCTTTTCTTGCTGTATGGAAGAGAAGAGAACTTGCAATTGAGAGCATATATAGACTCTAGTTTTCAGTCAGATTCAGATGATAGCAAATCCATGTCTGGATTTGTATTCATGTTAAATGGAGGGGCAGTCAGTTGGAAGAGTTCCAAGCAAAAAATGACTGTAGATTCAACGACAGAGGCAGAGTATATAACTGCGGCTGAAGCTGCCAAAGAAGCGGTCTGGATGAAGAAATTGATCTCGGAACTTGACATAGTTCCCAGCATATCAGCTCCCATCCCATTATTATGTGATAATAATGGGGCCATCGCGTAGGTGAAAGAACCTTGGTCTCACCAAAGGTCGAAGCATATTCTAAGGCGCTTCCACCTGATTCGGGAGATTGCTACAAGGGGAGATGTGATGGTAGAGCATGTACCATCATAAGACAATATTGCAGATCCACTGACTAAGCCTTTGTCACAGATTGTGTTTGAGTGTCATTGGGAAAAGATGGGCCTCAAGACTGTGGGGAATTGGCTGTAATACAAGTGGGAGATTGTTAGTTTTTGGCTGTCCTATAGACTAATTATGGGCTGCGTAGGCCCAATGTGTTGTACAATCTTGTTCAATATAATTAAGTGGTAATTAGAACGTAAATTTGTAATCTGTGGATTGCTTTGCGTTGTCCCTAGGATATGTGGTTGTAAGGTTAATTTCGAGATGAGATCTCGAATGTGAGTTTGACTGTATATGGACATATACCTTAAACTGTTCATGATTGGAGAGTAATCACTCTGGGACATTGATTACGTGTAAATCAGCACGCATGATGTGTAGATGACCAATCTTATGGTCATAGGTGCGGGGCACCAGCACATATGTGTGGGCATTCATCCTGGGAGGATGTTCACTGAGCTGATCCACTGATGGATCTTCATATGGTTAATTATACCTAATGTCAACTGAAGATCCATCTGTCTCAGTAGTATCGTTGATCCTTTAACTTAAGACATTAATGAGGTCTTGCATGAGGACTGGTATGGTCTAATGTTTGGTTAAGTGACTTTAACCATAAGTTATGAAACACCGAATTATTAGCCACATTGGGATACATGCGAAGACCGTTAATGGTTAAGAGGGGATCGCTAACTATCAGGTATATCATAGACAGTTAATGAGTCATGACATAAACGCTCCACTAAATCCCTGGCCAGGGTGGTATTAGTTCGTTTGGAACGAACGTGAAAATATTATGAAGGTCATGGTCAGACGACACGATCACTAGTGGTTTGACGAAACCATACCATACGATCAGCTCGGACTCATAGAATGAGCGAGAGATTATAGAGATACGGTAACTGAAGACTTACAGGTGCCAGACAGGGTGAATATGAATCCGACATCCTCTTCGATCACGTGGATTTGCTTGATCCAATGTGATCAAAAAGGTCTGGAACAAATTAAATGGTTACTGGGAATAACCGGTTTAATTTACTTCTAATTAGATTAGAAGTTAATGTATCTTTAAACCAGAGTGATAATGGGCTTAGAGGATCACATACAAATAACTCTTGCAGAACGGAATATTGTTGTATGAAATAATATACTAAAGTGTTTGATTCTTTTGGGAAAAGAATCTATAAATAGATTAAAAGTATAAATATAATAATAAAAAGGGCATATATATAATATATGTATTATTAGGCTTATTTGATAAATAAGCTAATAATAATATCTTGATATATAAATGTCCTAGGGTTAACTTTAACTTCAACAGTTAAAAGATTGGTTTGGTTAAAAGAGGCAGTTCACGCTGCCGCCATACCATTCCTATATATAACCCTTAGCTTTCTGAGAATCCAAAACCTAAGAAATCAAACCACTCCAAAGGTTGGCCATCAAGAGGAGAAAGAAGAGTTGGACTCTTCCCAGGTTCTTGAGGCAAGTGGATTTTGTGCGGGTTTTTGGAGAAGTTGACCTCCGTTGTTGCAAGGGTTGGTGTGGATTAAGCTCTAGAGGCCGGACGTTTGTGCGGCTCAAAGCTTCAAGGAGTTCGGCATCTATTTTCACAAGATAACATATTATGTGCAAGGTGATAAATCTCGTGTGATTTATTTACATCATTTTTATTGCATCCATCGGAGCCCGAAACAGTTTGGGAAATCATTTTGTTTTATGTTCTTCCGCTTCTGTGATTTCCCAGGGGTTACAACTGAACCCAACACCCAGGGCATCAGAAATGCCTTGCTCTCAACGTGCCATCGCTCTCTCAATACCTGTAGAAGGACGAGGTTGATCTAGAATGACTCTATCTCTAAAATCTCTTGGAACCCATCGCCGCCAACCGCGCCTTCTGGAAATCCGAAAGACCACGGTACACCAGTACCACCAAGTAAGCGATCATCCTTTATCATTGAAACCCTCGGTTTCTGGCGATTACGATCTTTATAGTTTGTTTATTATCCATATGAATATGATAATCATGATTTTCACACACCATAATTAAGCACTCATAGCCACAAGAATAGTTTCAGATGGAATGCCAAGAGTCTTCAGAGCAAGCGACCATGTCTCCACTGTAATAAGCTCAACAAGAGCATCATCCAGGCTTGGCAGAGGGGACCATGAAGAAGTTGACTGTGAAGTGCCTCGTACTTAGGGCGAAAACACATCAGAAAGTGATATAGATAGTGTCGGTCCCGCAGGCTAGGAACATGTAGAGATATGGCCGGACACATGCATAGCATCTAACTCTGACCAGATACGTCGAAGGCGGGTGAAGAACTCCTGGATCGACAGCTCACCCTGACGAAGGTTGTCAAACTCACTACGAAGCTGATACTCTCGAGTGCCAGTAGACTAAACATAGCACCTAGCAAGATAAGTATATTGTGTCCGAGGTGTAGTAAAATCCAAAAGATGCAGACAGATGGAAGGATCAACCGAACGAAAAATATAGCCCATAACTAGTTCATCATTATCCTTCCAGATTTGGAAAGAGAAATAGAAGCAGTACCTTTGTTCGCAGAGGTACCAATTTCAACTGCTGGAGGAAGATGAGTGCCATCGATATATCCCCACAACTTGACAGCACGGAGATTTGATCGAACGGTGGCAGCCCATACAACATAGTTACTTGCATCCTTCAGTTGAACATCCATCTTTGGAATATCGAAAATTGCAATCGAAGCCATGACGTTGTAAAGCTGATAGATAACTTATGTAGTGGGGTGGTGACCCAATCCACCTCGGGGGAGCTTCGCGGGAGGTAATTGGAACACGGTGAGGCCTTTCCAAGTGATCTAAGCAGGCGACACCAACGACACCTTTAATGCAGGCCAGTCAGTGCCTCACCTCAACACCTTCGAGAGAGCAGGGAGCAGGCCGAGAACCTCAAAGACCCACCCCCCCCCCCCCAAAGTCCGAGCAAGCAAGCAGGCAGGCAAACGGATGCCAGGGCAGACGAGGACCGATGCATTGTCAGCTGATCGAGCGGGCCGGCGGACGGATGCCGATGTAGACGACGAGGACCAGCATGGTGGGCTCGATGGATGTCAGCACAGACGAGGAGGATGGATGTTGCAGGGCAGACGAATGAGTCAAGACACCAGTCTTGTAATTAAAATGAAATAAAATATAAATTAATCAAGGATAATATTGTTAAACTGCCATTGATGAGTCAAGACACCAATCTTGTAATCCAGTGCTAAGCCGAAGCTCATTTGTCCATGCACTATTTCACAAAAGCGGAACCATCGTCCCCATCAATTGACAATCTAATGGCGTATCCGTGCAATTAAGAATCCTCTGAAATTATCATTGTTTTTGTTGAAGGTGAACTCAAATTCCAGTTTCATCAAAAGCACAAGGTCCTTGATATAATCTAATAAATATTTATCATATAGTAATGCTAATGCAAATCAATTACATGATAATACAGGGATAGAGATAACCATCTTTTTAGTCACAACTAGGACTCAGTGAAACTCCCACAGTGGGACCTTATTAGAAACTTTGGCATCATTTCCATTTCCTTCAATTTTCCTGCACTCAGATTTCATCGATAATTTCATGCAAAGGAATAATCATGAATAAATAACATATAATATGCAGTTTTGGAAAATGTCAGAAAATTCCTAAAAAGGCGTCACTCTGAGTCGACGTCATTTAAATGATGTCGCCCCGTCCAGACACGATTTAACTTATCGAAATAGGCTACTCTAACTCCAATCCGAATTCTACTTTCCTCCCTCAAGCTCCCTCTTCCAACTCGGAAAGGGCTTCTCAACTTTGCAAATCACTCTATATAACCTCTCTCTCTTCAATTCAATTCAATATAACAAGCAATTAAGAGGGAAAGCTAGAGAATTCTCTTCAAGACTCGAGGGAAAAGAGAGGAAAGAGGAAGAAATCAAGCAATCAGTGAGGGAATCAATTTTATTCAAAGAAGATGACTAGCTTTGCTAAGGACTCTTCAAACAAGAGGGTAAGGAAGATGATTAAATGGCTTTCTGATGTGGAAGGCCATCTAAGTGCGAGAGATGTTAACCTACAAGTAAGTTACTTTCTCTTTCATATTCATATTTTTATTCTTTTCTTCATTCTTTTACATGAATTCTCCATGCTCCCAAATTCTTTTCAATGTGATAGAACTATGCTATTTTCTTTTCAAAGGATATCCTTTCTTCCCCAGTCTAAGACGATTATCTTCACTTCCATAGATCCAAAAGCTAGTTGGAAAAATCAATCACTCCATACAATCCTATATATCCAAATGGCACATCCAATGATTGATTATCCATGCTAAACATTACAAAAGCACACTCATGGATTGGGCTTCAATGGGCGCTTTGATCGAGCTGTGGCACACTCAAACTCATACTTTTCTTTTCTCTACTTTCGAAGCCACCATCCTTTTAGAAGAAGCTGAACTTTTATTAGGCCTTCCTAAGCTTAAGGTCAATAATGATGAACTTGATTTGACTGAGATGATATTCATGAGGGAAAAGATCAATGGTCATCAATTCTTGAATAAGATTATGAAGAATCCAAAAGAGATTCATTCATGGCTATCTTACCCAAAAGGAGATCAATCTTACAAAGCTGGTTGAATGGATCTTGAAAAAGATAGAAAATCTCAAGGAAAAAAATACAAAGACTATGATGATGGCATTCATTGTGTGTTTAGTTGGACCTCTACTATTCCCTGCCCAAGATAATATTTTGGAAGATGATCAGATCAGCGCAATCAGTGGGATCTTTGAAGGAAAGCAGATCAGCACAACGGTTCTAGCCTATCTCTATAGCGGGCTCTCTACAGCTTCTACAGGTCAACTTCCTTATGGTAGCATGCTACTCTTAGCTCTATGGGTGGAATTCCACTTCAAGTTCAAACATAATGAGGAAAAAGTTCCAAGGATATCCCAAATGTACCAGCGTCGTCCTATTTTCCATATTGCCAACATTGTGAACTTCAATGACAACATGACCAATCGAATGCCCAACCTCAAAACTCGAGCTGACTGGCGCGCTTATTTCAAGACTATGCCCAGGACTGGATTCGAATCCACGCCACTTGCTCTCATAGAAAAGGCAGTTCTAGTGCGTCGTAGTGCTGGCACAGAACTTCGACTGATCGGGGCAACTGAGCTCGTTCTTTATAATCCACATCGCTGTCATCGTCAACTCGATATGCCGCGCTATGAATTTCCTGAGATCTCTTCTCTTTCTCCAATCAAGAAGCAGGCATTAGGTACCGATGAAGACTTATAGACGACAGAACTCATTGCAACTCTATGGAACATCGCATTCACCCATTGTGTGAATACTTCACATGAAGTGAATAGAGAATTGTGGAAAGCTTATGTAAAAGAGCTTCAGAAAATCAGACCTGAAAGTTCTCAATCTCTACCCAAAGTTTAATTGTAATTTCTGAAGTTTCAATAAAAAATTCTTCCTTTTATTATAATAAAGATTTTTCCTTAATATTTGTGTAATTTTTTTGGAATTTTTCCTCAAGCAAAACAACTCATTTTCTTCAAAATAACAAGTTTCGGGCTCATTAATGCAAATAGCGTCGACTCAGAAAGATGCTTTTCAACAAACTTCAATTTTCGAAAATTAGAATTTAATCCTTAAAGTAGCCTGAACCATGTCGACCATGGGGACGCTATTTAGCCAATTAAAGCGTAGAAATTACAGTAATAATCTAGAAAGGAAACTGGAAAACATTAGGAAAGCTAAAAGGCGTCGTCCATGAGCGACTTTCTTCAGATAATTAGGAAATTGATTCAAATTTAAAATCAGAAACCCAGACAGATTAGGACCTAAACGGCATCGTCCACGGGCGATGTCATTCAATTAAATCTATCTAAATTTGATAATTTAATTACGAACTTATTTTGGATAGAAATTTAAAAGGCGTCGTCCATAGTCGACACTAATTAACCAAATTCGAGAAAAATCAATAAAAAATAATTAATCATTAAAAATCAGACAATTCTTGGGCATTATAATTGTGAAATGAAATTTACTCAATATAAAGTCAAAATTATCGTGTCTACATGCGTACTTCTCCCTTTCTCACATTCCATTGTATCTCTATCTCCCTCTTTGATGTACTCACCATAAGGCTTCTTTTAAATTATCATGTAAATTATGAATTTATTATGTAATTTAATCGAGGCAACCGAGCATGGAGTGAGGATGATCCACAACTGCAACCAAGAAGGACATGAAGGAGTTCATTCAATCTATGAGTTTGCAGGCTCATAATATAAATGTTATATTGTGTATGTGTATGTGTTTGACTGTCTGGCTAAAGTCACACCACAGTGTTGTCCATGACCACATCATGACATGTATGCGATACGTATATTTCTTTTGATTACGAATCAAATTACTAAGTTATTAGTATATATAATATATACGATGTATTTAAATACTATCACCTAGGATGATACCAAAAATAAATAAAATAAAACATTCTTTATAAAGTCTAAGCCGTAGCACGAGTCATTAAGAATGCACTATATGGCTCTCCATCAATATAGTTTTTAGAACTTAATTCAGTGGTGGCATTTTCTATGTGTTTACTCAAGATTTGCCATCATCTAATGAAAGGACTATTAACTGTGGCATTAGATGCCTTGAGATTGGAATAAAGAAGCGATATAGCTATCCTCGTGTTTACCCGAGAGTTATATTTCTACTTTACTCCATCACATATTGATGGTAAGGCTTAGACTAGACATAATGGTCTACTGTGTTTACTCGGGACCATTAATAACCTGAGAATCGAAATAAGATCGGATATTGCAAGGAGGTGCAATTATCATGAGATGGTTGTTCTTAGATAGCAATATGATACTATGTGTTCACCCGAGGTCATACTGTGATATATGCATATTTTAATCCCCACTAGGAACAATCGGCATCTCCTGTTCTGTATATTTGAAGGTTATACTGTTCGACAAAAATTAGTGGGAGTAAAATTAGATTATAAAGTCTAAATCTTGTTTTTCAAATTAATAACTGAATTTTTGCTAATTGAAATTTATTATCTCCTGTAGGCTAAGATGTCGCACCATAACCTGTTGCGTGGCATACTAGATGCCAATCGTTTGACAGGCTCTAACTACTCAGACTGGCTCAAGAACCTGAAGATTGTCTTCAGGTCTGAGCAAATTGCGTATGTCCTAGATGATGAACCTCCTACTGAACTAGCATTAGATGCTTCAGCGGAGGACATTGTGACATATGAGAAATGGAAGGAAGACTCCACCATGTGCTGCATGCTGGCCTCTATGATCAATGAATTACAGAGGCAACATGAGGAGATGGATGCTAGATCCATCATGCTCCATTTGAAGGAGCTATTTGGTGAGCAGAGCAGAATCAAAAGATATGAGATATCTAAGAATCTGTTCAAGGTTCAGATGGCAGAGGGATCTTCAGTATAGACTCAGGTGCTGAAGATAATAGAATGGGTGGAGAGGTTGGATGCGCTTGGGGTCCCACTTCCCAAGGAGATACATAGTGACCTTGTATTGTCTTCCCTTCCACAATTATATGCTCAGTTCATAGTTAATTTTAACATGAACAAGATCCAGACAACTTTGACAGAATTGCTAAATATGCTAAAGACTGCAGAGGGGAACCTTGTGAAAGAAAAACCCTAAATCCTCATGGTTGGTAGGACCAACAAGAAGAGACTGGGAATCCAAACCTTTAGGAAAGGTAAAGGCAAGAATCAGAAGAAGACGAAAGTTGCCAAGAAGGACAAGGGCAAAAGTGCTGAGAAGGGTGAATGCTTCTACTGTTATCAAAAGGGCCGCTGGAAGAAAAATTACTAAGAATACTTTAAAGATAAGACTCAAGAAAATGTGAAGCAGTAGGACACTTCAGGTATCTATATGATAGATTTAAACTTGTTAATTAGAGATTATACATCATGGATATTAGATACTGGATGTGTTTCTCATATCTACAATTCTGTGCAAGATCTAACAAGAAAGCGTAAGCTGAGGACTGGCGAGATGGAGCTGAGACTAGGTAACGGTGCAAGAGTTGCGGCGATCGTTGTGGAGACAGTGAAACTCAAGCTACCATCTGGAGACGAAGTTTAATTAGATGATTGCTATTATGCACCTAATAATAATTACATATTTTTTAGCATTAATTAATTAAAATTATACATTACACTCATGATTTTATGTGATGATAGATAATTTTGTATACTTTCCAACGACACCAATTTTGTTGAATTCCGAGTTAAACATATCGTCATTTCATGTGAAAAACTGAGTGTAGCGCATTTGTGAGTTTTCGGCAAAGCCGGGATATGTAATAATTTTATTTGAACATAATTGTTATTCTGTTCACCACATAAATCTAATTTTAAATTATTTTGTGTGAACAAGACATAAAGAACATGTGGTGCAGTTGGTTGGACAAGTTGGTACCCGTTGGAATGACCCGAGTTCAAATCCCAGAAATAACGTTTATTTTTGTGCACGGGATAAATGTAAGGGCATTTTGGACAAGAAAATCAATAAAAATGATGTCCTAACTTTTTCTCCAAGGAAGCCACAAGGAGCAGCCGCCAGCCCTCTTTTACCCTTTCCTTTTCTCTCTCTCCTCTTTTTAAAAGATCCAAACCCTTCTTTATTTTTAACTTCTTCTTCTCCCTCCTGCCTTCTCTCCCCTTGCTCCCTCACTTTTTCTCCCTCTCTGCTACAGTACCCGCGGTACTATAGCTACAATACCATGGTACTGTAGCACTCTCCCTCTCTCTTTCTAGCTTTTCTCTCTCTCTCTCTCTCTCTCTCTACATCTCTTTCAAACCAGGGGCTATTAGGGGTTGGAGGTGGACTCGAGGCACTGCAACTGACCATTGGAAGGAGTCCAAGGCTGCCAAGGATCCACGCGAAGGGCGACGACGGCTGCAAGCACCAGTTTTCTCTCTCCATCGCCTCTCTCTCTAGTTTTTGAGTTATCCATGTTACACTGTAGTTCGAATATTTTCTGTAAAATTTTCCTTATAAAAATCATATTATTCTTTCATTTTCAATGTCTCTATAAAATTTTATATAATTTTGTTAACGAATGACAGTTGCTCCTTTGAAAAAAGTTATCTTTTCTCCCTCTTTTTGTTCTAAAACTTTTATTTTTTCTTCTTTGGACACTACTAAAACTTTATATTCAACTTTTAATTAGTATTTTAGAGATAGTCTTAGTTCAGTAGATGGTCTGATTATTCTTTTTTAGGGGTGCTCCTTTTGTGAGTTCATAGCCAGTCCGATTAGTTTCAATTGTTATTTATTAAATCATCATACTCCATCTTCTTTCTTCTCTAATTTTCCTCTAAAAGAATCCAAAGTTTTCAACTTTAAAAATCTATTTCCCTGTGAATTCGACTCGGACTCACCATTGCTATTGTTCAAAATTCAATTTGAATGAGCCGATTAATTTAGATTGTTAGCTTTGATTTTTTAACGACACAATCTTAAGCTATCGATTTTTGGCGCCGTTGCCGGGGAATTATATTTTTAGTTTTGATAATTTTGGATTCATTGTAAATATCGATGCTAACACTTTTTCTTTTTCTTTTGTAGGTATCAAAAAAAAAAAAAGGTGAGAATTGAAAAAAAAAAAAGGAAATAAAAATCTTTCCCCCCTGGTGAGTTTGTTCCAACTTGCCTTTCTTTTTAATTTCCTTTTTAGTTAGTTTCCTAACATAGTTAACTTTTCATTAATTAAAAAAAAATCATAAGGAATCTAAATAAATAAAAATCTTCATTCTAAGATTAGAAATTGTCTATATTTAGGTCATCCATCATTTAGGACTGCATTTTTAGACTGTTTCCTTTCTTGTAAATTTCCATTTTGTTGAAAATTGCGGGGGACAAGGTGAGATTTCTACCTTCCTTAAATACCATGTTCATGCATTTCCATGATTGCATAGAACCTCGTGTTTGAATTGGTTGTGCACTTCACATAAAAATATCTTAAGGGCAAGTCCATTAACAAAATAAGGTGGGGATTTGATTACCCTTCCTTGGCCCAAAAACAACCATCCCTTGCACTCTTTCACTAACCCAAGCCCATTAAAAGTGAGTAGGAATTCAATCTAGGGTTCACAATGAGATTTGGTCCTAGCTTGAGCCCACTATTACTTTGGAGACCGGTGTCTAAGGCTAGAGGTCAAATGGCAAACGCCTAAGTGGGTCGGTGCTTCTTTAATTAGGTCCCTACGAAAGTAGGAGGAGCCTCCCACCACCCCACCTCTTACCTGGCCGATTGATAATTGTGAGGGTGGACTTGAATTAAACTTAGATTAATTTGTGAGAAACACATCATGTAGGCTAGTTTAACCATAGTTGTCTTAGGAATAATTGTGTACTAACTTGTTTGCATCATTAATAAAAAATAAAAATAAAAAGATTTTCAACATGGAGTGGACTCAAATGAACCAATTTCTTGGCCCATGTCTTAATACCATCACACATTTCCCTCCACCACCTAATATGGATTTGGCTCACATATTAAATAAGCTAGACAACTTGGCCCACACAATTGATCAATTTCTAATTTTGAGCCCAGAATCGTCCTCATCTCCCACACAATCATATACTTATCTAGAGAGATGCCCCATTTGGGCCAATCAAGACCATTATGATACCCCACCTGCTCTTCAATTTCCACCTCACCAGGCCCAAGCTCCAAGTCTAGCTATCCAAGACTTCTTAGATTGGGCCCAATTCCAAGTCTACTCTAGTGGTTTGGCCCACAATCATGGACACTCTGATTATCCATTGTCCGCAAGCTCTTGTCCACCTTGCTTCCAATCAGATTATTCGACATATTCTTATTCTTCGCAGTCTGATTATCAGCCCAGTTATCCACATCCTCAAGATGATCAATTCATGCAACTTGAACAAATAGTCTTGGCCCAACAACAAATCATTGGTAGAATGCAGGCCCTAGTTGACTGTTTGACAGAAACTAATCTAAGGATGGCTTTAGAAGAAGTGCTTAGCAAGCCCATTAAAAATTTGCAATCTTTTTCACCTGATCTTGACCAACAAATCAACTCACAAATTCAACTTGAAATCGCTCATGCCTGATCTTGAAAACGGAGAGAATCTTAAGGAGTTGTATCAGATGAGAATAGGGAATGCTACCATGAATCAATACATGAAAAATCCTGAGACTGGTCAACAAGATGCGTCCATGATCATACCTGTTTGTCTTGAGGAAAGCTTAAGTGATAAAAAAGGAGAAGGGGAAGTGAGTGATCTTTTAGAGGTAAATTCGGACCTTGAGCACTTTATGTTCTCCACAGCGGAAGTAAATACACATACTAGTCTGAACCTCGAATATTTTTTCTTTCCAATAGAGAAAGTGGATAATTTGGAAGAGTTATACCAACTGGAAAAAGAGAATATGGAGAACCCTCAGACTGACCAACAAGGCAAATCCACGATCACACCTATTTCTCCTGAGAAGAGCTTGAAGGAAAAAGGAGAAGGAGAAGTGAGTGATTTGCATGATATTGATCCGGACTTTGAACACTTTCTACTTTCCATAAGGGAATTAAATACACACATTAGTCTGGATCTTAAATATTTCTTCTTCCCAGTGGAGAAAGTGGATAATTTTGAGGAGTTGTATCAGGAGGAAACTCAATCCATAGACTTGGATAATCATCAGGTAGAGCCTATGGAGGGTAAGTTGGGGGGAGATGACGAGGATGAGAAGGAGTCTAGTGAGTGTTGGGTTTTCTCGGTTTCTCCGGATCGCTCACGCAGCGGAAAAACAAAATTTTACAGCGATCCGTTTCCCGTTTCGAAGAACTAAAATACGATAATCGGATTATCGAAGTTCTCACCGTGTGCGGATTCGAATCCGCAGCCGTTCGGTTCCGTCGGTGTGACACCGCAAGCCGCACAAGCGCCCGGCCTCTAGCGAAGTCCACGCGATCCTCCCCGCGACGGATATCCTCGAGTTCGTCGTTCTTCGCAGCCCGCGAAGCCTCCGCTGGTCGCCGCAATGATCGCCGCAGTGCGCGGACGATTTCCCGTCGAACGGGATTCGAAGAAGCGGCGGAGCAGATCTGGATCTACCTGGACTCCAGAGGAAGACAAAAACTGAGGAGGGGCGGCTAGGGTTAGCAGCAGCTTGGCCTGCTCAGCCCGTTCGCTATGTTTTATACTAACCGTGCGGTTTTTCACAAAAACCCCCGGTTTGTATAAAACCCACTTATTTATCCATCGCCTTGAGAATCATTTGCGTGTGACCCTCTAGGCCCAAGTACCAGTCCAGTTAATGGCCCAGTAAGCCCAGTGACTCCTCACTGGCTTTATTAATTAATTAATAATCCTTTATTAATCAATTAATCAATCGAATTGATGTCGCACATCGAATTCGACCGGGCCTCCGATCACGTTGGGTGCCAAGCAACACCGCGTGAACCCGGAAGGTATTTGGGGTTAAGTAACCCACTCTTGGAACCTTTCCGCCGACAGTTACCGCGTGGATATAATCCTTCATTCGTACAATGCTCTCGAGTCAACTCAGGGTATGGCGAGCTGTCAAACCCTAACCGGTCGACTCACTTGGATTGGATGCCGCTGATGAACATCGGAAAACTTCTTTCCTGATATTATCGTCCGCCCTGGCCAGGGACTTTTGGGCATCCTTCCTAGAGCATTCTCTCTCTAAGTACCGAGAGCGAATGATTCCTTATTGACACACAATTCCCTTCGACGGTATTCCGCTGCACCCAATCCTTGGCGTATTAGAATCCCGTGGCTAGAGATTCATTGACCAAGGTCAAAGTACAGAAGTCCACCGCCAAGGTGTCCTTGGTGTCTCAGGTCCGAGGACCATCCACGCAACTGCGACAATAGAATCAAGCTGGTTGACAGTGAGGTACAATACCATCCAGCGATTCAGTCGGATCAGTTCAGTGAACTCATTCTCCAATGAGCACCTACAGATTCGCCTTAGTGTCTCCACACAAGTGACTTATGAGACCAGTCACCCTCATCATATGAGCAGGAGTAATATGTACTAGTCTAACCGGATATCCGATGTCCTTCTCGGATATCTTCCGACTAGGAACGATTAAGAATATGTGTGTTTAAGTGATCAGTCTCATTAGTATGATCTCATCATAATCTGATCACCATAGTACATATTCACGGACTTCATTATGAAACGTTAATTAACGCGATTTACACATAATGAATATTATGCCATTTTATTAATAATGAACGAGATTTACATTGTTAGATTGGCTTGTAGTCCACCTAAACTAACAGTGAGAACCTGAGCATGTGCTTACCCATAATTCCCTCTCCGAGTGTTAGGGAATCTAAGCCTAATAGCCTCCAAAAGCTGGCTCGACTCAAGGAGATGATGGAATTATTGGGCCAAGTCCACATCAACAGCCATTTTCTCAAAAAAACTCAATGTGTTGCGCAACTCAATTCTTATAATATCGATAACATCAATCTTTACTGGATTTTATTGAAATTTGAGGCCAAACTGAACCTGTTCTCAGTCTCTATCTTTGAGAAATTTGGAATCCACAAATTAAAGCGCACGTCGGTTGCTTTGCAGTCAATTGATCATTTCATTAAGCAGCCACATGACATGATCCAAGATACTCTTATTCAGGTGGATAGGAGCCACATATTTGCCGATTTCCCCATCTTCAACATTGGATCATCCCTTACATTGAATCAATGCCCCATCATTCTGGGAACTTTTGATCTTTTATCGAGGATCAAGTCCTTCAATTTAGTCAAGGAAAACAAGCGGGGTACGTAGTTGACATGACCTTTGAATCAAGTAGAACCAATATCCCATTGACCATATTGAAAAATTATTTTCTCTGGAACCTCAATGATAACACTCTGAGTCATCAGCTACATGCAATACTGAGTGCACTCCAACCAACAAACTTCAAAATGCATGCACTGAAATTTGTGCTACTAGGCATTGGATAGTGTGCACATTGCGTCTGGCTGAAGACATTAAACTTAGCACTTATTGGGAGGCAACCCAAAGTTGTTAGATTAATTTAATAAGTCATTTTTTTATTTTCTTTATAGGTGGAAGTTGTCTTGGACGTAAAGTGGATGAAAAATCGTTGACACCCCAGGTTGTATCTCTCCTTCCCTAACTCCTTTTGGCTGTAACTCTTTCATATTTCTTATGCCATTGAGGACAATGTCATTTAAGTTGGGGGGAGCAACTATTTTGTGCATGATTGTTAAATCTTTCGAAGAAAGCTTATGTTTTTCATAGATAAAAATGCTCAAAAGTTTTCAAAAATTCCTTTTCACACCCCACTTAAGCTTTCATAAAATCATGCTTGATTAAGGGATCTCTAAACAAATCAATTTTGTGTTAGTCAGTTAGACAAAGCTTAAGAAGTTCGAAATATTCCCCACTCCATAAGGAGCCATGACAGAGATGATTTTCACACACACACGGCAATTTAAGGTGAGTGGAAGACCTTGAAAGTGTAAAATTGCTGGAATTAACCTAAAGGGTAGGACTACCTATTCTATTTTTTTTCTTTGGGTTGAACGAAAGGAAGGTCGGGATTCGTAATAGGGGACCAAACCACTCAACACTTAAGGAATCGGTCAGCAAAAAAGGACAATTGTAAGCATGTAAACTAAATGACAAATAGCAAAAATGCTTTGAAAGAGCCAAAGGAAGGCATGTGGCAAAAAGTACGCACCTCCCCTCGGGCAAATTAAAGAGAGTGACAAAAAGTACGCACTCTCAAAGGCAAAGAGCGCAATTAAATAAAAAAAAAAAGAAGCCGCGCTAATTTAAAAGTCCCTCATATCAATAAGACCAAGTCCTAAAAGTGTTGAGTTGGGGGAGAGAGCTAAAAAGTGATCCTTACCGTCTGATCAAGAAACTCCTTTTTCTCTTCCCTCCCCTAGGTAGTTTTATCCCAAGAGTCAGTAAAGGCAATGATATACTAAAAAGGGTGGAAATGAACTTTAAATCATGCCAATTTTTATGCACAATCACTTGTCGGAACCCCAAATATAGTGAGAAAAATGAGAACTTTAACTTAACTAAATGACTATCATATAATTATTTGTGACAGATAACCTTTAAATGAAGTATGACTTTTTAAAGATCATTGTAGTCTTAATGTTTCATTATTTGCACTGCTAAGGGACTAGCAATGATTAAGTTGGGGAGTGTGATAATTACATATTTTTTAGCATTAATTAATTAAAATTATACATTACACTCATGATTTTATGTGATGATAGATAATTTTGTACACTTTCCAACGACACCAATTTTGTTGAATTCCGAGTTAAAAATATCGTCATTTCATGTGAAAAACTGAGTGTAGCGCATTTGTGGGTTTTCGGCAAAGCCGGGATATGTAATAATTTTATTTGAACATAATTGTTATTCTGTTCACCACACAAATCTAATTTTAAATTATTTTGTGTGAACAAGACATAAAGAACATGTGGTGCAGTTGGTTGGACAAGTTGGTACCTATTGGAATGACTCGAGTTCAAATCCCAGAAATAACGTTTATTTTTGTGCACGGGATAAATGTAAGGACATTTTGGACAAGAAAATCAATAAAAATGATGTCCTAACTTTTTCTCCAAGGAAGCCACAAGGAGCAGCCGCCAGCCCTCTTTTACCCTTTCCTTTTCTCTCTCTCCTTCTCTTTTTAAAAAATCCAAACCCTTCTTTATTTTTAACTTCTTCTTCTCCCTCCTGCCTTCTCTCCCCTTGCTCCCTCACTTTTTCTCCCTCTCTGCTGCAGTACCCACGGTACTATAGCTACAGTACCACGGTACTGTAGCACTCTCCCTCTCTCTTTCTAGCTTTGTTCTCTCTCTCTCTCTCTCTACATCTCTTTCAAACCAGCGGCTATTAGGAGTTGGAGGTGGACTCGAGGCACTGCAACTGACCATTGGAAGGAGTCCAAGGCTGCCAAAGATCCATGCGAAGGGCGACGACGGCTGCAAGCACCAGTTTTCTCTCTTCATCGCCTCTCTCTCTAGTTTTTGAGTTATCTATGTTACACTGTAGTTCGAATATTTTCTGTAAAATTTTCCTTATAAAAGTCATATTATTCTTTCATTTTCAATGTCTCTATAAAATTTTATATAATTTTGTTAACGAATGACAGTAGCTCCTTTGAAAAAAGTTATCTTTTCTCCCTCTTTTTGTTCTACAACTTTTATTTTTTCTTCTGTAGACACTGCTCAAACTTTATATTCAACTTTTAATTAGTATTTTAAAGGTAGTCATTGTTCAGTAGATGGTTTGATTATTCTTTTTTAGGGGTGCTCCTTTTGTGAGTTCATAACCAGTCCGATTAGTTTCAATTGTTATTTATTAAATCATCATGCTCCATCTTCTTTCTTCTCTATTTTTCCTTTAAAAGAATCTAAAGTTTTCAACTTTAAAAATCTATTTCTCTGTGAATTCGACTCAGACTCACCATTGCTATTGTTCAAAATTCAATTTGAATGAGCCGATTAATTTAGATTATTAGCTTTGATTTTTTAACAACACAATCTTAAGCTATCACCTAACATAATTAGAAACATTGTTTCTATTTCGTGTTTAGATAGTTCCATTGGGAGCAATAGTTGTTCAATTTATTTCAGAAATAAATTAATAGTTTCTACTTTATTATCCAATGGATTGTACTTATTAAATGTATCTCATGATAATTATAATATCGTTCAAATTCTTAAAAAGAATAAGTATGAAGTGAACAAAGCCTACCCTTGGTATTGTAGGCTTGGCCACATTGGAGAAAATATACTCCAAATGTTGCATAAAAATAGATACTTAGATTCATTTGATTATGAATCATATGCAACCTGTGAGTTATGTTTGATGGGTAAAATTGCTAAATCTCCATTTACTGGAACTGGAGAACGAGCCAAAGACATATTGGAACTAATACATTCTGATGTATGTGGTCCTATGTCAACCCAAGCCATTGGTGGTTTCTCCTATTTCATTACGTTCACTGATGATTTCTTAAGATATGACTTCATATACTTATTGAAGTATAAATCAGAAGCCTTTGAGAAATTCAGAGAATTTAAGAATAAAGTAGAGAAACAAACTGGAAAGAGCATTAAAGCCATTCCAAATTACCGGTGGGGAATACTTGAGTATAGAGTTCACGAAATACTTGAGTATAGAGTTCACGAAATACTTAAAGGATAATGGTATCCTTTCTCAGCTTACACCTCCTTATACACCTCAAATGAATGGTGTATCAAAAAAGAGAAATCGTACATTAATGAAAATGGTGCGATCAATGATGAGTATGTCCAAATTACCGGTGTCCTTATGGAGATATGCACTTAGCTCGTCTATGTATATCCTAAACAAGGTACCCAGCAAATCTGTTACATCCACTTCATATGAGATATGGAATAGGAGGAAATCAGACCTTAAGCATGTTAAAGTCTGCGGATGTCCTGCGCATGCCAAAAGACATGATACAGATAAGCTGGAATCTAGAACTAACAAATGTAGATTTGTGGGATATCCGAAGGAAACTTACATATATTACTTTTATCATCCTGGCGAACAAAAGGTATTTGTAGCTAGAAGAGCTATCTTTTTGGAAGAAGATTATATTCTTCAAAAGGACAGTAGGAGTAAAATAACTCTGAAAGAAATTTCATACCCACAAATTGTCAATGGTTCATCAGATGAACTGTCAGTTTCTGAACATGTTCTAGAATGCACACAAGAACCTCGTAGATCTGAAAGAGTACCTAAACCACCCGAAAGATATGTGGGACATATCAATATAGATGGTTATAAGATACTCTATAATGAGGATGATGATCTTAAGACTTACCAAGAGGCCATTGAGAGTCTAGAAGTCGAGAATGACGATAAGTCATGAATTCTGAAATTCAGTCCATATACATCAACCATGTTTGGAACTTGGCCGATTTTCCCGAAGGTATAGTATCCATTGGTTGCAAGTAAATCTTTAGAAGAAATATCAGTGTAAATGGACGAATTGAGACTTACAAGGCAAGATTAGTGGCGAAGGGATATTGTCAATGGTAAGGTATTGACTATGACGAGACCTTCTCGCCCGATCTTAATAAGGCCATAAATCTCTGAGGACCAAAGCTATGATCAAATATTACAAGGAGTTGTAAGTCCCATGAAATGGGTACTCTTTAATTGCACTATAGTTTGTTATGCTATCCACATGGCTGTACTATAAGTCATTGAGATTCTAATCCCCACTAGGAGACTATCGGCGTCTCTCGTTCTGTATACCTAAAAAATAGTGAAAAATAATTCAAGATAAAAGACCATATTTGAATTATAAGAACTGTCTGATTAAATCACTTTATTTCCTCTATTAATTGAAATGTCGTCTATTAATCCGAGATTTGGCATTCTGGATGTAACACTTTTCATATTTAGATTGGCTAGAGGATTCTGAAGAATGCCTTCAGGGCCAAGTGATAGCTACTATCCTAATCAAATATCATGAAATCTCTTACTTGGATAAACCAAAGAGAAGAGGTACCCATGGTATGTCTTTTTGAAAGACAATAGATGTTAAGAAATCTTTTACTTGGATAGACCAAGGAGAAGAAGTATTCATAGCATGCCTTTTAGAAAGACAAGAGGTAAGATCTTAAACGGTCAAACCTACACCTGAAAAGGATAAATGCAAGTCAGCTGAAAGAGAGAAGGAGCAGTTCACCCACTGCAATCAATAAGGATATTAGAAAGGGTAAAGAGAATATGAAACTTATAAGAAGTTTCGGATATTCTTATTATCAACTTTTGCATATCTATTGGAAAAATAACGTCTCCAATATGAGATATTGGATATAATTCTCAGATCTACAATGGTATGTAGACTTAGACAAGTCAAAGGAAATCGAAAAAATAAAAGTATTGAGTTAGACTCAACAATAGTTTAAAAGATACATAGGTTACTATCAGACAGTAAATCTTTATATATATTTTTAGAAACTAATATGAAACTGAATAATCGTTATTTAGTTCCATTATGGTTTTAGAAAGTAAATAATATGGACTGAGAAAGAACAAGCATTGTTTGATATAGTTTTAGAAATAAAATGAAAGATTTTAAAATCAATTAATACGCTATAGATTCAAGTGCAAAATTAATAGGGACATAGATTTTATTTTATTTTCAATCATATTTTACTTTCATTTTTTACGAAAATTAACAGGGACAGAAATAAAGGCAAAAATTAGTGTTTTTGTCCTTACTTTTCTTATGAGTGGAAAATGGAAATGAAGACGAAAGTTCTTGAGATTTCTAGCCACTCCCATCCCCGTGGTAAGTTATTAATTTCAGATTTCCCTTTTCTAATAACCTTTGCAAACTTTTACTATTTCTTACTCAATTCATTTGGTTCATTTCAAGACAATACTAAATAGATCATTTATTCGCCTACATAAGAGATCTTCTACTTCCGAGTAATTACAAGAAGCATAAGCAGGAAGTAAGAGATGAATGCACTCTTCTTAACCTCCATGAGTGACCCCAGAATGTTAAAATCTTTGTTCCAGTGCATGCCACTATTGTCCCTATTGAGTGTTTAAGATGTATTTGTCAAAATTTCTACTTGAAAGTAATTTTTGGCTTTTACTTTTTTTGAAGGAATGAGATTATAATTATTTTGGTTTATTACAAAAGCCAACACTTATAACAATCTCATTTTTTTCTCCAATTTTGAAAGCTCTACCTTTGTAGCTTTTAGTTGAAAGTTAAAACATAAGTAAAATAGTACATAAATAACTTTCAAATCCAATGACTTAGCACAAAAATGCTTCCAAATAAAAATTATGCCAAATACGGCCTATATATATAGCAAATCGGGAATAGACATATATGGTTACATCTGCAAAGTAAGGGACACATGCATTGATTTGGCCTGCACTTCTGTAAGTGGGGAGAGCTGCGCGTGGGAAACAATAAGTGCTGCCCTCCACGATGTGCCCTATATCCTAGCCAGCTCTACCTGCAAGTGACTTAGATCTGTTCTATCTTGTTGAGATGGTAATCTGTTAAGAGCTTCAAAGCTTTTTGATCTGTTTTAAAGCTTTTGGATTCCTTCTTTCTTCATTTTATATGCCAAATTGTGGATGTAAATAGGTTTAAATTTATCTCATTCACATCCATATGTATATTGGTCATTATCAAATATCGATATCCAATTGATATGAAACAAAATCCTGTTATTTTCACAGTGTTATCACTAAAACATGGAGAATATGAAAAATTTATATTACTGAACAGACTTAGAAAGCTAATCCATATGGAATTTTAAGTTCTTTACTCAACGTTAGTCGAAGTGAAACTTAGTCGCTTAATCGATAGAATATTTAGAGAAACTAATCCGACTAAACCAGAGAGTGATGTTTCGATTAGTGCTGAACTGACTACAAGTAGCTTGAAGTTCTGAAACTTAATCACAATTCCAGTTAGTTCTTTTATTGTAAAAGTTAAGGAACTTTAAAGGCGATTAAGACAAAGCTTTCTCAACTTACGACAGAAATTGTCAACAACTAAATAATAAAACAAAAAGATTTATCTCACTCTCATAGAAACAAAGTTTTGACATTTGTTACCACTAAAACATGGAGTATATGAGAAATACAAATTACTCAACACTCTATAACCATTGCTAATAATATTATAATAGCGACGACGAACGACATTTCAACCATCGCTAATAATATTATTATTATAGTGACGGATGGAATTTCAACCATCAAGAATAAGATTATTCGTGACAGCTTTCTCAACAGCCGTCGCTAATAATATTATTTGTAGCGATTTTTTTAGTCATCGTGAATTATATTATAATAGCGATGGTTGACATTTTAACCATCGTTAATAATATTATTCACATCGGATTTCTTTATAATGATGAAAAGGGAAAATGGAAGGAATTGGAAGATGAAATTGGCTACTGTTATGTATCCAGGACATCTTATTAGAAAAAGTGATGTGTTTAGATCTTGATAATCATTGGTACAATGTGTGTAAAAAATTATACTTTTCTAATGATGTGTGGGTAAATTTCTTTTAGAGCACTACTTGCTGTACCACATGCTGCACTGCATGGGGTACAGCCCAGAGAAAAAGAATTTTTAAAATATTTTTTTAAGATCAACCCTTCCACATCCGGCATGCATATTATATACCTGATCTTTCATCGACTCAAAATGTTAAGAAATAAAAATCGAGTCTCAATAAATAGTAAAAGAAATATGTAATGTGCAGAGCCTAATAAATAGAGTATGACTTTTTATTATTTGAAATTTTTTGAGTCATCGGATCGTAGATCAACTTGTAGGAACAGGTCAAAAATAGTGTGACTGATCTTAAAAATAATAATTTTTATTTGTTGGGGCGAAATTAGTATTAAATATACAAATTTTAGTCCGATGATCCAACAAAAAATCCTGGTGGTTTGATTTAATTCGGGTGGATTCTCATATCAGAGCACTGCAATGACATGCATGAAAAGGCTATGAATATGAGCCAGACACGCCCACAAATGATTGATATATAGATGTAATTATTAATGGTCGAAGACTGTGAACATAATTAAAGGAGATCTCCTTATTATTACACGAACTGGAGCTTAACTAGTTAGGAGAGGCCACCGGCGACAGGAAGATGAGGCGATGGGCACTGCCTCTGGCACGTGCACCGGAGACCCAAGTCCGAGGCCACGCAGCGGCCGCTGGTGTAGCCTTCCTTGATGCACTCCCCAACGCACCTGATGGGTCTCAAGCAAGAGAACAAATTACAGCCGCGGCACGGGTGATGGCAGGGGCGCCCTTGCCTCGGCGGCGCCGGTGGTGCCGGCCATGGTGATGGCCCGGGCGCCGGCGAAGGTTCTGCTCGCGCCCGCCCGGGTGCCGGGCATGGATCTGGAGCGGGCGTGGGCGTCGGTGGTGCCGGCGTGGGTGGCGGCCACGGACCTGGGGTTGCGGGCCATGTCTCCTGCGGACCCGGGGGTGGCCGTGGCGATCGCCCCCCTGCACAGCAGAAGAAGATGAAAGCAAGTCATGCACGAACCACCACACACTTTCTTCACCAAAGCCATGCACTTCCCATGTATCCTTGGTATACACTTGGATACAACGTGAAGTGCTATGAGCTAGCTGTAACATTTATTAGTTGCTTTATTCATCCCACTAAATAACATGGAAAGAAAAATTAAGGGAAAGACAAGTTTTTTCTTTTTCTTTTTTTTTTTAACTTTTCTCAATACTTGGAGACTATGCAGAGTCATGAAAGGAGGTGTCCATATCCCTTATTTCAGGTGAAGGATGATTGAGTTGGCTGCAGTTTAAGAGATGGAGTCCCCTCCACCCTTATGCTAATTCGAACCACACTCTTGGTAGGCTAACGTAGGTACAATTTGCTTTGAAAGAGAGGGTACCGAAAAAGGAGAGAGAGGGGTTGTAATTACAAGTAGGAACGACAAGCAGCATGAGCAGGAAGTAAGAAACGAGCCCCATCTTCTTGACCTCCATTATCGACCACAAAACCTGTCGAGGTGCCGTTGGTGCCTCCATCACCGTTCCTTCTGTCTTCTATATATATACATGTTTCAGGCGCAACGAGGAGTTTGCATACTTGTCTAAGTTACATCCCAACTCCCAAGTGGGTGCCTTGTCCGTAAGGCTGCTCGAGCATAGAGGGATGCCTTGGGAGCTAGTCTGCACACATTTGCAGGAACGGTAGGATAGAGTACTGGCCTGTGGTAAGCAAGTGCTGGCACCAAAGATAAAACACATCTTTAAACGGTTGGATACACCCCATGCGCATGAGGACCTCCCTTACTGTTGCTTCGGCTTTAGTGACCATGCATGCTGCCACGTTGCTGCCCATGGCGCCCAAAGTCCCTCTTAATTATGAGTATCTTCATAATATTATTCCGCAACCTTACCCGCCAAGTATTCGTAAATTGTCCTCACTTATGGAGGAGGGAAGCCATGCGCTTATCCTTGGGCTTAGCCCACAACAGGACACTCTTGGGAAGCCAGCTGGCGTTGAGGGGAACCTACTGAGGAGCAGCTACACAATGCCAAATGCCCCCCCACAACTGGGGTCCTGGCATTTTGATTTTTCTGTTGTGGATGACTGTCCTCTTAGGCCTGTTGATAGTCTCAAGAGAAATTGGGCTGGTCTCCCAACTCCGAATCATAAGTGTTTGGAGCTAGGTTGTAGTTGGGTGTAGAGGATTTCTTAATAATTTGGGCTTGACAAGGTGAGAATTGCAGAGCAGGTGCGCTATCATAATGGTCTTGGTTGGCCCAGATGTGGCATCTCTCCTGATAGGTATAGGATTGTGTGTGAGATGAAGAAGGTTTTGGGCCCAAAATTAGAAATTGATCAATCTTGTGGGCCAATATGTATAGCTTATCTAATCTGTGAGCTAGATCCATATGAGGTGATGGAAGGAAAGATGTGAAGGTATTAAGACATGGGCCAAGAAGGTTCATTTAGGTCCAATCCATGATGATTTTTTTCTTTTTTTTATGCAAACAAGTTAGCACTCAATTAATCCTCGGACACCTATGGTTAAACTAAACTAAATGATGTGTTTCCCACAAATTAACGTAGGTTAGGTCTAATTTAAGTCCACCCCCACAATTTTCAATCGGCCAGGTAAAAGGTAGGATAGTAGGAGGCTCCCCTTACTTTTGGACCTAATTAAAGAACCACCAACGCACTTAGACGTCTGCTATTTGACCTCTAGCCTTAGACAACAATCTCTAAAAGTGACAGTGGGCTCAAGCTAGGTCCAAATCTCATTGTGACCCTATATTTAATTCCTACTCAATTTTAATGGGCTTGGGTTAGTGAAAGAGTGCAAAAGATAGTTGTTTTTGGGCCAAAGAAGGGTGATGAAATCCCTACCTTATTTTATTAATGAGTTTGCCCTTAAGAAATTTTTTGAATTTTTTGTGATTTTTTTTAATTAATGAAAAATTAACTATGTTAGGAAACTAACTAAAAAGAAAATTAAAAAGGAAGGCAACTTGGAACAACCTCAACGGGGGGAGGGGGGATTTTTATTTCCTTTTTTTCCAATTTTTACATTTCTTTTTTATATACCTACAAAATAAAAAGAAAAAATGTTAGCATGTATATATACAATGAGTCCAAAATTATCAAAACTAAAAATCTAATTCTCCGGCAACGACGTCAAAAATTGATGTGCGAGCGATGCACGTCGTTAAATGCTCATGGCAACCAACTTCAAAAATTACCGGGACTCACAATTAATCTGAAAGTAGTAAGCAGTGAAAACCAAGTCGATCCACAGAGAAAGAGACTTTAGCTTTGAAAACTTTGAGAGTTTTTATTATTATTATTAAAATCCTAATAGAAGTAGAGATTTAAAAACGAAAGAAATAGATTTAGATTTGAAAACTAATGACTATTCAATCTACCTTGAAATTAAAGACACACTACTTACCTATAACCTAAACATTTAATTAACATTAGACATTAAAACTAAAATACTGCAAATTCAATGATTAAAATCAACACTAATGCACTTAGAGAAGAGAGATTAAATGAAAAGAACAAAGTTGAAAAGAATACTAAATTGATTAATCCCACTAAATTAAAATAGTTACACTACAATCTAAAGGAAATGCAAACTACAATACAATAAATATTAATGCCCACTAAATAAACTTTCTGCATTATAAAATGATTAAATCCAGAACACAAAAATGAAACATAGAGGAGCAGCAATGGCAGGCTTTAAGGGCAGCTGGCTCAGTGGACCACAAACATCAGAGGCAGCAGAGCGGGTAGAGTGGCTGGCTTGTGAGGGCGTTGTGCGCCCGAGTGCAGCAGCAAAAGCAGCAGGGGCATATGGCGGCACACGTTGATGCAGTGATAGGGCGGCGTTGTGCGGGGCTTGGCAAGGTGCACATGGGCGCACGAAAGGAGGTGGGGCGCACACGGGCACACGGTAGGAAGCGACCGGGTGGGAGTGCGTCGGGTGTCAATGCGTGGCGTACGGCAGCCGATAGGTGCTCCTTTTGTGGCGTAGTGTGCTGCACTGCTGGCTACAAAGATGGCCTAGCAGGCTGGCGCGTGGCGTGGGTAGTCGCCCATGCAATGGCACGTGCGACAATGTGGTGCCCCCTACGCCCATGCAATGGCTACGCTTGGCCACATCTAGCCGAGAGAAAGAGTGAGGAGAGAGATAGAGAGGGATAGAGGGAAGAGAAGGCACAAACGAGAGAGAAAAAAATGAGAGAGAGATGAGAAAGAGGCCTGGAGAGAGAGAACAAAAGAAGAACAAGAGAGAGTTTGGTGAAGGGGGAGAGAGCGAAATAGAGAGAGAACGAGAGAGGGTGTGTAGAGCAGAAGAAAAAGAAGAAGAAGCAAACAAGAGAGGAGGGAAGGGTTTAGTGAGAGAGAGAGAAAAATAGAGGGTGAGAGAAAGAAGGGGAGAGGAAAGGGATCGGTTGGGAGAAAGAAGAGGGTTTTTAAAAGAGTGAGGAGAGAGAAATAAAAGGAAAGAGAGAGAAAAGTGGAAACAGAGAGAAAAATGGAAAGAGAGAGTTTGGGGGGCGGCGACTCCAAGCAAGGGTGTTGGCCCTGGAGAATTAGGGCATTCTCCTTAGTGTTGTTCTTCCCCAAAATGCCCTTGTATTTATTCCGTGCGCAAAAATAAGCGTTATTATCGGGATTTGAACTCTAGTCATACCAACGGGTGCCAAGTGATTCAACCAACTGCGCCACAGGCTCTTTATGTCCTGTCAACATAAATAAATTTAAATTATATTTTTGTGGCAACCAAAATAACAATTATGCCCAAATAAAATGATTAAATGACTCGACTTTGCCAAAAAATCACAAATGCACTACACTCTATTTTTCACATGAAATGATGGTTTATAACTCGAAATTCAACAAAATTGGTATCGTTGGAAAGAACACAAAATTATCTATCATTACACATAGTTTTGCACATAAAATCATGAGTGTAATGCATAATTTTGATCAATTAATGACCAAGAATGTATAATTATTAGTCGTTGCGAATAGTCCTTCCATTTTACCCCAATTCACTCGCCCTGTGCCCTGATTCACACATCTTCTCTCTCTACCCCTATCTCTCCCCCTCTACATCCCTTGCCATTGCCAGCCCCCGTCACAGCTAACCCCAGTTGCCACCACCATCCTCGGTCACCGTTGTTGCCCTTGGACTCTCTCTCTCTCTCTCTCTCTCTCTCTCTCTCTCTCTCTCAATGTGTGTGTGTGTGCTCGTGCCTCTGGGCGCCGCTGGTGCCGTGCGGGGGCGCCGCAGCCCCGCGGCCACCCTCCCGGCCACCACAATTTCCCCGCCCCCTCCCGACCACCGTGCTTTCCCGAACTGCATCTCCCTCTCTCTCCTCTCTCACTCTCTCTCTCTCTCTGTTCGATCAGTCCCCTGATCCGCCACCTCCCACTCTCTCCTCTTTGTCTCTTTTACTCAGTCTCTCTCTCTCTCTCCCCTACTATGTAGTAGAGAGTGAGACTAAGAGAGAGAGAGAGAGGGAGATGGGGAAGGGTGTCTGGGAAAGAGTGAGGGAGAGAGACAGACACAGAGAGAGAGAGATCCGTGAGACAGAGAGAGTTTGAGAGAGAGAGAGAGAGAGAGTGAGATAGAGAGAGAGTAAGACAAAGAGTGAGAGCAAAGAGAGGGAGTGTGATAGAGTGAGACAGAGAGAGAGTGAGACAAAGAGTGAGAGCAAAGAGAGGGATAGACAGTGAGATTGAAAGAGAGAGAGTGAGATAGAGAGAGGGAGAGAGACAAACAGAGAGAGAGACAGCGATAGTGACACGCAGCCGCACACATGCACAGACCCCCCTATCGCATAGACACACACCCCACCTCTCACTCTCTATCTGTACATACAAAATTTAAATAACTAGTATATAAACTTTTTTTTTAATATTGTCACAAGTTATAGTGGGATTTCGAGGGATCGATCTTTTAGTCGTCGTTGAGGTATACATCTATCCATTCCGAGCTTATTTTATGTAGATATAAGATAGAAGTTTTATATATATATAAGTGTGTGTATCTGTATATATATAGATTTAGATATATAGATAGCTAACGTAGATAGATAATAGATATAAATATACATACATAGAAGTTATATATATTAGTTAGACATATATATCTATCTATTTATACATATATATAAAAGTTATACATATATATCTATACATCTACCTATGTACTTATCTTTCTATCTATTCTATCTATCTTATCTATCCATCTATCTATATATATATAGTCATCTATCTATATATCTTATCTATCTACATATCTATATATCTATCTTATCTATGTACCCATCTATATATCTACCTATGCACCTATCTATCTATATATCTACCAATGTACTTATCTATCTATCTATCTACCTCTCTACCGATCTATATATCTATCTATATAACTATGTATCTATGCCAGGTATCTAGCTATCTATCTAACCATCTACTTATCTCTTTCTCTCTCTCTCTCTCTCTCTCTCTCTCTCTCTCTCTCTCTCTCTCTCTCTCTCTCTTTATTTATTTATTTATTTATATATATATATATATATATATATATATATATATATATGTCTATCTTATCTATCTACCTATCTATCTATATATCTATAGACATACCTATCTATCTAGGTATATATGTACGATGATAAGTCTATGTATTGAATGTAGATGATGTGAACTTTTTAGAATGCCGAGATAGATGTGGATGTCGATGTGATGTACATGTAGATGCGATTTGTTAGAATGTGGATGTGGATGTGAATGTGGGTGTGATATATATTTTTGCATTTACGATATTGTATGAAAATAAATGTGTACAAATGTGGATATTGTCCTATTTTTAGGGGAGATGTTGCCGTATTTTTTTAAAAATGTGTATATATCTTATATCTATTTATATATCTGTGTGTGTGCATGTTGTATGTGATAGGTTTGCGTGTGTGTGAGGCGATGATGATGCATCTTGTCTTTGTTGATAGAATTGAGTGGGCTAAAAGTCAATCATAAACTCTTTTTTTGTATATTCTAGTTCTAAATATTAATAAAGGCAATCTTTTCATTATGTAGTTCTCACATATTTAACTATCGTAATGAATTTCCATGGACTCATGTAATGGATATTGAATCATGATGAGATCATGATAGTGAGATTAATATTCCATAAACATTTATTTTAAACGGTTCTCGATCATAGGATATTTGAGTTGGACATCAAATATCCTATAAAATCGACACAAGTTATTTCTGCTCATGCGATGAGGGTGAATGATCTCACATTCACTTATGTAATGACACTAAGACAAACTTGTGGGTGCTCATTAGAAAATAAGTTCACTGAGCAGATCCGAATAAGAATCCCTGGATGGTCATTATACTTAATAGTCAACCAGGGTATTCAATCGTTGCAGTAGCGCAGTTGGTCTTTTGACCTAAGTCACCAAAGATACCTTGCTTGTAGACTGTTGTGTCTTGATTTTCTGACTTATGAACTTTAACCATTAAGTTCATGATAGTCAGTCTTTCAGATACAGTGGAAAGCTTGCAAAGGAAATTGAGTGAATAACAAGGGATCACTCACTCTTGGTATACAACTGGAGAGAGAATGCCCTATGGACGTGTACTTAGAAAATCCTGGCCAGGGTCAACTGAAAGAGGTGTCTTTCTATAAGTAACTGAGTACTGGAATCCATCCGGACAATACTTTAAGGGTTTGACGTAGAAACCATACCCTTGCGTTGTCGCGGCATTGGATGAGTGAAGGATTAAATCTACACGGTATATGCAGACGGAAAGGTTCAACTAAAGGAATGGCATCCCTTATATCATCTGGAATCATGAGGTAGTGCTTGGTGTCGTGCATAGTCAGACAGTCTAGTGGATTTTTCATCAGATGATAATTCACTTATTTATTAAATTAATTATTTAACATATGATGTTTAAATAATAATTAATAAATACTAAACTTAAGAAATAGTTCTAAGTTTAGTGGGCCTAAAATCATACTGATATATGGGCCTAGAGTGTCACACACATAAGAGTTATCGAAAGACGGTGAGAGATTATAAATATTCTATTATCTATTTTTGTGAAAAACCGTAGGATAAATATAGAATATTTAATGGAGAATTATCCAAGGCCAAGCTCTTGGATAATTGTGAGATTTAATCATGGCTTTATCTCTTATTCGAATAAGAGTTATAAAGGGGCCATAGGGGTGGTTGTGTACGTACACAACATACCACAAGGGTTGGAATTCTCTCTCCTCAATCTCTCTCTCTCTCGAAGAAGAAGAAGCACACGGCTACTCTCTCTCTGTCCTCCTCTTTTGTATAGTGGAGTTTCTGAGATCGGGTCGACGTCTTCAAGCCGAGGAGGAAAACACGTCTGCGTCAGGAGCTCGTGTGGATACCTTTGGAGATCGTACGCCTGCGCGATTAGTGAATCGGTTCAATCCACAGAAGATTTGAAACCCTGCAAAGGTGAAGAACGGTTCTTCTAGATTTATTTAAACTATCTGTTTTTCGGTCCCAGCAACGTGACACTAGGAATCGATTTGTTTCTGCTTAGTTTTTGTAAATTCCTTATAGTGGTATCATAGCCAGGTTGCTAGTTCAATCGGAAAACGACATCATTTTTCATGTTATTTTGGGTTATGCATGATGAACGTGTATTGTACATGTTCTTGCTTCTCTGCCGCTACTGGCGGGGGGGGGGGGTGTAGTTAACGGGGTCATCTTTAGGACTACATCTAGTAGAGTAGATTGCTAGGTTATGCATGCTACTCGTGTAATAACCACGGGAAAGAAACTCCGTTAATAAGAGATAATGGAGGCCGCAGGGATGGTCCCTCGCTTATAGCCAGTGTCTGGTACGACCAGATTAGTCTCCAGTGATGACCGGGGCTTCCTCATCTCGAGTGGCGGCCGACGGCAACATTTTTCTCCTTCCTGTGGGCATGCAAGCAAGGCTCGTTTCAAAACTGGCTATGCAAGGGGGTATCCATGCATGCAGGGGCTCGAGGACGTCCGGCAGCCCCCACCAGCTTGCCGACAACGTCTGCCAGTGCCGGAGGGTCCGATAGGAGCCTTGTCGGCCCTGCCTCAGTCGGCGGTGGCCTCCAACCCCGCCCCAAACTCAATTACCCCCCCTTTAACCGCTATTTAGCCCATTTTAATTGTTTAAACCCATTTTTGCAAATTTTAAAAATCTATTTGAGTTGTAAAAATTTTTTAATTAATAGATTGTTAAATAGGTTTAATGACTATTAGTTAAATAGAAAGGGTTTATTGATTATAGAGCATTAGTTAAAATTTTTAAAATTATTTTAGATTATTAACTTCCCTATTAATCATTTAAGTTTAAAAAAAAAATTTAAACTTATTTTCATAACTTGATTTTATTATTCTGTTCAAATTGTTTGAATGTGTGATAATTTAACTAAATAGTTTAGTTAAATTATTTATCAATGAAATTGTGAATATTTGTTGATTTAAATAAAATAATTGTTGTTTCAAAAAATTAATGGTATTATATTTTTATTTTACCAACTATAATTATCTAATAATTGATTAATGCATTTGATGTGTTAAGTTTTTTTTTTTAAGGATAATCATAGACTTAGGTTAATCATGTAATGGTTATTATGGTTGAATGCGATGCATGTTTTATTTGATATTTTTAATAGGACCTGTGTGTCCTCCTCTCGCTTGATCTTATCCAAAATGTACATTGTATCTCCCTCAAACTTTGTACTCCCCTTGATCAGATCAAGGTTTCCATTTATAATTAATTTGTACATTAGTGGGCCTACGAGTCCAATGTTCATTATTACACGTAAATGTAGCGGATTAAGATTTGAGGACGGATATTCTGAAGACACCCGTAGAGGATGGACTCGCATAAGATGGAACCTGTATTGCTGGATTCACCATCGAATTTCATTATGGATCATCGTTTGGCTCCGATGATTCCATAATAGAATTAGTAGTCTATGATCATCCTTATTTAATTTCTACAAATATGTGATATCTGTAGAGTACGCTATTAGATAAATATTTCTATTAAGTATACATGATACTTCAAATCGAAATATTATCAATAGCACGATTTTATAAAACAACTTAAATACCCTCTTTTTCAAATTTAAGTTGAAACGTGAGATATTTAGAATAATCTACGTAACCCACCATCATTATAGATCTTAGGTTAATTTTTATTTCAAATGGATTTGTTGTGCTACCACAAGATCTATTTGATTTAGAAATTAATCACAGTCTATGACATATGATGTTATTATAGATAGGTGGAGAAATTGTGTAGTTTTGTTGTGCTACCACAAGGATTGCACTACGAATTCATGCTATCTACGTAATGATGGATTAACTTAACTGAATCGTTTGATTTGTTGTGCTACCATAAGATCATTCTATTTACGGGTTAAAATTGATCGGATATTGCAAATGTTGCGATTGCCAAGAGTTGGCTACGTGAAGAACATGATGTGATTTGTTGTGCTACCACAAGATCATATGCATGATATCCAAAGAATTTTGATCCTCACTAGGAGATCACCGGAATCTCCCGTTCTATAAAATAGAGGGTCGTACAGGTCGCTGAAAAATAGTGAGAGTAAAATCAAGATTGAAAGTCCTAAATCTGATTTAAAAAACTATCTGCTTATTTTTCGTTATATTTCCTTGTAGGTCGCTATGTCTTCACCTAATTCTCTATGTAGCATTCGTGATGCTAACAAACTTACGGGACCAAATTATATAGATTGGCTTTGCAACCTGAAGATTGTCCTCAAGTGCGAGAAACTTACTTATGTCCTAAATCAGCCTGATCCATAACAACCTGGTGATAATGCTAATGAAGATGAACTCGTGATTTTTGAAAAATAGAAAGAAAACTCTATTAAAGTCTAATGTTACATACTTGGTTCAATGAACAATGAACTACAAAGACAGCATGATAACATAGAAGCAAAGCCCATTTGAATCATCTATAAGAGTTGTTTGGTGAACAATCAAGAATAGAAAGATATGAGATATCAAAGAAAATGTTTAGGACCAGAATGACCGAGGGTACATCTGTGCAAACACGTGTTTAAAATGATAGAGTGGATAAAAAGGCTTGCGGTGCTTGGCTTTGTTATGAAGAATGACTTAAGCATCGACCTAATCCTTCAGTCCTTACCAAATTCTTACTCATAGTTTATCATTAACTTCAATATGAACAAAATTGAGGTTACACTGATTGAGCTGCTCAATATGTTGAAGATAGCTGAAGGTACTATCTATAAGGATAAACCACATATTATACTTGTCAGTAAGACTAATAAGAAAAGGAAAGCTGGACAGACCTTTAAGAAAGGAAAGGCTAAGAAGCCAGTGAAAATCAAACCAGTTGTTTAAAAGGAAAAAGCAAAAGCCAATGATAAAGGTCAATGTTGTCACTGCCATAAAGAAAGACACTGGAAAAGAAACTGCAAGATTTATCTAGCAAAAAAAGTAAAGGAAAAGCTTGGTGAAGATGCAGGTATACTCATGATTGATCTTAACTTGTCCTATAGAGAATCTACATCTTGGATATTAGATACTAGATGTGTTTTTCATATCTGCAATAACTTGCAGCTACTAATAAGTAGAAGAAGAATGAATCGTAGAGACATGGATCTGAGACTTGGAAATGGAGCAAAGGTTGCTGCATTAGCTGTGGGGACAAGACTCAAGATGCCATAAAGAGACATACTGGAACTTAAGGATTGTTATTATGTTCCAACTATCATTAGGAATATCATTTCTATTTCTTGTTTAGATAAAGAAGGATATTAATTGAAACTAGACAATAATGGTTGTTCTATTAATCTAAGAGATAAATTACTTGCTTCTGGATATTTATTAAATGGTTTATATTTACTTGATATTGCATATGATGTATGTCTAGTAAATAAGTCTCTTGAACAAATAGATAAAGATGTGAATAAAGCATTCATATGGCATTGTAGACTCGGTCATATAAATGAGAACATGATTATTAGGTTGCAAAAGAATGGATACATTGATCCATTTGATTATGAATCATTTGCAACTTATGAAGCTTGTCTCATAGGAAAAATGACTAAAGCTCCATTTTCTGGACATGACAAAAGGGCTAAGAAATTATTGGAACTAATACATACTAATGTATGTGGTCCAATGTCTACTCATGCTATAGGAGGTTACTCCTACTTCATTTCATTTACAAATGATTTCTCAAGATATGGCTATATATTCTTAATGAAATATAAGTAAAAAATCTTTGAGAAATTTAAAGAATTTAAAAATGAAGTTGAAAACCAAACTGGAAAGAGTATGAAAACTCTTCGATCTGATCGAGGGGGTGAATACTTAAATACAAAATTCACATAATATCTAAAGAATAATGGTATTCTGTCTCAGTAGATTCCTCCCTATACACCACAGTTAAATGGTGTATCGGAAAGAAGGAATCGTACTCTATTAGATATGGTACGATCACTAATAAGTTATGCTAAACTTCAAGGTTCCCAGTAAGTCAGTATCTTCCACTCCATATGAGATATGGAAAAGGAAGAAACTAGACTTTAAGAATGTTAGAGTCTAAGGTTGTCCTGTACATGTCAAAAGACATGATCCAGATAAACTGAATTCCATGACAGAAAAATACAAGTTTGTGGGATATCCAAAAGAGACTTTTGGATATTATTTCTATCAATCCAGTGATCAAAAGGTGTTTGTTACAAAAAGAGTTGTCTTCTTAGAGAAAGACTATCTTTTAAAAGAAAACAATGGAAGCAAGATAGATTTGTAAGAAATTTCATACTCACAAATCAATGCTGGCTCATCTGATGAGCCATTAACTCAAGAACCTATTCAAAACAATACACAAGTAATTTACAGATCTGGTAGAATGCCTAAGCAGCCTGAAAGATATGTTGGACATATCGATGACGGCAAACCAAAAGTGCACTTAAATGAGGATGATGATCATCAAACCTACCAAGAGGCCATGAATAGTCAAGAATCAGAAAAATGACAAAAAATAATGAATTTAGAAATTCAGTCCATGTATGCTAACCAAGTTTGGAATTTGGTTAATCTGCTAAAAGGTATAGTACCTATTGACAATAAATAGATCTTTAAAAGAAAGATCGGGGCAGATGGATAGATTGACACTTACAAGGCAAGACTGATTGTGAAAGGGTATCGTCAAAGACAAGGAATTGATTATGACGAAACATTTTCTCCAGTTGCCATGATTAAATCAATCAGAATGCTTCTTGCCATTGCTGCTTTCTATGATTATGAAATATGGTAAATAGATGTGAAAAGAACATTCCTTAATAGGAACCTTCAAGAAGAAGTGTATATAATACAATCTGAAGGATTCACTTTCAAAGAGCATCCAAGTAAAGTATGCAGGCTACAAAGATCTACTTATAAATTAAAGCAGGCCTCCTGAACTTGGAATTTAAGATTTGATGAAGCAATCAAATCTTATGACTTCATTAAAAATAAAGATGAATCTTGTGTATATAAAATGACCAGTGGAAGTATGGTTACATTTTTAGTACTTTACGTTGATGACATTCTACTCATTGAGAATGATGTAGGAATGTTGTCATCAGTAAAGATTTGGTTATCTAAAACTTCTCTATGAAGGATTTTGGAAAGGCATCCTATATTCTGGGAATAAAGATCTATAGAGATAGATCCAAAAGGATGCTTGGATTATCCCAATCCATGTATATAGACACCATAGTCAAAAGGTTTGACAAAAAAAATTTCAAAAGAGGTCTCATTCCAATGAGACATAGAATTTATCTCTCCAAAGGAATGTCTCTCAAGACACCTGAAGAGAAAGCATACATGGATAGAGTTCCTTATGCTTCCGCAATAGGATCTATCATGTATGCAATGCTATGTACTAGACCTGATGTGGAACATCCACTAAGTGTCACTAGTAGATATCAGGCTGATCCAGGTGTGGCACACTGGAAGGCGGTCAAATGTATTCTTAGATACTTGAGAAGAACTAAGGATCTATTTCTCGTCTACGGAGGAGACGACTTAGAACTTCGAGAATATACTGACTCGAGCTTCTAGTCGAATATGGATGACAGCAAATCCATGTTTGGATTTGTATTCATACTAAATGGAGGTGCAGTGAGTTGGAAAAGTTCCAAACAAGAAACAACTATAGATTCGATGACCGAAGCATAATACATTACTGTAGTTGAAGCGTCTAAGGAGGCAGTTTGGAGAAGTTCATTACTGCTCTTGGAGTAGCCCTAAGCATTTTAGATCATGTCCTATTATTGTGTGGTAATAATGGGGAAATTGTTCAAGCAAAAGAGCTAAGGTCACATCAGAAGTCAAAATACATTCTAGATGTTTTCACCTGATCCGTAAGATTATCGTCCGAGGAGATATAGTAGTCGAGAAAGTCTCATCTATTGATAATGTAGCAAATCCCCTTGACTAAGCTATTGTCACAAAATGATTTAGAACATCACCAAAAATCTATGGGATTTAAACATATAGGTGATTGGCTTTAGTCCAAGTGAGAGAATGATAGAATTGAGTGGGCTAAAAGCCAATCATAAACTCTTTTTTTGTACAGTCTAGTTTTAAAGATTAATAAAGACAATCTTTTCATTATGTAGTTCTCGCATATTTAACTATCGTAATGAATGTCCATGGACTCATGTAAAGGATATTGAATCATGATGAGATCATGATAGTAAGTGTAGGTGCTCAAATTATGTGTGTGATGTTCATGAGTTTCATGTTGTTCATATGAATAATAAAACTATTAAAACTAAAGAAAATGTGATCGCCAGAAACTGTTAAGTTTCAAAAGAAAGATTGATCGCTTACCTTTTCAAATTTGGGAGATTGAGTCCTTGATTCTCTCTCTTTGGCCGGCCAAAGAAAGAGAGCCCTTTTGTTGATATTCTTACTTTTGATTTCTTAATGGTTATTCCTTTGGATTTCCTTCTTTCTTTTTCTTTGTGTCTTGCAAAAAAGATTAAACAAAAGTGGCAATTCTAATTAGAATTAGAGTAGAGTAGTATCTATTCTAATAAGAAATTCAAACATGCAACTAAACTAATCTACTCACTTGATTGTTGTCTTTTAAACCCCTAATATGCATATACGTTTGGAAAATAATGATGTGTGTGTGTGAATATGAAGTGATGATGATGATGAACTATGGAAAATAATGAATAAACTATATGAAATTGATGAAAAGCTAGAAATAAATTAAGGAAAGAAGATGGTTGGTTGGCTCCTCCATAGCATTGGCCTTCAAGAGCTTCAAAGGATGAAAAGGATGAGGAAAAAGAAGCCTTAGATGAAGCCTCTCTTGTTGTCCACGTTTTTCTCCTTTAGAGCCTTCAAACACCGTTCCTTGAGCTTCAAAATGAACAATGGCCAAACTTTTTTAAAGGTCTAAAGGGTATTATATATATAGAGAGTGATTTAGGGTTGTTTTGGGCTTTCAAAGGACTCTCTCGCGGCTCGGACTTACCTTAGATGAGCGTGGAGGAGTTTGCAACCTTCCCAACTTCGGAAACCGGATTATCTTGGCCAAATCATGTTTATTAGGAAACTCACAAATCACGTCGCCCAACCAGGATGCCATTTGGTTAATTAAAGTGGCCAAAATAGAAATAAAATATAGAAAGGAAACCGAAATATATTAGGAAACCTAAATCGCATCTCCGTAGGGCGACATGCTTTAGATAATTAGGAAATTAATTCGAATTAAAAATCAGAAACCCAGACGGATTAGGACTTAAATGGCGTCTCCTATGGGCGACACTATTAAGTTAAATCTATCTAAATTTAGGAATTTAATTCCGAATTGATTTCGGCTAGGAATCTAAATGGCAGCGTGCATAGGCGACGCTAACTAACAAATTTCGAGAAAAATAAATAAAAATTAATTAATGATTAAATATTAGACCATTTTAGGGCATTATAAGTGTGACATGAAATTTACTCAATATGAAGTCAAAATTAACGTGTCTACAATTGTCCCACCTTGGCATTTACTTTCTAAATGAGTGAAATTGAATGAAATGTACTGAAAAGGTGACGCTAAGGTGTGATGAAACATGCTCTCAACATCATATGATGAGAATTTTTCTCAAAATAATCAATGAAGCAACTCAAAGAGACCAATGGAATCAATCCCGTTTGGATGAAATAGACAAAGGAAATAAAATAAAGTCGATCAACTTACACGATTGGGAAGTACCCTAGGTCACAAATCCTGCAGGTTTCATAATGGAGAGCGGTTACCAGCCAATGTGGATGTGCTACAACCATGATAGATCTTTAAAGGGAAACAAGAAATATTTGAGATAAAGAATCCAAACAATGATTGAATTCCAAAGATATCTTCAAGAAAAGCTCAAAGATAATTGAGAGATTGATTTAGAATGGAATATCTTACATCACGTCAGGATTTATTTAGAACAATAGTCTGAAATTTAATCAATAGTTAATTTTTATCATAATCATTTCAAAGTCCTACATGGTGTATGATGGGCTAAAAGGAAAATTAAAATGAAATAATATATAAATTAATCAAGGATAATATTGTTAAATTGTTATTAATGAGTCAAGACACCAGTCTTGTAATTCAGTGCTAAGCCGAAACCCGTTTATCCATGCACTGTTTCACAAAAACGAAACCATCGTCCCCACCAATTAACAATCTAACGGCCTATCCGTACGATTAAGAATCTTATGGAATTATCACTGTTTTTTGTTGAAGAGGAACTCAACTTCTAATTTTATCAAAACCACAAGGTCCTTGATATACTCTAATAAATATTTATCATATAGTAATAATAATGCAAATCAATTACATGAAAGAATACAAGGATAGAGATAACCGTCTTTTTAGTCACGGTTGGAACTCAGTGAAACTCCTACAGTGGGACCTTACTGAAATTCTCAGTTTCATTTTTCTTCTTTCCTGCACTAAGAATTTGTCAGTAACTTCAAGCAAATAATCAATATCAAATATCAGCAATTATGGAATTTCGAGAAAATAATAGGAAGGCAGAAAATGCATCAAATGGCGTCACTGTTCGCAGACATCATTTAAATGACGTCGCCCCGTCCAGACGCCATTTAACTTACAGAAACAGTTCTCTGTTCTGACTCCAATCTGAACTCCAATTTCCTTCAATGCACATCCCTCTTCCAATTCCGAAAGGGCTTCCTAATCTCGCAAATTCCTCTATAAAGCCCCCTTCTCTTAATATCAAAACATCACTACAAGCAATCAAGAAGGAAAGCTAAAAGATTCTCTCCAAAGCTCAAGAACAAGAGGGGAAGAACAAGAAGAAATCAAGGAGGAAGGATGTCAAATTCTTCACAAGACTCTTTAAACACGAGGATGTGGAAGATAATTGTAAAACTCTCTAAATTGAAGGATCATCTAAGCGGGCGAGATCCTAACTTACAAGTAAGCTAATATCTCTTCTAATCAATTCTTTTCTTTCTATATGCAACTCTCTCTACATGTTTTCCATATTCCAATTCTTCATAGGCATGATAGAACTATTCCAATTTTTTCATCTAGGGATATCCTTTCTTCCTTGGTCCAAGAAGATTTTCTTCACTTCTATGGATCCAAAAACTTGTTAACAAGATCAATCTTTCCATGCAATCTTATATATCCAAGTGGCATATCCAAGGGTTGGTTATTTATGCCAGACATTACAAGAGCACAAGTATGGATTGGGCGGCGATGGGCGCTTTGATTGAACTATGGCATCCACAAACTAATACTTGTCTCTTTGCCACGTTTGAAGCCACTATCTTCTTAGAAGAAGCCGAACTCCTATTGGGCCTTTCTAAGCTCAAAGTCAACAATGATGAACTTGATTTGAGTGATAAGATGCTCATGAGGGACAAAATCACAGGTCAACAGTTGTTAGAAAAGATTATGAAGAATTCGAAGGAAATTCAAGGCTATCTTACTAAGAAGGGAATCAATCTTACTAAATTAGTTAAATGGACTCTGAAGAAGATAGAAAATTTCAAGGATGAAGATACAGAGAACGTGATGAAGGCGTTCACCACATGCTTAGCTGGAGCACTACTATTCCCTGCCCAAGATAATGTTCTAGAAGATGATCAAATTAGTGCAATCAATGGGATCTTCAAAGGAAAGCAGATCTGCACAGCAGTTCTAGCCTACCTTTACAGTAGGCTCTCTACAGCTTCTACAGGTCAATTTTTTATGGTAGTATGCTTCTCTTAGCTCTGTGGGTGGAATTCCACTTCAAGTTCAACCATAATGAGGAAAAAGTTTCAAGGATATCTCAAATGTATCAATGAAGTCCTATCTTCCATATCTCCAATATAGTGAAATTCAACGACAACATGACCAATCGTATGCTCAACTTCAAGATTCGAGCTGACTGGCGTGCTTACCTCAAGACTATGCCCAGGACTGGATTCGAATCTACGCCCTTGCTCTCATGGGAAAGGCGGTTCGAGTGCGCCGTAGTGCTGGCACAAAACTCCAATTGATCTGGGTGACCGAGTTCATTCTTTATAATCCACATCGTTGTCATCCTCAACTTGGTATGCCACGCTATGAATTTTCAGAAATATCTTCTCTCTCACCAATCAAGAAGCGAGCATTAGGTACTGACGAAGATTTCAAAGTGACAGAACTCATTGCAACTCTATGGAACATCGGGTTCACCCGTTGTGTAAAAACTCATCATGAAGCGAATAAAGAATTGTGGAAAACATATGTAAAAGAGCTTAACAAAATTCGTCCTTGAAAGCTCTCAATCCTTCCATCCACCTTGATGTATTTCGATTTTAGTTTCAATGAAGAAATAATTCCTTAATATAATAGAAATCATCCCTTAATGCTTTGTAATTTTTCCGTAATTTTTCCTTGAGTGAAACTATGATTATTCCTCAAAATATGAAGGTTCAGGTTCAGTTAATTCAAATAGTGTTGACTCATAGCAACGCTTTTCATCAAATTTAATTTTCAAAAATATTTAATCCTTAAAAGCCCAAATCACGTCTGCTTAGCAAGACGCCTTTTCATTTTCTCTCTCCTATTTTTCAAAGATTTTCAACAATTAATGCATTGAATCGCGTCTTCCTTCAGAGACGCAAATAATAATTCCACCAAATTTTCCGTGGTACGGTCCTGACCAAAAGAGGTGGTAAATCTAAAAGGCATCGCTCAAGGGGGACGTGTTTCACAAATTTAAAAACTTTCCCCTTGCCGCCTCAATTTGTGTGCCACTGAATAGCGTCGTTGTCCCCAGACGCGATTTAACGATTTCAAACAGGGTCGCGCGAGCCCAAGCCCCTTCTCCCTTTATTCTCCTTCTCACTTTCTCTCCCTTCGTCTTCTTCCTTCTCTCCGGCGACCACTGCGGATTCTGGCCAGCTTCTTCCTTCTCCGGCGATCTTCTCCGACTCCGGCGACCTTCTCCACCACTGTTCATCCCCTTTTCAACCTCCTTTCTCATCTCTTCACTCTAGCTCTCTCATTTACTCCCTCTCTCGTCTCACGAGCTCCATCTCACACTTCCGCTCGCCATGGAATCCGATGGACCTAGCGGGGTAGGCGGGAAGCGACGCCGAGTCACGGCCATCTACATCGTAGACGTGGAAGCGGGGGAGGAAGTCCCCGAAGTGGTGGGTGAGGCACAAGCCCTCGTGGAGGCGACGGCTTTCATGGAAGTCGAGGAAGCTCCTCCCGAGGTCCTAGTGGGCGAGGCGGCAGCGGCACCGGCTTAGGAGGCTGACCCCCATTTGGTAAGCCTCAAAACACTCTATTTAATATTAAAATTCAATTTTTTGGGGGGAGGAAACTCGGCTGCAGGTGCTTGAACTTGTGGCTGAAAGGCGTCTAGGGACGAGGGCGCATTTTGAAATGCGTCCCACAACCCAGTCACAGTTCAAAAATGGAGAATAATTAAAAAATAATCATAAAATTGATTATTAATATTCTGATTAAGTTTTTATTATTTAATGCAGGGCACAAAGAGGACCAGGATATCATGGGACCTGTAGTGGCCGCTTATAGGGTCTCCCGGATTTTCAGAAGGCACGACTAGCGGAGATGGGATTCCGAGAGATTTTCGCATGAAATGCAGTGCAACTAACCCATATGAATGTAGGTTATCTGGCATCCGTACCTTGATATGGACGATGCAGGACAACCCTGGGTAGAGCAAGGACAAGGCCGATTCGGGCACCAGGGGTGGCTACACTGCATGAACGAGATAGCCCTCCTGCGCCTAAAGCTGGTGATGCGGACATTGGGGCTGCATCAGGAGTGGGTGGAGGAGGAGATCCCAGAGGGGATCGGGAGGACTATGCAGGGTAAGCAGGCTCACACCCACTAGAGCGCCAAATTTCCGGATCAGCGGGATGATTGGCATTGGTATGGGGTATTGGTGGAGTCGTAGGCGGTGAGCAGTGATGGTTACCTCTGGCACTACCGGACACACTATGCGGCCCACCTCTAGCTACTCCGCCCTCTCGATGTAAGTAACATGATATGCATGACATGAATACTTCTTTTATTTTATTAATTATCTTGCTTATATTTGCGAATGTATGACATGATATAGTACGAATATGTAGGATGCTCGGGATGCCACCATCATCACACTCCGGAGCCATCTCTAGGACGTCGAGGCCCATTTAGAACAAGTCCAAAAAGAATTGAATGATCTGGTAAGTGCAACATGCATGAATGACATATGCATTATGAATGCTTCCTTTTATTATTAAACTATTTTGACACTTATACACTGACAGTGATCCCTCTCTTTTTTCAGCGTGCCGCTTATACCCATGCGGCCACTCCTTCTGCTCCTGTTGGCGCTTCATCTTCTTCTGCTGCTCATGAGGCTGCCCTTACCGACCTGCGAAGTCAGCTAGCTTCCGCCATCCGCCGAGCTACTCAGGCTGAGGAGGATGCTACTACTCGGGTAAATCTTCGACTTGTTTCTTTCATAATGTCTTTTGCTTGCTTGATCATTTGGCTGACGATGTCTTCTATTACAGGTCCAAGAGCTCTGCCTGGCTCTTGGAGAGAGGGATGCTGAGCTGGCACAGGCTCGTGGTTCCACAGCTCAGGTTGCTGAGCTAGAGGAGCAGTTGACAAGGCTTTCCACCGACGATCTTCCTCGTGAGCTTGCACGACTCTAGATTCTTGACCGACGAAAGGGATCATGACCGAGCTCGGTTGGAGAGTCTTCAAGGCCAGCTATCGGTTCTACCGCCGGGAAACCCTTTCCTGAAAGGTTCAGCTATCAGCTAAGAAATTCATGGATATGGTACTTGTCTAGATGGAACACAACTAAAAGTTCATGTAAGAAAAACCAACATGAAGTTTATTGATATGGAACCCCTACCCGAGGAACACGGAGCACGAGCGCCAGAGCATAGAGGCTCGATACCAACGTTCGCGGCAACGGGCACTGGATCGAGAGCAGGAAAGTGCATTCACCACCAGCATAGCAGTATCTTTCGGCCAAGCAGAGCCAAGTGTGATGGGACCACCGTTGCCGCCAGTACGAAGAACAGACGTCCAGGACGAGGCACAAAGCCAACTGGACAAGAGGGCCGGAGAGAGTCAGCCGTGAGGGTTGATATCATGATATATCTTTTTTTTTTTTTTTGAGAGTATATTGTTGATGGACTCAGATATCTATACATGAACACTTCTGATATATATAAAGGGAGTTTCTTCATACTTGAGTTCCATTTTGTACTCTTCTCTGTTGACCCGCTTTTCGTACCTGCGCATGGCTTGAACAAACAAATTAAATACCTGTTCGGACTTAGACCCTTGCCCAGTTAAGTAACTGGCTACTTGATCCTATTCTTAGTAGAAAGGTCAAGGGGCTAAACCTTTATTTAATGAAGGTAAATAAGGATAATTAAAGAGAAATAAATGGTAAAATGCAACATACAAGTATGCAAATGCTCACTAAAAATTAAACCGTGCAACACTCATGATCTAACAAGCAGATGCTAATTGAAATATTTTTGTTTTGCAATTGTAATTTTTGGAATAGCCATTTTTTTGTGGTTTTGTCATATTCAAAAAAAAAAATTGTACTTCTGAAATATTCAAAAAAAAAATTTGTAATTTTGAAATATTTGATTTTTTTGTAATTGAAATATTTAATTTTTTTGTAATTTTGAAATAAGACATCAACTAAATAAGCTAAAAACCAGTATGGTACTTGGATCAAAAGAGTTTACTTATTCTTCAACTTAATTCCCTAATCATTCCTAGATAACCTAATCCAGACTCGTTGTGCTTGAGTTATGTTTATGTTTGTGAACCCATTCGACGGTCTGACCCTTAGTCAACCTAGGCCATTCTTCAAGTTTGGAGTACGCCTCGTTAGAAGGAAAGGAAGAATTGGTCTAGGCAGCCCGCGAGAGAATTTCGGAGACCCAGAAAGATGTCCCTCCTTTACCCTATTATATGTTGGGGTTCAGTCATTTTCACTTTTTGCGGGCTATTTATCGACCTTGTGCTCCCTTTTTATTTGATTTTATGGCCTTTTGATGTAACGTTTGTAATGTCGAGTGACCTTCGATTTGGTATTGGCTTTTTGCCTCTTTTCTTTTGTGGGGCAGGTCTCCCCCTTTTTTTTAATGACGGACTCCTACTAAGATGGCGGGTATTTTCGGTAGTCTAGTCTAAGTCTCGTTCTGTCATCGTAGGTCGAGATTAAAATAGAAGTTTTGATTGAAAAGAATGAATTGTACTTTACGCTCTTAGTCAAGCTTTCAGTATTCCTCGGACTTCGCATCTCTTGTAACTCATGAACCAAATGTGTTTGTGTGCAATAATGCATTTGGATTAGATTATCAAAGACTAACGAGCGAATTTGAGTTTTCGAATTTTCAGACTCCAGTAGTCTTTGCACCATACTAATCGACACACTTATCTAAGGGTAATATTTCTTAAGATACAAACCATTCCAGGGATGAGTTAATTCTTGCCCTTTTGTATTAACTAAGTGATAGGCATTACCAGGAAAAGCATACGAGATAACATAAGGACCTTCCCAATTGGGTTGGAGCTTAGAACGCGGACCGCCAGTTTTTACAAAGATTCTTTTAACAACAATTTCACCAACTTTGAATTTTCATTCAATGACTTTCTTTTCATAAAACCGTGCTAATCTGTTCTGATATGCTCGCGCATGATTAGCGGCTAACCATCTTTTCTCGTCTAAAATTTCTAATTGAGCGAGGAGTGTTGAGCAATACTTATCAATGGAAAACTCATTGTTCAACTATACTCTTAAGGACGGGATGAGGACTTCGTACGGAACTACCGCCTCCATTCCGATTGTTAAGGAATATGGAGTCTGCCCAATAGACGTGCGGATTGAAGTTCGGTATGCCCATAAAGCCTCCATTAATTTCTCTGGCCAGTCGGAGAACTTATTTGATTTACATGTTTTCTTGATGATTTTTATCAAAGTCTTGTTAGTTGCCTCTATTTGGCCATTGTCTTGCGGATAATAAGGAGACGAGTGATGCAATGCAATTTTATACCTGTTGCAGAGGTCTTTCATCTCTTGTGATATGAATTGCGGTCCATTGTCGGTGACGATGGTGCTTGGAATTCCGAATCTTGTGATGATGTTCTTCATAATAAACTTGCAGACTGTTGACGCTTTGACTTCCGTGTAAGCTTCAACTTCTGCCCACTTGGTGAAGTATTCCGTTGCCGTGAGAATAAAGGATTTCTGCTTAATGTCGGAATTGGGATCACTGAGAGGTCCAATGATATCGAAAGCCCACATGGAGAAAGGCCAAAGGGAGGAAACCGGATGGAATGAAGATGCGGAGGAATGGATCTTGTCGGCATGAAGTTGACACTTAGCACACCTACGAACATACCCTACATAGTCTTCTTCCATAGTTGGCCAGTAAAATCCTTGTCTAAGGATCTTCTTTGATAACATCTGTCCATTAACGTGGCCACCACAAACTCCAGCATGAGCTCCTTTCATAACCTTCCAAAGCTCATCTTCGTCCAAGCATCTCAGAAGAACACCGTCAAAACCTCATTTATAAAGTGCTCCTCCAACTAGAGTGTATCTCTGAGCAACTCTCCTAATAGTCCTTTTCTCTTCAGCTATGGCTTCTTCAAGGTACGACTGATCTTCACAGTATTTGGCAATATCAAAATACTATGGTTTCTCTTCATCGTCCATCTCTTCCTGCAATTCTAATAACATGATTTCTCTCTTCTCCACAATATCTCCATCTCTAACCTTCTTCTGCAACTTTTCTTTAGTCCTAAGGATTAAAAGGTCTTTCAGGGCGGGTGAAAGATGCCTATAGACGATGATCGATTCAGATTGTTTGCTGATTGGAAAACTTAGGGATGATGGAAGAGAAGCTAGAGCATTAGCTAGAATGTTCTGATTCCAAGGAACATGGACAAAGATCAGTTTAGTGAAAAGCTTGACATAAGCAGAGGTGAGTTCTTGATAAGGCTTGAGTTTAGGATCAAGAGTACGATATTTGGTAAGCACTTGGCGAAGGATTAGCTGACTATCACCTACAATCCTGAGCTTGCTGGCACTATGGAGATGAGCAACCTCGAGACCGACTAGAAGAACCTCACATTCAATAATAATGTTGGTCTCAGGAAAGTCAAGCTGAAAGACTTGTGGAATGGTGACACCTTCAGATGATAGTAGAACAATGCCGATACCTTTACCATGAGAGTTCAGAGCTCCGTCAAAATGCAAAGTCCACATATCGTCTTTGATTCTGTCTATGGACATCAGTTCCTCATCCGAAAACTCCGATCGGATTGGATCAAAATGAGGAAGGGGATGATAAGCAAGATGTTCTATTATGGCATAGCTTTTGATTGATTTCTACTGAATGTAGATGATATCAAAATGAGATAGAAAGCTTTGCCATCGTGCTAATCGATCGGTGAGAACATATTTCTCGAGAAGGAACTTGATTGGATTCATCCTAGCAATGAGATGGACTTCATGAGCCAGGAAATAGTGCTTCAGCTTTTGAACCACCCAGACTAATGCAGCATAGGTCTTCTCCATCGCTATATATCTTTGTTCTGTGAGGCTGAGAAGTTTAAAGATAATAGGTTGTCCTCTCTTTTCCTTCTTCATCTTCTTGTGCTAAGACATCCCCCACCGCGTCGTCCAGGACAGAGATATAAAGAACTAGAAGTTTGTCCGAAGATGGTGGTCTCAAAACAGGAGGACTTGCTAGATATGTCTTCAAATCGAATGCCTCCGGACACTTATTGTCCCAATCAAACTTAACTCTAGGCTTAGTAAGCTTGTAAAACGGCTTACACCTTTGTGAGTGCTGGGAGACAAAGCGGCGAAAAAATATCAACCTCCCGATCAATCCTCTTAATTCTTTCAAATTTCGAGGAGGTGGCATCTCTAGAATAGCCTTAGCCTTGTTAGGATCGATCTCAATGCCCCGTTTACTCACGATGAAACCTAACAACTTCCCTGACGAGACACCATATACGCACTTTTTGGGATTCATGTTCAGTTGATATTCTCTTGATCTTTCCAAAACTCTTGCTAACACTTCAGCATGCTCAGCCTTAGTCTTGGATTTCACTAACAGATCATCCACATATACTTCTAAATCAATGTGCATCATGTCATGAAATATAGCCATCATAGCACTTTGGTAAGTGGCTCCAGCATTCTTTAATCCAAATGGCATGACAACATAACAATAAGTGTCCCAAGGTGTAGTGAACGATGTCTGCTCTTGGTCCTCTTCTGCCAAGTGAATCTGATTATACCCTGAGAATCCATCCATGAATGATAGCATTTCATAACCAGCCGTATTATTGATAAGTACATCTATGTGAGGCAGTGGAAAATCATCTTTAGGACATGCCCGGTTCAAATCTTGAAAGTCAATACAGATTCTGACTTTACCATCCTTTTTTTATGACCAGGACTATATTTGCTACCCATTGTAGATAGAGGATGAGTCTAATAAATTTGGCTTTATTCAACTTATCGACCTCTTCCTTCATCTTCAAAGCCGTTTGAGGGTAGAATCACCTTAATTGACCGGGTTAGCTCCTGATTTCAACGTTAATCGGTGTTCACTAGGGATGAATCTAACCCCGGCATGTCTTCATAGCTTCAGGCGAAAGTGTCCTTGTAGTCTCTGAGAACTTGAACCACTATCTCCTCATCTATTTCAGAAAGATTTTTACTGATAAGCGCAACCATAGGCTCGTCTTCAATTCCTAAATTGATTTCTTTGGTAGGTTCTTTTATGGCAGCCGAAGGTTCATCAAATCTCTTCACTCCACTAGCATACGTCTCAGCCGTGTCCTCACCATCTTCCTCATCTTCAGTAATGAGGTCTTTCTCGTGTTACAATTCATATACCCCATACCCATCGTCAACTAACTCATCAACTTCACATCCTTTTGCCAACTGAATGGGATTCTCTAAAAGTCGAGGGATCTGAGAGCAAGAAAGGCATCTTAAGGCTAAATCTTGGAGGTATCTATTCGAAATTCGTCTGCCCTTAGACTTTTTAGACTTCCCAACCTGACTGACCTCACTAACATGTCCAGAACTAGACTCCCTAACTTCATTAAACCGCCTACCACTAGACTCACTATCCTGACCTAGTGAGGACGAAGAAGGATAAAAATCAAGGGGTACATGAGAGAATACAGGTGAATCTTTCCGAAAGGAGGGGCAAAGCAGATCTAGAAGAGAATCTTGCCCGAGTGACCCACGCGATGGGGTATATTTGAATAAGTAATATGATGTTTCCTCAACGAGGATGTGAGAGGAGGAAGTTGCCAAATTGGCCTCTTTTTTTTTGGAGATTTTGAGTGTTAATCATGAAACATGAATGAATATGTAGAGGAGGAGGATGAGAGGGTAACAGTACCAAGGCCAAAGGATTGGGGGAATCATACAATAGTATGTCCCAGATTAAATCATAGATCCTCTCAAGGTCGAGAGGAATGTGTGGAATTAGGTCCCGAGGAGACAGAGTAATAATGATGGACGGGGTCCGAGGAATGTCTTCAATTATGACTCTCGACCAAGTCGAGGTCAGGAGCAAAGTGCGGAATAGTGTATGGAGGGTAAAAACATGACGGGGATAAGTTCCCCTCTAGAGAAGATCAGTGGTGAATCCAAGCTCATAAAGGTCATCGGGCTCTCCTTCGTCTATCTCTTCACTTAACAAAATTCTCTTATCAAAAATAGCTCCAGGCCCTTCAAACAACTCGTCAATCAACGGAGGCCACTTTGGCTCTGAGGGATCAAGGAATAACTTGTTCAGTGCAATGTACAAGTCCCATGTGTCGAACCAGTGGTACCACTCACACTCCGGATCTTGAGTCTTCCTCCTCTTCATTGGCACAGAGCCTCCAAGGATTGGTATGTCAGTAACTCGGAACAATGCCTAGCTACATCTCTCCCATATACGTTAAGGGATCCCGGTTTTCTTTGCACGGGGTGGTCATGGTCTTCCAGATTTTCTGGCCATCTTTGTCTTCCTGCTACTGAACAACATGTCGTTTCATCTTTGCCGGCCTATAGCCCAGACCATTACCGGGTGCTCTTCTGCTGTCTGACAGGCTTGGTTCTGCCTTGCAGTTGTGTGTCCAGACCTTTTCTTGGTTGATAGCTGATAAATTAGTATTTTCTATTATTAAAAGAACAAATGCATACACTATATTTATGTTTATGATGTTTAAAATAGCATGAAATGATAGACAACTTCGTACCGATTCCAACGGTACCAATTTCGTCAAATTCTGAGTTAAAAACATCATCATTTCATGTATTTGCGATTTTCTCATCAAAACCGTGAGAAATCAATTTATTTAAGCATAAGTGTAATTTTATTCATGATAATATCCTAATTTACATTTATTTTATGTGAACAGGACATGAAGAAGATGCAGTGCAATTGGCTAAGTTTCTAGTCGTTTGTGGGAAGGACGGGAGTTCAAATCCCAACTAAATCGACTTTATTTTGGCAAAAATACTAAAGCGGGGGTAAAAGGGTCTTTTGTTACCCTAAATGGTTGCCCTAATTCTTACCCAAGAAGAGAACAAGAGGAGCCAGCCGCCATCCACTTTCTTCCTTTCTTTATTTTAAAAATTCTCTCTCCCTTTTTAAGAAGTCTCTCCTTCCTTCCTTCCCCCCGCCCCCTACTTTTCTTCTCCCTCCTGCCTTCTCTTCCCTGGCTCCTTCACTTTTTCTCCCTCTCTGCTACAGTACCCGAGGGTACTGTAGCACTCTTTCTCTCTCTCTCTCTAGCTTCGTTCCCTCTCTCTCTCGCTCACTCACTGTCTCTCTCTCTACATCTCTCTCAAACTGGCGGCTGTCAAGGGCAAGAGGTGGACTCAAGGCACTGCAACTGACTACTGGAAGGAGTATAGGGTGGCCAAGGATCCACACAAAGGGCGACGATGGCTACAAGCACCAGTTTTCTCTCTCCATCGCCTCTCTCTCTAGTTTTTGAGTTCTCCATGTTACATTGTATTTAGAATATTTTCTGTAAAATATTTCTTAACAAAAGCCATGTTATTTTTTTATTTTCAATATATCTGTAAAATTTCATATATTTCTGTGAACTAATGACAGTAGCTCCTTTGAAAATAGTTATCTTTTCTCCCTCTTTTTGTTCTACAACTTTTATTTTTTCTTCTGTTGACATTACTCAAAATTTATATTCTACTTTTAATTAGTATTTTAAATGTAGTCTTAGTTCAATAGATGATCTGATTATGCTCGTTTACGGGTGCTCCTTTTGTGAGTTCATAGTAAGTCCGATTAGTTTCAATTGTTGTTTATTAAATCATCATGCTCCATCTTCTTTCTTCTCTGTTTTTCCTCTAAAAAAATCTAAGATTTTCAACTTTAAAAATCTATTTCCCCGTGGATTCGACTCGGACTCACCATTGCTATTGTTAAAGTTAAATTTGAATGAGCCAATTAATTTAGATTGTTAGCTTTGATTTTTAATGACACAATTTTAAGCTATCAATTTTCGGTGTTGTTGCCAGGGAGGTAGATTTTTAATTTTGATTATTTTGGATTTAGTGTAATTATTCTTTAGCTAATCTTCTTTTTCTTATTTTTGTAGGTATATTGAAAAAAAGAAAAAGGGAAAGCGAAATCATTGGTAAGTATGTTCCAACTTTCTATGTTTCAATTTCCTTATTTTAGCTAGTTTTATTTTTGTAGTTGCTAAGTTAGATAGGTTGCCATTAACATAAAAAAGGAAAGAAAAATTCAAATTTAAAAATTGTCATTCCAAGATTAGAAACCATCCATGTTAGGCATTCATCATTTTAGGAAAGCATGCATTAGTTTCTATTTTTAGTCATTTCCATGAATTGTTGAAGATTGTGGGGGAAAGGTACGTGTTTCAATTATAGCAAGTCATTCATGATTGCATCAACACACCCTGCCTTGATTTGCTTATTGCCTTACATTGCATTCAAAAAGACTTGCAACAACTTTAACCACATAAGGTAGGGATTTGATCACCCTTCCTTAGCCCACAAATCACCTTCCTTGCATTGGCATTTCCTAATCCAATTAGAAGCAAGTCGAAAGAGAATCTAGGGTTTACACTGTGAGTGGTTTAAATTTCGGGTTGCCTCCACTTTTGGCAACGGTGTCTAGGCTAGAGGTTAAAAAGACAAACGCCTAAGTAGGAAAGTGGTTCTCTAATTAGGTCCCTACGAAAGTAGAGGGAGCCTCCCACTACCCCACCTCTTACCTGGCCATTGATTGATTGTGGTTGTGACTTGAGGTGGACCCCATTCACCTTGTAAGAAAATTCACATAGAGAGTCTAGGTTAACATTAGATCATTAGGGTAATTTGATTGTCAAAATTATTTGTATTTTTAAAAAAAAAAAAACAAGAAATAGAAAACAAAATTCAAATCCATCCTCTCTCTCTTAGTCCTAGTATATGCAAGGTAGGAGATCTCAAAACCCTAACCTTCTAGGACCATTTGCTGAAATCGAGAGAATCCTACACCAAGGAAACCCATCATGCGATCAAATGGCTGATATTCATGATCCACCGAAGCAAATGAACGACTATTTCATTCCAAATCAATATCAACCTTCATCTTGTATTCATCTTCCTCAGAATCCAGCCAATCAATATGAAATTAAATCTAGCACCATTCAGATGCTCCCATCCTTTTATGGGAACACGAACGAAGATCCTTATAAGCATCTGGATGAATTTCTAGAAATCTGTTCCACGGTGAAAATCCAGAATTTCACCGTTGATGGCCTTAAGCTGACCTTATTTCCCTTCTCATTAAAGGATAAGGCTAAATATTGGTTGGGGACTATAGGTAGGCCCATTAGGACATGGGAAGAAATGAAAAAAGAATTTCTAAAGAAGTTCTATCCCATAGGGTGGACTAATAACATGAGAAGGGCTATCACAAGTTTTACCCAAACTCCTAATGAAATGATTCATGAATCTTGGGAAAGACTAAAAGAATTGCTTAGGAAATGCCCTCATCATAGACTTTCAAAATGGCAAATTGTCCAAGCATTATATGAAGGATTGTCTGAATAATTCAGACAAATGGTGGATGCCTCATGTGGAGGAGCATTTATGATGAAAAATGAAGATGAGGCTTATGATCTTGTTGAGATGTTAAGCAAAAATTCTATCAATCATGCCTCATTATCATCTTATGAGAGGTCTGTTGGGCCATCTAAATGGGTTGGAATGTATGAACTTAAGGCCCGCGGGGAGCCTGAATCCAGAATGGACATAAATCTGATTAATTAGAAATTGGATAAGGTAGACATCTTGGCCCAGAAATCAGACCAACTATTGGCCTTAAACAAGTAAGAGCCTACTTACCCAACACAATCTAATCCATATGATGGCCCATCTTCTGTCAATCATGACATCTGTGCCTTATGCGCAAGTCCGACCCATCAAGTGAATGAATGCCCAACCGCGGCCCAACTTCCACCATTCATTCAAGAACAAGTTCAGGCTGCCCAGGGATTCTCCAGGCCCAATAATGATCCTTTCTCAAATACTTACAATCCTGGCTGGAGAAACCACCCTAATTTTTCTTGGAAGAATCAGCAGGCCCGATTACCAATGTCCAATCCTCCCATGCATCAAGCCCAAAAGCCACATAATTCATTTCAACATCAATCTAATTTCTACGGAAATGTTCAAGCTAGGGGATCCCAGGCCCAATTCTCTCAACCAACCCACTACCAATCATTCCAATCAGGTCAACCGGCCCACTACCAATCATTGCAATCAGGACAACCAACTCAATACCATCCTCCACCCACTTACCAACAACCTCCTCAGCCCAACTTTGAGGACAAATTCACTCAACTCCAACAGCTAATTTTGACCCAGCAACAATCCATTTCTAAGTTGGAAAGTCAAATGGGCCAACTAGCTGAAGCTACAATGAGAAGAGAAGTGGGTCAACTTCCTAGTCAACCCATTGCCAATCCAAGGAATCAACCTCCGGGGTTTTTACAGCAATCGAGCCTTTTACCTCAGCTTGGCCCATTACCACAACCTAAAGGGCTGCAATTTGAGAATGCTAAAGCCATTTCAGTCCTTAGGAGTGGGAAAAGTTTAGAAAACCCACATGCAGAAGGAGAGTTAGCCGAAGGTTCCACTGAAGGGCCTCATGAAATTGAAACTGAGAGTGAGGCTGAACCCAACATGGAGAAGTTGGAGGAGGATCCGAAAAGAAAAGGGAAGATAGATGAAGACCCAAGTTCTTATCAACCTAGGGTGCCATTTCCAAATGCTTTGTTAGTTAAGCCCAATGCCAGGAAGAAACTGGCCCAGAATGAGGAGTTGTTGGACTTATTCAAACAAGTTCAGATTAATATTCCACTCCTCGATACCATCAAGCATGTGCCAGCTTATGCTAAGTTCCTTAAGGAATTATGTACTCCACGAAGAGAATCTAGAATGACACCCGAAAAGGTTCGGCTTTCGGAAGATGTGAGTGCGATTGTGATGAATCATCTTGCCAAGAAGTTGAAGGATCCTGGAGCACCTTTGATCTCATGTGACTTAGGTGGAGTTACATTTGAGAGAGATTTATTGGATTTAGGTGCTAGTGTGAACCTCTTGCCAATAACCATTTATGAGAAATTTGATATTGGGGAATTAAAACCCACATCCATCATCTTATTGTTGGCTGACAGGTCTGTAAAGACTCCACGGGGATTAATTGAGGATGTTATTATGAAGGTTCATGATTGTTATTTTCCCGTGGATTTTCTTATTTTGGATATGACATTACCTGAGGAACTCATTCACACCCCGATCATCCTAGGTCGTCCATTCTTAGCCACTGCCAAAGCTAATATAAATTGTAAAGCTGGCATGATGGACATTTCATTTGGGGGTCAAAAAGTTAAGATTAATGTCTTCAAAGCATCTCAATATTCAAATCATGAAGAAGAATGTCATACTATTGATATCTTGGATAATCTGGTTGAAGAAAATGCGATAATCACGCATGACCATCTAAAGGAAGTGAATGCTTTAAAAGATTCTCCGAGCCCATTAACATCTTGGCCCAAGGTTGAACCATTACCAGCCTTGCAATCTGAACCTGCTTTGTGATGGATATAGGTGTCCTCTAAGCCAATCATAAGGCACCTATTTCAATCTGGTTCACTAATAAATGGCATTAAATTCATTATGTAGATTGGCATATTTATATTTGCGCATAATGAAGTCCATGAATATGTGCAATAGTCATCAGATTATGATGAGATCATAATAATGAGACTGATGACTTATAAACACATATTTTCAATTGTTCCTAGTCGTAGGATGTTTGAGAAGGACATCAAACATCCGGTTAGACTAGTATAGGTTATTCCAACTCATATGATGAGGGTGACTGATCTCGTTAGTTACTAGTGTGGAGACACAATGGTAAACCTGTAAGTGCTCATTAGGGAATGAGTTCACTGAACTGATCCGACATGAATCGCCGAATGGTAATTTACCTGACTATCAATCGGCTTGATTCATCGTCACAGTGGCGTGGTTGATCATTGGACTTGAGACACCAAAGACACCTTGTCGGTGGACTTCTGGACTTTGACCTTGACCTACGAATCCCTATCCACGGGATCTCTAATAGTCAAGGATCGGGTCCAGCGGAAGACCTTCGAAGGTGATTGTGTGTTCAATAAAGGATCGTTCGCTCTCAGGTAACTAGAGAGAATGCTCTAGAATAGATCCGCAAGAGTCTCTGGCCAGAGTAGAAACAATATCAGAAAATAGGTTTTCGGATATTGTAAAGCGGAGTCTGATTCAAGTGAGTTGACAATCTAGGGTTTGACAGTTGACCATACCCAAGGTTAACTCGAGAGCATTGTACGAACGAAGGATTATAGCCATGTGGTAACTGTGGACGGACAGGTTCCATGAGTGGTTTGCTGAACCCCATTGCCTTCCGAGATCATGCGGTGTTGCTTGACACCCAACTTGATCAGAAGTCCGACCGAATTTACATGCGATGTTAAGTCGGTTAAGTAATTAGTTAATATCTAGATATTAATTAATTACAATAAGTCAATAACTAGTTATTGGACTTAACGGGCTGAAAACCGGACTGGTAAATGGCCCTAGAGGGTCACACATAATAAGATTCTCAGTCGGTGGTACATAAGTGGGATTTATATTAACTCGGGGACTTTTGTGAAAAGTCGCGCCGACATAATATATATACGCGCTGTTGAGAAACCCTGGGCCAAGCTCCAGGATTTTCCCTTGCTGGCCGTCATCCCTCCTTTTTCTCTCCTCCTCTGGGCGCCCCGTTCGAGGCGCCGGGATAGTCACCGTCTCCGCCGCACGTGATTCTCGAAAGTCGGGAATTCCCGTCGGCGAGATTTCAGCAATCGTTGCGGCGACGGATCTTCAGCGAGCGAGCTGATACGGACGAGGGATCGAGGACGAACCACCGCGGAGGATCGCGTGGATACCGCTAGAAGCCGGACGCTTGTGCGGCTCGCGGCATCGCCTCGACGAAACCGAGACGGAAGTGGATTCAAATCCGCACACGGTAATCAGATTTCGATCCGTTTTTCGGTTTGCGTTTTTCGTTCCGAATCGGGTCAGCGGGCATCGGGCGAGATTAATTTTGTTCTTCGTTTCCGCTGTGTTCTTCGCGTCCCGCTCGGATCCCAACAGTGGTATCAGAGCCAGGTTTCGCTCTGATCCGCTTCCCATGCATTTAATTCGTTTTTCTCATAGAGATTATTCATATAATGAATTTAAAATTTAAAATTTAATTTTTCTATGTTAAAAAATGAAATTTGTTTGGGGGTTGTTTGTTGCGTTCTTCATGGAGATGAATAACCTGTTTTGTGGGTTTAAAATTGGGTTCGATGGTGATTGATCTCCATAATTGGGCATGCTGGTATGACCAGATGTGTTAGCATTTGCCTGGAGAATCCTTGTCGTCACTGGTGGCTGGCGGAGCTTTTCTTCCAAAGTTTTTCCAAGAGTTGGAAGTGAAATAGGACGAAAAGGACACGGTTTTAATACCAGTAAACCGCCGGATTTAGAGGGCAACCGGGGCAAGGGCCTTGCCGGCCGGGCATCACCGGCGTCCGGGGAGGCAAGGGGATGAACCCCCTGCAACTTCAAACCGGCGGTGAAACCCCTCCCCTCTTTCTGGTTTTCAAACGGAGAAGATGACGCAGATGTTAAAACAGTTTAACCGTCGGCGTGAGAAAGAGGGGGGGCTGCTTCCGGCAACGCCGGCTTTGCCGCTAGGGTCGCCGACCCCATCTACAGCGCCGGAGGGGCGGGGTGTGCGCCACTTGGTCCCTGCCGCCGGCACTGGAGAAGAAGACGCGGGGGCGGTGGCGGCCTGGGGTGAAACCCTAGCCCATGCGCTAGGAGCCCGGGCGAAGCATGCCCGTTGGACCCGGTCCCGACGGCATGAACCCGGCTTAACCAGGGGGGCTGGGCTCGAACCGGGTGAGCCAGGTGCTAGACCTGGCTCGATTCTGTGGCCTCTGGGTCCAGGGCCAACCCGAGCGCAGGTCCGAGCCAGACCAGGCCCTGGCCAGACCCGGGCCTAGGCCCAAGAGTCCTTATGGGCCAAGCCCAAATTTTTCCTAGTTAACCACCTTTAACCCCGTTTTATTCCCTCTAAAACAATTATTAACTAAATACTCACCTCTATTAACTGAAAATTGTAATTAAATTGAGTTTTAAAATTCTGTTTTAAAATTATATTTATAATTTTCAGTTAATATATTCAGATATATATATATTTTTAAGATGTGATCTTAATAAGGGGTGAAAGTTAAGATAAGATCATAATGGAAATTAACAAGTGTTGTTAATTTATGTATTTAATTTAAGATGTGATCTTAAATTTTATTTAACAAGTGTTGTGTTAAATTGTTATTAATGAAATAATTAGAGGGATTAATTTAAGATGTGATCTTAACTATAACTACCAAAAGTTGTTAATTTACTTTTACTTTTATGATTAACAAGAGTTGTTAATTCATTTTTAAGTTGTAACTTTAAAATTAATTTAACAAGTGTTGTTAATTGATTTTACTTAAGTGATTAGATAAATGTATTAATTTCTTAGCAAATACTGTTATGAAATTATTATTTTAATTGAGAGACACTTAATAAAAGTTATTAAGTGATTGATTAACCATTTATAATAGTTATAAATTAGTTAATCGTTTCTTGAGAATTAATACTTAATAACAGTTATTAAGAATTTTAATTACCTCTTCATAATATTAGTGAGAGTGTTAATTAAATTCTCAAGGATCTCTTAATTAAAATATTTGAAGATCTAATCTACTTAAAACGATCTTTTTAAAAAGGTTATTAAGAGATTTAATTGAGTCTAATTGTTAGACTATTTTAATTAGAAATGTTCTAATTATTATTTCTTAATAATTGTTATTGAAAAATATGCTTTAAATAAAGGGGTTTATTAACAAGGAGTTGTTAATGGATTATAATTGGAATTATAAATTCTTTTATAAGTGTTATTTAGGAATTTTTAATTCTGTCTAAATGTTAGATTGTATCGCATTAATAATTGTTATTAATGTGATTTGAAATTAATCTAAGTATTAGATTAATTAATTTAGAATTGTTCTAAATTATGCATGGAATATTTTAGAATTTTAATTTTAGCTTTGTGTGCACATGTTGATGTGTTTAATACTTTAAATTAGATTTATTGCATGTTAGAAAATAAGATTTTCGAAAATTCAAATTATCCAATTTTGATTGGTACCCAGGTTTTAAGAAAGCCAAAATTATTTTAATTTCAAAATTTTAGCCTTCATGTGATGTGCTTTATCATGTATGGATGGTTAAAATTTGTGGTGGTCATGGACATGCACTTAGTTAAATATCATCATGTGATGATGTGTGATTATGTGGATTGTTATGGAATGTGATGTACATTAATTAAGTGTTAATTAATGAGGCCTGCGTGTCTCCCTCTCTTTCTCATTCCATTGTAATTCTATCTCCCTTTGTCATTATACTCGGCCATAAGGCTTTCTCTTACAATTTATTTGTATTTGAAATTGTTTCAAAATTAATATTATTTGTAATTGATCGCGCCGGCCGAGGAAAGGCGAGGATGATCTACAAATGCAATCAGGAAGGCGACAGGAGATGAGATCACCAGGGGCTATGTGCTTGCATATTTAGATTATATAAATGTTATATAGTTTTGGTGATTAATTGTTTGGCTCCAGTTAATCACCGTGCTGTCCATGACCACATAATGAACATGTATGGATGATGCATGTTTTTAGTTATTGATTATGAATCGATTGCTAATATCTAGGTATAGTTAAAAATATTCGATATATTTATAAGCTATCACCTAGGATGAGACCAACTTAATATAAACAAAACCTTCAACATAAAGTCTAAGCCGGAGCGCGAGTCATTGAGAATGTACTGCGTGGCTCTCCATCAATATAGTTCTTAGAACTTGATTCAGTGATGACAGTTTCTACGTGTTTACCCGAGATCTGCCACCATCTGATGAAAGGACTATTAACTATGGCATTATGATGCCTTGAGATTGGAATAGAGGAACGGTGAAGCTATCCTCGCGTTTACCCGGGAGCTGCATTCTTACTCTACTCTGTCACGTATTGATGGTAAAGTTTAGACCAGGTATAATGGTCTACTGTGTTTACCCGGGACCATTAAAGACCTAGGAGCCGAAATAAGATCAGATATTGCAAGGAGTTGCAATTACCATGAGATGGTTGCTCTAAGATAATGGTATGATACTATGTGTTTACCCGAGGTCACACTATGATTCTTGGAGATTCTGATCCTCACTAGGAGACCGTCGGAGTCTTCCATTCTGTATACCTGAAGGTTATACAGTCCGTCGAAAAATAGTGGGAAATAGTTCAAGATAAAAGACCATAATTGAATTATAAGAATTATCTGCTTAAATCACGTTATTTCCTTCGATTCACTAAAATGTCATCTATTTGAGAAGTTGGCATATTGGATGCCAATACTTCTCATACTCAGATTGACTAGAAAACTCTGAATAATGTCTTCAGGGCCAAGTGAAAGTCACTATCCTAATCAGATATCATGAATCATCTTACTTGGATAGACTAAGGTGAAGAGGTACTCATGGTATGTCTTATTGAAAGGCAATGATTGTCATGAAATCTCTTATTTGGATAGACCAAGATGAAGAGATATTCATGATATGTCTTTGAGAAAGACAAGTGGTAAGATTTTAAATGGTCGAACCCACACCTGAAAAAGGATAAAGGAAAGTCAGCTGAGATAGAGAAGTAGCAGTTCTCCCACTGCAACCAATGTAAGGATATTGGTAAAGGCAAAACGAATATGGAACTTGAAAGAAGTTTCATATATTCTTATTATCGACTTTTGCATGTCTATTAGAGAATTAGCGTATCCAATATGAGATATATGAAATGATTCTCAGAGCAACGATAGTGTGCAGAATTTGACAAGTAAAAGGAAATCGAGAGAATCCAAGTGATGAGTTAGACTCAACAATTGTTCATGATATTCATAAGTTGCTGTCAGACAGTAAATCTTTGTATATCTATGGGAGTCTAAAATGAAACTGAATAATTGTTGTTTAGTTGCATATGATATTAATAATTGTAAAAGTGAATAACGTTGACTAAGAATGAACAATAGTTGTTCAAATCAGTCAATGTACTATAGATTCTTGAAGTGACATTTCATGTGATGAATGTTCACAAGTCTCCTATAGAAATGAACTGTGTGAATCCTGATTATCTATGGTATTGTACACAGGGTTGTACAATAAGAAATTATTGATGCTGATGCATATTGATGTAAACAGCTCAAAGGCCAAAGATAATCACTACTATTGACTTACCTTATAGTTTACTCTTGGAATGATTTGGCTATATGTACTTAATGTAGTACAAGTCGAATGCATCTGAGAGATTAAGGTATAAGATTAGTATGAAGTATTAGAATTTTTTATTTGATCAAAGAAACTAATACTTAGGTATATGATTCACATAAATCATTAGGAGGATAATTGTATCCTTGCTCGATTGATACTCATTGTGCATCATAGAAATAGGATAGAATGAGGAATTACACCTTATTAAGATATGGTGCAATACATAATAAGATTTGCCTAATTCTTATCCTTTTGAACATGAGTATGAACATTAGATGTCCATACTTTAAAGATGGTTCCAAATAAGTCAGTGTGTGTCCATATAAGATATGGAAACCAAATAATTCATATGAGATGTGAATTATGAACAAACTTGATTTAAAAGTCAGGTATTACCGTGGTGTGAATTTGTGAATGTCTAAAGAGTTTGGACATTACAATTATTGGCCATGCGATAATGAAATAATTATCGTCCTGAAAGTTGTCTTCTGTGAAGAGGAATATGTCCTCAAAGAAGACAATGGGAGCTGATAAAACTAGAAGATATTCTAGGTTCACAAGTTAACATAAGATTATTAGATAATCTTTAGTTGTTTGGAACCAGTCATAACACACATCAGAGAACTTCATAGATTTTTGAGATTATCTCAGTGACTAGAAGGATATGTTTGACATATCTAATTTAGCAAGATGAGAGGAGCTCAAAATAGATTATGATCTAAAATCTATGATAATGATGCTCTCTGTCGTTACAACTTTGAGATTAATAAGTTTATTAGAATTCTACTTGTCAATACTGCCTATCATTATAATGAGATGATGACAGTTGGATATTAAAAGTGCTCTCTCAATGTGATTGAGGTAAAGATGTATATGATACACCTTTAAAGCTTTTAGAATGTCCAGGAAGCAAGTTATGATTTCAAAATATTATTTTGAATCAAACTAAAACTTTCCAAAGTTGTAATAAGAGTTTTTGACTTAATTGTCAGATATTATGTGATCATTAAGAATTATCGTGGACTGTGTGTGTTCAAAAAGGATAGTGGGAGTACGATCGCTTTAGTAATGCTTTATGATAATAACATCAAAATTATTAAGAATGACTTCGGGATGTTACTATTAGTGAAAGCATTATTGACTATTTTTTCCTCCATAATAAGTTTAGTTATAATATCCCACGTATTGGAAATACGAATCTATTAAGATAGATCGGTGGGGATATTATATTTACCTGTATGTCAAGATGTTTGGCATAAATTTCATAACAAGTCTCAATAGTTGAGATATGAAATTTATTCCTTTAGAGAAAAATTTCTTAAATGATACATGAGTGAAATGCATCGTTAAGCACTTGAGAAGTGCCAAGTATGCACTCAGATATATGGAGAGGATGATTTGAAACTATGAGTTCACACTGACTCAAATTTCAAGTCAAATAATGGATTCAACCTTCTAGAAGAAAGGAATGGATTGGAAGGGTTCCAATCTAGAACTCGATATTAAGATGACGACATAGACAAGTGATACTGTTATTGGAACAGTATGGATGAAAAAGTTCATCTCTGAACTAGATGTAGTTCTAAAAAGTCTTTGATACTATCCTATCGTTGTAGGACAACAGTGGGAGCAATAAATTATGTGATCGAGCCATGGTCTCTTCAGAAGTTGCAGAACATTCTGAGGTTTTTTCACAGGTTCAGAGACAAAGGATAAAGAGGAAATAACGTAATAGAAAATATTCCATCTATAGATAATTTAGCAGATCCCTGACCAAATCTTAATCACAGACTTTTTGTGAGCATCACCTAGATTTGATGCAGATCAAATGCGAAGGTGATTGGCTTGAGTCCAAGTGGGAGATTGATAGATATAGGTGTCCTCTAAGCCAATCATAAGGCACTTATTTCAATCTGGTTCACTAATAAATGACATTAAATTCATTATGTAGATTGGCATATTTATATTTGCGCATAATGAAGTCCATGAATATGTGCAATAATCATCAGATTATGATGAGATCATAATAATGAGACTGGTGACTTATAAACACATATTTTCAATTGTTCCTAGTCGTAGGATGTTTGAGAAGGACATCAAACATCCGGTTAGACTAGTATAGGTTATTCCAACTCATATTGTAATGACCGGGACTTTCGGATCCGGTTTTCGGGTCAGACCCTGTTGTTCTAGTCCCTGTGGGGGGGGCGGAAGTTCTGAGTTGAATCGCGTCAGGACCTGGTGACGCGTTTTAAACGGTGTCTACCTTGGCAGACGCGTTTCAGGTGCTGCCACGTGGGAGCCGCGGGGGGGTTGGCCTTGGCCCGCGTGAGTACGGCCCTGTCAGGTCGTCTGAACGGCGTCTGCGAAGGACGACGCCTTTCAGACTGCGACTCTGGATGTGTCAGAGTACGGCCCTGACAAAGTTGTCTGAATTGCGTCTATGAAGGACGACGCGTTTCAGAATCTTGTCAGAGCGGCCGTCTTGTCACCTGATAGGCGTCCGTAGATGTCGACGCGTTTTAGCCAGTTCCTGGTTAACCCCGTAAGCCCTCCTTCTTCCCCTCATTTTCCCCTACTCTCCTTCCCTTCTCCTTCTCCGGCGACCGGCGGCAAACTCCTCCTTTTCCCTCTTTTCCTCCCACCATTTCAACTCTCCCTTCACTCCATCCTCCACCTAACCCGCACCACTACCACCTCCACTTCCACTGCGGCGTTCTACTCTCCGGACGGCGGCCGACGTCACGGTGGAGCTAGGACGACACGGCGGTACCGGCGGCGGCGTGGGGCGAGAAGGGTGAACGGCGTGGAGCTTGGAGGAGTTCGAGTGTCCGGTAGGGTGACGTCCCCTGTAGTATTGTGTTTAAAATCATGTTTTCCTCAACATGCATGTGGTGGATCTTCGGTTTTGGGGGTTAGAATGAGCATGTTTAGGTTTTCTATGGGGGTGTTTTCCCACGAGTTGCCTTGCTCTCCGTTTCCCCTCCAGTTTGCATGATTTTCTGGGTTATTTGGAATTGGGAGGGAGCCCTCGGGTTTAGGGCGTCCCTGGTTCCTAGGGCTGAAAGACGTCGTGCATGGACGACGCCTTTTTGAAGGGCGTCGGGCCATTACGACACCTTTTAGACAGGAATCGACTGACAGGCAGACTACCTGGTCGGGGATTCTGTGGCTAAATGGCGTCATGGTTAAACGACGCATTTTTGAATGGCGTCAGGCGTCCATGACGCGTTTTAACCACAGAAGTCCCCTGAATAAAGTTCTTGGAAATCCGGATTTTCGTGTTGATTGGCGTCTGGGGATGTCGACGCCTTTTAAAAGGCGACTACTGGTGTCGACGCCTTTTAAGGCCAGAATCTGAAGACTGATTTATATGTAAACCTGTACTTGGAGCTTGAATGGCGTCGACCTTGGTCGACGCGATTCAAGCCAGAATCTCACTAATGCATGCCAGTAAAATGTGTTTACACTGCTAGATAGTCGGATGATGCATACAGTTAGTATACTTGATGTAATGAACTCTTCGCGACCGGATCGCACTGCGTTGTGTGTCGTGCGACCGTGGACTTCCTCCGTGACCGGATCGCACCGTGCCGTGTTTTCTGTTCCGGTGGACCTAGAGTGACAGTTGTAGCGTTCTACACCCTGTGTCGGTGCGGAGGGACACAGCGCTGACGGGAGCAGTGGCGGGGTGACGCCTAGTAGAGAGGGTCACCTGGTGAACCCCGGGGTTAGCTAGCTTGTACCGGTGTCGGAGAGGTACCGTTGGAGTGTCACTCGTGCTGGGGGAAGGAGTAACCACCTGAGCCAGTTGGGCCGGAGTAGCCAGCGTGCTATCTGAGGGGTTACTGTTTGGTCTCAGCGGGCCGGTGTTTGCTGAGGGAAGGAGTGACCGCCGAGGTGGCTCGTGTGCTATCCGAGGGGTTACTGTTTGGTCTCAGCGGGTCGTTGTGTTTCCCACTCTCGTTGTGAAGTTGACATGTTTTAAGGATACGCCGAATTACGAGTTTCCTGATAGATTAGAGTTATGCATGTTAGTTATACTTTGAATGCATGTGATTCACATTGAGATGTAGGCATGGAAATCATTGTCTCTTCATGGTTATTATATCCCTGCTGTACTTTTCACTTGTGGGTGTGTGTGTGTGGGCTGTGGGGATCGAAGGATCCCTACTGAGTCTTTTCGTTGAGACTCACCCCTGCGGCTTTCAGGTGAGGACTCCAGGCAGACCTAGCGAGGGTTGTGCGGCTGAGTGCTGAGCGTCGTCGACTGTTGTTCCGGGGTATGCCCCGAAGTAGTTGTTATCTTTATTTCTGGCCTGTATGTATAATCATTTCTTTTCTGTTGGAGTATGTAATTATTTGCTGTATCGAGTCGCATTGTAATAACTTTTAATTTCTGCATTTTCCCTTCAATTCAATGCGATGTGAATGTTTAGCTTAGTTGATTATTTATTTCCCAGACTCACTCGGATCCTGGTTTGGTTACAAGTTAATGATTCGGTACCCATTTAGTAATCGGATCCCCGATTATAGGGTGGCGGGTCGTTACACATATGATGAGGGTGACTGATCTCGTTAGTTACTAGTGTGGAGACACAATGGTAAACATGTAGGTGCTCATTAGGGAATGAGTTTACTGAACTGATCCGACATGAATCGCCGAATGGTAATTTACCTGACTGTCAATCGGCTTGATTCATCGTCACAGTGGCGTGGTTGATCATTGGACTTGAGACACCAAAGACACCTTGTCGGTGGACTTCTGGACTTTGACCTTGACCTAAGAATCCCTATCCACAGGATCTCTAATAGTCAAGGATCGGGTCCAGCGGAAGACCTTCGAAGGTGATTGTGTGTTCAATAAAGGATCGTTCGCTCTCAGGTAACTAGAGAGAGAATGCTCTAGAATAGATCCGCAAGAGTCTCTGGCCAGAGTAGAAACAATATCAGAAAATAGGTTTTCGGATATTGTAAAGCGGAGTCTGATTCAAGTGAGTTGACAATCTAGGGTTTGACAGTTGACCATACCCTAGGTTAACTCGAGAGCATTGTACGAACGAAGGATTATAGCCACGTGGTAACTGTGGACGGACAGGTTCTATGAGTGGGTTGTTGAACCCCATTGCCTTCTGGGATCATGCGATGTTGCTTGGCACCCAACTTGATCAGAAGTCCGACCGAATTTACATGCGATGTTAATTCGGTTAAGTAATTAGTTAATATCTAGATATTAATTAATTACAATAAGTCAATAACTAGTTATTGGACTTAACAGGCTGAAAACCGGATTGGTAAATGGGCCTAGAGGGTCACACGTAATAAGATTCTCAGTCGGTGGTACATAAGTGGGATTTATATTAACTCGGGGACTTTTGTGAAAAGTCGCGCCGACATAATATATATACGCGCTGTTGAGAAACCCTGGGCCAAGCTCCAGGATTTTCCCTTGCTAGCCGTCATCCCTCCTTTTTCTCTCCTCCTCTGGGCGCCCCGTTCGAGGCGCCGGGATAGTCACCGTCTCCGCCGCGCGTGATTCCCGAAAGTCGGGAATTCCCGTCGGCGGGATTTCAGCAATCGTTGCGGCGACGGATCTTCAGCGAGTGAGCTGATACGGACGAGAGATCGAGGACGAACCACCGCGGAGGATCGCGTGGATACCGCTAGAGGCCGGACGCTTGTGCAGCTCGCGGCATCGCCTCGACGGAACCGAGACGGAAGCGGATTCGAATCTGCACACGGTAATCAAATTTCGATCCGTTTTTCGGTTTGCATTTTTCATTCCGAATCGGATCAGTAGGCATCGGGCGAGATTAATTTTGTTCTTTGTTTCCGCTGCATTCTTCGCATCCCGCCCGGATCCCAACACTTTGCCCTCTTTAAAGGATCCTCCTATGCTCGAACTCAAGACATTACCTGAATCTCTTAAGTATGTCTTCTTGGGCCCTGACCAGACTCTTCCGGTCATCACTGCGGCAAATCTCACATCACCGCAAGAAGCCCAGTTAATTGAGGTCCTTAAAGCCCATATAGGTGCCATTGGTTGGTCAGTGGCAGATTTGAAAGGAATAAGTCCGTCCATTTGCATGCATCATATCTACATGGAAGAGAATTCCAAACCAAGTCGGGAGATGCAAAGGCGGCTTAATCCAAATATGAAAGAAGTGGTGAAGAAGGAAGTTGTGAAATGGCTGGATGCGGGTATCATTTACCCCATATCGGATAGTAAATGGGTCAGTCCAACCCAAGTGGTACCCAAGAAGTCTGGATTAACGGTTATCAAGAATGATCATGGGGAAGAGGTACCTACTAGGCCCACCACGAGATGGAGAGTGTGCATTGATTACTGAAAGCTGAATCTCATGACTAAGAAGGATCGCTTTCCACTCCCATTCATGGATCAGATTCTGGAAAAGTTATTGGGCCAGAAGTACTTTTGCTTCTTAGATGGATACTCCGGGTACAATCAAGTGGCTATTTACCGGGAAGATCAAGAAAAGACCACCTTTACGTGCCCCTATGGCACGTTTGCTTTTAGAAGAATGCCATTTGGATTATGCAATGCACCAACCACATTTCAACGGTGTATGATGGCTATATTCTCCGATATGGTGGGAGAATTCCTCGAAGTTTTCATGGATGATTTCTCAATCTTCGGAGATTCTTTTGAAAATTGCTTGAAAAATCTTAAACAGGTGCTAGCTAGATGCATAGAAACCAACTTGATACTTAGCTCAGAGAAGAGCCATTTTATGGTTCGAGAGGGCATTGTTCTAGGCCACATTGTATCTGAAAGGGGGATAGAGGTAGATAAAGCTAAGATCGATCTCATATCTAATCTTCCTCCTCCCACCTTAGTCAGACAAATCCGTTTATTCCTTGGCCATGCCGGTTTCTATCGCCAGTTTATCCACAATTTCTCTCAAATTGTCTGGCCTTTAACTCCTCTCCTAGATAAGGATGTTCCTTTCCAAATGGATGAATCTTGCATCAAGGCATTCAATTCTCTGAAGGAATCTTTGACTAAAGCTCCAATTCTTCAATCTTTAGATTGGTCTTTGCCCTTCAAAATCATGTGCGATGCCTCTGACTATGCTATCAGTGCGGTATTGGGACAAAGAATTAACAGGTGTCCCGTGGTGATCTATTATGTAAGTCGCACCCTTGCAGATGCTTAAATGAATTATACCACCACAGAAAAGGAATTATTAGCTGTGGTTTTTTCCCTAGAAAAATTCAGATCTTATCTTTTAGGGGTAAAAGTCATAATCTATTCTGATCACTCAGCTCTGAAATACCTTTTGACCAAGAAGGATGCGAAGCCTAGACTTATCTGATGGATCCTACTCCTTCATAAATTTGATTTGGAAATTCGGGATAAGAAGAGTTCTGAGAATGTGGTGGCTGACCACTTACCCCGAATTCTGATTTTCGAGAGTGCACCAATAACTGATTCATTTCCTGATGAGCATCTGCTGGCCATTTCTCACAATGTTGCACCTTGGTATGCTCATATTGTCAATTACAAGGTGACTAATCAGCTTCCGGAAGGATGGACTAAAAGTGAGAAGGACAAATTCTTTTCCCAGGAGAAGTATTATTTCTAGGATGATCCAGAACTATTCAAATTCTGTCCTGATCAAATCATTAGGCGATGTGTCCCTGAAGAAGAACAACATAGTGTTCTCAACTTCTGCCATAATCTGGCTTGCGGGGGCCATTTCTCGGAGAAGAAAACTGCAGCCAAGGTCCTGCAAAGTGGTTTTTACTGGCCTACACTTTTCAAGGATGCCCATGAGTTTAGCAAAACTTGCCTCCGATGCCAGGCTGTAGGAACTATGGCGAAAAAGGATATGATGCCACTCAACCCATTAGTGGTTGAAGTCTTTGATGTTTGGGGGATTGACTTTATGGGACCTTTTCCACCTTCTTTTGGACATACGTATATCCTGGTAACGGTGGATTACGTCTCTAAGTGGATTGAAGTAGTAGCCACTTGAACCAATGATCATAAAGTAGTCATTAAATTCGTCCAGAAAAATATCTTTTCTCAGTACGGGTAGCCTAAAGCTATCATAAGTGGTGGGGGAACGCATTTCACGAATTACCAGTTTCGAGCTTTTGTTAAGAAATATGGGATTAATCACAAGATGGCTACCCCTTATCATCCCCAAACTAGTGGCCAAGTGGAAGTTTCCAATAGAGAGATTAAGAATATTCTGTAAAAGTCCGTTAGGCCCGATAGAAAAGATTGGTCTGAAAGATTGGATGATGCCTTATGGGCCTATCGGACCGCTTACAAAACTCATATTGGCATGTCTCCTTATCGCCTGATTTTTGGAAAAGCGTGCCACCTTCCGGTGGAATTAGAACATAGGGCATATTGGGCCATTAAACAAGTCAATCTGGACCTAGCCCAAGCTGGTTCCCGCCGAACCTTACAACTGAGTGAGCTAGAAGAGTTGCGCAACGAGGCTTATGAAAATTCAAAGATTTATAAAGCCAAAACTAAAGCTTTCCATGATAAATATATTGTGAGAAAATCTTTTCTTCCAAATCAGAAAGTTTGGCTATTTAACTCTAGGCTTCGCCTATTTCCAGGAAAACTGAAATCCAAATGGGATGGACCGTTCGTGGTCGTTAAAGCCTTCGATCATGGAGCTGTTAAAATTCTTAATCCTAAGAGTGGGAACACTTTCACCGTTAATGGTAAACGGTTGAAACCATTTATTGAAAACCTTCAAAATGAGCCACCTGAATCCACAGAACTGAGTGATCCACAATAACTGAACTTCCTTCTGGCTGAAAAACGATAAACTTAGCACTTGTCGGGAGGCAACCTAATATCTTTAGTTCAACTTTGTTTTCTTTTCATTTTTTTTTTTAGGTTTGTAAGCGGCAATTGATTTTGGTAAAGTCGCATCCTCATCATTACAGGTTGTTTCTCTCCTTCACAGTTCTTTTATGGCTAGCATGTGTTTTTATATCTTTTGTGTCATTGAGGACAATATCATTCAAGTTGGGGGCGGCAATCAATATGCAATTTTTTTCAAAAATCTGTTGAAGAAACCTGAGAAAATGGTCCAAAATTTTTCAAAAACTTCTTTTTCACATCCTACATAAGTTACATGAAATCTTGTTTCATTAAGAGAATCTTAAATAAATCAGTTTTATGTTAGCTAAATTGGATAAAGCCTTTAAAGTTCAGAATAGCCCACTTCACAAGAAGCCACGACAGGAAGATTTTCACACATACACGGCAACTTAGAATAAGTGAAAGACCTTGAAAGTATAAAATTGCTGAAATTAACTCTAAGAATAAGATTACCTATTCTATTTTTTTTTTCTTTTGGATTAAATGAAAAGAACATTAGGATTCGTAATAGGGGACCAACTCACTCAGCACTCTAAAGAGGCGGTCAATTAAGAAGGGACATTTGTAAACATTAAATGCCAAATAAGGTGTCAAAAAGAGCTAAAGGAAGGCAGGTGGCAAAAAGTACGCACCTCCCCTCAGGAAATTCAAAGAGAGTGGCAAAAAGTATGCACTCTTAAAGGCAAGTGCAATTAAATGAATAATCCGCGCTAAATGAAAAATTCCCTTGTACTAAAAAGACGACCAAGTCGTGAAAGTGCTGAGTCGGGGCGGGAGCTGAAAAACGATCTTCACGGGCTAATCAGAAAATCTATTTTCTCTTCTCGTCCCCAGGTAGTTCTATCTAAAGGATTAGTAAAGGCAATGATATAACGGAAAGGACATAAACGAGTTCTAAACATGTCAACTTACATGCACAATCACCTGTCATGAACCAAAGTGTAGTAGGAAATGAAAACTTTAGCTTAACCAATCAGCTAACATTTAATTGATTATGATAGATAGTTATAAATGAAGCATGATAATTCATTGTTGTCCTAATTTTTCTTCTATTCGCATTGCTAAGGGACTAGCAATGAGTAAATTGGGGGGTGTGATAAATTAGTATTTTCTATTATTAAAAGAACAAATGCATGCACTATATTTATGTTTATGATGTTTAAAATAGCATGAAATGATAGACAACTTCGTACTGATTCCAACGGTACCAATTTCGTCAAATTCTGAGTTAAAAACATCATCATTTCATGTATTTGCGGTTTTCTCAGCAAAACCGTGAGAAATCAATTTATTTAAGCATAAATATAATTTTATTCATGATAATATCTTAATTTACATTTATTTTATGTGAACAGGACATGAAGAAGATGCAGTGCAATTAGCTAAGTTTCTAGTCGTTTGTGGGAAGGACGGGAGTTCAAATCCCAGCTAAATCGACTTTATTTTGGCAAAAATACTAAAGTGGGGGTAAAAGGGTCTTTTGTTACCCTAAATGGTTGCCCTAATTCTTACCCAAGAAGAGAACAAGAGGAGCCAGCTGCCATCCACTTTCTTCCTTTCTTTAATTTTAAAAATTCTCTCTCCCTTTTTAAGAAGTCTCTCCTTCCTTCCTTCCCCCCACCCCCTACTTTTCTTCTCCCTCCTGCCTTCTCTCCCTGGCTCCTTCATTTTTTCTCCCTCTCTGCTACAGTACCCGCGGGTACTGTAGCTACAGTACCGCGGTACTGTAGCACTCTTTCTCTTTCTCTCTAGCTTCATTCCCTCTCTCGCTCGCTCGCTGTCTCTCTCTCTACATCTCTCTCAAACCCGCGGCTGTTAAGGGCAAGAGGTGGACTTAAGGCACTGAAACTGACTACTGGGAGGAGTATAGGGCGGCCAAGGATCCACACGAAGGGCGACGACGGCTGCAAGCACCAGTTTTCTCTCTCCATCCCCTCTCTCTCTAGTTTTTGAGTTCTCCATGTTACACTATATTTTGAATATTTTCTGTAAAATATTTCTTATAAAATTCATGTTATTTTTTTATTTTCAATGTCTCTATAAGATTTCATATATTTCTGTGAATGAATGACAGTAGCTCCTTTGAAAACAGTTATCTTTTCTCCCTCTTTTTGTTCTACAACTTTTATTTTTTCTTCTGTTGACATTACTCAAACTTTATATTCTACTTTTAATTAATATTTTAGAGGTAGTCTTAGTTCAATATATGTTCTGATTATGCTCATTTAGGGGTGCTCCTTTTGTGAGTTCATAGTAAGTCCGATTAGTTTCAATTGTTGTTTATTAAATCATCATGTTCCATCTTCTTTCTTCTCTGTTTTTCCTCTAAAAAAATTTAAGATTTTCAACTTTAAAAATCTATTTCTCCGTAGATTCGACTCGGACTCACCATTACTATTGTTAAAGTTTAATTTGAATGAGCCGATTAATTTAGATTGTTAGCTTTGATTTTTAACAACACAATCTTAAGCTATCAATAGCCACCCTTCATCATGATATCCCAGCCAGGGGTACTTACGCAGTTCCCCCTTTTCACAGCATCGACTGGACAAGGAACATGTATGGTAGCTTTCAAAGGATCAGCCAAAGGAGAACAAACTTGTAATACCGATAGAATGGGTTGTCGGCCAGGTAGAGGAGTCAGCCTGATATTCAAAGAATGAGCAGCAGTGAGGATCGGCATGCTCGTTACTTTAATAATCCATCCCTTATAAGAAAACTTGAGGCATTGATGGTTTGTAGATGGGATTGCCTCAAGGGATTTGATGTAGGGACAGCCAATGATGCCTTTTTAAGAAGGGTCAATCTCCAAGATGTGGAATTCGACCTCGGCATGACAAACGGGACCTAACTCTATCTTCAAGTAAACCATTCTCAGAGGGGAACAGGTAGAGTTGTCGTAGGCAGTAACAGAGATGGGTGAAGGTAACCACTTCTCCTTAGGTACACCACATAATTCCAAGGTTTTCGATGATAGTACATTAATAGAGGCCCCTGTGTCAACCAGACATGCATCCATAGCCTTCTTGCATATGTTAATTGTAATGCTGAGCGCCATGCTCCTGGCTGCTGGTGGTGCTAGTTCAGATGTATGGAATGTTATAGAGGGCTGATCCCCCTGTGGGACTAGCAGCGCAATTATCTTCTCTACTGGCACATCTTCATTGACCATCACTCTTTGCAGGTATTCCATCAGAGACTCTTAATGGATCTTGGATATTTTGATCAGTTCTAGTATGGACATGTGTGCCGGTGTTCTGTCTAGCTGCTTCAGTAGGTCATACTGAGTGCCAGGTGCACTCTCTTCGTTCTGAATTTCTTCTGACGGCTGTGATGGGCCGTCTCTTACTATGGACTAAGGGAAGACCTGATTAAAGATTCTCCCGCTCCGGAGCATATGATGTTCAATATTGGAAGGTCCAGGTGAGATCTTAAGTACCGCCATATTGATGAGGGGTTTAGAAGGGGTAATGGGTTCGTAAACGGGTGATGGTGGGAGATTGTTTGGTGTGCTAGAACGCGGATGAGTGGCTTGGAGAGTTGTATGGTATTGGGGTGAATGGTTGATGCCGATGATGTAGGAAAATGGTATGCGTAGCAATGGTTTAGAGGGCATGAGGGGTTCGTGGTTGGGTTGCGGAGGGTTATTTGGTGGAGGCATGGTGGCGGAGGGGGTAATGGTTTTAAGGAAAGTAGGTAGTGGAGTGGGTCTATGGTAGGTGGGTGTCGGTATAGGAGTATGGTTATGGTTTCTGGCTTGGGTATGCGGAGAATGCGGCAAGGCGGTTGCTCGGCGGTACTCGGGATGTGGCCTATTGAGTAGACAGAGGAAGATTCATCTTCCTTCCATTGTTGCCCCCTATTAGCCTCAAACTAGCTATTAGTAAGAATTGGGGCGACCTGGTTTTGATGCTCCGGCAGTGGGTTCTGTACTATACCTATATTTGATGGTGTTGCTGCCTGTCGTGGTGCTCTTTGCATCTGTTGTTGCTGCTGCTGCGGTTGTTGTTGCTGCTGTGGCTGTGATCTTCTTGCCTTCAGGACGGCTATGTATTTTCTCATCTCCTTCTAGTCAATACCCCCTGGTCATTGAGATCATGGATGTAGTCTCTGAATTGAAAACATGCATCCACTGTATGTCCAAGTTGTCAATGGAAGACGCAATACCTGAAAGCATTAGCATTCTGAGGCCAAACTATTTTCTCCTTTGGCAGGACCAAAGCATTGGCTGCCATAAGGGAGTTAAATATGTCTATTAGAGACTCTGGGAGCTGAGGATAGGATGCCCTCTTTGGGCCTGGGGGTTTTCTCTATTGATTGCAGTCACTTGAGGGAGGCACATTATGGTATGCTGGTTGCTGACGTGGCTGGTTGAATGTCTGCTGATACTACTGCTGAGGCTTATTATAGGCTGGCTGGTATGGTTGCTGAGGCGGCCTAAAGCCCTACTGATTTGGCGGTCTCTGCCCTGTATACTGTGGATGTTGTTGTTGGTTTCTAATGAACTGCGGTTGGTTATTATTCATGGTGTTGATCTATTCATGGGAGAGTGTACCCTCAGTAGTTGGACCCATACTAGGAGAGTTTAACATGGCAGGCTTCCGAGGTAGAGGTCTGCTGGGTCTATGGGGGTCAAAGATGCCGGAGAAGGTTGAATCATTGAAAGCATTCTAGGAATACCGTGCCCTTTCATACAATTCTACCATGCTAGGTAAATTACTCAATGTGAGGACTAGCTTATACTGGGACGTGGCATTGGCAATCATCATTTTCACTTGTTCTGACTCAGACATGTGATCTTTTATTTTCTCTGCCAGACCTCTCCATCTATCAATGTAGGTGATGAAGTCTTTATCGGGCTTCATCTTTTCAGCCACCAGGTCAGTTATTGATAAGGACAGTGCAATTCTACCCTGATATCGTTGGATAAACTTTCTTGACACAATTTCATTGTCCTCCATATCAGACGAATCCAACGAGAAAAACCACTCGAGGGCTGGTCCCTCTAATGATTTCTTGAACAAGAATGCCAGCGACTTTTCGTCGTTCTGCTAGAAGGAGGATTCATACATAAATTCTTTCAAGTGGGTGACGGGGTTGCCAGAACCATTGTACTTTCTATACACTGGCATTTCAAAAGGTGGCAGATGAAATACTAGCAGACTGGGGAGGGTAACCTCGGGTATAGCCTTGACTCCCATCATTTTCTTAAAACTGTTGAACTACTCATCCATGCAGCCCATCTTCGTGAGTAGAGCCTGAGTCACTGGATCAATTTAGGGAGGAGGAGGTGGTGGTGCATGATAAGCTTGGCTCCTGGAATAAGTAGGACAAGGGGGACAATATGGCTGAGGTCCGGCAGCGCTTCCGCCATACCCGAAGGCATTTTGGTGAGTTGGCGTATGCGGTCTAGCTGGGTATCTTGAGGAAGATTGTTGTGGCCCAAACGGCCGGGGAGTAGAAATATGAAGACCCTCCATGGCTTGATGAACAGAGGGAATATGGTGAGGGGGAGGAACTTGACGAACAACAAGGGGAACCAAGGGATTCCGTTCATCAGAATGCAAGGACATCTTCCCCTTTAGAATGGATTGGATCGCCTCAAGTTGTTGAGATTTCACATGGGTAGCCAAAGCTCCCAAGACGTTAACTAGATCAAGGGGGTTGTTAGACGACAGCTCAACTTGATCTTGAGCCTACTCATAAGTAGGATTGGAGATTACATGCACATGAGGATGATTGGTACCAGGATCATACTGGTCATGAGTAAACTGAGCCTGATGAGGGAAATAAGTGTCTCCCTCGTATTCAGTACGAAAGATATTGGAGTCATGGGGGGCATTAGCATCTCCCCCATTCTCATAATGATAATCATGATTGCGAGGGATATTAGCATCTCCCTTGTATTCAAACACATCTTCCTGTTCAATTGCAACCATGCCGAGAGTGCTACCTTTTCGGAGCATCATGATGTTAAGTTTTGACAAAGATTCAAACAAGTTGTTTAAATAATTAGCAAACAAGTGAATAGTTACGTTATCTTAGGATTCCTTGTTGAATTATTTGAATTATTAAACACAAATTCACTCAACGAGATAGGATCCTAGTTTCAGTTCAATTTTTCACCGTTATACTCTATGGTTCTCTCACAGCGTTATGAATAACTAACCAGGATTTCAATTGGTACAACCAGCCCGATGAACAAGGAGGAATACCTTGCTTTTAGGGACTTATAGAGGTCTTAACACCAACCACTCTAGTCTGACCGAGGGACCGACCCAGTCAGAGAGGACTGAAGATGCTAAGAAAAGTGTTCTTATGAAGGGTGGTGAACCCCAATGCAAATGACCTACGGCCTGGATGGCCTTTAATGTAGTATAAGATAAATATAGGTAACAAAGAAATCAATGATCTGAGGACTGATAGTCAAAAGAAGGAACTGTTTGAATCACATCGCTGTTCACCGACGATATTCAAGACAAAAGCTTCTTCTGTCAACAGTTCCTCAAGCAGCAGCGCCAACAGGAATATGAGGATGAATTGCATCTCGTCTGGACGACACGGTTTGAATCACGTCGCTCTGTCTAGACACTATTCAGACCAAAAGGACAATAAACAAAGAGCAATTTCGAAGACAATCCTCTCCCAAATTATCAAGATGAATAGAAATCTAACTGATCGTGCAAACTCAAGTTAAACAGATTTATTATCATGCAAACAAACGTAAACTCAATCAACCACACACTTCCTATCACACTCATAACTTCCAATCAATCAAGGGAGGGCAAGATCTTGCCACAAAGGGGTGTGCACGTAGTACACATAGGGATAACAGTAACTAAAATCACCAATAGGTGAAAGGAGTGCCCGAGGGACACAAGTGGTGCACCGTGGGTGCCCGATGATAAAAAGTAAGAACAAATACTAAAAGACGGCAAGACCATGTCCCACCGTGATCGCCAAAAAGCTATAGGTGCTCAAATCATGTGTGTGATATTCATGAGTTTCATGTTGTTCATATGAATAATAAAACTATTAAAACAAAAGAAAACGTGATCGCTAGAAACTGTTTAAGTTTCAAAAGAAAGATTGATCACTTACCTTTTCAAATTTGGAACATTGAGTCCTTGATTCTCTCTCTTTGGCCGGCCAAAGAAAGAGATCCCTTTTGTTGATGCTCTTGCTTTTGATTTCTTAATGGTTATTCTTTTGGATTTCCTTCTTTCTTCTTCTTTGTATCTTGCAAAAACGATTAAACAAAAGCGAAAATTCTAATTAGAACTAGAGTAAAGTAGTATCTATTCTAATAAGAAATTCAAACATGCAACTAAACTAATCTACTCACTTGATTGTTGTTCTTTAAACCCCTAATATGTATATATGTATATAGGTTTAGAAAATAATGATGTGTGTGTGTGAACATAAAGTGATGATGATGATGAACTATAGAAAAGAATGAATAGACTATATGAAATTGATGAAAAGCTATAAAGAAATTAGGGAAAGAAGATGGTTGGTTGGCTCCTCCATAGCCTTGGCCTTCAAGAGCTTCAAAGGATGAAAAGGATGAGGAAGAAGAAGCCTTAGATGAAGCCTCTCTTGTGTCCACGTTTTTCTCCTTTAGAGCCTTCAAACACCTTGCCTTGAGCTTTAAAATCAGCAATGGCCAACCTTTTTCAAAAATCTAAAGGGTATTATATATATAGAGAGTGATTTAGGGTTGTTTTGGGCTTTAAAAGGACTCTCCCGCGGCTCGGACTTACCTTGGATGAGCATAGAGGAGTTTGCAACCTTCCCAACTTCAGAAACCAGATTATCTCGACTAAATCATGTTTATCAGGAAACTCACAAATCGCGTCGCCCAACCAGGACGCCATTTAGTTAATTAAAGCGGCCAAAATAGAAACAAAACCCAGAAAGGAAATCGAAATACATTAGGAAACCTAAATCGCGTCTCCATAGTGCGAGGTGCTTTAGATAATTAGGAAATTAATTCGAACTAAAAATCAGAAATCCAGATGGATTAGGACTTAAATGGCGTCTCCCATGGGTGACGCTATTAAGTTAAATCTATCTGAATTTAGGAATTTAATTCCGAACTTATTTCGGCAAGGAATCTAAATGGCATCGTGCATAGGCGATGCTACTTAACAAATTTCGAGAAAAAATAATAAAAATTAATTAACAATTAAATATCAAACCATTTTGGGGCATTATAAGTATGACATGAAATTTACTCAATAGGAGGTCAAAATTAGCGTGTCTACAGTAAGATCAATATTCTGTAAACATTTGTCTTAAACAGTTCTCGATCATAGGATACTTGAGTTGGACATCAAATATCCGATAAGATCGACACAAGTTATTTATGCTCATGCGATGAGGGTGAATGATCTCACATTCACTTGTATAGTGACACTAGGACAAACTTGTGGGTGCTCATTAGAGAATGAGTTTACTGAACATATCCAAATAAGAATTCCTGGATGGTCATTATACCTAATAGTCAAACAGGGTATTCAATCGTTGCAGTAGCGCAATTGGTCCTTTGACCAAAGTCACCAAAGATACTTTACTTGTAGACTATTGTGCCTTGATTTTCTGGCTTATAGACTTTAACCATTAAGTTCATGATAATTAGTCATGCAGACACAGTGGAAAGCTTGCGAAGAAAATTGAGTGAACAACAAGGGATCACTCACTCTTGGTATACCACTGGAGAGAGAATGTCCTATGAACTTGTACTCAGAAAACCCTGGCTAGGGTCAACTGAAAGAGGTATCTTTCTAGAAGTTAACTGAGTACTGGAATCCATCTAGACAATGCTTTAAGGGTTTGACGTAGAAACTATACCCATGCGTTGTTGGGGCATTGGATGAGTGAAGGATTAAATCTGCGCAGTACCTGCAGACGGAAAGGTTTAACTAAGGGAATGGCATCCTTTATATCTTCTGGGATCATGAGGTAGTGCTTGGTGCCGTTTATGGTCAGTCAGTCAAGTAGATTTATCATCATATGATAATTCACTTATTTATTGAATTAATTATTAAACATATGATGTTTAAATAATATTAATAAATACTAAACTCAAGATATAGTTCTAAGTTTAGTGGGCCTAAAACTAGACTGATATATGGGCCTAGAGGGTCACACACATAAGAGTTCTCGAAAGACAGTGAGAGATTATAAATATTCTATTATCTGGGTTTTTGTGAAAAACAACAGGATAAACATGGAATATTTAATGGAGAGTTGTCCAAAGCCAAGCTCTTGGATAATTATGAGATTTAATCATGGATTTATCTCTTATTCGAATAAGAGTTATAAAAGAGACCATAGGGGTGGTTGTGTACGTACAAAACACACCACAAGGGTTGGAATTCTCTCTCCTCAATCTCTCTCTCTCTCTCTCTCTTGAAGAAGCACACGGCTGCTTTCTCTCTCTCCTCCTCTTTTGCATAGTGGAGTTCTTGAGATCGAGTCAACGTCTTTAAACCAAGGAGGAAAATGCATCTGCGTCTGGAGCTCGTGTGGATACCTCTGAAGATTGTGTGCCTGTGCGATTAGTGAATCAGTTCGATCCACGAGGGATTCGAAACCCCGCAAAGGTGAACAACAGTTCTTCTAGATTTATTTAAATTGTCCATTTTTCGATGCCAGCAACGTGATACTAGGAATCGGTTTATTTCCGCTGTGTTTCTGTCGATTCCTTACATTTGTAGCAATTGCACGCCATCTGCTTATGGCAGGACGGTCCTGGGTGGCCAACCTTCTGAAGTCGCAGCTATTTATGTGGTTCGATGAAGCATATGGAAGTCCTTAGGGGTAGAAAAAGATATTGCACCTGAGCCACCAGTCTACCCACTCCTAACATTTATAGAAAGGTGCCTATATGTGTTTGCATGTGAGTGTGTTTGTGTGTACGTTGTGTCTGTGTGTGTATACAGTGTGTGCAACTAGGTGTTGTACTTATTGTAAAAAATTGGACCTCCTGATATCCTCAATGTGCTATCTCATGGCTTGTGTACTTGTTGTCTTGAAGTTTATACTATGAAGAAGCACATTGAGGAGATTAAAGGATCAAGTTTGTCGCGTTGTGTGTGTATGAGGTGATGATGATGCATCTTGCCTTTGCAGCCACTACAAGCATCCGCTAATAGCGGGGCGGCCCTGGATAGCCAACCTTCTGGGGTCACAGCTGTTTATACAGTTGATGAAGCATATAAAAGCCTTTAGGAGTATAAATGTTGCACCTAAGCCTCTAGTCTACCCTCTCTTAAATATTATAGAGAAGTGACAATGTGTGTTTGTGTGAGTGTGTTTGTCTATGCGTGTTGTGTATGTGTGTGCACTTGACGAAATTTTAATATGTAGTGACAATCACTATTTTTATTATAGGTTAGAATGGATAGATTAGATAAAAGTTGGATGGATATTCATAAAAGAATGTCAGCTCAATAGCAAAATAGAGTTCAACATCTTTTAGAGTACACATTCCATAATCATGGGAGGGAATATAGATATAGACATAATAAGGAGTTAATTCAATGTCCGTGCAAGAGATGTTTTAATACAAAGAAGCTGACCAAAGAGCAAGTGTTCAAGCATTTTGTGCAAAATGATGTATGGTTATGATACAGAACATGGGTGTCTTATAGTGAACCACCAGTAGAAAGAGATGTACGAATGGTAGAAGAAGCACTTGTGAAAGACTCACTATAGAAGAAGTTGTTGAAGGTGCAAGAGTTGATCTAATAATAGAAATGTTACATGATCTTTAAGAGGGTTAACCTTTCGAGGTCGAAGAAGATCAAGAGCCGAACAAAGAGGCATAGAGGTTCCACAATATGTCTAAGGATACAAAAACACTTATTCATGAAAACTATCTGAATTTTTCTAAACTAAAATTCTTGTTATAGCTGTTACAAATTAAATTTGAAAATCGTATGACAGCTAGTTGTATGAACATGGTTCTCAAACTTATAAAAGATTTGTTGCTTGTTGATACTTTTGTAACTAAAAATTGATATGAATTGAACAAGGGTATCAAAGAATTAGGCCTCAGTTTTGAGAAAATTAATGCATGTGAAAATGATTGTGTGTTGTTCCAGAAAGAGAACATGGATAATGACCGATGCCCAAGATGTCAGCATGCTAGGGACAAGGACAATAGTTAGAAAGGTGGAAAGCGGGTGGCCAAGAAGGTTTTAAGATACTTTCCAGTGAAGGATAGGTTGCAGTGCTTCTTTATGTCTTCTAAGATAGTTCAGTGAATAACATGGCACAGTACTCGTCGATCCTACCAAGATAATTGTGAAGTACGTCATCTAGCGGACTCTTTGGCATGGAAACATTTTGATAATATGCATCCAGATTTTGCAAAGAAGCCTCACAATGTGCGGTTGGTATTAGCCAACGATTGGTTCAGTCCATTTGGAAACATGAGTTCTACATACAGTATATGGCCTGTGATGTTAGTAACTTACAATCTGCCATCTTGGATGTGTATGAAGTCTACGTACATGATAATGACACAGCTGATTTCTGGTCCTAAGGCACCAGATAATGATATTAATGTGCATCTTCAGCCGTTGGTAAAAGAATTAAAAGATTTATGGCCCAGTGGTGTACAAACATATGATGCTACAAAGAGACAAAATTTTCAGGTGCGGGTAGCATTACTTTGGACTATCAATGACCTTCCAGCATATGTAAATTTTTCTGAATGGATTACCAAAGATAAACTTGTCCAACTTGTAATGACTCGACATATTCATGGTGGTTAAAGCACAGCAGAAACTTCAGTTATCTTGGACATCAATGTTTCATACCAATTTAATACAGGTGGAGACGAAGTGTCTACAAGAAGATTTGATGGCAGATGTGTCAAGAACATCATAGCTGGCATCAAACCACCATTGTTGTCAGGTTATGATGTATGGAGGCAGCAGCAACATATCACAGACATGAAGTTTAAAAAGCCTTTCAAGAAGGATCTAAAAAATCTACCCAGCAACTGGAAGAAATAGAGTAACTTCTTCAAGTTATTGCCATATTGGACTTCGCCCACCATCAAACATGGCATGGACGTCGTGCACATCAAAAAAAATGTGTGTGATAATATACTAGATATATTCAATCTGTCTAAGAATAAAAAAAACAACCTAAAGTGAAGACAAGATTTATAAGAGTGGGAGATATGTCATAAGCTGCATCATGAGAGGATTTTTGATAAGAAGTTCAAGTTGTCTGGGGCCATATATACGTTAAGCAAACCTTAGAAGCAAAATATCTATGCATTCTTAAAGAGTCTTAAGGTTCTAGATGGATACTCATCTAGCCTGGCAAGACGTATTTCTCTTGAAGAGCCGAAAGTTTCAGGATTGAAAAGTCATGACTGTCATGTTTACATGCAAGAGTTGCTTTACCTCACCATTTGAGGGAATGTTGCAAGGGAGTTGGCAGATCTGATTACTAAATTGAGTCAATATTTCAAAGTTATATGTTCGAAAGTGTTGACTTTGCAAAGTCTGTAGAAGTTGGAGACATATATAGTGTGGATCTTATACAAGTTAGAGGAACTTCTTCCACCATCCTTCTTTAATGTCATGATTAATTTGATAGTGCACTTAGCATATGAGGCAAGGATGGCGGGACCAGTTCAATATCGATAGATGTATCATGTTGAATAGTAGATGAAGAGATGAAAAGATTACATGGGAAACAAAATCCATCCAGAAGGTTCCATAATGCAAGGATACATGATAGATGAGAGTATTACTTTTTTTTAATTGTACAAAGATGAATTGGAGTGTACTTCAACCGACCTCATCAAAACTATAATGGTGGTCCATATGAAACTCCTGAAGGCTAGTTGTTTATCTTTACCCTATTGGTCATCCAACTAAGAAAAAAACATCCCGATTATTGATGGAGGAAAAGAAAATGCACACTCGTACATACCTAACTATCTAGAAGAAGTTGGTATCTTCCATACTGAGTATGAGGAGGAGATTGCATCTGGACACTCAGTGCCTTCAAATTTTATCCAGTGGTTCAATGAGCATGTTAAACAGTTGAAGTGGGCCGGCGACTTGTTGTACACTGGATATTTAAGTACTATTAGTTAGTCCATCAAGATTTGTTGACTCATATTCTAGTTACATTGCGAATGGGTTTAGATTCCACACAAAGGATCTTGACAGTAGAAGGAAGACTTGTCACATCAGTGTCATAGTTAAAACTGAACTTGAGTCAAGATGTGATGGGTACTATGACGAAGTTGTTGATATCATTGAGTTATGGTATGACCAAGAACGCCGTGTGACTTTGTTTGAATGTGAATGGGGGATGTATATAACAAAGACATGAGATTTAAAATCGATGATCGTGATATAATCAGTATAAACACGAAAAGTAGGCTACATGCCAACGAGTCGTTTAAACTAGCTAGTTAGGTGTAACAAATCTTTTATGTTAATAATAATGCACGAAATTGGAGAATACCGATCAAGTCACTACCACGAGCTTATTATAACATGTCAGACGAAGTAGAAGGAGATGAATAAGAAGAGCCTACACAACAACCTTTTTTTGATATCCCTATAGTGATGTAAATAAATGACACAGATATAGATACTTATGAGTTGCAAGTAGTGCAGTATATAGAAGTTGGCATACCAACTGTTGTTCCGCGTAGAAAACCTCAACCGTGGACTTAAGTTACTATAAGTCTATTATTCAATAATATTTTTTTCATTGCAATTTTATGATTTTTAGATTTTCATTGATATTATGTATTGAAATTATATTGATTATATTAAAAACTAATGTGTTTAAATTTGACAGATGTTTAGTAGGAGGTGTCCTTGCCAGGTGCCCTCTCGTCATCCTCCATAGACTCCAACTGCCTCTCAACCACTGCTATGGCATAGAGTTCCAAGGGGTCGAGACCCTCTACTTCTAACCCTCTTGTGGCCCCACCGACTACCTCACCGGCCAGAGCTTCGCAGGTAGCTCTTGCATCTACCATAACGGACGATGCGTCTCAAGTTGCTCCTCTAGCTACCCCACGGCCCCGTGCCTCTCAGGAGACCCGTACTCAGATACCAGGGATGGCATCGTCTACGCCAAGTATGATGTTATGAATTTTATTTTTAATACATATTATGTTTCATACGTGTACTACTAATTTCCTTTTTTCCTATTTTGAAGAGACTCGTAGATGCAGGCGTGGTCCTGCACAGGCATCTCGCATACGGTTAATGCGAGGAAAGGACAACCTGCCAGTGGAGTTGGTGAAGGGCAGTGCCGTAGAAAAGAACGGGCAAAGCTTCACAACCTATTGTGGAGTTATATGTAGGACACACGTCCCTATCTATCAACAAGACCTCGCCAAACTTCCTGTTGACACAAAGAAAGCTATTTTTCGGGACCTTACGGTACGAGTTTTAAAGAATAATCTTTCTTTATCAATATTTGAAGAATCATATTATGTACTCATATCAACGGTTTGTAAATGTGCAGCAATAGTTTACTTTTCAGCAGACAGAGAAGGGGGACTTGGTGATTTTGAGGCATATGGCCTGATTGCAGAAGAATCACAGGTTCCACCTTAAGACGAACGTAAGTTTAGTACTTACTTAAAAAGAATTATGTACTTATTATCTTATTGAATTATTGATTAACTTATGTTAAATTTTTTTATCCATGCTAGTATTTTAACCCTAATCCGTAAGACGTAGCTATCGTAAATCCTCTGTTGGAGAGAGATCCAGAGCACTGGCGAATGATATGTGAGAAATAGAATACCGATGAAGCTAAGGTAATACGTGAATATTTTATTTATTTTTGTAAGCTTTGATGAATATCTCTTTATTGTAGGAAATCTTGGCAAGGAACAAGACCAACCGCTCTCACCTGAGGATGACATACAAGAAAGGCCGTACTAGTCATCGGCAGCTCAACTATGAGTTTGTAAGTTTTATCTTCGTGTTTATTTCTTAACTTATGAAATCTAATTCTAATTACAGAAGTTGTATTCTTCTTTTATTAAATTATAGCATCAGGCTCACGGACGAGATGCGACACGTATGGAGATGTTCCAAATGTCTCACAGTAGGGTTCAACCTGATGGGATAGTGGTCTGATTTGAGGATGAGAGCCGTACATTGATGATAAATGTTGATTGAAAATAATTTGTTTATTTATTTATATAAAATATTTAATTATCGAACATTATTTTATCTTTGAACCATGCATATAAACTAGCATCCCTGGCAGTGCGGGCTATAGGCTTGAGTATCACTGTCAACATCTGCAAGAAAGCCATAGACGCCTACTTGGTGGACATTGGGGCATCAATCAATGGAGTTGTATGGAATACCAAAGGAGAAGTGGCTACTTTCACCCATATTCGTCACAACCTATGACAATTTCACTCGATCACCACTGGGCATGGTCTACCTGAAAGTATAACTAGGCCCTATATGTCATCTCGAGGTCGAATTCCCTATCCTCGAAATAGACCCTTCACTTAAGGACATACTTGGCCGTCCTTATATCAAATTACTTGAGGCTATTCCATCAACCAATCATCAGTGCCTCAAGCTCCCTTGTAAAGGACGTGTCATCAAAGTCACCAGTATGCCTATCCTTGCTACTACTCACTCCCTGAACGTGAATCCCACTCCCAATCCTTTACCTGTTCAGAAACCCATTCTATTTGTACTGCAAACTTATCTTCCTTCGCCAGACCCGCTGAAGTCTACCTTACCCACTTCTTATCCAATTAGTGCCATGAAAAGGGGGAAGTACATAAGTACCCCAGGATGGAACATAATGATGAAAATTGGATATCAGCCAGGGAAGGGTTTAGGCACTCTATTGCAAGGAAGAACCAAACTAGTCAAAGGCGACAGAATGGTACCTGGGAATGGCCTGAGATATAGGCTAGAGAAAGTGAGGCACAACATCATACAACAAGAGGAAGGTGAAGATGGTCACAAGGGTGGAAGAGCATGGTGACACCGCGCAAGGAGAATCGGGACCCACTGACCTGGACTCTATCTACTCACTTTGTCAAGGGCCCCGTAATCCAACATAACAATGACAATATTATGGTGATAACCTCCCATTTCGACTTGCATGATATTTATGGTAGAGAGCTGGCTAGGCACTGTACACTATTGCTTACATACCAATCCTTGGAGGCTCTACGGCTTATGAAAAGGAGAAAGTTTCATGACCCAGAATGTGAACGGTACAGATGGTTCAACATATGGGATATGTATATAGCTCTGAACATGTTGTTTCTACATCCTTCTGAACCACAATGGCCGCCATTGATTGAAGGGCCTGGAGCCATTTTTTATAAGAGAACACTGCTGAGTGATGAAACAGATGAAGGGGAGCCAGATGACCCCTACGAAGTTGGGCTGACCACCGATCATCTCTGGGAGCTACCAACCCATCTAACATCTTTATTCTCCATACTCTATTGTGCACCATGTTGCTGACCCCGACCTGGTCCAGGGTGATTACTGAAGACATACTTCGGGCACCGCACGTTCTCATTACTCTGTCCCCTCGGGACTTTCTTCCTCGGATTCCTCTCGACCCTGAGAAGATCCGTGATTTAATCTGGGACATCCTGTTGTATGATCCCCCGAATCCTTTAGCCATGGTGCCATTTTCTCCATCTTATGTCCCTTCTCATTTTCAAGTTCATTCATGCTTTATGATAGCTGAAAATTCCCCAAAAAAATGTCAATTTCGCAACCTCCTCTCAAATCCTCATTTAGGAGACCTCTTACTACTTGTCCGAATGTACCCCGTTGTGCGGATCACTCAGGCAGGATTTCCTCTTAGATCTGCTTTGCCCCTCCTCTTAGGAGGATTTCCCTGTATCCCATCATGTACCCTCTAATTTTTATCCTTCTTCGTCCTTTATAGGTCAGGATAGGGAGTCTAGTGAAGTTAGGCAGTTTAGGAAGTCTAAGGGTAGACAGATTCCAGATAGATACCTTTAGAAGCTAGTATCTAAATGTCGTCCATGCTATCAAATCCCTCAGTTGTTAGAGACTCCTATACAATTGCCAGAAGAATATCAGGCAGATGAGCTAATTGATGATGGATATGGGGTGTACCAATTGAGACATGAGAAGGACCCCATCTTTGAAGAAGAAGAAGATAAGGACGCAACTGAGGCGTATGCAAGTGAAGTGAAGAGATTTGATGAACCCTCAGCTACTGTAGAAGAACCAACTAAGGAAATCAACCTAGGAACCAAAGAAGAACTTAAGGTGGTCCTCATTAGTCAAAATCTTTCCAAATCAGATGAAGAGGCTTTAGTTCGAGTTCTTGGAGATTACAAGGACACTTTCGCCTGGAGTTATGAAGACATGCCGGAGTTAGATTCTTCTTTAGTGGAGCACCGATTAACCTTGATATCTAGAGCTAATCCGGTTAAACAGAAATTAAGGCGATTCTACCTACATATTCCTTTGAAAATGAAGGAAAAGGTCGATAAATTACATAAAGCCAAGTTTATTAGAGTTGTCCTCTATCCGCAGTAGGTGGTGAATATAGTCTCGGTTTTGAAGAAGGATGGTAAAGTCAGGATCTGCATTGACTTTCGAGATTTGAACCGGGCGTGTCCTAAGGACGATTTCCGAATACCTCATATAGATGTTGTAACGACCCGCCACCCTATAATTGGGGATCCGATTACTAAATGGGTACCGAATCATTAAAATTTGGAGCCAACCAGGATCTCGATAAGTCTGGAAAATAAATGATAAACTAAGCTAAACATTCCACATTACATCGAATTGTAAAGGAAGAGTAGAAATTAAAAATTATTATAATTCGACTCGACTCAGCAAATAATTACATATTCCAACTAAAAAGAAATGATTAAGCGTACAAGCCTGAAAGGAAGATAACAACTATATCGGGTCATACCCCGGAACAGTGTCTACTAGCGCGCAACCCGAGACAAAACCCTCCACGCTACGTCTGCCTAGAACCCTCACCTGAAAATCGCAGGGGTGAGTCTCATCGAAATGGACTCAGTAGGGATCCTTCAATCCCCACCTCCCACTCACGTACGCACAAGTGCAGCAACACAAATATAAGTAATTAAAATAAGTAAAACAGTAAACACAACTCCCAAATATTCTCAAATTTTGATATAAAACACATGCATTTGTAAATGCAACATGCACAACTTTGAAACCACTCCACCACGAAGTCCACAACCAGTATATGGGCTAAACACACAAACTACTCATTCAAACGCGGAAAACACCTACCCACTGGGACCAAACAACAGTCCCTCGGATAGCACGCTGGCTACTCCGGCCTGCCGGCACGAGTGACACTCCGAATGTACCACTCCCACACTAGTACTAGCTATACCCTAGGGTATACCAGGTGACCCTCTCTCTAGGCGTCACCCCACCACTCTCACGCCGGCATTGTGTCACTCCTACACCGACATAGGGTGCCTAAGCGCTAACAACTGTTACTCTAGGTCCACTGTCGCACAAAACACAACACAGTGCGATCCGATCACATAGAAATCCTCATCGTCGAAGTACATTTTTCAAACATGTATTTAACCAAATTATCTAAGAATGTAAAAGCATGTTAATTGCATGAATTAATGAGGTTCTGTCTTGAATCGCATCGCTTATAGCCGACGTCATTCAAGACCCCTAAACTGGTTCACATGGAAACTGGCCTCGGAAGATGGCCTAAATCGCGTCGCCCCTGGCAGACACCATTTAAAATGGTGTCACTGTCGTACGCTATTCAAGATAGAGACAGAATCCCACTGATCTGGCCTCAGAACAAGCTGGGCTAAATCGCGTCTCGGGTGGCAGCCGCCATTTAAAATGTCGTCGCTGCCGCCAGACGCCATTTAGCACTCGCAAACAAGTTCCCCCTCCAGCCTCTCCCGAGTTACAAAGTGGGATTTCTCCCCCAAATCGTATAAAAACGTCAAAAATGGAGAAAGTAGGGGAAAAGCCTAATTATTTTCATAAAGAACCCCTTAGAATATGCTTTCTACCCTAGAAGCATCCACACATATTGCATGCTTCAAAGCAGAAAAACACCGTGAGGATCGTCACCCTACCGGTTACATGAACTCCTCCGTACTCCTAGCCACCGAACTGCCACACCACAAGACGCCGTCGGTACTACCGTGGATGCCGTCACTCCACCGGGATGTCGGCCTCCGTCCGGAGAGAAATGAGCCACGGAGAAGATGGTGGTGGTAGTGGTGGAAGTTAGGGGTTTGATGGAGTGGAAGGAGAGGAGGAATGGGGAGAGGAAGGGAAGGAGAAGGGGAAGGGGGCGGAGCGTTCAGAGATGAGGGGGAGGAGAGAGAGAGAGCAATGGAGAGAATAAGGGAAAGGAAGAGAGCTTCGGAGCGTCAACCGAAACTACGCCAAATCGTGTCGTCCAAGACCGACGTCAATCAGACGACTCGACAGGGTCGTACACTGACAGATCTCTGAATGGCGTTGACCATGCAAGGCGTCATTCAGACGATAAGACCGGGGCCGTACTCTCGCGGCCCAAAACCGGCCCATGTGACACATTCTAAAAAGCGTCCCCCTAACCCGACGTCGTTTGAACCGAAAAAAAGCCCATGCCCCAGCCCCACAAGGGCCCAAACCAAGGGGTCCAACAACAAAATCGAGCCGATAACCGGATCCGAAACCTCAGTCCTTACATTCTCCCCCCTTAAAAGAATTTCGTCCTCGAAATTAGTGCTATAAAAATAATGAGATCGAAAAATGATGATACAAGCTCGCAAGAGAACTTACAAGAAAAGGTAGGGAAACTGTTCTCGCATCTCATCCTCTTGCTCCCAAGTAGCCTCGCCTCCAGAGCAATGCTGCCAAATCACCTTAACTAGAGGAACAACCTTGTTTTGAAGGACCTGCTCCCTACGATCCTCAATACGCACTGGAAATTCCAGAAAGGACAAGTCCTCAGCCACTTCCATTCCCCAACCCCACAAGAGCCCATGCCCCAACCCAACAAGGGCCCAAACCAAGGGATCCAACACCAAAATCGACTCGATAACCGGATTCGAAACCTCAGTCCTTACAGATGCGCTCATTGACAACACAGTTGGATACGAGACTCCATCATTCATGGATGGTTTTTCAGGGTACAATCAGATTCGCTTGGCAGAAGAAGATCAGGAAAAGACGTCGTTCACTACACCTAGGGAACTTACTGTTATGTAGTTATGCCATTTGATTGAAGAATGATGGAGCCACCTACCAAAGGGCAATGATGACTATATTTCACAATATGATGCATATACATTTGGAGGTGTATGTGGATGACCTTCTGGTTAAATCTAAGATCAGAGCTGATCATACTGAAATCTTGGCAAAAGTATTGGAAAGGTCAAAAGAGTATCAATTGAAAATGAATCCGAAGAAATGCGTATTTGGTGTCTCATCGGGGAAGTTGTTTGGATTCATTATCAATGAATGGGGTATTGAGATCAATCCCAACAAGGCCAAAGCTATTATTGAAATGCCACCTCCCAAGAATTTGAAGGAATTGAGAGGATTGATTGGGATGTTGCAATTTATTCGTCGTTTTATTTCCCAACATTCACAGAGATGTAAGCTGTTTTACGAGCTTACTAAACCGGGAGTCAAATTCAATTGGGATGTTAAGTGTCAGGAGACATTTAATGGGTTGAAGACATATTTGTCAAGTCCTGTTTTGAGACCACCATCTCCGGACAAGCATTTAATTATATACATGTTTGTCCTGGACGATTCAGTGGGGGTTGTCCTAGTACAAGAAGATGAAGAAGGAAAAGAGAGGACAGCCTATGATCTCTCTAAACTTCTCAACCCCGCCGAACAAAGATACACATCGATGGAGAAGACATGTGCAGCACTGTTATGGGTGGTTCAGAAGTTGAAGCACTATTTTCTAGTCCATGAAGTCCACCTCATCGATAGGATGATCCTATTAAGTTCCTTCTTGAGAAATGTGTTCTCACTGATAGATTAGCATATTGGTAAAGCTTTCTCTCTCAATTCGACATCACTTACATTCAACAGAAAGCAATTAAAGGCTATGCCATAGCTGAACACCTTACTCATCACCCTCTTCCCATGTTTGATCCAGTCCGATCAAAGTTTCTGGATGAGGAACTGATGTCCATAAACAAACTCACTGATGATATGTGGACTCTGCATTTTGACGAAGCTCTGAATTCTCACGGTAAGGGTATCGACAATGTTCTCCTATCACCTGAAGGTGTCACCATTCCCCAAGCCTTTCAGCTTGCTTTTCATGTTACAAATAATATAGTTGAATATGAGGCTCTTCTTGCTGGCCTCGAGGCTACTCACTTCTATGGTGCCACCAAGCTGCGAATTGTAGGTGATAGTCAGTTGATTCTTCGCCAAGTGCTCACCAAATATCGCATCCTTAATCTCAAGCTTAAGATATATCAGGAACTCATTTCTGCTTATGCCAAGCTTTTCACTAAACTGATCTTTGTCCATGTTCCTCGAAATCAGAACATTCTAGCCGACACTCTAGCTTCTCTCGCGTCTTCTCTTAATTTTCCAATCAACAAACACTATGAATCAATCATTGTCCATAGGCGTCTCTCTCCTGCTGTAGAGGACCCTTCCTTTCTTAGGATTAAGGAGAAATTGCTGAAGAAGGTTAGAGATAGAGATATTGTTGAGAAGAGAAAAATCATGTTGCTAGAATTGAAAGAAGAGATGGAAGATGAAGAGAAGTCATGGTATTATGAGATTGCAGAATATTGTGAAGATCAGTCATATTATGAAGAAGCCACTACTGAGGAGAAAAGGGTTATCAGGAGAATTACTCATAGATATACCCTAGTTGGAGGGGAGTTATATAAAAGAGGATTCAATGGGGTTCTTCTGAGATGCTTGGATGAAGATGAGCTTTGGAAGATCATGGAAGGAGTTCGTGCTAGAGTTTGTGGTGTCCAAGTCAATGGACAAATGTTATCAAAGAAAATATTTAGACAAGGATATTACTGGCCAACCATGGAAGAAGATTGTGTAGGGTATGTTCGTAGGTGTGCCAAGTGTCAACTTTATACCGACAAAATCCACTCACCCGCATCTTCACTCCATCCTCTATCCTCCCTATGGCCTTACTTCATGTGGGCGTTCAACATCATTGGTTCTCTTGATGATCCCAACTTCTCGCTCAAAAAAAAATCTTTTATCCTTATGGCAACAAAGTACTTCACCAAATGGACAGAAGCCGAAGCTTATACGAAAATCAAAGCGTCAACGATATGCAAGTTCATCATGAAGAATATTGTCACCAGATTTGGGATTCCAAGCACCATCGTCACCGACAATGTATGCAAAGAAAGGACATTCAGAATTGCAACAAAGTTCATAAGCAACAGTCATTTTCATGTACATATATGAGAAAGAGTATACATGGTACAATTGGCCAGAGTCCGACAGTATAACAGGGTACAAAAAGTCATGATAACGAAGCAAATAAACAGCAGCAACATCACTCTCAAGGCTGGCTTTCGCCGGTGCCCTCATCCAACTGGCTCTGACCCTCATCATGCACATCCGACCCTCTGGTCGGCGGCGGCCCCATAGTGCTTGGCTCGGTCTGGCCAGAGGATATGGCCATGTCCTCTCTCCTGGGCTCGCTAATGAACTTGTCGATAACTCTCCTCGTGGAAGCCCCTCTCATGCTCAGCGACCCGAAGTTGGACTCAGAGGGAGGTCACATCAGCATCTATCCTCTGCCGCTCTTGCCTCTCCCTATCCTCTCCAACGATCTCCAGACGCATATGGAGGTGTGTAAGCTCGCGAGGGAGGTCATCACTAGAGATCCGCGCCAACTACTCCTCCAGCTCTCTGATACGGGTAGCATGCGCCTATGCCTGGGCTGCCGCACTCTGCATTTGCTCAAGCTCCACTTCAGCCCTTTGGATGTCCTCCTGAAGCTCAACAACCTGCTAGTCAAAGGAAGACATGGTCAATCAAGTACAAGACATGGTCAGTCAAGTACAAGTGAGAATCAAGCTATGCAAGAAATGAAAAAATTGAAGATTAGAGCTTACCTTGGAGGTGCGGCCCTCCTCTGCTAGAGAGGCTCGATGAATGGCTCGAGCTAATTGATCCTGGAGGTCGGCGAAGGCAGCATTATGATATGAGCTCGAGGATGAGGCTCCAGCCATGTCCGTGGGAGGCTGGGCAGCATGTCTGTAGGCAGCACGTTGTACCAAAAGATTCCCGTTAGTGGTTAAGTGTCAAAACAATTTAATTAATAAAATGAATTCATTCATGCATTTACATGAATGTCTGTGGAGGATCCTCCGCCTCCATGAATGCCTCAGCCGCCGCGAGGGATGCCACATCCTCCATTATCTCCTCTTGCGTCGAGAGAGGATCTTCTTCAGCTCCTTCTAGCTCTGGCACGACAATAACCCGTTGCTGCTTGCCACTCAGGCCGCTCGGTCCGCCGCCCTCCATACCAAACCGAGAGAGTGATAGAATGAGAGCTAAAGAGTGAGAGAGGACTTGTGAGAGCGAGAGAGATGATGGAAGAGAGGGAGGAGATCGTCGGCGCCAAAGAAGATGGCCGAAGTTGGCCGAAAACCCCCAAAACCTATCGGAGACACTCAGATTCACCAGAGAGGAAAGAAGGAGAGGAGAGAGAATGAAAGAGGTGAATGAGGAAGGAGCCCTGGCTCGGGACCGTGAGGCCACAATAAATTTTATAAATGGCGTCGGGCATGCGCGACACGTTTCAGTGGCACACAAACTTAGGCGGTAGTCAGAATTTTGAAATTTGGTTAAAGACGTCGACCATGGACAATGCTATTTGGATTTACCGCCTTTGACAGTTAAGGCCATACCACAAAAATTTGGAAAAATCAAAGAAAGACGTCGACCATGGGCGACGCGATTTACGAAATTAAAATGTTGGAAAATGTGGAAGTACGGGTGCAATTAATGATTAGCATCGACCATGGGCGACGTTATTCAGTGAATTTAATGCTCAGAAATTTTTGGAAAATAGGAGATAGAAAGTTAAAAGCATCGACCTAGGGAGGACATGATTCAGGCTCTGTTAAGGAATAATTTAAATTTTTTAAAATTATATTTTTTTTGAAAGGCGTCAGCTGGTCTCGATGTGATTTGGATTAATGAGCCCGAAACTTTGATTTTTGAGGAAAAAGACCTGTTTTGCTTATGGAAAAATTCTAGAAAATTGCACAATATTAAGGAAAGATCTTTATAGCAATAAATGAATGATTTTTCATTGAAAATAAATTGAAAAATACATCAAGCTTTGGGTAGAAGTTGAGAGTTTTCAGATCTAATTTTATGAAGCTCTTTCCATAACTCCCGATTTGCTTCATGAGGAAGTTTAACACAACGGTGAAACCGATGTTCCACAAGGTAGCAATAAGCTCTATCGTCTCAAAGCCTTTACCAGTTTTTAAAGCTTGCTTCTTGATTGGGGAGAGATTGGATGTCTCAGGAAATTTATAGCGAGGCACACGAAGTTGAGGATGACATCGATGTGGATTGTACAAGATGAACTCAATCGCCTCAATCAGTCAGAGCTCTGTGCCAGCACAACAGCGCACTCGAACCGCCTTTTCCCTGAGTGCGAGTGGTGTAGATTCAAAACCAGTCCTCGGCATGGTCTTGAAGTAAGCACGCCAGTTAGCTCGAGTCTTGAGATTGGGCATCCGATTGGTCATGTTGTTGTTGAATTTCACTATGTTGGCAATATGGAAGATAGGACTACGTTTATATATTTGGGACATCTTATGAACTTCTTCCTTATTATGGTTGAACTTGAAGTGGAAATTAATCCATAAGGCTAAGAGTAACATGATGCCATAAGGATGTTGGCCGATAGAAGCTGTTGATAGCCCACTGTAGAGATAGGCTAGGACTATCGTGCTTATCTGTTTTTCCTAGAATATCCTACAAATTACACTGAGCTGATCTTCCAATAATATGTTATCCTAGGTAGGGAATAGTAGAACTCTAGCCAGACATGCAGTGAGCGCGATCATTACGGTCTTTGTATCTTCTTCCTTAGCCTCTTCCATCTTCTTCAGAGTCCATTCTGCTAGCTTTGCAAGATTAATCCCTTTCTGAGTAAGAACACTCTGAATTTATTTTAGACTTTCCATTATCTTTTCCAAGAACTGATGACAAGTGACATTTTCCCTCATGAATAGCTTATCAGTCACGTCAGGTTCATCACCGTTAGCCTTGAGCTTTGGAAATCCCAGTGGGAGTTCAACTTCTTCCAAGAGAATGGTAGCTTCGAAGGAAGTGAAAAGGAAAGTGTGTTTGTGGATACCACAATTCAATCAGAGCACCCATTGCAGCCCAATCCATACACGCACTCTTGTAATGTTTAGCATGGATGACTAAGCCTTGGATATGCCACTTGGAGATATATGATTGCATGGAAAGGTTGATTTTCCCCATTAACTTTGGGATTCATAGAAAAGAAGAAAATCTTCTTGGACCTGAGAATAAAGGATATCCTTTGAAAGAGAATTAGCATAGTTCTATCATATTCAAAAGAATTTAGAGTATGAAGAATTTGTAAAAGAACAAATAAAAAAGAAAAATTGAATGGGGAAAGAGAGAATAGCTTGCTTGTAGGTTAGAAACTCGTCCATTAAGATAGCCTTCTATGTAAGAAAGCCTCAGTCATCTTCCTCGCCCTCTTACTTGATGAAGAATCCTTTGCAAAACTAGCGCTCTTCTTTGATTGCTTAATCCCCTCATTTTTCTTGCTTTTTCTCCTCCTTTTCCTTGAGCTTTTGAGAGAATTCTTTAGCTTTCCCTCTTGGATACTTATTGTGTTGGTTTGATTTGAGAAAGGGAGGTTATATAGAGGAGATTTGCATGATTGGGAGGCCCTTTCTGAATTGGAAGAGGGTGTTTGAAGGAGGAAAGTGGAGTCCAGATTGGAGTCAGGAGAGTCCTGTTTCAGTAAGTTAAATGGCGTCTAGACGGGGCAACGTCATTTAAATGACGTCGGTATAGACCGACGCTATTTAGTGAATTTCTGACATTTTTTCGGGAAATTGCATATTTATTGCTACTCGATACTGTTTAGTTATCTGCTTGAAATTACTGATGAACTTTTGAGTGCAGGAAATTCAAAAAAATAAAAATGGAGTTGGAATTTCAATAAGGTCCCACTATGATCACTAAGTCCCACCGTGACTAAAAAGACGGTTATCTCTTCACCTGTGTTCCCTTATGTAATTGATTTGCATTAGCATTACTATATGATAAATATTTATTAGATCATATCAAGAACCTTGTGGTTTTGATGAAACTGAAATGTGAGTTCTCCTTTACCAAAAATAGTGATAATTCCAGAGAATTCTTAATCACACAGATAGGCCGTTAGATTGTCAATTGATGGGGACGATGGTTCCACTTTTGTGAACTAGTGTGTGGACAAACGTGCTTCGGCTTAGCACTGAATCGCAGGACTCGTGTCTTGACTAATCAATAGCAATTTAACAATATTATTCTTGATTAATTTTTATTTTATTTTTTTTAATTTTTCTTTTACCCCAGCATGCATCATATAGGAATTGAAATAATTGTGGTAAGATTAGTTATTGATTAAATTTCAGACCATTGTTCTAATAAATCCCAATGTGATATGAAATATTTCATTCTAAATTGGCTCTCAATCATCTTTGAGGTTTTCTTGAAGATATCTTTGGAATTCTTTCCTTACTTGGATCTTTATCCCATATTTCTTGTTTCCTTTTAAAATCTATCGTGGTTGAAACATGTCCACATTGATTGGTAATCGCTCTCCATAATGAAACCTGCAAGATTTGTGACATAGGGTACTTCCCCTCGTAGAGGTTGATCGTCCTTATTTTATTTCTTTTCTCTATTTCATCCAGACATTATTAATTCCATCGATCTCTTTGAATAACTTCGTTGATCATTCTGAGAAAGATTCTCATCATGTGATGTTGAGAGGGTGTCTTATCACACCTTAGCATCACCTTTTCAGTTTATTTCACTCCCTTGCAAAGCCAATGCCAAGGTGGGCAACTGTAGATATGCTAATTTTTGACCTCATACTGAGCAAATTTCATATCACAATTATAATGCCCCAAAATTGTTTGATTTTTAATCATTAATTAATTTTTATCGATTTTTTGAGAGTTTTCACTGATTAACGTCGACTATGGCCGACGCCATTTAGATTTCTAACTGAAATCAAATTGGACTTAAATTCTTAAATCCAGATAGATTTAACTAAATAACATCGCTCATGGACGACGTCATTAAGGTCCCTCATCCGTCTGGATTTCCGATTTAAATTCGAATTAATTTTCTAATTATCAAAATGACGTCGCTTTTAGAAGATACCTTTTAGGTTTCCTAATTGTTTTCGGTTTCCTTTCCGGATTTTATTTCGATTTTGGCCCCTCTAATTAGTCAAATGGCGTCCCTGGTGGGCGACGCGATTTAAGTAGTTTATTGATAAGTTTGATTTGGCCAAGTTAGTTCGGTTCCCAAAGTTGTAAGGGTTACTAACTCTTGGATGCTTATCCAAGGCAAGTCGGATCCGCGGGAGAGGCCATTGAAGGTCAAATAGCCTTCAAATCACTCTCTATATATATGATACCCCTTTGGACTTGAAAGAAGGTTGGCTAGAGGCTATTTTGGAGTTCATATCAAGGTGAAAGGAGCCATCTTTAGTGAAGAACGTGGACAACAATTGAAGGCTTCTTCTTCCTCTCCTCCCTCCTTCAAAGCTCTTGAAGACCAAGACTATGGAGAGGCCAACCATACTCTTTCCCCTCTTTTCACTTTGTTAATTACTTAGTTTTCATCTAGTTTGTTCACTGTTTTCATTAGATTTTTCATCCCACCACTCCATGATTCACACACCCACATCATATTCTTTCCATACCTATACATGTTAGAGGTTTAAAAGAACACTAAGCAAGTGAGTTCTTAGTTTAGTTTATGTTTGATTTTATAGATAGAGTAGATACTACACTATCATAGGCAAGGTAGGCTCTGCATCTTTGGCTGGCTAAAGAAAGAGAACAAAGGAACCACAATACTCCCAACCTGGCAAAGTAGGCATGCGATCACTTTTCTTTGAAGCCCTCGGTTTCTAGCGATCACACTTAGTTTAAGTTTGATTTATTATTACGTTAACACATGATATCAATGAAAAGCATGACACAATTTTGAGCACTACAGCCCTGACTCAAGAAAAGAAGACAACATTGCCCGATAAGAAAACACAAAATAAAATACATAGATAAGTAGTTCTCAAGCTTAGAATGTGATGTCTGACCCAAACCAAAGTGAAGAGCAAGAAGTGTCCCCACCAAAGAAGATCCTTGACAAGGATGTTATTGGCCTAGTATAGGAGGACTAGGCTATCTATGTCAGTAGATGTGTTAGTGTCAACTTCATGTCAACAAGATTCATTCTCTATCTTCCTTAACTCATCTCTTATTCTCTCCATGGCCTTTCTTCATGTGGGCTTTCGATATTATTGGTCCTCACAATGACTCTAACTTACTCAATAAGCAAAAATCATTCATTAACTGAGTACTTCACTAAGTGGGCCAAAGCATAAGCATATATGACAATCAAAACAACAAACCTTCCGAAAGTTCATTATAAAAAACATCATTGCCAGACTTGGGATTCTAAGCACCATCATCTTTGTTAATTGCCACAATTCATTGCCTATTACCTTCAGAATCTCTGCAAAAGGTGTGACATTGCATTGCATCATTCACCTCCCTACTATCTATAAGGTAATGGCCAAGCAAAGGCTACAAACAAAACATTGATAAAAATTATCACGAAAACTTGTGAGGCTGACAAATATTCAGATTGGCCAGAAAACCTTGTTGAGGTTTAGTGGGCCTAGGACACTTCAATCCACACTCCTACGGGCAAACCCCTTTCACCCTCACTTACAGGACAGAGGCTAAATGAGTTATGGTGTCCTACGCCAATCACATTAGATGTAACAGACTTGATTCTTACATTCCTTATTTAATAATGAATGGTATTTCTCGTATATACATGTGTCTCTATGTGTTTGATTACTCGATATATATATTGGGACTTATGCAATGAGGATTAAATCACAAGGAATTGTGCTATGAGATTAATCCTCTATAAACATAGGTCCTAATATGTTCTTAGTCATAGAATGCTCAAACTGGACATCCAACATTCGGATAGACTGACACATATTTTGTCTGCTCATATGTTGAGTTTGTTGATCTCATAATCACTTCCGTGGAGACACTAAGACAAACACGAGGGTGCTCATTGGTGGAATGAGTTCACTAAACTGATCCATTTCAGTATTCCTAGATGGACTTAACTGTCAACTAGGACATTTTGTGTCATAGTAGCACAGTAGGTTCTTTAACTTGAGACGCCAAGGATACCCTGTATGGGGACTACTGTTTCCTTGCTTTTGATTAAGGATACATAATATATGTATCTGAATATTCAGTTACCGTTAGCAATAGAATTCGTAAGAAGGTGATTGAGTTGTCAAGACGGAATCACCTGCAATTGTTTATGCTAAGTTAAATTCCTAGTTTGGGTTATTGGGATTATCAGATAAGGAGTTTTTCGATAATATCTCATTGAGCGTTTAATCCACTTAGTGATTAAGGAGTTTGACAGAAAATCATACTCTGCCATTACTATTACACTTGTGTAGGTGAAGGATTAATTCTGTATGATAATCTATTGACATATAGGTATTGATAGTAGGATGATGATACCCGACATCATCTGGGATCACAAGGTGTTGCTTGGTGCGGTTCGTAATTAGAATGTCCACTGAATAAATAATTATTTAGTAATTGATTAATTCATTTGATCATGAGAAGGTAAATGAATTAAATTGATCTTAAAAGGCATTTTAAGGTTAATGGGCCTATAACCAGACTGATTGCCGGGCCTTGAGGTCACACACATAAGGATTCTCATGAGACAAGGTTTAATGAGAGTTTTATATATTATTTAGGTTTTTATGAAAACGGGAGATAATATATATACATAAGGATTCTCATGAGACAAGGTTTAATGAGAGTTTTATATATTATTTAGGTTTTTATGAAAACGGGAGATAATATATATAGTGGGACTTGGGGAAAATCCTAACCCACATGTGGGTTTCCTCTTGGCCATCCCCTCTCTCCCTCTTTCATGGCCATCCCCTTCTTTCCCTCCTTTGGGTGGTTCACGTTGGCATCGTAAGAAGGAGAAGTTGTCCATATAAGGATGTGTGTGGATAATTCATCTAGAGACCGTACGTGTGTCCGGCTACCTACATCCCGTAGATTCGGCATCAGTTTTTAGAGATCCCTCATCTCCACAAGGTGAGGATTCGTTCCCTCATATCCACATTTTGTGTTCTATTGAATCGGACAACAATCCGGAGAGGTTTCATGGGATTAATTTTTGCGTTTTATTTCGCTGCGCTATTGGGATCCCGCAAAACCTTATAGTAGTATCAGAGCTAGGTTCTGGCTCAATTCAATAGAATCGTTGTAGAAATTAAAGATTTTAATTTTTTTATACAATATTTTTCTTATTTTATTCCATGTGCAATGAGGAGGACGTACACGCAGTCGGCCGTCGGCGAGCAGACCGACGCGGTGGTTGGCTGCATTGTAAAAGCTTAGGAAGCTCCGCATGGTGCAACAGCACAGCGCCAAGCCGTGCTGACCGGTGGCGTAGGGCTACTTGGCTGGGACAGCACTGACGCGCGGGTCCGAGGCCTCCACCTAGGGATGGCAGGCCCGATGTTAGGGTGGTTTGCACCACCGTTGTGCCCCCCTCCCCTGAAACCATAATGGGTAACTGGGGACAAGGTTGCGGGCCCACCCTAGGCCCGCAGGTAGGCGGGGGCGCTTGGACCTGGCACGGGTCTGGCCCGTAACTGACCTACGTGCCTGGTGCCCATGGGCCGTGGGGGCCAGCCGCCAGGTTAGTTGGGCCGGTCAGTCTAGGGCCTTTTGGCCCTTTAAACATTTTTTTTAATTTAAAAAACCCATTATTCAGTTTTTAAAATTATTTTAAATCTAAAAAATAATTTTATTTTCCCCTCCTCATATGGAAAGTTAGAATAATGAATGGAAATTATATTTATGATAATGTTTCATAAATGGTTTTTGCACAATGAATTAAAATTTGTATTTCTACTTGTTTGCTTCACATGAAATGTGACTTCCTATTTTAATTGCTGCCATGATTTGATCATATAGCATGTCAAAAGTGTCTTGGAAGAAATTAACCTTAAATATTATATTTTAAAAATATAATTATTTGTCATTAGTTATTTTATAAATAAAAGATTATTCTAATTTAATTAATAATGATCAATAATTGATCTAATCTTGTATGCATTCATGGTACATGTGATGTTTGTTTTGAATGAATAGATCTCGATGATCATGGACTTCTAAAATGGGATTGTTTAATCTATAGATGGATGTGTGTGTGGTGAATTTGATAATGGGATCTGCACACCTTCATCTCCATCTCTTATCCAATTTTTACATTCTATCTCCCTCTGACATATATTCCCCTTGACTGCTGATCAGGATTTCTTATAATATTAATGTAAATTTATGGGTTTGTGTATCCAAATTTATTTGATGTAATTTCTAGATTAGGTCTAGAATATGATCATTTTGATTGATGGTACGAGATGCAAGAGGACCGTTGGAAGATTCATCGCAGAGAGTTGGACAACTTCCATGGCATGTGATGTACCATGATTCGCCATAGGATTAATAATGGATCACCGTTTAGCTCCGGCGGATCCAACTTAGACATAAGTCATGATCGTTCGGTAAATTTCATTTTTGACATATTGGAAACGTTAGATCCATTGCTACATAGGACATATTATCTATATTGGTCATATATGTGATATATTCCAATCTTATTTAATATGTCAGTAGCATTATTATAATGAGACTTTAAAATTTTAACTAAAGAAATCCCTCTATTCGAATTCAAGTTAATTGACATGAGTAAGTTGAAAACATGACCCATGTAGCCTTCCATCGTAATAGATTAAAGGATTACTCTTAGTCAGGTTTTGTTTGTTGAGCTACCTCAAGACTTACCTGGGAAAGGGGGAAGAATTTAATCCATGGCATAAGATGCATCACCTTGGGATGGAGTCCGAATGCAACTTTTTTTAGCTACCTCAAGAGGTGCATCCTTAATCCATGATCAAAACATTGCGATAGTTGAACTTGACCAGATTCCATCATTTGTTGTGCTACCACAGGTCATGGTAATTTGGAGGCCAAATCATCGGGAGTTGCAAGGAGTTGCAATTTATAAGAGTTGCCTACCAAATAAGAATAGTATAGATTATTGAGCTACCTCAAGGTTATACACATTAAGTTAATAAGATGTCGGTACCTACTAGGAGATCATCGGTATCTCTCATTTTACATAATGAGGGCTATGTGACTCATCAAAAAATAGTGAGAGATTACATTAACTCTTCAAATCCATTGTTAATGTAATTAAAATTGTGAAAGTCTGCATGCTTATCGCACTTTACTTTATTTCCACATATCCTTATAAAGTTGTTAGTCAACCCGTTCCATAGCATAATATATGCTAACAAGCTCACAGGCCCGAACTCTATTAATTGGCTGAGCAATGTAAGGATAGTCCTCACCATTGAAAAGATAGCCTATGTCTTCAAAGCGGAAGTGCCTGAGCTTGCCAAGAACACCTCAAGAGTTGAGGGAAAGGCTAACAAGAAATGGAAGGAAGATGTTGTCACTGCTCAATATTAGCCTCAATAACCAATGAATTGCAAAAGCGGCACGAGAAGATGAGTGCCTACTCCATGTTGGTTCACTTACAAGAGTTGTTTAGTGACTGAGTAGGACTGAGAGGTATGAGATATCTCGGAGTCTTTTTCGTGCAAAGATGACAGAAGGATCACCCGTGCAGGCTCATGCCTTGAAATGATTGACTGGATTGAGAGACTTGAAGGACTTGGTTTCCCAATAGTCTATAAACTTCAGATTGATGTGGTCTTACAATCTAGCAATTAAAAATTAAATAAATGGCTAATCAACTAAACCTAGGTGAATATGTATATATCCAGATATAGGTGTAGATCGATCTAGATCTAGATATCTGTTAATTGTCACAATTCATTGGCTATTACCTTTAGTCTATAAAAGAAATGACTAATCAACTAAACCTAAACAAATAATTAAATAAATGGGAAGCAAAAACTAAAGCAGCAGATGGGAATAGTGCACGGCCGCATGCTTCTGTGTAAGCCAGCGCAGTGGTCCATTTAGCAGTAGAGGGAGCGCAGTGCGCCAGCATATGGGCAGCAGGAGCTACTGGCAGGGGAGGGGGGGTGTAATGGGCCGGGCTGCAGGTAAGGTGGCGGCTGGGCGTGGTGCATCGGGCGTCCGGCCCTGGCGCGGCAGGTGAATATGTATATATCCAGATCTAGGTGTAGATCGATCTAGATCTAGATATCTGCCTTTGGCTTGTCTGATGCGAGTTCTCCTTTGTGTCTTTCTCAGAAACTTCCTCTAGGTTTTGGTTTTTTCATCCCCAATGATTAGTAGTATGCTGGAGGTGTTTGATTTGCCCTCCCTGTAAAACAATTGTGTTTTTCATAAAACAATCCCCCAATGCCGTAAACTACTGTAAAACAACGTAAAATATCATAAAAATGATTTCTTTGTTATGTCTGGAGTGCCATACATAGTTCTGTTGATGTTTTCTCATGTTTGAATTGTCGTAAATTGCTGGGCTTGAAGTCGGTTTACTTATTTACCATTCTTTTTATCTAGTTTTGATTTTATAATCCCAGATTTTGCTGTCGCGACTTTAAAAATTGTGATGTCAAAACCAATATTTGATCACGTTTCAGACAAACTGAAAGACTCCTTTTTCTGGTTTGTGCTAGATTGGTGCATGATCTGCTGTGTGATGCTCTTTTCTATTCAGACTATGTAGTGGCTTTAGTTGTATTCGGCTGCATTACCCATTAGGTCCTATTCGGATGCAAACCATAAATGCGTTTAGGTTTACTATAAATTCGATTTTCACCACAACCTTGGTTTGGATGGTGAAAAGAAACGGATTTGTGGATTTGTCATAAACTCACTCCAGCTTATCCTAAACTCAACCTTCTCAAGTTTATCGAAAACTCAATTATGTTTACACAAGACTACAAAACTTGAGTTTATGAAGAATGCATTTATGATAAACAGATGTAGTGTGTTTTCTAAAGTTGCATCCTTAGTAGCATGGTATATTGTGGTAAGAAACAAATGCAGTGGATTTTTTATTTTTTATTTTTTTATTTTTATTTTATTTTATTTTATTTTTTAGATTTTATTTTTTGATCATCCAATTGCAGATCGAATTATATGAACATGTTGATACGAGTTCTCTTTTATGAAGCATGTTGTGCTAGCAAGCGGGAAGGAGAGGGAGAATCTTGGGCATTGTTGGCAGGAGTCTCAGGAGTTAGGACAAACCTCTCCTCCTTTCCTGCAAGGAAAGGGAGGGTTGTGGTAGAAACTAGAAACCGAAATATAAATAAAAGTGGCAAACAAAATTCTAGTAAAGAAAATTGGAAGCGGAGATAGAAACATATGTTTACGAAATCTTAATTTTTATAGCATTCAGTGTTGGATATAATTAACTCTGCCTAGGTATGAGTCTCTTGTGCTTCGCCGGTCCCAAGCCCGGATAAAGGAGGAGGGTTGCGGTAGGTGACAACCAGTGTAAAAATCTTGTCACATCTCATGATATGGATTCAATCAAAATTAACGTTAGGGCATCCTCTACTTACAACGCGCTGCACCAGATCCTGGGTGTACTGAGAAATACGCAAGGGTTGAGGGTGTTCCCCGCAAGAGACGCACCACGTCGATGCCCGGATGTGGTGTTAAATGAGCAATGGTTCCCACATCATGGACGGATGTGGGTAAAGAAGTTAGTCCATGGAACCGAACAAAGAAAAGGACATAGGACAAACTTAGAGAATAATAGATGTTACTACAGAAAGAATTCTAAGAAAGTGCAAGTTGAGAAGAGGATCAGAGTAGGTTCTTGGAATATAGGGTCTCGTACAGGAAAGTTGATGGAACTTGTTGATACCATGGAGAGAAGAAAAGTCAATATTACTTGCATTCAAGAGACTAAATGGGTACGAGAGAAAAGTAAGGAAGTAGGAAATACAGGTTACAAATTGTGGTATACAGGAAAGGAGATAAATAAGAATGGGGTAGGTATTGTTATTGATAAGACTTCGAAGGATGTTGTGGTAGCGGTGAGAAAAGTAGGAGATAGGATTATCTTAGTGAAATTAATTATAGAGGGAGATGCGATTAATGTAGTTAGTGCCTATTCTCCACAAGTTGGATTAGATAGTGAGAGTAAACGAAGGTTTTGGGAGGATATGGATGACCTTATGCAGAGCATACCAAATGAAGAGAATATCTTATTGATGGAGACCTCAATGGGTATGTAGGAAGTGAACGTCAGGGTTATGAGAAGGTTCATAAAGGTTTTGGCTTTGGGACTAAAAATGAGAAGGGAAAAAGTATCCTCGATTTTACTATGGCCTACGACCTTATACTAGCATATACTCATTTTATAAAAAGGGAATCTCATCTAGTGACCTTTAAAAGTGAACAAAATAGAAGCCAAATTGACTTCCTTCTCACAAGGAAAGCAAATCGTGCTTTATGCAAGGACTGCAAAGTTATCCCCGAAGAGGCCTTAACAAGTCAACACAGGTTAGTAGTTTTAGATATTGAGATCAAGAGGTGGTTGGGTACATTTAGAAGGAAGACTACTGCTAGAACAAGGTGGTGGGAATTAAAAAAGATGAAGCAAGTGATGTTTAAGAATGAACTTCTCAATATGGGTGATTGGAAGTCAGATATGGACGCCAATACTATGTGGATAGATATGGCCTCAAAGATTAGAAAAGTAGCTGGAAAAGTGCTCGGAGAGTCTAAAGGACATGGCCCACCTGCAAAGAAGAGATGGTGGTGGAATGAGGAGGTACAAAAGGCGGTGAAGAGTAAAAAAGAATTGTATAAAAGATTGCCAAAGTGGGATAATAATGAGGCTTATGAACAATACAAGACAACAAAAAAGGAAGCAAAAAAGATATTTATAAATTAGCAAGGATAAAAGAGAAAAGGTGTCGATATTTTAACCAAGTTATGTACATCAAGGATAGTGAAGGAAAGGTTTTGGTGAAAGATGAGGACATCAGATAAAGGTGAAGAAGCTATTTTGACAATCTTTTTAATAATAACCATAATGTAAACATAGTGAGCATAGAATCTACAACAGAGCATAATGTGAACTATACTAGGAGGATTAGATTTTCGGAAGTCAAAGAAGCTTTGAAGAGGATGAAAGTAGGTAAAGCTTGTGGCCCTGATGGAATTCCTATTGAAGTGTGGAAATGTTTAGAAGATGTTGGAGTGGAATGGTTGACCTGACTGTTTAACAAGATCCTAATATCTAAGAAAATGTCAGATGAATGGAAGAAGAGCACTCTTGTACCTATTTTTAAAAACAAAAGCGACATCCAGGATTACTCAAATTATAGAGGAATTAAACTCATGAGTCATACTATGAAGCTGTGGGAGAGAGTTGTAGAACATCGTTTATGTTCTGACACAACTATCTCGGCCAATCAATTCGGCTTTATGCCGGATCGATTAACTATAGAAGCTATCTTTCTCATCATGAACTTGATAGAGAAATATAGAGATTTGAAGAAAGATCTACATATGGTTGTAGGCGCCCGGAGAGTTCCCACTCTTCCTTCCACGAGGGGAGGTCTCCGTTCGTCTTAGCACTGTGGGTTAGGAATTGAAATACATGTGATCGCCAGGAGCATTACCTTACAGTCCCTGTGCTCTGTAGAATGACGAAGTTGATCGCGTTCTGGTGTAGCGGGAGGTGGCGAGTTCTTCTTCTCTGCCTCCGGCCGGCCGAAGGGGGAGAGCTCGGTAGTCTGCATGCAGAATGTGGTAAGAGCTCCTAAAAAAGACGAACAAAGGAAAGAAAATAGCCCGATTAGAACTGCGACATGTAGAATCTATTCATGTAAACAAATAAAGAGCTAAAATTGAAAGGGGACGCACCGGATAAGTGTTTGGGGAGGGAAGGTGACCATATGTTATGGCCACCCACCTCCCATTTTTTGTTTTGGAACCTCTATTAGAATGGATGCTAGGTGGTCTTTGGATGCATGCAATGAAATGTGCGTGTGTGCCATGGTAACAAGATGAATGAGTTGTAGTAAAGAAAAGAAGGCTATGAGATGTGGTAGAAGGGAGAATGTAGTAAATAGAAAAGAAAGAGGGGGAGAGTTAGAAGAACAAGCCCATATAGGAGAGATTCATAGTGCTCCCGCTCTACTACCCGCAACCTCTAGACTTGTTTGCCTCTAAAATCCAAAACTCTAATCCTCACCAACCAATCCCTTCTCCGGGAGGAGTAAGAGGGCTTAAATAGGAGAAGAGAAAATAGGGGGAATTCAAGTTGTAAATTCTCGTTAATCATTAAGGAACCAATAGAGAATGGTCAAGAGTCAGAGGTTGTGCTGCACTAGTCGCCGGAGTGGGGAGTGATCGAAGTAGTGGGGATGAGGGTGGCGAGTGGAGGAGATCGTGAGAAGACGAGGTCAAGATGGAAGTTAGGAGAATGGACGGCCAACTATCCTGCCTCCCACTTCCGTGGAAGGCCAGGTAGTTGGCCTTCCATGAAAAGGTGGAAGGCGGCCAAATTGGCCTTCCAAGGGTGGTGGAAGGCAAAGGGTGGCCTTTCATAGGTGGTGGAAGGCAAAGGGTGGCTTTTCACGGGTGGTGGAAGGCAAGGGGTGGCCTTCCACGGGTGGTGGAAGGCAGGTTGGTTGGCCTTCCACGGATGGTGGAAGGCAAGGGTTGGCCTTCCAAGGGTGGTGGAAAGCGGCCCAGTTGGCCTTCCACGGGTGAGAGGAAGCAGAGATTGGTTAATGGGCCTGATTATTTAGTGGGTTGAATTATGTTAGAAAATCTGATGGGCTAAATGAGATGGATAAGATGATGGGGGTTATGACCAGAAAGGGGGTCCAAAATCGGTGTCTACAATGGTGTTCATTGATTTGGAGAAGGCCTATGATAGAGTTCCAAGAGATGTCTTGTGGTGGGGGTTGGAGCGCAAGAGAGTATCTACTAGGTACATACAAGTATTAAAAGACATATATGAAGGAGCAACTACTAGTGTCTGCACGGTCGGAGGGGAAACAAGAGATTTTCTTATTTCTGTTGGAGTTCATCAAGGATCAGGAATAAGTCCTTATCTTTTCGCATTAGTTATAGATGATTTAAAAAAAGATATACAAGAGGACATTCCGTGGTATATATTGTTTGCGGATGATATTGTGTTGATAGATGAGATGCAAGAGGGAGTTAATAGGAAACTAGAGCTTTGGAGGAGCACCTTAGAGTCTAAGGATTTCAGATTAAGTAGAACTAAGACAGAATACATGCATTGTAAGTTTAGTGAAGGTCGGATAGGCGAAAAGGAGGGAGTTAATTTAGATGGGATGGCAATACCCCAAAGCACTAATTTCAAATATCTTGGTTCGATCCTCCAAGAAGACGGAGGGTACGATGAGGATGTTAGTCATAGGATTAAAGCGGGATGTTTGAAATGGAGACTTGCCACGGGAGTCTTGTGTGACCGCATAATCCCAACGAAGTTGAAAAGAAAATTCTACTGTACGGCGATAAGACCTGCAATGTTATATGGTAGCGAGTGTTGGGCGATGAAGGGGCAACATATCTCCAAGATGAGTGTTGTCGAGATGAGAATGTTAAGGTGGATGTGCGAGCATACTAGGCTAGATAAAATTCGTAATGAGTATATTAGAGAAAAAGTAGGAGTGGTACCAATTGAGGATAAATTAAGAGAAGGGAGACTGAGATGGTTTGGGCATGTTAGGCGTAGGCCTAAGGAGGCTCCAGTTAGAAAAGTAGAGCATATTAGGATAGAGGAGGGGAAGAAAAGAAGGGGAAGACCTAGATTAACTTAGAAGAGGGTAGTACAATATGATTTGGAAGCTTTAAACCTTTCAGAAGAGGTAGCCCAAAATCGTTTAGAGTGGAAACATAGAATTGATATAGCTGACCCCAATTATTTGGGATTAAGGCTTCGTTGAGTTGAGTTGAGTTTCAGTGTTGGATATATTATATTTTTACAATGTATCATTATCATGTCATGGGAGTTGTGTTCAATTCTGCCCCTTCTTTATTTTGCACATTTGTTGGCCTTTCCATTAAGTTCTTTTATCATTTTCAATTTGAATTTGATGGCACCTACAAAGAGCAGTTGAAGTTGAACTGCGCTATCATTTTCAATTTGAATTTAAAATGTACTTGCAATCATTTACTGACCTCATTGTTTTTTTTCTATTTTAAGTTAGTGAACATGGTTCTCTGTGGAGTGTGGAGAACATAATAAAGAGGGTCTAAGGTTACCTTACCATTTACTTGATGTAAAAACCTAGTGCCACTTCACGTTATGTAAGGCACTCTTTATTCTATTCAAAATGTCCTTACATCTAAGGGATTTTGTCTAGTAAAAATAATCATCCATGTTACCAAAAGTGGCAATTCCTGCTAGCACCATGTTGGAGAGAACTTTCAGTATCCTAGGGTCAAGTATAGTTATAAGAACTCCCCAACTATCCCTTTTGGGCTATGATTCGGTACTCTGACACTTATTGTAACGACCCGCCATCCTATGACCGGAGACACGGTCACTAAATGGATGTCGGCCCATTAACTGCGGGTTCACACCCGGATCTCACACAACACATCTGGAGGAGTAAGTGCTAAACAAGGCTAAATATAACAATCTCACGGACTACAAAGATAAGCAAGTGCGCAGGAAGGAAAATAACAATGTCCGTATACAGTCCAACAATAATTACATGTCCAACAATTAAATAAGTACAGGCAGAAGGAAGTACAACAACATCGGGGCATACCCCGGAACTAAGACAGCTGCTGGTCCGCACACCAAGAAGACACCACGCTTACGCTCGCCACGAGGTCCACACCTGAAACCGCAGGGAGTGAGCCACACCAGAAATGGGCTCAGTAGGGATCATCCGATCCCCTGCCTCCCACTCACACACCCACAAGTGCAATAACAGGAATATATGGCAATTAAGTAAAGCAGTAAACACAGTACCCAACTCTGATATAAAACGTACGATAAGCAGTGCAGCAAGAACCATTCTAAGCAACCCGAAGAACCCAACACAGAGTCACGACTCACAGTCAAAGTCCACGAAGTGACTGAACCACACTGTCGACCGAAGTCAAACGTCGCCTCCCAACACTACCACCACAGCTCACGCCTGTCCACCCCTACAGTGTTCCGGGGCACTGTAGGGTGAGGCAGTGAGTCAAACTAGGACTAGCTGGAACCAGTGTACCGCCACTGCCAGCTACGTGTGCACACAAGCAGTCTAGACTACTGTCCTACCGACCGGATTGCCTCCACGCTAGGCCTCAGCGCTTCAGGAGGGCCCTGGGGACCGACGAACCCCCGTCAAGCCGAAGCTACAGGAACTACCCACAAACCCAAATCTCCCGGGCTGCGTCAGGCCAAAGGGCTAAGGGTACCACTCGTAACCTTGATCAAAGGTCACATCAGGCCCAGTGGCTAAAGGGTAAGCCAACTCCAACAGTACCACAACCAGCTCCACAGCAAGAAACGCGCCGGAAGCTGTCACGACAAACAGGGAAACCCCGACCCGCTGAGGACAAACAACGACCCCTCGGATAGCACACCGGCTACTCCGGCCCGTCGGGCTCAAGGCGATCCTGCTTCCCTCAGCCAAAGGTAAAACACAACATGTACCACTTCTCCCACCGGTACGGCACAATGCCTCACATACACCATGACCCTGTCCCCATCGGTCCATGGTGACAACGTAAACCACAGTTGTTCCGATTCCATATTCGCATAAGCACACACATACACAACATGATTCCATTCACACAGGAGTCCTCAGTCTCAGTATACAACGTAAAGCATGCATTAGAAATCGTCCCACAGTGAAACACATGATAAAACCAGGATTTACACATTTCTGTCTTGAATCGCGTCGACCGAGGTCGACGCCATTCAAGTCCCTCATACAGGTTCATTTAACAGTCAGAATATTCCTAGAAACGCGTCGTCATAGGGAGTCGCCTATCTAAAACGCGTCCAAGTCCACAGACGCCATTCACACCGAAATTCCGGATTTACAGACCCTCACTCGGGGTGATTTTCCTGTCTAAATGGCGTCATGATGTCCCGACGCCCTTCTGAAAGGCGTCGTCCATCAATGACGTCATTTAGCGCCAGAACCCCTACTCACGAAACCTCGAACAGGGAGGTTTCTGCCCTAAAAGGCGTCGTACTGCCCTAACGCCCTTCTGAAAGGCGTCGACCAGTCACGACGCCGTTTAGCGTCAGAAACCTGGTTCCCTGGTTCGAACCGAGGGTTTCTCCCTTAACCCCAAACACCCCGAAAAGCCCCAAAACAAGAAGGGGAGGAAGAAGCATTCATCTATCACAGGCATACTACGAAACCACGATCACAAGCACAGCCATTCCCACAAGGAAACCCCCTAAACATGCTCAATCTAGCCCAAAATACATCTCAACACGCCTAAGAAAACACGAGCAACGCATACAAGGTTCGTCCCCCTACCGGTTCTCGAACTCCTCCAAGCTCCTCGCCGCCGACCCGCCGCACCGCAGACCGCCGCCGGTACCCTCGAGGACGCCGCCACTCCGCCGGAACGTCGGCCGCCGTCCGGAGAAGGGAACGCCGCGAAGGAGGTGGTGGAGGTAGAGGTGAGAGGTAAGGAGGCTATGGAGTGATTGGAAGAGGAAGAAGAGGAAGGGGAGGGGAAGAAGAGAGTCGGAGGGGGCGGAGAGGGCGAAGAGAGAGAGAGTGAAGGCGAGAATGAGGGAAGGAAGGGGAGGCTCGCGGTGTAACGACCGGCCACCCTATAATCGGGGATCCGATTACTAAATGGGTACCGAATCATTAACTTGTAACCAAACCAGGATCCGAGTAAGTCTGGGAAATAAATAACCAACTAAGCTAAACATTCACATCGCATTGAATTGAAGGGAAAATGCAGAAATTAAAAGTTATTACAATGCGACTCGATACAGCAAATAATTACATACTCCAACAGAAAAGAAATGATTATACACACAGGCCAGAAATAAAGATAACAACTACATCGGGGCATACCCCGGAACAACAGTCGACGACGCTCAGCACTCAACTGCATAACCCTCGCTAGGTCTGCCTGGAGTCCTCACCTGAAAGCCGCAGGGGTGAGTCTCAACGAAAAGACTCAGTAGGGATCCTTCGATCCCTACTGCCCACACACACACACACAAGTGAAAAGTACAGCAGGGATATAATAACCATGAAGAGACAATGACTTCCATGCCTACATCTCAATATGAATCACATGCATTCAAAGTATAACTAACATGCATAATTCTAATCTATCAGGAAACTCTTAATTCGGCGTATCCTTAAAACACGTCAACTTCACAACGAGAGTGGGGAACACAACGACCCGCTGAGACCAAACAGTAACCCCTCGGATAGCACACGGGCCACCTCGGCGGTCACTCCTTCCCTCAGCAAACACCGGCCCGCTGAGACCAAACAGTAACCCCTCGGATAGCACGCTGGCTACTCCGGCCCAACTGGCTCAGGTGGTTACTCCTTCCCCAGCACGAGTGACACTCCAAAGGTACCTCTCCGACACCGGTACAAGCTAGCTAACCCCGGGGTTCACAAGGTGACCCTCTCTACTAGGCGTCACCCCGCCACTGCTCCCGTCAGCGCTGTGTCCCTCCGCACCGACACAGGGTGTAGAACGCTACAACTGTCACTCTAGGTCCACCGAAACAGAAAACACGGCACGGTGCGATCCGGCCACGGAAGAAGTCCACGATCGCACGACACACAACGCAGTGCCATCCGGTCACGAAGAGTTCATCACATCGAGTATACTAACTGTATGCATTAACCGACTATCTAGCAGTGTAAACACATTTTACTGGCATGGATTAGTGTAGTTCTGGGTTGAATCGCGTCGCCCGAGGCCGACGCCATTCAAGCACCCTAAATTGGTTCATGAAATACCGGCCTCAGAATCTGGCCTAAAAGGCGTCGACACCAGTGGTCGCCTTTTAAAAGGCGTCAACATCCTCAGACGCCGTTTACGCTGAAAAACCAGGAATTCCAGAAAACAATAATCGAAGGATTTCTGCCTTAAAAGGCGTCATGGTGACTCGACGCTATTCCAAAACGCGTCGCCCACACATGACGTCTTTTAGTCCCAGAATCCTCGAACTGAGTCCCTCAATCGGGGTGATTTCCTGCCTAAATGGCGTCATGATGGTCCGACGTCCTTTTGAAAGGCGTCGTCCATCCATGACGTCATTTAGCGCCAAAGTCCCTGACTCCTGAAACTCGAACTAGGGGATTTCTGTCCTAAAAGGCGTCGTACTGGCCTGACGTCCTTCTGAAAGGCATCGACCAGGCACGACGCCGTTTAGCGCCAAAAACCTGGTTCCCTGGTTCGATCCGAGGGTTCCTCACTTAGCCCCAAATACCCCGAAAAAGCCCAAAAAACAGAGGGGAAAGAGGGCAACCAGAGTATCAAGAATTCACATCCACAGAAACTCCCATTCCCATTAAGGAAAAACCCCCTATCATGCTCATTCTACCCCAAAACCATCGATCCATAGCATGCTTTAAACGGGGAAAAACATGATTTAGAACACAACACTATGGGAACCGTCACCCTACCGATTCTTGAACTCCTCCAAGCTCCGTGCCTCCGACCCGCCGCACCGCAGACCGCCGCCGGTACCCTCGAGGACGCCGCCACTCCGCCGGGACGTCGGCCGCCGTCCGGAGAATGGAACGCCGTGAAGGAAGTGGTGGTGGTAGGGGTGAGAGGTAGGAAAGTGTTGGAGTGGAGGGAAGGACGAAGTAGTGGGAGGAAAAGAGGGAGGAGGAAGGGTCGATGTCAGAGTCGCCGGAAGGAAGGAGAGAAAGGGAGAAGGAGGAGCAAAATGAGAGAAAGAAGGAGGGCTCTCGGGGTTAACCAGAGACTGGCTGAAACGCGTCGAGATGTACGGACGCCTATCAGTCGATGTGACGGCTGCTCTGACAACCCTCTGCAACGCTCTGACAGAGGTCTGAAACGCGTCTTCCATGAAAGACGCCGTTCAGTCGACAAGACTGGCGCCGTACTCTGACAACCCAGAGTCGCAGTCTGAAAGGCGTCGTGCCTCACAGACGCCGTTCAGACGACATGTCAGGGCCGTACTCACGCGACCCAAAGCCAGCCCACGTGGCACATGCTAAAACGCGTCAGCATAGCTGGACGCCGTTTAAACCGCGTCTCGCGGGCTCGACGCGAATCAATGCAGGGTCTCAGCCCCACTGGAGTCTGAATTACAGGGTCCAACCCCGAAAACCGGATCCGAAAGCCTCAGTCCTTACATTCTCCCCCCCTTAAAAGAATTTCGCCCCCGAAATTGCCTGATAGAATTGACCAAGACAAAGCATAGATATACAAGTTCACATGATAACTTACGAGAAAAGGTAAGGAAACTGCTCCCGCATCTCGTCCTCACGCTCCCAGGTTGCCTCGCCCCCGGAGCGGTACTGCCAAATCACCTTGACCAAAGGTACAATCTTGTTTCGAAGGACTTGCTCCCTGCGATCCTCAATACGAACTGGAAACTCTGGAAAAGACAAGTTCTCAGCAATCTCCAACTCTGAAAAATCCAAGACGTGGGATGGATCCTGAACATATTTCCTCAGCAAGGAAACATGGAACACATCGTGTACCCCTGCAAGACTGGGTGGCAAGGCCAGCTGATACGCAGTTTCCCCAATCTGAGCAAGAATGGGAAAAGGTCCAATATATCGCGGACTCAGCTTGCCACGCTTCTCGAATCTCATCACACCCTTGGCGGGTGAGATTCGGAGGAACACGTGGTCTCCCAACTCAAACTCAAGCGGTCTCCTCCGGATATCAGCATAACTCTTCTGCCTGCTCTGAGCTGCTGCCAACCTCTGTCGTACCGTCCTGACAACCTCAGTACACTGCTGAACTAACTCAGGTCCTGCAACCTGTCTCTCACCAATCTCAGACCAACATAGAGGAGATCGACACGGTCGCCCGTACAAAGCCTCGTAAGGCGCCATGCCAATACTGGAATGATAACTGTTGTTATAGGCAAACTCCACCGTAGACAGATGATGCTCCCAAGAACCTCCCCAGTCTAAACAACACACCCTGAGCATGTCCTCCAAAGTCTGAATGGTCCTCTCCGACTGCCCATCAATCTCGGGATGGTATGCCGAACTGAAAGCCAACTGAGTACCCAAGGCATTCTGAAAACTCTTCCAGAACCTGGAAGTGAACCTCGGATCCCGATCTGATACGATGGACAAAGGTACCCCGTGCAGAGAGATGATCCGATCTACAAACAACTTGGCCAACTTACCGACCGACCAATCCTTCCTAATAGTTAGGAAGTGTGCCGACTTGGTCAGCCGGTCAACAATGACCCAGATAGCATCTCTCCTGCTAGGGGATGTAGGTAAACCCATCACAAAGTCCATAGTCACGTGTTCCCACTTCCATTCCGGAATCGGCAAGGGCTGCAGCGACCCTCCAGGTCTCTGATGCTCGGCTTTAACCTGCTGACAAGTCATGCACCTAGCCACATACTCAGCCACATCAGTCTTCATACCCGGCCACCAGAAGTGCCTCCTCAAACACTGATACATTTTGGTTGTTCCGGGATGCACTGCATATCTGGAACGATGCGCCTCATCAAGGACACTCCTACGTATGTCCTCTTCGGCCGGGACATAAAGTCTGCCTCTGAATCTAACTGTGTCGTCATCCCACAATTCCACCTCCGGTCTCTGGAGAATCTGCGGTAATTCTGCATCTGCCCTCTGGGCCTCAATCACCGCATGGTACACAGCTGGTCTCACAGTCAAGCTGGCCAACACGGGTCTATCATCCTCACGTGGTACCCGAAAGGAAGATTCCACAACCTGCTCAAATAATTTCCATTCTCGAATCATAAGGTATGACATGACCGTCTTTCGACTCAAGGCGTCTGCCACAACATTCGTCTTGCCCGGATGGTAAGAAAGGTCAAAGTCATAATCCTTAATGAACTCCATCCACCTTCGCTGCCTCAAGTTCAAGTCTCTCTGAGTGAACACGTACTTCAGGCTCTTGTGATCAGTAAAGACCTGAAATTTCTCACCATACAAGTAATGTCTCCAAATCTTAAGTGCAAATACTACAGCTGCCAGCTCCAAATCATGGGTAGGATAGTTCTCTTCATGCTTCTTCAGCTGTCGAGAAGCATAAGCCACTACCCTGCCATGCTGCATTAGAACTGCGCCCAAACCTCGACGGGACGCGTCCGAGTAAACCACAAACCCACCTGACCCAGATGGAAGCACTAACACTGGGGCCGAAGTGAGGCGAGTCTTCAACTCAGTGAAACTCCGTTCACAATCCTCGGTCCAGACAAAACGAACTCCCTTTCGAGTCAACCTCGACAAGGGGGCCGCTATCGAAGAAAACCCCTGAACAAACCGTCTGTAATAACCGGCAAGCCCCAAGAAGCTCCTGATCTCAGTCACTGTAGTTGGCCTGCTCCAATCTATCACTGCCTCAATCTTGGCTGGATCCACTGCGATGCCCTCGCTAGAAATGACATGCCCAAGGAAGTGCACCTTGTCTAGCCAGAATTCGCACTTGCTGAACTTGGCATAGAGTTGGTGCTCCCTTAGGACCTGCAACACCGCTCGAAGATGAGTGGCGTGCTCTTCCTCAGAAGAAGAATATATCAAAATATCATCGACGAATACCACTACAAACTGATCTAGATAGGCCCTAAAGACTCGGTTCATCAAATCCATAAAGGTTGCCGGAGCATTGGTCAAACCGAAGGGCATAACCAAAAACTCATAATGTCCATACCGGGTCCTGAAAGCTGTCTTACTGACATCAACATCACGGATCCTCATCTGATAGTACCTAGATCTCAGGTCAATCTTGGAAAACACCTTCGCAGACTGCAGCTGATCCATCAAATCATCGATCCTAGGAAGCGGGTATTTGTTCTTAATCGTCACTTGGTTCAGCTGTCTATAATCAATGCACAGTCTCAAAGAACCGTCCTTCTTCCTGACAAAAAGGACTGGAGCACCCCACGGAGAAGTACTGGGACGAATGAAACCCTTATCAAGTAACTCCTGCAACTGTGCCTTCAACTCAGCGAGTTCGGCTGGCGCCATCCGATACGGGGCCTTAGACAAAGGCGCCGTACCCGGTGTAAGCTCAATGGTAAACTCGACCTCTCGCTGAGGAGGAAGGCCAGGCAACTCCTCAGGAAACACATCTGCAAAGTCACACACTACTGGCACCTCCCAGGGACTGGGACAGTCACGGGCATCGGAAATAACAACAGAGGCAAGGAAAGCCTCACAACCACCAGCAAGCAACCTATGAGCCTTAAAGGCAGAAATAAGAATACCTCGAGAAGAGAGCCTGATACCTTGGAAGTAGAAGATTGGGATGTCTGGAATAGAGAAACGCACTCTCTTTCTGTGGCAGTCCACCTCAGCATAGTAAGCTTCCAACCAATCCATGCCCAGGATGATATCGAAATCACGATTGGCCAGCACAACCAACTGGGCGGGTAACTTATGGCCCTCAATGGTCAAGGGGACATCCCTCAAATAATTATAAGATAACATGAAATCCCCAGAAGGAACCTCTACCATCAATCCATCAGCTAACTCATCAATGGGTGCAGAAATATTATCTATGAACTGCTCAGAAATGAAAGAATGCGAAGCACGCGAATCAATCAACACATGTGCAGAGTTCCCAAGGACAGAAAGTGTACCTTCCACCAAGTTGGACGCACGAGCCTCCTTCCTGGTGATAGCCAGCACTCTCCCTTGAGTCCTCGGCTTCTTCTGATCAGCTGGCCCCTGCCTCTGGCCGCGCCCCTGCGGGCAAAACCTCGCCACGTGGCCCTGCTGGCCACAAGTATAGCATCTCCCAGAGAAAGCGGGACACTGAGTCCCCCCATGAGTACCACCACAGTGCTGACAAAGTGCAGGAAGCCTCTGAGCTGACTCCTGCTGGGCGCTGGACACCGACTGGCTCTGCTGATCCTGCCTAGGTCTGCTACTACCACTGCTGCCGCTACTGCTGCCACCTCCTCGGAAGAATCTCCTGAATCGGGAGCCGAGTGACGACGATCCCGATCCGGACGAAGGGGCCGCTGCCGCTGTCTTGCCCCTACCACGAGCTGGTCCCTGAGCAGTCAGTCCTCCCTCCCGGGCTGACTGATTCAGCTGTGCCTCCACTGCCGCTGCACTCCTAACTGCTGATGCCAAATCCTTACAACAGTGAGATTCCACAAAGTTCCTCAGGCCGAGCCTCAGCCCATCCACAAACCTCTCAGTACGTCGCTCCTTGTCCCCCGAGATGAAGGGCACAAACCTCCCAAGCGAAACAAACTTCGCCTGGTACTCGAGTACTGTCATACTCCCCTGAGTCAGCTCCATAAATTCCCTTTCCTTGGCCCTCTGAACATGTCTAGGAAAATACTGCGCATTGAATTCCTTCACAAAAGTCTCCCAAGAAATCTCCCTGAGACTCCTATCCTCATAAGACAAACTCTTCAAGGAGGTCCACCAATCATAAGCGCTATCCTTCAACATGAAGGTAGCTAACGGAGTCTTCTCCATTGCTGCACAATCCATGGTGTCAAAAGTCTTCTCTATCTCCCTAAGCCAGTAAACGGCCTCGTCAGGGTTGGGACGACCGGTGAAGTGAGGTGGCCTCAGCTTCAGGAATCTCTCCAGTGTAGCCGTAGACCCACCCCGAGCACTAGAACTCTCACTAGGGTCTCGGGTCTGATATCTGGCCATGGTATCCATCATAGCCTCCATGAACTGCTCTACACTCGGCCTACCGGCCTCAGAACCACTAGGGACATCTGCCCTCTCTCGAACAACTGGCACCCTCTTCCTAGGAGCCATCTAATCGCCTACAAACACAAAATCGAAAAGTTCTAGGTAGAAACCCAAAACCTATGCTACCGTCGTGCCTGTACGGGATAATGTAATTATTTGCCGGACTCATGACATTTAACCTAGTTATTCATTTATTTGCCAGACCGAATGCTCTGATACCAACTGTAACGACCCGCCACCCTATAATCGGGGATCCGATTACTACATGGGTACCGAATCATTAACTTGTAACCAAACCAGGATCCGAGTAAGTCTGGGAAATAAATAACCAACTAAGCTAAACATTCACATCGCATTGAATTGAAGGGAAAATGCAGAAATTAAAAGTTATTACAATGCGACTCGATACATCAAATAATTACATACTCCAACAGAAAAGAAATGATTATACATACAGGCCAGAAATAAAGATAACAACTACATCGGGGCATACCCCGGAACAACAGTCGACGACGCTCAGCACTCAACTGCACAACCCTCGCTAGGTCTGCCTGGAGTCCTCACCTGAAAGCCGCAGGGGTGAGTCTCAACGAAAAGACTCAGTAGGGATCCTTCGATCCCCACTGCCCACATACACACACACAAGTGAAAAGTACAGCAGGGATATAATAACCATGAAGAGACAATGACTTCCATGCCTACATCTCAATATGAATCACATGCATTCAAAGTATAACTAACATGCATAATTCTAATCTATCAGGAAACTCGTAATTCGGCGTATCCTTAAAACACGTCAACTTCACAACGAGAGTGGGGAACACAACGACCCGCTGAGACCAAACAGTAACCCCTCGGATAGCACACGGGCCACCTCGGCGGTCACTCCTTCCCTCAGCAAACACCGGCCCGCTGAGACCAAACAGTAACCCCTCGGATAGCACGCTGGCTACTCCGGCCCAACTGGCTCAGGTGGTTACTCCTTCCCCCAGCACGAGTGACACTCCAAAGGTACCTCTCCGACACCGGTACAAGCTAGCTAACCCCGGGGTTCACCAGGTGACCCTCTCTACTAGGCGTCACCCCGCCACTGCTCCCGTCAGCGCTGTGTCCCTCCGCACCGACACAGGGTGTAGAACGCTACAACTGTCACTCTAGGTCCACCGAAACAGAAAACACGGCACGGTGCGATCCGGCCACGGAAGAAGTCCACGATCGCACGACACACAACGCAGTGCCATCCGGTCACGAAGAGTTCATCACATCGAGTATACTAACTGTATGCATTAACCGACTATCTAGCAGTGTAAACACATTTTACTGGCATGGATTAGTGTAGTTCTGGCTTGAATCGCGTCGCCCGAGGCCGACGCCATTCAAGCACCCTAAATTGGTTCATGAAATACCGGCCTCAGAATCTGGCCTAAAAGGCGTCGACACCAGTGGTCGCCTTTTAAAAGGCGTCAACATCCTCAGACGCCGTTCACGCTGAAAAACCAGGAATTACAGAAAACAATAATCGAAGGATTTCTGCCTTAAAAGGCGTCATGGTGACTCGACGCTATTCCAAAACGCGTCGCCCACACATGACGTCTTTTAGTCCCAGAATCCTCGAACTGAGTCCCTCAATCGGGGTGATTTCCTGCCTAAATGGCGTCATGATGGTCCGACATCCTTTTGAAAGGCGTCGTCCATCCATGACGTCATTTAGCGCCAAAGTCCCTGACTCCTGAAACTCGAACTAGGGGATTTCTGTCCTAAAAGGCGTCGTACTGGCCTGACGTCCTTCTGAAAGGCGTCGACCAGGCACGACGCCGTTTAGCGCCAAAAACCTGGTTCCCTGGTTCGATCCGAGGGTTCCTCCCTTAGCCCCAAATATCCCGAAAAAGCCCCAAAAATAGAGGGGAAAGAGGGCAACCAGAGTATCAAGAATTCACATCCACAGAAACTCCCATTCCCATTAAGGAAAAACCCCCTATCATGCTCATTCTACCCCAAAACCATCGATCCATAGCATGCTTTAAACGGGGAAAAACATGATTTAGAACACAACACTATGGGAACCGTCACCCTACCGGTTCTTGAACTCCTCCAAGCTCCGTGCCTCCGACCCGCCGCACCGCAGACCGCCGCCGGTACCCTCGAGGACGCCGCCACTCCGCTGGGACGTCGGCCGCCGTCCGGAGAATGGAACGCCGCGAAGGAAGTGGTGGTGGTAGGGGTGAGAGGTAGGAAAGTGTTGGAGTGGAGGGAAGGACGAAGTAGTGGGAGGAAAAGAGGGAGGAGGAAGGGTCGATGTCGGAGTCGCCGGAAGGAAGGAGAGAAAGGGAGAAGGAGGAGCAAAATGAGAGAAAGAAGGAGGGCTCTCGGGGTTAACCAGAGACTGGCTGAAACGCGTCGAGATGTACGGACGCCTATCAGTCGATGTGACGGCTGCTCTGACAACCCTCTGCAACGCTCTGACAGAGGTCTGAAACGCGTCTTCCATGAAAGACGCCGTTCAGTCGACAAGACTGGCGCCGTACTCTGACAACCCAGAGTCGCAGTCTGAAAGGCGTCATGCCTCACAGACACCGTTCAGACGACATGTCAGGGCCGTACTCACGCGACCCAAAGCCAGCCCACGTGGCACATGCTAAAACGCGTCAGCATAACTGGACGCCGTTTAAACCGCGTCGAGCGGGCTCGACGCGAATCAATGCAGGGTCTCAGCCCCACTGGAGTCTGAATTACAGGGTCCAACCCCGAAAACCGGATCCGAAAGCCTCAGTCCTTACACGCGGAGTCAACCTGAATCCTGCTAAAACGCGTCGATCGAGGAAGACGCCTATCAGTCTGACAGGACGGCCGTACTGACAGCGGTCTGAAACGCGTCGCCCACCGTGGACGCCGTTCAGACGACAGGTCAGGCCGTACTGACAACGCTCTGGCGCCGCACCCTGACATCTCAGAGGTCACAGTCTGAATCGCGTCGGCCAACCTGGACGCCGTTCAGACGATGTGACCGGGGCCGTACACTCGCGGCCCGAAACCCGCCCACGTGGCGGAACAACCAGCAGACCTAAATGGCATCTACACAACCTGACGCCTTTTGAAAGGCGTCGAGCAGTGCTAACGCCATTCAGTCAGAAATCTCAAGACCCCGCAGGGTCCAAACCAGGGGATCCGGCCCGAACCCGACCCGAAAACAGAACCCGAAACCTCAGACCTTACAGTTATGTATTGATTGTTTCGTTCTAAAGAAGGAACAATCACCTGAAATTAATTAACAAGGTGAGTCATTGTTCAAGTTTGATTTGTGTCTTAAGTACTTTTGTCTAATCTTCTAAAGACAAAGGCCAGCATTCTGCTTCATAATAGTTTAAAACTCAGTAATAAATAAATAAATTTATTATTCCACAGTCCTTTTACAGATCAAACAAAGATATTCTAAAATTTAACATGGAGAATGGGTGGGTACCATGCCTAAAATTTCACAAGTGCTTAAGATAAACAAAGTTCACAGACCTGATTGAATGTAGCTATGCGGAACATGGCAAATCCATAGTTCAGTAAAATTTCCTTTTACAGTTCATCGGCTGCAAGGGATTGCACAAAAAAAAAAAAAAGAGACCACATGACTATGCACGGCTTTTGGAAGGCATATTTAGTGTATCTTGTGTTTTCCCTTCCTCGTTTGTCAAATATAGCTGTGGAAATGAAGCTACTGTCATTGCCTTGACTTTCAACTTTTCTAGATGACCTTTTTGAAAAGCTTACTTTGGACTAGCATGATGCTATGATGATAAAATTCTATTCATTGTTTGACTTTAACATGGCTAGTTTATGGTCTCTAACATGGAAGTATTCTTCTGCGTTTCCGGTATATGATAAAAAGTTGGGTATAAAGTGCTCCATTGCGCGCGCAAGGGAAAATCAATAAGGATAATAAGAGGTCGTAGAGAAACCAATAAGGATAAAAAATTGGGTATAGAGTATTAATTTAACAATTTTCTATTTTGCCTAATTGACAAAAAGACTGGCTATAGAGTGCCCCACTCCTCACTGTGGAAATAGAAAACCATTAATGGATAGAAGAGGTAAGAAATGGATAACTAGGCTTTCCAATGGCACTTATAACGAACCATATGAATGAGGTCTAGTGTACATTTCTACTTATCTTGCATTTCAACTTCTTGCTTTACTATGTTTGTTGTCTTTAATTTTTGCACCATTGGATATTTTACCTTGTGTCCATTCATGGAAATTTGAATTGTGTTGTTATGTTTCTAGTCTATGTTAGGGGATGCTAGCATAAATTTTCAATGAATTATTATAGACAATCTAATGCTAACTTATCACTCTTTTCTAAGCAAATTTTTTTGTTTAATTGTGTAGTTGGTTCAGTTTAATCTGGTATATATGTATTGTCCGCTATTAGGAATTTTAGGTTTCCTTCCCAAGTAATTTACATGGATTTGTAAGAGTTACAATCCATTTATTAGAGTGATCTACACTCCTGTTCTGCACAATGTACACCTCTACCTACTTTTTCTCTTCCTAGGAGATCTGATTTCATACGCTCCCCCCCCCATGCTGTCAGAAAAAGGGGAGAATTGGAATGCTTCACGCATTTTTGGTATCATGCTTTCCATTGGCAAGATGCATTTTTTAATTTTAATTAATTTCCTAGTTATTTATTTTCCTTGATGAATTCCCAACTAATTGTTGTTGGTGTGATTCTTCATTCTCCTTCATGTTTCATGTTATAATCTTTGAGATGACATGATCATTGAAACAAAAGAAAAAAACACCCAAAGAAAGGGATCCTTGAATTTAGCAAAGGACAAAAAATAAGTACTTGATCTTTTTTGGCAATAGATTGGCAATTTGATTATTTTTTTACCATTATTCTTGTCTAGCTTTGATCTACATATTTTGCTTTATGAAAAAATGTCATATTATTTTATCCATCTTGATGATTCTATTTTGTTCATTATTTATAATACCTATTTATGCTCCTTAATATCATCTTGTTTAACTTCATTTTTTATCCTTTTCAGGAATGGTGTTAGTGAAGGGAAGCTCTATCAAGTTCTGCTATATGAGTTGGATGCTATTCGGAAGGTAAATTTGCATGTAATCTTCTATTGTACTAGTTGGCATGTGTGAGCACTAGCTCTTATACTCTCCCTTTGCTAGGCTTGTGCACCACGAGAGCCAAATTATCAACCTTCAGTGACCTTTGTGGTGGTTCAAAAACTACATCATAAAAGACCATTTGCCTCTTGGCCTGGGCACATGACTAGCAAATACCCAAATGTGGGCATCTGTCATAGTTGCAGCAAGGTCGTATTAGTATTAGGTGGCCTCTAAGCCAAAAAAATACTTTGTATTATTCAGTTATTAATAAAATGACTTTTATTCAGTTATTAATAAAATGACTTAAATTCATTATGTATGTAATTCAACATTGTTTATCATTTTACGATGAAGTCCATGATCATGTGCAATAGTCTTCGGATTATGATGAGATCATAATTACATAACTGAAGACTTGTAAATATATGTTCTTAATTGTTCCTAATCGGACAATGTTAGAGAAGGACATCAGACATCTGGATAGACTAGTACAGGTTTCTTTACCTCATATGATGAGGGTGATTGATCCTATAAGTCACTTGTGTGGAGACACTATATTGGACCTATAGGTGCTCATTGGCGAATGAGTTCACTGAACTGATCCGACTATGAATCATTGGATGGTAGCTACCTAACTGTTAACCAACTCAATTCTTTATCACGGTTGCGTGGATGGTCTTTGGACCAGAGACACCAAGGATACCTTGTTGGTAAATCTCTGAGCTTTGACCTTGACCAACGAATCCTTAACCATGGGATATCAATAAGTTAAATGATTGGGTTCAGGGAGATGCCATCGAATGTAATTGTGTGGTCAACAAGGGATCATCCGCTCTCGGTAATAGGAGATAGAATGTTCCAGGAATGATGCTTAGGTCCCTGGCTAGGGCGGATATTATATCAGATAAGGAGTTATCTAATATAATTTAGTGGCATCTGATTCAAGTGAATCGACCGGCTAGGGTTTAACAGTAAATTATGCCCTAGGTCGGTTCGGGAACATTGTACGGATGAAAGATTATATTCGCGCAGTAACCAATGATGGAAAGATTCCATTAGTGTGTTACGGAATTCCAATGCCTCTAGGTTCACGTAGTGTTGTTTGGCACCCAATGTGCTCGGAGGTCTGTCCGAATTTATTGTGAGACATTAAATTTGGCTAATTAATTAATATATGGATAGTAATTAATTTAGTGAATCAATAAAGAGTTATTGGACTTAATGGGCCATTAACTGGACTGGTATTTGGGCCTAGAGGGTCACACGCAAAAGGTCTTCAATCGATGGGTTATTTGACGAGTTTTATGATAAGTTTGGGTTTTTCTGAAAAATAAAAAACACACTAATTATAAAAGAACCGATGCTAGGTCAGAAGCCAGCAACTCTAACATGTGCTAGCCGCTCCCTCTCTCTTCTCTCTCTCACACTTTGGCCGCTCCCCTCCGGGCGCCCCCTGGAGGCTCTGCTTCCCGTCAAATGGGAACATTGATTCTGCATGTCGCGGAGAGTTACGCCCAGCCAGACGAGATCCGCAGATGCTGTACCAAGCAAGGAAATGAGGACGATCCATCGAGAGGAAGACCGCGTGGATACCGCTAGAGGCCGGGTATCTGCGCGGCTTATGGCATTGCACTGACGGAACTAGACGAATGCATATTTGAATCCGCGCTATGTAAAAATTGTTTTCACATCTGAAACATTTTATTTATTTGAAATGGCAGGAGATCCAAAATTTTATTTTCGCTACATTTTATCAATCTTGACACAACGAACCCAACATGTAGGACACCTAGCAAGGGACTGCCCAGCTCGCTCTTGACATGTTGGCTGATAGGGATGTGATTTGCCAAAATTATAAATAGTGGGGCACGTGAGTAAGGGAATGCATGGTCGTGTTGTCTAGCTGTTGATATTATTAAATTGATCTTGTTTTTTATATTTTTTTATATTTTATAAATATTGTTGGTTGTAACAATTTTGTGAATTATCAACATTCTTAATTAGAATAGGGATGCAGGGAACAAGTTTGTTATATGATACTATGAATGATTGTTACTTGAAATGAAAAATATCATGATCTTATTCTAGATCCTTGGAAATTATGAGTGTTTGAGAAAAAGAGTAGCATATTATGAAAGATCGATAATTTCACAAGATAAAATGTGGTGTTACAAGATTTTTTTTTTTTTTTTTTGGTGTTTTATATCCCAACAAATAGCAAGTATGGTTCACGATGATTTCTTTCTTTCTTCTTTCTTGGTTCATGCAGAATAAGATTAGATCATTTCTATGATATACTTTTCATCTGTTTATGCAAACATGTGCGGTGAAATTTCTGATTTACCTGTAATGGAAGAATTAACTATAAAAGTTAGGGACCTATATGTAAATATTATAATTAGGGGGATATATGTAAAGGTCACAGATCTGGTTTGATTTCAACTATAGTAGAATAAAAAAGAAGAAAATTATGAGTATTTTTAAGTTTTTAAGGGTATATTTTTTCAAATTATAAAAGTTAGGGATCTAGATGTAAATATTATAATTAGGGGATATATATGTAAAAGACACACATCCGGTTGATTTCAACTGTAGCAGAATAAAAAAAGAATAAAATTATAAGCATTTATAAGTTTTTAAGAGTATTTTTGCAAATTATAAAAGTTAGAGACCTAGATGTAAATATTATAATTAGAGAGAGATATATGTAAAAGTCACATCCTGTTGATTTCAACTGTAATAGAATAAAAAAGAACGAAATTATGAGTATTCTTTAATCTTTAAATGCAAAATATAAAAGCGAGGGACCTAGGTATAAACATTATAATTACAGGGATATATATGCAAAAGTCGCACATCCCGTTGATTTCAACTGTAATAAACAAAATTATGAGTATTTTAAGTTTTAAGGTATTTTTGCACGATATAAAAGTTAGGGGTATAGATGTAAATATTATAGTTGTAGGGGTACATATGTAAAAGTCACATATCCCATTGATTTACAACGGTAATAAAAGAAAAAGAAACAAAATTATAAGTACTGTTTAGCATTTTAATAACATTTTTATAAAATAATACATTAATTGAGATGTTAGTTAAGTTATTCACCAAACTAACTCTTATTCTTTTTACATATTTAGACAATAGATGAGAAATTAGACTTAAGATATTTAAAATAAATTTTATCAAACGCCACCTAAGGCGGACTCCAAACTCTAATTGGCAGAACATGTTGGTCGACGACAACTCAGTACATGATGATGTGAGAAATTCTTGATTTACCAATCAAAACTCAAGGTTAACATACTAATTGAGACTCTAGGCAGGTGGTCTGGAATCTAGGCTTCTAAGGTCATGCCAAACGTTTCCTATTTTTCTTACAGCGGAATAAACCTGACTTTACACCTGCGATATTTGGCATAAAATGCACGGCGGGCAATTATCACTAGAGTAGAAAAACAAAAACACAGAAATTTTCTTTTCTTTTTCTTTTTTCTTTTTTTTTTTGCAAACACGCATCTGGGCATTCGATTAAACAGGGATAGATAACGGATAACGGGCACAAATTTGGATACCTTTCAAGGTGTTTACGAATGAGGAATCTGTGATCCCCCATGTACTGCTCTTATCGAAAAGCAATGCAGCACCCATTCTTACCAAGTGGATAGTTTTTTTTTTTTTTTCCCCAACGTGTTCAACATAAACACAAGAAATAAGTCTTACTGAATTATCCCCGCCAGGTAGGCAATTCTAGTGTATTGTCATCTGAATTTGGAAGCGAAAACTTTTCATAGACACATCACGTGCGTACTTAATTTCAGAAACCACAGGCCCATAACACCAGCAAAGTGAGCAGAGGAAGTATATACAATAGTTGAAGATGGAAATATATATATATATATATATAGTCTATCATCTTAAAAGTGTCACCATATAAGTTTAACGGAAAACCCTACTCCAGAGATCACTTACATGTAAGGCCAGCAAATGTTGCATGATTACAATTAGTAAACAGAGAGAGACCTGTGCAGCTCAAAAAGAAAGGGGACTGAAGCTCCAGTAGGTTGACATCTTCACGCATAGCCAGTCATCCCAACAGTCGAGCCTGCACGGCTGTTCTTGCGAGCTCCCTGACTTGTAGCCTCTGTGAAGTACATGTACAAGTACACATTGAGAATCATCGTAAAGACAACAAACACAGCTCCTGCAATGAAGAGGCCTTTCCTGAGGGACTCACAGGTCCAGTTCTGTGCATAAATCATACCCCTGTACTTGGTGTGATAGGCATTCTTTGCTGCCCCAGCAACTAGACATGCCTCTGCAATTAAGAAAGTTAGCCTGCAAGAGAAAAAAGCTATTACATACATACAGCATTCCCCGGGAAACCTCAAAAGAACACCAGCCACTGGACAGAATGGCATCGGCGTTAGTGTATTCTGAATGTATGATTGAGAAGGTGAGATAAATTTATCATGATGAACCAAAATATATGATGGACCAAGCTCGATTCCCGCCGGGTGCTAGTGGCCTCCCAAAACACATGCACTTTGTCACGGTCATAAGTAGAGACTCACTTGAAAACAGAAACAGGAACCAGTTGCAACATCAGAATCATAGGCACAATAAGTATAATTGCCATGGTTACTGTCAACAACTACGTCTCCCTGATTAAAAAAGGGAAAACAAAAGAAAGGAATGAGCATCCTCGAAACACATAAGCAAATCTCAAGACAGAAGCACAATGAAAAAGAAATGGAAGGAACAACTGCGGCAACTTTGCTGGCTAATTAATGGTTGTGATGAAACGCCAATCATGCCAAATCTACTTTTACACATGGTTTAGATATCTAAAATTCAGGGGGAGGGGCTCCATCTAAAGACCATTGTTCCAAAGCTTCAGAATGGACACTAGATTTGAATATCACAAAATTGCATGAAGCTGAGTAATACCAGAACCTGAAGCAAATTGCATATGACAAATGTTTGCTGGTATTCGAGGATTTTGCATGTCACTTTTGTCCGCAGTGAAATAAGTTATCAGACAAAACTCATTCCTTATTCAGGTTTCGAATTATCCCTAATTTTAAAAGCCATCCAGCTACACAATAATACTCGCTACCTCGGAGCCTGGAGGGTCGGGCATTATCCATCACCTATATCTACTCTTTCTTTATTTTACTGATAAAATGTTGACTCTTAACGGTGATCTATGCACTGCTTATGCCTCATAGAACCTTTGATTATACTCTTCATAAACGGGCATTATCCATCACCTATATCTACTCTTTCTTTATTTTACTGATAAAATTTTGACACTTAACGGTGATCTATGCACCTAGGCTACTTATGCCCCACAGAACCTTTGATTATGCTCTTCATAAACATAATTTTGATTCACTATGTTTAAGTTCTCTGTATAGTTGAAAACATTTATAGAGTTTGTACATACAGTTACAAACTCATTAGGATTTTATGATTGTACATTTAAGCTCAATGTTTTATCCTTAAACTCTTGCTTATTAAATTTTCCTCTTATGCTCTAAATGTCAGCAGCAAACTCTTGCTTATTAAATTTTCTGGAAGTTTATAGAGAAATATTCAAAAAAAGCAACAATTCCCAAACCTCTTTACTAATATCACATTGTATGAAAAGGTGGTCAACAGTTTCTTCATATTTTCCACAGAGAGGACAGAGAACATTTGAATCATGAGCCCATTTGCTTCTGAAGACTTTAGTAACAATCCTCCTTTGAAAAAGCAGCCACATAAATGCTCTCACTTTGACGGGGGGTCTTATTCTTCCATATTTCTGAGTATCGGCTGCAGGATGGGAGATTTCCTTCAATCAATTCATAGAGGGACTTAACTGAAAAGTTACTCCTATTCCTACCCCATACAAAGATATCCTTTTGATTAGGTATAGGTTCCATTTCCAACAACAATTTTAAAATCTGCAAATAACTTCAAATTCAGAATCCTTGAGATTTCTTCTGACACTGGCAACCCATTGAGTCTGTCCACCTACTATGGAATAAGAATCTTCGACTGATGAGATTGAACTGTGCTGTAACTGACTTAGGAACCACAGAAACAGATAGAAAGTACAATGGCATATAGATAAAACAGAATTCAGTAAGGTAATTCTACCACTCAGACTTTAGGTTCCTGGCCTTCCATTTAGAGAGTTTCTTCTGCACTTTTATGATATGTGGATCCCATTCCTTCTTCTTAAGAGATTTAAAGTGTAATGGCAGGCCTAAATATATAATTGGTGAGCACACTCATTAATGAATATATCTTCCGTGTTGACACCAAGTATAGAGCTTTTATCAAAAATTTATTTTCAACCCAGAGATGCACCCAAAGCCCTTTAGAACAAAAAGAAGAGATTGCATTTGCTCAGTCCCTCCTAATCAGAAAATGAGTGTATCATCTGCAAACTGCAGATGGGAAATGCTTGCAGAGGTCCTTAGAACAATAACACCATTAAACCACCCATGGTATTCTGTCTTCTTACACATCCTACTGAATACATTTGCCACTAAAATAAAAAGATAAGGAGATACAGGATCTCCTTGTCTTAATCCTCTCGTACTCTTGAAGTAACCAACCACCTCACTGTTAAAGATCATGGAAAAGGTTTCAGTGGTTAGACAATCTATATGAGATGAACCCATTCCTCTGGGAAATCACGCAACTGCATAACATTTAATAGGCATTTCCACAGCACTCTGTCGTAAGCCTTATTAAAGTCTAATTTGACAGGGATTCCCTGAGACTGACTCTGCTTCTTTGAATACAAAACCTCATGGGTAGTGAGAAAAGCGTGGAATAATTTCCTTACTGGCACAAAAGCATGTTAATTTTGTTCTATCAACTTCCCAATGACCATCCCCAATTTGTTGGCAATATTTTTTGTGAAAATCTTATATGAACCATTCAATAAACTTATTGGACGGAAATCTTTCAATTCCACTACCTCCTCTTTCTTTGGCAAAAGAATCACAAAGGTTGGATTTACAAATTGACCACCTTTTAAAGAGACAAACCATTGCTGTACAGCGTCCACCACATCTGCTCTGACTACATCCCAAACTACCTGATAGAAAAACATTGGAAACCCATCCGGCCCTGGTGCCTTGTCCCCTCCTAAACTGAAAACCGCATCCTCAATTTCCGCAGCCAAGATAGAGGAATTCAACAGAGATTTATCTTCAGAATTCAATCTGACAGCATTTATATCATTCGACTGTGGATACCACCTATGTTTAGCTGTGAACAGAGATTTGTAAAGCAATAATCTCTGCTTTGATTATATCCCTTCACCATCCACCCAATTATCATCAATCTTAATTCTGGAAATAAAATTTCGCTGCTTCTTCCATTAGCTATCATATGAAAAAAATATTGTGTTATTATCACCTTCCTTGGGCCACTGGATTCTAGATCTTTGCTTCCACTTAGCTTCCTCTTCCAAGTTCCAATCTGTAAATTTGATTTTCAATGCAGTAAGAGAAGCCTTTTGCTGAACAGACAAGACTTGTGGTTCCTCCAGCTGTTCCAACATTCTAATGCTATGCAACATATCCTGCTTCTCCCTAGTTCTATTATTCCTCCAATTCTCCACCCAGTGTTTAATTGCTCTCTTCAGTTCTCTCATCTTAATAGCCAGTTTCTTCATGCCGCCCTGTGTGGGTATCTCCTACTGCCAAACATTCTTCATCAAAGTACGGAATTCTTCATTATCCAACCAAACCTTCTCTAACTGAAACGGCCTTTTAATTCTTCGATTCTGGCCAGTGTCAACTATCAAGGCCGAATGGTCAGAGATTGTTCTTGGTTCGCCTGTTAACCTGGATAGTGGAAACAGCTCCTCCTAAGCATCCTCCACAAAAACTCTATCTATTCCAGACATTGTTGACCTTCCCTATGAATTACTCCATGTGAATTGTTGGCCGTTAAGGTGTAATTCAGTCAGACCCAACTCTTCTATCCGTTAATTAAATTCCTCTTGAAACATTGGCCCTCCTATTTCTCTCCTCAGGACGACGAATTTCATTAAAGTCGCCCATAACACACCATGGCAAGGAATGCAGCAGTTTACATTTTATCAATTCTTCAAAGAGATTTCTTCGATCTGTATGAGAGCTGGGACTATAGACTCCTGAAAGCATCCAGACATAACCATTCAACAGCATGTTCTCCCAAATGCAGTAGTCTTCCTCCCCATTTACTTGTATCCCCATCAGCTCTTCGAAATACAAAATCTGAGCATACCTAGTAATACCAAGAACTATAGTTTGATCAACGAATTCCATTTTAGTTTCTATCAGATAGATGATCTCCACATTCCATGCCGCAAATTTCATAAATTCTTACTGGTAGCCCTGCTCTGCCTTTTCTGTGCGACTGTATCTCCTGCAACACAATCCCTGGACTGCTCTAATAGATTCTTCAGTTCCCTGGAACTTGTAGACTTAGAAACCTTCAATAGATGATCTTGTGAACAAATCCTCCAGAGCCTTCTATACGGACCCACCTTATTTTTGATATTTATACCCAAAATTTCTGCCTTTTCTTGGATCTGCAAATCAGTCCACTCGTCCAAAATAGAAACCTGTTTTCCCTTGTCCGACTTCACCTCCTTGCTTTTAATAACATGCGTTTGTCCGTTAAAGAAAAAATGTGGACAATAAGGAAGCTTTCGGCAATGCTGCTAGAATAAGACGAGCTATCACAGAAAATTGAAGGTTTTGAACTGAAACATGATCAAGGCCTGCTGAACGAAGATGAGATGGGATGAAACTAAAAGGCAATATCATGGATGGGCTCTAAGGAAGGAAATAAAATGGAATAAAAAAGCCTAGGAAACCTGGCCCAAGGAAGGGATATGCTTCTTTCTTCCATGTGGTTGCTAGCAGGAGGAGAAATTAACTATTGAGTAAAGAGGACGAGATGGCTAACACAGTGGTTGATTGTTGCAAAGGGCTGTTTCAGGAAGAGGAGTATGGAGACCTTCAATTGAGAGTAATTCTTTCAAGAAATTGTGTCCGTCGATGAACAGTTTCTTATTAGGCCTTTCTCGGTGGAAGAAATTAGAAGTTCAGTTTTGGATGGATGATAAGTCTCCAAGGATTTTGTATGGTTTTAATCAGCATTTCTGGGGTTATCAAGGTAGATATAATGGCTGCAGTGAAGTAATCTGAAATCAACCCTGGGGGAATTAAGGTGTTGCAATCTACATTTGTGGTACTTTCCCCTGTGTTGAAAGTATTTTTTTTATTACAGGCTGATTTGCTTGCTCCGTGGGAGTTACAAAAGCATCACCCAAGCTTTAGCTTTGAGACTTAGAGAAGTTGGTGGATTTCAACAGCTTGTATTAAAGGCAGGTTTATTCTTGACAATTCTATGGCAGTTTAGGAATGTGTTCATCAACAGAAAATCAGAAAGAAGGAATGTTTTATCTTTGTGATTGATTTTGAGAAAGTCTGTGAGAAGGTAGGGATCGGAGGATCCCTACTGAGTCCATTTCATTGTGACTCACCCCTGCGGTTTTCAGGTGAGGGTTCTTGGCAGACGTAACATGGTGGGGTCTCGTCTCGGATAGTGCGCCAGCAGCCATCGTTCCGAGGTATGTCCCGATGTAGTTGTTATTTCCTTTTCATGCCTAGACGCTTAATTATTTCTTTTTTAATTAGAATATGTAATTATTTGCTGAGTCGAGTCGAATTGTAATAATTTTTAATTCCTGCACTTCCTTTACAATTTGATGTGTGTGCATTATTTAGCTTAATTTATGATTTATTTTTCAGACTTATCGAGATCATGGCTTGGTTCCATATTTTAATGATTTGGTACCCATTTAGTAATCGGATCTCCGATTATAGGGTGACGGGTCATTACAATTAGTGCATCTACATGGCCTACAGAAACATAAAGCAGGCACTGAAGAATGAAGGCCTAGTTTCTCCCTTTAAGATACACAGTTTCATTCTCTATAACAAGAATCTAGTGCCTAGATACCTAAGGCATAAAGTGTCTAGTGAAGTGCACATGACCAGGATGCGACAAGGTTATGCTCAGTACTGCCAGAAGATAACAAAGCAAAGACATTGAGTCAAGATGACTCTCCAAGACTACATTGTTAGATCAGAGGCCATTGAGCAAAAGACCTGAAAGAAAGTCATAACCTTTGCTCAGACCTGTCTAGACAAATTCTTTCAGAATTATTATTATTTTTTCTATACTACACCACTGTATCTCCTCAAACACACTTTGTAAATCAATTTTGAAATCTAATATATCTATCTCATTGCATTCTCCTATCTTAGTTTCTTTCTTTTATTTATTCTATGTATGTTATTATCTTTTTGTATCAATGACAAAAAGGGGGAGAAATAAACTATCCAACATTCTTATATAACTGCATTTGTATATAGAAGAAAATAAATTGTCCACTTGTTTCAGTTCTAACAACTTTATTTGTGTTGTTTTGTTTGTTTAGCTTTGATATTGATTTCATTTCCTTATATGATAGCATTATTTCTAGTCATGGTTTTATCTAGTGGTGATGTCATTTTCAAATAGTTTTGTCATCAACAAAAAGGGAGAGATTATCAAGTAATTTGTGTTTTCATATTCTCCATATTTTAGTGATAACACTCTTTGAAAATGTTAGAACTTTATTTCTATGAGAGTGAGAGTGATCTCTTTGTCTTATTAGTTTATTGACAGTTTTTGTCATAAGTTGTGTAAGCTATGTGACTTAATCGCTTTCAGAGTTCTCCAACTCTTACACTTAAGGAGCTAATTGGAACTTTGATTAAGTTTTAGGTCACTTTTGATATTGGATTCCTTGTTTTGGGTCTTCGTGAGCTTAGTGGATGGGGTCCGAATCGCGTCAAGCAGGCAAGATGCACTTTTAAAAGACATCGGCCATAAGGGACGTGATTTAGGGCCCATGCATGCGTGACCCATGGGCGGGCGTCGGGGGGCGTGTGTCTGGTCTTGTCGTCTTAATGGCGTCGCGCATGGTCGACGCGATTCAGACCTCTGCCAGTGTACGACCCCCGTCTTGTCGTCTGATCGGCGTCATTCTGGAACAATGCGATTTAGCTCAGTCGGAGTTGACGCCCCAGACCACCTCTCCTTTCTCCCTCCTTTCTCTCATTCTCTCACTCTTCTTCCTTTTCGTCTCTCCGCCTCCTTCTCTTTCTCTTCCTCCTTCACCACTCCACTCCCCTCTACCACCTCTCACCACTTTCACCACCACCTCCACTACAGCTCTTCACTCTCCAGATGGCGGCCGACGTCTTGGTGGAGTGATGGCATCTACGGAGGGACCGGCGGTGGCTTGTGGTGTGGCGGTTCGGCGGCGAGGAATCAAGAGGAGTTCAAGTAACTAATAGAATGACAATCTTCACATGTGTTTCGATCAATTTAACCTGTGAATTTTTACTTATTTCTAGCTTTGGAGCATGTTATGGATGTGTGGAGACTTTGTATAGAAAATGAACATGTTTTAGGAGGCTTTTGATTGAAATGGGCATTTTTATGAAAATGGGAGTGGCATGTTTTATTGTGATCAATGGATTCCTCATATCTCTATTTGTGTTGTTTTTATTTGATTTAGGGGATCTCGTGTTGTGGCTCAATGGAGACCGAGGAGGAGTTCGATTTTGGGTGCAAAACTTATCCACTCAGGACGACGCGATTTGCAAAATGCATCAGCCTGGGTCGACGCGATTTGCGGCCTAAGCCCCCGGAGTCCCGAAGCCTGAGACTGTACTTCCAATGAGATAGGGCGTTGAATAGCGTCGACTATGGTTGACGTGATTCAAGCCAGAGCCTTTATTTTCCCTACATTCATAATGTGTAATTATTATACTTTATGCCAATTGGATTCTTGTATATTGTTAGACAACTTTGTTGATGCATGTTCGAAATCATACATTGAGGGCAGAGATTTTCATGTGCTCATAATCGTGTTATTTTGTGATTATGCGATCGTGGACATAAGAGTGACAATTGTTAGTACTTGACACCTTGTGTCCATATGGGAGGGAGTGACACCAGGTGTACCCCGGAATCACGTTATTTTGTGATTATTTCCTTATTTTCCCTACATCCATAATGTGCAATTATTATACCTTATGTCAATTAGATTCTTATATATTGTTAGACAAGTATTAATGCTTGACATCCTAATTTGGTGTAGGAGTGATATGGTGGCGCCTAGGAGGCAAGAGTCACCGGGTGTACCTAGGATAGTAGCTAGTACCGGTGTGGGAGTGGTACACTTCGGAGTGTCACTCGTGGTTGAGAGGATCTCGATTCGGATCAGGATCGGTGGGTCCCAATTCGGGGACCCGATCTGACTCGAAATTCCTTGCCTAGAACTAGACATGCTGATGCAGCCAACGTACTATTCGAGGGATTGTTGTTCCGTCCCAGCGGGTTGGTGTTTTCCTGGTTGATTTGGTAGCTTCTTGTGTGTTTCTTATGATAGACGTGTAGTTTATTTATCGCTTTACTTGCACATATCTTGTATATATATCCTCATTTTGTTGCGATTGTATGTGTGGAGGGGAGGTGGGGATCGAAGGATCCCTACTGAGTCCATTCTTGCTCACTCCCTGCATTTTCAGGTAAGGGTTCTCGGTAGGCATAGGAGTTGCAGGTTTCGTCTCGGGTTACGTGCCAGCAGCCACCGTTCCGGGGTATGTCCCGACATAGTTGTACTTTTATTTCTAGTATGTAGGTAAATAATTACATAATCCAAAATTGAAAAGAAACAATTATGCCTACATGCCATAAATAAAAGTACAATTACGTCGGGGCATACCCGAGAATGATGGCTGCTGGCACATAACTCGAGACGGACTATAATAATTTATTTCCTGCACTTTTTACTTTACAATTTGATCCTGTGTGGAATGCTTAGCTTAGTTTATCGTTTATTTCGGAGACTTATTTAAGATCCTGGTTTGGCTCCTAATTTTAATGATTCGATACCCATTTAGTAATCAAATCCTCGATTATAGGATAGCGGGTCGTTACAATTGGTATCAGAGCACTTGGTCTGGCAAATAGGTGAATAACAAAGTTAGTGGACCTGATATTCTATTTTGTGTATGCATGTGTGCCAGGTTTCAAATAGATCCTAAAGAATGTCACTTGATATGTGTCAAGAGAATCTTTTGATATCTGGTTAATACCTGTGACTGAGGACTATGGTATCCTAAAGGATGCAATTTTAAATTGTTTGGATATTATGATACTGACTATACTGGTTGCAAAGTTGATAGAAAAAGCACTAGTGGCATCTATCAATTTCTTGCAGGGTTGTCTCATTTCATGATCCTCAATAAAGCAAAACTCAATAGCCTTATCAACAGAAGAAGCAGAATATGTAGTAGCTAGAAGCTCCTGTGCTCAACTCTTGTGGATCAAGCATCAGCTAGAAGACTTTGGACACAAGCCTGAAGGCATTTCAAATACTATATGACAATACAAGCACCATCAACTTAACCAAGAATCTCATTCAACACTTAATAACTAAACATATTGAGGTTAACCATCGTTTTATTAGAGATCATTGGCTAATGGTGATATAGTATGGCTTTTGTAGATACATTACATCAACTAGTTGATATCTTTAAAAAATATCTTTCAGAAGATAGATTTATTTCTATCCGAAGAGAGTTAGGAATCTGTAATTTGTAAATTCATCAGTACTTTTATATCATTAAAAATATGGATAATTCTACTGAGAAAACACACAAATATAATGAAAATAGACACAAATCAAAACCTTTGTTGAAACACTATTTATTAATCAAAATTTGAATCTCATTTATTAACCCCATGAACTCGTATAGTTAATTGAATGAACTTAAACATTAATTGAAGACTATTTTTCTAGTCTAATCGATACTTCAATTATCCTTTTCTTTCATCCCAACCCATTCATTAATCGACATGTCTAGTTGTTAGCTAATAGAAGTTCTGATTTTGATCGTTAATCAAAGAAGAACTCATCTTCTCTATTTTCATTTTCTTTTCTTCTCTAATCGAAGTTCTGCCTTTGACTGATAATCGAAGCAGAACTTGTCTTCTTTATATTTATCCTTCTTCTCTAATCGAAGCCTGTGACTTCTTCATTAATCGAAGCAAGCGTTTCGCCTTACCACTTCGATTATCCTCCTATTACTTCTTCTCATTTGGCGCCCTTAGGACAAATCAAAACCTTTTAAATCGCCACTCTTTCGATTTGAATGTCTTATTAAAGGAAATTCAACCCTCTTCGACTTTCTTCCACCTGAACTTTCCCTCTCTAGCGATTTTGAAGCTTCTGCGCTCCAGTCCTCCTGCGCGAAGGCATCCAAGCCTTTCAAGCACTTTCCTATTGATCTCTATCGATTTTCTGCAAAAGGTAGGATCTTTAATCATTTTTCCTGAATCCTACTAGCTGATTTCTTCTTTTCTACCCATTTTCGGTCTTTTCCTTACTTAGAAACCCTAGTTCTTCTTTTTCTTTGAATCCAGCTTCTATGGCCGCCTCTGCAAGCTCCACCGTCCTTCTCAAGCTACCAAAGTGGCATCTAGTGATGTAGCTGAGTATTTTCAAGATAAGGCCGAGCATCAGCGATTCCTCAACATCCTAGTGGATTATTGCACCTGCAAGAGGGTGGATTTTATGGATTTGAGGAAGAAGGGACTACGGTCAGTGGAGAAAGTTCTGGCAAATGTTCAGCTGAACCTTGTGCCACCTTTTTGTCCCATCTTGGTCAAGTCCTTCTACATCACCTTGACATGTCAGGTCACACCCCCAGTTCTTACTGCCAGAGTAAAGAGAAAGGTTATCATTATTACTCCAGAACTCTTAGTTCAACTCTTTAGGTATGAAGCAGAAGGTTAGACTTTGAGGAATACAATGGACATGGAAACAAGGAATTCCGGATCGGATCGGGTCCCCGAATCGGGACCCGCCGATCCCGATCCAACTCGGATCGGATCGGCCGAGTCGGCCGATCCAGATGAAGTCTGGCTAGTCCGACTCGGCCAGATTAAAAAATAAAAAAAAATTAAAAAAAATCAGAAAAAATCAGGAAAAAATAAAAAAAAAATCAGAAAAAATTACATACATATTATTCAATTGATGTACAATAAGAATGAATGCAATTCATGTACATCCATAAAAAACCCTAAACCCTAAAACCCTAAAACCCTAAAACCCTAAACCCTAAACCCTAAACCCTAAACCCTAAACCCTAAACCCTAAAACCCTAACCCTAACCCTAACCCTAAACCTTAAACCTTAAACCTTAAACCCTAAACCCTAAACCCTAAACCCTAAACCCTAAACCCTTAACCCTTAACCCTTAACCCTTAACCCTTAGACCCTTAGACCCTTAGACCCTAAAACCCTAAAACCCTAAAACCCTAAAACCCTAAACCCAAAACCCAAAACCCAAAACCCAAAACCCTTAACCCTAAAACCCTAAAACCTAAACCCTAAACCCTAAACCCTAAAACCCTAAACCCTAAACCCCTAAACCCTTAAACCTTAAAGGGGGGGATCAGGACCGGCCCGAACCGGACCAGATCGGGTCCGGACCGGCCGATCTGGCCGGTCCGGCCCCGATTTGGTCCGGTTCGGGCCGATTTCGGCCGTTTTTTTTTTTTTTTCAAATCGGTGGGGGGGAACAGTGAAATCCCCCCCGAATAGGATCGAAACCCGCTGATTCCGATCCGAATCGGCCGATTCGGATCGGAATCGGCCGATTCCGCAATCCATGCATGGAAACCAAGGTTGCAACTATAATTGGGCCAAGTTATGTACTGAAGAATGGCCCAGTAGATGTAAATCAGCTATCAATAGAGAAGCGGAGGATTCACTTCCTCATGGCTCACATTCCGAGTCCAAGAGGAGCTACTTTTGGTATAATCACAGAGAAGGACTCAGACATACTGTATTAGATTGTTCAGAAGATGAGGTGAACATGCCTGCTATAATGATGGCCAACATGCTTAATGCTAGTGATACTGTAAAGGACCCTCCTAAGTCCAAGAGTGTCATGCTACGTTATAGTCTCTTTCTCACAATGTTCTTTAGACACCATAGAGTGGACTTCACTGGAGAAGATTCAATGCTCCAACCTACCATTTATACAATTTGTCTCAAAAGGACCAAGTTCAAATTCCCTAAGGGGGTATGGACAAAAGATATTACCCCTGCTGATGACCCTTCCTTGGTCACAACCACTCTTGATGAGGCTTGCAAAGCAGCACCCGTAGCAGCAGAAGAAGTAGCAGCAACTACAACAGAAGAAGCACCAGTAGTAACAACCACAACAACACCAACAGAAGAACCAGCAGTAGCAGCAGTAGAGGAGCAAATGTAGGGCCAGCCTGCAACTCCTAAAGAGCAGATGTAGGATCAACCTGCAGTTTGTGAAGAGCTGATGCAGGATTAGCCTGCAGAGCAGATAGATAGAGCCAGAGAACCCTCTCCTCAACTAGTATTTGTTAAGGAGGAGGTCCATATGGAAACTTGTTTAAAAGAAGAAAGAGCCACTAAAGCAGCATATATAGTAGATGAGCTGCTAAGGAGGGCATCATTTGTTCAACCCTCAGAGATACCTACTTCTCCTCCTTATATGCCTCAAAAAGAACAAGTAAGAAAGAGGTAGGAGGATAGGTCAGTGGACTCTGATAAGTTAGATGAAGTCCTCAACAAAGTTAATCAGCAACAGGATAATATTAAGGACATTAAGAGCAAGATGGGAGAGATCTCTAAACACAAGGATGGAATGTTGCATATCAGGCAGTTGTTGGAGAAGTTACTAGCTGAGAGAACATGATTCGGTGCAGTGCATGTCAGGAGGAACGTACTGAGTCAGAGAGAGAAATTCAAAAATTCAGAGCTCCCAAGAGGCCCAAGAGGAGAACTAAGTATCATTTCTATCCTCTATTCTTAGATGTCTTCTCCTCAACTGCAAAGAGAAGACTTGTGTATGTAGAATTCTTGCAGAAGAATGCTAGATAGTGTTGGAGCTGCCTACTGTTTCCTTAAAGATATACATAGACCAGTTCACAGCTAAGCACTACTTAACCAATAAGGAAGTTACCCAGGTCAGGAACAAGTCAACAATACTGAAGGAATATGAGTGGAGTAATTTACACCCACAGCTACATTACTCATTCTTACAAGACAACTCTACCCGAGCTCAGCGAAGACAGCCAACCTTGGCTCTTATAGAATGGCTAGCTTAGAGGCATGAGGCCTATTGAGGAAGGTGCAAGGAGTTAGCTAAGTGGGAGTAGAAGCACTTCTTGCAGTACAATAACAAGAGAAGGGCAGCAAACAAACCAGAGGTCAGCTTGAGCCAATTTCAGCATGAAGTCCAGATACTCAGAGCTCAGCACCCTAGAGAGATTGTCTAGGTCAGTCTTAATCTAGATGAGGCCACTATGCCTATGAAGTTTCGACAACTTTATTATTTGATGATGGAAACAGAGGATGGCTTACAGATATGGAGCTATATGGGAAAATGAAAGGCAAGCATTTAGCTAAGTACAACTCTATTCTTCCCTTCTCTCATTTCCTGAAAATGGCTATTCATAATGGGAAGGTGAAGCCAGAGACTATTTACATTGAAGAAGAATGGACTAAGGCCTATCCTAAACTCCATCAACAACTCCTGAGTCCTGACAGTCAACAAAGAAAGGGGACCTCTCAAGAAGGGTCCTATCAGTGTAAGAGAATTTGAAGACCAATAGTCCATAGCCTTCTCCACATACTTCAATTATAAGTGCATCTACATGGCCTACAGAAACATAAAGCAAACACTGAAGAATGAAGGTCTAGCTTCTCCCTTTAAGTAAGGTTTCATTCTCTATGAGAAGAATCCAGTGCATAAACTATATAGTGAAGTGTACATGACCGAGATGCAACAAGGTTATGCTCAGTACTACCAGAAGAGGACAGAGCAAGGATAGCGAGTGAAGATGACTCTCCAGGAATACATTGCCAGATCGGAGGCCATTGAGCAGAAGACTTGGAAGATAGTCACAACCTTTGCTCAGATCTGTCTAGACAAATTCTTTCAATTATGAGTCATTGTACCCTCTCCGCATTATTATTATTTTTCCCATATTACACCATTGTATCTCCTCAAACACACTTTGTAAATCAATTTTAGAATGCAATATATCTATCTCATTACATTCTCCTATCTTAGTATCCCTCTTTAATTTGTTCTATGTATGTGATTACCTTTTTGTGTAAATGATAAAAAAGGGGAGAAATAAACTATCCAACATTCTTATTTAACTGCATTTGCATATAGAAGAAATCAATTGTCCACTTGTATCAATTTTGACAATTTTGTTTGTGTTGTTTTGTTTGTTTAGCCCTGATACTAGTTTCATTTTCTTGTATGATTAAATTGTTTCTGATCGTGGTCTTATTTCTTCTATTTGTTTGTTTAGCTCTGATACCAGTTCCATTTCCAAGTATGATTGAATTGTTTCTAGTTGTGGTTTTATTTCTTCTAGCAGTGCTGTTATTTTCAAGCAGTTTTATCATCAACAAAAAGGGAGAGATTGTTGAGTAATTTGTATTTTCATATTCTCCATGTTTTGGTGATAACACACTATGAAAACGTCAAAACTTTGTTTCTATCAGAGTGAGAGAAATCTCTTTGTCTCATTAGTTTAGTTGCTGACAATTTCTGTCATAATTTGTGTAAGCTCTGTGACTTAATTGCTTTCAGTGTTCCCTAACTCTTACACTTAAAGAGCTATCAGAAACCTCGATTAACCCTTAGAACTTCTAGTAACTTGCAAATAGTTCAGTACTAATCGAAGCATCACTCTTTGTTTTAATCGAATCAATTTTTCTAAGTGTTCTATCGATTAAGTGATTTAGTCTCACTTCGATTAATGTTGACTTACTCACTTTGAGTAAAGAACTTAAGGTTCCCTATCGATTAGCTTTATAAGTCTTATATTGATTAGCCTTTTACGTTTTCTATCAATTAACAATTTATAGTTACATTTGATTACTGTTTATAGTGTTCACTTCGAATCCATACAAGTCTAATTTGATTAACATTTGAGCAACCACTTCGATTACTTTGATAACGATAATCGAAACTCAACTTAGAGTTACCTTTTGTGTCTTAATCGAAATAAAGTTTTAGTCTCATTTCGATTAGTGTTCTTAGATATCCTTTTGAATATTGTTATTACGCTAATCGAAGTTTCGCTTGGACTTTACTTTGAGTAATGTTGTGTAACACCTCGTACAAGAAGATGTTAAATAGACTAAATCAGTAGACTACTAACAATGCCGGTTACCTATTTTTCGGAGTTCGAGTTGGAAAGAATTCTGAAGTTAAGCGTGCTCAATTAGGAGAAATTCCAGGATGGGTGACCTTCCTGAGAAATCTACCAACTAGCACAATTACTGGGCCAGTTAACTGATTGGGTCGTTAAAAATGATATCAGAGCCTGGTACCAGCCGAAAGTATGGGAGCTAAGTGCCACACAGGGTAAAGTCCTACAGCATGGGAACCACCTTTTGAACCCATATGGGATAAAGTGCTACATGATGGGAGCCACCTCTTGAACCAATAAGGGCTACCTCTACAATCCTACATGCCTGGTGATCTGGAATAGTTGTGGTATAGCGACGATGACGTCGCCTATCTAAGGGGGGTAGATTGTAACACCTCGTATAAGAAGATGTTAAATAGACTACATTAGTAGACTACTAACAATATCGGTTAGTCATTTTTCGGGGTTCGAGTTGAAAAGAACTTTGAAGTTAAGCACGCTCTGTTGGGAGAAATCTCAGTATAGGTGACCTTCCTGGGAAGTCTACCAACTAGCACAATTGTTGGGTCAGTTAATTGATTGGGTTGTTACATGTTGTAAGTTTCACTTCGATTAATGGTTGCAGCTTTACTTCGATTAACGATGTCTCTTTGATTACTAATCAATAGTCTCACTGCGATTACTGAACAAATTAAGACTTCCATTAATGAGAGACTTTACTTATGTTTCACCATGTCGATTAAGACTTCGTTTAACGCTTTAGTTATCACTTCGATTAACTATTTCACCTGCGTTTTGAGTTAAGTCATTCTTCTACTCTAAGTGAGAGCCACTTGTACTTCGATTAACAATTTATTTGAGTTAGACTAATACTCACCTATTGACTTCGATTAAGTGGCCAAATTATCACTTCGATTAGTGTTCATTTATGACTTATATTAAAGATATGTCATCCTAATAATCATGTAACTTCAGCTAGCGAATTTCTTTAATTGAATTGAATTTAAATTAGTCGGTGCTCTCGAGTTATTTGTATGTGTACTTTTTGACTGAGATCTCTACCCTAGCCCTATACTTATCTGACAGATTTGTTAACAGTTTCTATACACCTTGTACTATCATAGACTTCTGCTAGAAATGACACAATGGCAAAAAAAAACAATCTTGCCTTTTTTAGTGTTTACGCTTTTTGTAGGTCTGACCTGACAATACAAGATATGTACTTGAGGAAGCTTCCATGCATTAATTCATGCCATCTTGAGTTCACTAACGTAGTAAATCTGTCATGCTCTCTCGCTAACTTCTCTCTTGAGATTTTGAACATTAAATCCAAGCGGGAAAAAGCCTTCTACAAGCAAATCAGTCTCACAGATTAATTTTGAAGAAATGATATAAGTAGAAGCCCGTCACCAGAGAACAGATAAACATAAAATATAGACATACAGGAGATACACACATCCCAGTTTGAGCAAGAGCAAACACACCTAACCAATTAAGAGAAAGAGCTTAAAGATCTCAAGAGTTGTGCCTTTTCTTTCTCACAAGAAGCTCTTAAAGATCCTCTTTCAGATTAAGACCTGTGCAAAATAGTTGTTTATTTTCTGTCTTGATCTGCACTGTATTCTTCGTGAATACTTGCCTATTTCTTAGGCACTCTCTATATTCTACATTTGCTTTGTTTCCTCTTCCTGGTTGTAGAAGAGAGGGCCTACTGGAAGCAGGAGGTTGTTCATCTTCTTGTTGAAGAGAGGGCCTGCAGTTGCAGGAGGTTGTCGTGTGTAACTTGCAAGGGGTTGGTACCTTGCTGTAGTAAGAATCCGAAGTGGTTTCTTGAGGACTAGACATGGGTCTGGACAGATCAAACCATTATAAATCTCTTGAGCATTCATTGTGTGATTGTTTCCCCATTTCTATCTCTTTCTATCCATTTATTAGCTTTTGCATTTAATTTCTATTAGAGTAATTTTTAATAACACATTCACCTCCCTCTGAGTTAATCTAGCCTTGGGCAACAATTGCTAGGACTGTAAACGGAACTAATTATGGCTTCAAAAGGGTTCCATGCTTTCATAAGGATAACACATATCAAGCTAATCTTTATGTGACTTAATTGTTTTAGGACTCTCTTTAATTGTTTCAGGAATCTTTCTTCATCTTGTTGATTCTTAACTTGTATAACTGCGATGTCATTTATCGATACCATTGTCTTAAAATTTAAAGGCATAAGAGTTACAATTTTAGTATTTTAAACTTATGTATATCCTTCGTAAAACCCAATCAACCTTAATATTAATAACATATCAATCTTGAGAAACACAAGTTTAATATTGTAAACTTATGTATATCCTTTGCAAAACCCAATCAACCTTGTAACATTCTATATTTTAGGCCCACAATATTAATAACCTATCAGTCTACTTTTATGTTTAAACCTTAACCAAACAATCTTATCATTCTAGTTTATTATATAAAAGTTAACATTTAAATAGATAAGAAGAAAAAATTAACCATCATAAACTCAAAATCAAAGGAGCATGAATGTATCACCTTACTTGAAAGGAGATTTATCGAAGTTCGAGTTGCTACTGAGATTTGGCCTTCCACTTCCTTGAAAGGAGATTTATTAAAGTCTGAGAACTATAAATTTATGGCAAATCTACTTACTAAGAACTATAAATTTTTACGTTTAATTAGAAATCAAAGGAAGAGCAAGATTGTATCACCTTACTTGATAGGAGACTCATCCAAATCCGAGTCGCTATTGAGATGTCGAGCTACCCTGATTTGATGCCTTCAGCTACTTACTAAAAACTACAAATCTTATTATCTATGTAAAGGTTAGAAACCAAAGAAAGAGTAGGAATGTATCACTTTACTTGAAAGGAGATTCTTCGAAGTTTGAGTTGCTGCTTAGATTTTGTCAAACTACCCCAATTTGATGCCTCTACTTATTAGCAGCTACAAATCTTATGCTAATGTCAGAAACCAAAGGAGGAGTAGGAGTATATCACCTTACCTAAAAGGAGATTCATCGAAGTTCAAGTTGCTAGTAATATTTCGATGAGTCACACCCAGTCCGATGACTGTAGCTGCTTTCTAAAAGCTGCAAATCATATATATGTTGAAGTTAGAAGAAACCAAAGGAGTAGAAATGAAAGGAGATTCATCGAAGTCCAAGTTGCTACTGAGATTTTGTCGAGTTGCACCCAATTTAATGATTGCAACTACTTACTAAAAGGTGTAAATCTTATATATGTTAAAGTTAGATACGAAAGGAAGAGCAAGGATGTAACATGTTACTTAAAAGGGGATTCATCGAAGTCTCTATTGTTACTAAGATATTGTTGAGCTACTCCCAATTCAATACCTTCTACTTACTAGAAACTACAAATCTTATGTGAATGTATCACCTTACTTGAAAGGAGATTCATCGAAGTCCGAGTCACTACTTAGATTTTGTCAAGTTGCCCCCAATTTGATGCCTCCTGCTTACTAGAAATCAAAGGAGAAGCAAGAGTGGATTAGCTTACTTGAAAGGAGATTCATCGAAATTTGACTTGCTGCAGAGATATTGTCGATCTGCCCACGATTTGATACCCCCAACTACGTATTAAAAACTGCATAAGGTCAACAACTACTGCTCCTATCACTGCTCCAGCTCCAGTTTAACTAGAATGCATTCCTAAAGTGGTTGCTAAAGGGAGGGATGTTCATACCGAAGCGGAATTTTAGATGGTTGTCAGAGAAGGGGGCGCAACAAGTACAATAAGAAGAATTGTGCTTTATCATGCTTTCTGGTCCATTAATTTTCAACACCTCGTCTATTATTCAATAGCAGTGGCCTACTTCTACTATATGTTCCTAAACATCTAAGTGCCTTCTTCTGACTCTCTATAGCAAATGAATGCTTCCAGCAATAGGGAACACATTCCTATGCCCTCTCCATTAGTACGTAACCCCTTCCAACCCTTCCAGCAATAATTAACCCCTACTAACCTACTAGTACATCACTTTCTGATATCTAATCAGGAACTTTACACATAGAGGAGGAGTAGAGCTCCCTCAATAAGGTATCATCGAGTATAGAGAATCACATATTAACCACTATAGTCGCTTCTAGTAAAACACCTCTCTAGAATTACCTTTCCAGTATATAAGAATTACTTGCTCGGCAGAATAACCATTTCTAGTACATGAGAATCTCTTCTAGTTCTTATGAATCTGTTCAACTACTTGAGAATCACTTCATTGCCAGATTAATCACTTCCTATCCACGCGAATCACCTTTTTATGCCCTCTCCTATACTTTATCAACATAATAACTATTTCCAATACGTAGAGGAAAAGAGTATTACAAGGAAATCATTAGATAGGAATGAAGAAGAGAGGAAAAATTATGAACATGGTGAAGATGGACCAGGGTTGTGTACGTCAGACCACATCTTCTTCTAGCGTTGTCAATGACGTCAACGGCGATGTCACGCTCAGTAGTTAGTTCCGACCCATAGGAACGTTCATTACTTGAGTTACATCCAACGAGGTCATCCTTATGGGAAGGGAGGCCTGTTTGCCTCTCACTACGATGACACCAACTAAGATCACCGTCTTACCATCAACAACGACATCGTCCTCAGATGTTGTCATCCTTAGGGGCAACTTCGACCTGCAGCAAGAGCATCCTCAGTACTAATGTCTATCTCCCCAGTCCTTATGGCCTTACAGCCATCCTTCGAGGATGCAGAGTTCGAGTACCAACCTCAAAGACTCTCCTCCCTAAGATGAGCGACTCGTCCTCACCATGTCTGACCAGGCCGCCCATGACTTCAAGCTCATATACCATTGTTTCCGAGGTTGGCCCCAACAGCAACACCATATACTGCATGCGCACCTTGATCGTCTAAGGTCGAGGCATCACTACCAACAAAAGACATCATCTACCAACGATAAACTAATGTTGTCCCCACCATGTCATTCCTCTGTCTCTGCATTCCCTCCGCCACAAACCCTTCAACCATGTCCGCCATCTGCACCGCCCGAACACCCACCAACCCTCACCCTCTAGCCCTTGCTTTTGTTCTCTCTCTCTCTCTCTCTCTCTCTCTCTCTCTCTGTGAGTATCCCTTACGAGAGGAAATGACCATAGAGGCCAAAAACTATAAAGGGAGGCCAAGAGAGAGTAGGAATTCTAATGAGAGAAGGGGCGAGAGAAGCAAAGATGTAGAGAGGATTTTCACTGCCCTCCAATCTCTATCTCTCTCTCCCCACTAGTATCCCATACATGGAATGCAGAATCGGCCTATCCCGATCCGGATCGGGATCGGCAGGTCCCGATTCGGCCGATCCCAACTGATTCTAGTCGATCCTGGCCGATTCCGACCGATCTGATCCCGATTCGGATCGGGATCGGCGGGTCCCGATTCGGGGACCCGATCCGACCCGAAATTCCTTGATACCATATAAGAGGAAACTACCATGGAGACCCAAAAACAGAGGGAGGTTAAGAGAGCAAGAGGTCCGACGAGAGAAGGGGCGAGAGAAGCAAAGAAGAGGAGAGGTAGAGAGGATCTACTTTGCCACGGTTGTTGCCCTTACGCTGCCCCATCGCACCGTCAGATATCCATCACCACCACTCAACCTATGACAAATCCATCAATGCTGAAACCTATGATGGGTGGTGATCCTGTTAGCAGATCTCCATCGCACTAGATCCCCCTCCCGCTCTACTGTAGCAATTCCATTAGTGGAAATAGTTGTTGACCTAGTAAGTTCTCTCTCTCTCTCTTTGTCTCTCTTATACACACATACACACACACACACACATACACATACACAGAGTTTCATCAGTAGCTGATGGCAAAGACAAGGTAGGACATGCCACCTATAATAGGCAGTAGAAAGATCGCCCCTGGGTACCTCCAAGATCACTGCCTCACAATGTTGCACACTCCTCACTAAACTCGATCATCAATATGACAACAACCAGGACAAGAATACATACACATGATACACTATACTATAGTTGCAATACTTTTATGGTAAACAATCAACTTGGTCATTCCTTTCTTTGATTTCAACTAATATATTTCCTAGGAGGTTGCAAACAAATTCTACATAATGGTTTTTAAATGTACAAGCAATTGTTGAATGCCATGATATTTGCTAACCTTTTCATAAATTGGTAGTAAGCACACTAAAATGATCTATGCCATATGCAATATCATGTACGTAAGTACACAAACAATGTCTCTAGGGAATAACGAGCTATGCTTTGGAACATATCAAAAGAGAATTCATGCATTGTGCAAAATGTTGATCAATGCTATTATCCCTAGTGTTGCCAAAGCTTAACTTTGGTCATTTGGTCAATGTTGATGCTAACTTTAGGATATGCTCAAGGATATATAGGAGAAAGTAAGGAGGTCATAAATAACTAATGGCCCTGAGGGTCCATAGACGTAAGAATAAAGAGGAACATGTACATGGAAAATAGTAGGGCAACTTCATCAACCTGTTTTACTAAAAAAAAAAGTAGCCATGTACCACTGTTCCCAGGTGTTTGTTACATATTGGATGCATAAGATGGATGTAACCTTGTCCACGTCAAAAGGACTGAAATCACCTATAACTCGGAAAGTTAAAGTGGAATGAGAGGTCATTGTAAATAAAATAATCAAATAAAAGTCTTGGTGACTTAGAATAATTAATCAAGGAAGAATCCAGAATAAAAAGTGAATAACTTTTCCTCGGACAACTACAAAAACATCGTCAATCCACACAAAAAAGAAAAAAAGAATTGTAAACAAACAAAAAAGAACTATAAGTCCTTTCATAATACCTCAATATTATTTTAAAAAAAACAAGCCATAAGTTTGTTTTGAAACAAGCTATAGTGCGCGTGCCCTCCCAGCTCTTTCTAACGGCCTGACGCCTCCTAACAACCTTTTCTCCCAAATCCCAATCCGTAACTGCCACATTCTCTAGTAGTGATCCTGGTGCCCACTAGCACAAGTCTCACGTCCGGCATTGACATCCTCCTCCAAAAAGATACATGTACCACTTACATGTGCTATATTAGTGCTATATGAGTACATTCTGAAGAAAATGTCAATGCATGTTTAAAAGAATTCATACCTCTTTTCAAAAGTTCTCCCTTTTTTTTTTTACTTTACAGTTCAAATTGACCATTATAAATTAGACAACTGGTCATTGAATAATGATTATTGGGTTAATTACCTAGCACAACCAAGGATTATAGAATTGGATCAAATTCAGGGATCCCGGCCTATCGGATCCAGATCAGCTTGGGTTTGCCCATTTTTGTAACAACCAATACAAGGTGAATAGTTTTTGTTCCTTTTTTATATTTAAATAGGGATAAGACTTGCCCTATTGAAATCAGATCGGCATTGGCTGATCCCAATCCAGATCTGGATCAACCAATCCTACCATGAATTCAACCCAAATGCACTCAAATGACTTCAGGTTGAATGCAGATTGGGGCATGTTGACTTTAACGTGGTTTGGATCAAATTTGGGCCAGCCAAAAACTAAAATTGGGCTGGCTCATGTTCACATCAACCCAACCAAACCCACCCAATTTGCATCCCACTTTCCCAGGACTCTCCTCCTTTGCACTTCTTCTTCTAATGCAAAAAAAGATTTCTACCTCAGAAACAGTGGGCAGGGGATGGCCTTGCCATGACATATAAGTAGAAGGATCAGAACGAAAACCTACTTATAAAATACAAAATTGTAACTTTCGGCAACAGGGAATGACCCGCCAAGATTTTCATAGGTTTTCTGCGCCTTCTAAAAAAAGGCAGAAAAAACTTCATATCACGGGCACTGATACGACAAATTCTATAAATTTGTTTTGATGTGACCTACATATGGTATAAACAAAGTATATGCATGCATATACTGTTGGTGGGATGAAAAGTAAATTAGAGCATAGCTTTGTTACTTGGAGACAAAGACTAAATGAAGGTTGAGATATTTCTTAGAAGCAGGTCAGCACTGACAATATAGATGATCAAGATTGCTCACAGTTGTGATGGTAAAAGCATTTCTATAAAAGACATAATGGGTTCTCAGTAATGCAACAAACATACCTTCTGTGCGAACTCTGCTCTGCAAAATGCAAGAGCATCATCCAGACTGAAGCCGACACCCTACAGAGGACAGAAGTGTTACAAAAAAGAAGATACCATGACTTGAGATGATACGTTCAAATTCATGCTTCTGATTAATGCTACAGATGGGAACTCATCCATCCTAATCTCAAAATTCATCAATGCTCCTAGTTGGTTCTATTACCTATTAAAAAAACTGTTGCTGCAGAAAAGACAGGCAAACAAGCTTTATAGAAGAAAAAGGTTCATCATTTAACAAAAAGATCCAACTAACCAGCCATCACTAAGGACAGCTACTAGAAGATTTTAGTTAAGAATTATTCTAATTTGATGTCTCACCACTAGAAGAAAATGACACAACAACATGTTTAATCAGCTAAAAAAACATCATGATATACATGATAGCATGATGAAAGAAAAAGAATGCACGCTGCACTGTATAGTATCATACAGGCATACTTGTGGAAAATGTATGTACAGTTTCAGGCAACCACTGTCAAAACTAAAGCAGAATCCAAATTTACTAGTATTAACCAGACTAAAGCGATGAATGATGTGTTAACCAGACTAATCTCTATTTGATGTTTAAAAAAAAAAAGCAGGTTCTTGGCAAACTTAACTAAAATACCTGAGAATACTCAGGACCCAGGTAACTTGTGCTCAATGCCTCTACAATCTGATCATTGAAAATTATAAACCACACAATTATAGGTTGGCACCTAAATTTTGTGTAGAAGGACTATATCAGATAAGTTGTACTCACAGGAGCCGAGCGATCCTTCTCTTGCTCTTTGATGGTCGACATCCATTTCCTGCAAGCAGTTAAATGTCATGGATATTCTAACACAAAATATATAAACATGGACCTCTGAGGTTACTTATCTCACACTGGTTTGCATGTTATAAATATAATTTACTACATGCAGGCACACTGTATTTGTATGTATGGGCTCAATGGACAAGTATCTTCCTTGACAAAAGGGCAAATATATGGGAATCCTTTACCCGTTTGGCTCTTACATCATATGTATGTTTTGGACAATGATGGCCTTTCAACAGACATACCATCGTCAGAAGACTCTCTCCCAGACTTGCACCAAGTAGGGGTGTAAGGCACTCTGACTTCCGGGTTTCTGATCCATTTCTGAAATTTCAAAAATGGATATGGAAATGCAGAAAAATAGCTCTTCTCTTTCAGTATACAAGAGTTTCCAAGTTGTAACCTTCCAGCAACAAATTGGATCCATAATTTGAAACACTCATTTCTGCATCGGCCTTCTGATACATATTATTATAATATTTATGTATTAATTATATGTCTCCTTTTCATAGGAGCCAACTAAAAATTCAGCTTTAACTAAGTCGCTCAGCTACCAATGCTTTGGTTAGATGGAGGGTACACTTTTATAAAGGGGGCTAGGGGTCTGATCTTCCTTCTACCTTTGTCCAATCTGATACAAAACAACAAGGACACTACCCTATCAAGATGTGTGAATCACACACCTCAATTCAACAGACATCACAGTGCATGAATTATATGATGCATGATGGACAACAACACGTATGACTGGCAATGGGCTTCACCTCACATTGCCAGCAACTTGCAAGTGTCAATATGCATGAGGGAGGAAAACAGAATTAATACTTCCGTTTTCACTTCCAAACAAGAAATGGATGCAGAAGCAAAGAGATGCATTCATTTCCACTTCTGTTTCTGATATTTGATATAGGAAAGAAACCTACTTCCATTTAAATCTCTGACCCATTTACAACCCTAGTGCCAAGTTTTCCCTTTTAAACACACAATCCAGACATGTTGGTGCATTTTAACGGTATGCCATTGACGATAGCAAACCAGAATGACCATATGTCAAGCTTGGGTGTGAAGGAAATGCATGCAGAAATGGAATTTTCTTCTCCACTTTCATTCTAATATACTATGTATGAGAGGGAAGCAACACCTATCTCCATTTCCATCTCTGACCCTTTTACAGCCCTACCGCCAAGTTTTCCTTTCTTAACATGCAGTCCAGGCATTTTGGTGCATTTTAACATTATGTCACTGACAACTGTTAACCAGAATGACTCTGCCAAGTTTGGGTATGAAGTGTTCTCATGCAGAAGCCTCAAGAAAAGTTCATCAACAGTTTCTTTCCTCATTCACAATGCAAACTACTCATCATGGTTTCATGAGTGTTCTCCAGTCATGAACATAATTAACTTTGATCATTTCAAACCCCATTGCTATTGGAAATTCTGCTTAAATACCAAAATCCACCCAAACCAGAGCCAACCTTCCTGAGTAATGTGGACCACCTCACAGTAAGTTTAATGACCATCACATTACTTGTACACTTAAACGGTAGCTTCATATCTGGTTTGTTCTAGTGTTTTTATCACCTGAATTTTCACTTTACTCAGAGCTGTGACCTTTGTAATGTTTTTAGCACACAAAATTTCACTTTACCATAGAAGCACACCAATATGCTCGAATTCATGAGCTGCATAAAGATGGTCATACAGTTGGCAGACCTGTTTAACTTTAAAAACAAGGTAAGACAAATTGCTCATAACATCATTGTTAAAGTTAGAAATCAAAAGCAGAGCAAGAAATGTATTACCTGAAAGGAGAATCATCAAAATATGAACTGTTGCTTAGATATTCATTGTCAAGTTACCCCCGTTTTGATGCCACCAACTATTTAATAAAGTTGCAAATCATTTATGTTAAAGCTAGAAACCAAAGGAGGAGCAGGAATGTATCACCTTAGTTGAAAGCAAGGTTTGCCGTAACGTACCAGATCGGGCCGACTCATACGAGCTGACTTGTATCTGGACAGTCCCGAGTCGCTGGTATGGGTGGATCGTATGAGTTGGGCTGGGACGCTTCCGGATCGAGAAGTCTCGCATCGTATCAGACTAACTCGTGTCGGATCGCACGATACAAAGACGAGTCGCTGCGATTCGGTGCGGGCCAATTACGGTTCGGCTCGAGTTGGTGTGATCCAACTCAATAAAGTGTGATCCACTCTCTTTAGTCTAGGGGTACTTTATTTTGTTAATTGAGATTTGACATTTCTAACTTTCTATGATATGTGGTATACCATTTTTTTTCAAAGTAAGATCCTTCGACTAAATTCCTCTCAATTAGGATCCTAGACTAATTTTTTTACAAATTTAAATCTATTAAATTGTAGTATTTTTCTTAAATGTGACTTATAATCATTCACGGTAATGATGGACGTGAAGTATGATGTTTATAATTAGATAACAATTCAAAAAAAAAAAAAGAGATTTGTCAAAAAAAAAAACCCTGCATTGACTTGACTCAGCCCGACTCGTGCAAGCGGCCCGAATCGAATTGAGTCCAACTCGTATCTGGCCGAATCCGATCCGATCCGGGTGCACGAGTCGACAAACCTTACTTGAAAGTAGATTCATCGAACTCCAATTTGCTGCTAAGATATTCTTGAGTTGCGCCATATGTCTCCAACTAATTATTAAAGACTACAAATATTATCTATTTGAGTTAGAAAGTAAAGGAGAAGTAGGAATCTAAGACCTTGCACGAAAGGAGATTCAAAGAAGTTCGAGTTGTTATTGAGATATTGTTGAGCTGCCCCAAATATGATGTCATCTACTTACTAGGAACTACAAATCTTACGATAAAGTTAAAGAAACCAAAGGAGGAGCTATATCACCTTTCCTAAGAGGAGGTTCATAGAAGTCTGAGTTGCTGCTGAGATATTATCGAATTGCCTCCAGTTTGATGCCTCTAACTAACTAGGAACTACGAATCTTATTATGTTAAAGTTAGAAGCCGAATGAGGATTAGGAATGTATCACTTTACCTGAAATGATATACATCAAAAACAAAGTTGCTACTGAGATATTGTCGAATTGTCCCAATTGAGGCCTTCTACTTACTAGGAACTACAAATCATATGCTCAAGTTGGAAACCAAAGAAGGAGCATGAATATATCACCTTACATGATAGGAGATTCATCCAAGTCCGAGTTGTCGCTAAGATATTTTCGATCCGCCTCCATTTGATGCCCTCCAATTTACTAGGAACTACAATCTTATGTCAAAGTTAGAAACCAAAGGATAAGCAAGAACATATCCCCTTACCATAGAAGCACACCAATTTTGCTTGAATTCATGGGCTGCATAAAGATGGTCATACAGTTGGCAGATCTGTTTAAATTTAAAAACAAGGCAAGACCAATTGCTCATAACAGCATTGTTAAAGTTAAAAATCAAAAGTAGAATAATCTATTACCTGAAAGGAGAAGCATCAAAATATGAGCTGTTGCTTAGATATTGATTGTCAAGTTTCCCCCTTTTTTATGCCGCCATTTATTTTCTAAAAAATGCAAATCTTTTATGTTAAAGTTAGAAACCAAAGCAGGAGCAGCATTGTATCACCTTAGTTGAAAGTAAGGTTTGCCGTATCGTACCAGATCGGGCCGACTCGTGCGTGGCGACTCGTATCTGGACAGTCCCAAGTCGCTGGTACGGGTGGATCGTATGAGTCGGGTTAGGACACTTCCAAATCGAGTTGCCTCGCATCGTATCAGACTAAGTATTACCGGATTGCACGATGTGAATATGAGTCGCTGCGATCCGGTGCGAGCCAGTTACGGTTTGACAAGAGTCGATGCGATCCAACTCAATAAAGTGTGATGCACTCTCTTTAGTCTAGGTGTACTTTGTTTTGTTAATTGAGATTTAACATTTCTAACTTTCTATGATATGTGGTATACCATTTTCCTTTTGCAAACTAAGATCCGTAGACTAAATTCCTCTCAGTTAAGATCCTAGACTAATTTTTTTACAAATTTAAATCTATTAAATTGGAGTATTTTTCTTAAATGTGACTTATACTCATTCACGGCAACGATGGACGTGAAGTATGATGTTTATAATTAGATAACAATTCAAAAAAAAAAAAGCGATTTGTAAAAAAAACTACCCTGCATTGACTTCAATCGCCCCGACTCGTCCGAGTCGGATGGAGTCCGACTCGTATCTGGCCGAACCCAATCCAATGCGATCCGGATCCACGAGTCGGCAAACCTCACTTGAAAGTAGATTCATCTAACTCTAATTTACTGCTAAGATATTCTTGAGTTCCCCCCTATGGCTCCAACTAATTATTAAAGGCTACAAATATTATCTATTTGAGTTAGAAAGTAAAGGAGAAGTAGGAATCTAAGACCTTGTATGAAAGGAGATTCATCGAAGTTCGAGTTGTTATTGAGATATTGTTTAGTTGCCCCAAATATGATCTCTTCTACTTACTAGGAATTACAAATCTTACAGTAAAGTTAAAGAAACCAAAAGAGGAGCAATATCACCTTTCCTGAGAGCATATTCATCGAAGTCTGAGTTGCTGTTGAGATATTATCAAGTTGCCTCTAGTTTGATGTCTCTTATTAACTAAGAACTACGAATATTATTATGTTAAAGTTAGAAGCCGAATAAGGAGTAGGAATGTATCTCTTTACTTGAAATGATATTCAACAAAATCAAAGTTGCTACTGAGATATTGTCAAATTGTCCCAATTGAGGCCTTCTACTTACTAGGAACGACAAATCATATGTTCAAGTTGGAAAGCAAAGGAGGAGAATGAATATATCACCTTACATGATAGTAGATTCAACCAAGTCCGAGTTGTCGATAAGATATTGTCGACCCGCCTCCATTTGATGCCTCCAATTTACTAGGAACTACAATCTTATGTTAAAGTTAGAAACCAAAGGAGAAGCAAGAACATATCACTTTACCTAAAAGAAGATACATTAAAATCTGAACGGCTGCTAAGATACTGCCGAGCTACCCACCACTATACCATAGAAGCACACCAATATGCTCGAATTCCTAAGCTACATACAAATGGTCATACAGTTGGCAGATCTATTTAACTTTAAAAACAAGGCAAGACCAATTGCTCATAACAGCATTGTTAAAGTTAGAAATCAAAAGTAGAGCAAGAATGTATTACCTGAAAGGAGAATCATCAAAATATGAGCTGCTGCTTAGATATTGATTGTCAAGTTACCCCCTTTTTTATGCCACCAACTATTTTCTAAAAATTGCAAATTTTTTATGTTAAAGTTAGAAACCAAAGGAAAAGTAGGAATGTATCACCTTAGTTGAAAGCAAGGTTTGCTGTATCATACCAGATCGGGCCGACTTGTATGAGTCGACTCATATCCAGACAGTCCTGAGCATGGTCGCCCGATCCGCTCGGAATCCGAGCGGTCTGACCCGACCCCGAGCCCCGACCCAGCGATCCCAGCCGGGATCACTGGGATCGGGTTGGGGTCGGCCGGGTCGGCCGACCCCAACCCGGGTCGGTCCGGGTCGGACTGGTCCGGCCGACCCGGCCACCCAACGGCTAGTTCTGAACTAGCCGTTGGGAACCCATTCAAATGGGTTCCCAACGGTTAGGAGGGGCTTCTAAGCCCCTCCAAGTCCCCCCCAAGTCCCTATAAAACCCCCTCCTACCCTTCTCTCCCTCATTCACACAAATTCTCATTTCTCTCTCTCTCTAAAACTTCTCTCTCTCTCTCTCTAAGCTCTCATACTCTCTCAAAGACTCAAAGCTCTCTTAACTTCTTTCTCTCCAAACTTCCAAAGCTCTCTAGAGTTCTAAACTCTAAAGGACGGACCGACGGACTACATCAAATTTTTTTCATCATATTATTTTTATTGCATTTTAATTTTTCTCTCTAACCTCTTTTTGTCTTTGTAGCTTTATTTCTCATTGTCTCTCACTCTCCCTCGAGGTATGATATGAAATCTCACTCTCTTTCTCTATGTTTTTTCTTATTTCTCACCATTTCTCTTTATGTAATTAGTTAATTACTAATTATCTCTTTCCCTATTAATATATTTTTTATTTTTAAAGATGTCGACTTCTGAGCATAATGAGGCCACATCTGTCACCTCTCGTGGTGACCCGAGATGGAACCACTGCACCGTCGTAGACATGGCTTCACGCAAAGTCAAATGCAACTACTGCAGTCGGATTATTTCGGGTGGAGTTTTTCGTCTAAAACAACATATTTGGGGTGTCAAAGGAGAAGTGAAGGCTTGTACTGCTGCACCACTATAGGTAAAAAATCAATTCAAAAATTACCTACGACAAAGAGAGTTGGAAAAAGGAGCAGCATCAACGATGAGAGGCCAAATTAGGGAGGAAATGACACGGCCCTCAGGTCAAGGTATTCATATTCACCCTCCGGGAGATAGATCTCGGGAGGGAGACATAGACCCTACCAGAAGGAGATCCACTGCATTTGAAGACTTCTCTCGAGGTATTATTTGATTTAAAATTTTCAATTAATTATTTACTTCTTTATACTTCATCTCGATTAAATTAGTCTAATCATCTATTTTAATTTAAAGATGATATACGTCGAGCCATGGACGAAAGTAGACGATCTTTTGCTGATGAGGATGTGTATAGACGCACCGGTCGACACGTTGGGCAAGGGAGTGGATCCGGACATGGATCCAACGAGGAGGAAATTCATGACTTGACTAGGGACAATAATCCTAGAGTGGGTCCTATAGATGCTTTCCTAACAAGACGGAGAGGTAGACAACCATCAATCACAGCTGCTATGAAGAACCTGAAGGTATGCAAGGAGAAGATTGGCCGTGCTGTTTCGAGATGGTTTGTTTATAACAGTGTACCTGCCAATGCTGCAAAGGGTCCTTATTGGGAGGACATGATTGAGACTATTGGAGATGTGGGTAAGGGTATTCCTGGACCAACCCCCAAGGAGATATACAACACTTATCTTCCTCAAGAGGTAAGTGATCTCCAGGAGTATATCAAGTCGTTTGAGCGAATTTGGGATGAAAGAGGATGCACAATAATGACAGATGGCTGGACAGGTGAGTACATTGAATTAGTTTAACATATTTAGAAATTAGAATCTTAGATTAACATATTATATTTTTAGTTAATTTAGACATTCGCTAACATCTATAACATTATTTGAATAGGAATTACGAGAAGAAGTATGATTAACTTCCTTATATACTGTCAAGTTGGGACTGTATTTTGGAAGTCCGTAGATGCTAGTGGAAAGGTAAAGAATGATTAATATCTTTTCAAGTTAATTGATGACATTGTGGAGCAGGTGGGAGAAGATCGGGTTGTCCAAGTTGTAACAGATAATGCAGCTTCATATAAAGCTGCTGGCCATATGTTAATGGAGAAGAGGCCACATCTATATTGGCTTCCTTGCTCTGCTCATTCCCTAGATTTGATGCTAGAAGATATTGGGAAAGATGTCAAAATTACTGAAACAGTGAAGTCAGCCCAATTCATCACATCCTATATCTACAACCATAACTATGTGCTCACGTTGATGCGTGAACACACTGGACAGAGGGAGTTACTACGTCCTGGGGTAACTTGTTTCGCCTCCACATACATTTCTTTGGAGAGTATACAATCACAAAAACGTCCCTTGAAGCAGATGATTTCAAGTAAAGGATGGGAGGATTGGATGACAAGGCACGCGAAGCATGATGCTAGAGACAAGGGGAAGCAGGTTGAGGACTTGATTGAGAGCCGAGAGTATCGGAAGGATATAAAGATGATCTTGAGCGTAGTTGAACCTCTTGTGCGGGTTCTGAGGATGGTGGATGGAGATAAGAAGGCCACAATGGGATATTTATATGAAGCTATGGACCGTGCAAAGGAAGACATTGCTAGGGCCAACAAAAATACATATAGAAAGTGGTGGGATATTATAGATGCAAGATGGGATAGGACACTCCACCATGACTTGCATGCGGCAGGTAACAAAATAAGTCAATCCATATTGGTCGCCATTTTATTTCCTATAAGTTTTATTTCATTTTTAATTTATTTTTCAATTCTTTAGGTCATTTCTTCAACCCAAGATACCAATATAGCTCTGCTACTCAACATGCGCCCAATGATGAAGAAGTACTCCGTGGGACTCAAAATGTAATTCGGCGTTTGTTACATGATGAGGATCGAGCTATCATAGCATGCAACAAAATGCATCACTATAGGCTCCGGACATTACATTTTGGTACTCATCGTGCTCAACGGGCAGTCATGTTGCTTTCACCAGGTATTTAGAATTTTACACATAACTAATACTTTCAAAAAATTGTTATCAACTTATCATGCATAGGCTTTACAAATTACAATACTAATTGTTAGTTGGATCATTATGGAATTACAGCTGATTGGTGGATGGATCATGGGAAGGCTCCAGGTTATGAAGATCTTGCTTATGTTGCTATCCGTGTATTGAGCCAAACCACCTCCTCTTCTGGCTGTGAGAGGAACTGGTCTACATTTAGCTTGATACACACCAAGCAAAGGAACCGATTAAGCTCAGCGAGATTAGAGCAATTGGTCTTTTGCCACTACAACATGCGCTTGAAATTAAAGAATCTTCAAAAAATTCAAGAGAACCAAAGAGAAGAAGAACGATGGAGAGATGAAGTTGCTGGAAGACCGGTGCAAGCAGAACAACAAGTTGAGGAACCAATCGATCTGGACGAGATATTTGAGGAGCAGAACCCACTGAATGCATGGGTGGATGCAAGGAATGTTTTGAGTCCATCAGAATTCGATCCAAACGATCGGTCATGGGCGGAAGGACAATTAGATGGTGTCCCCTTGTCCGTTGAGTTTCAACTTCCACCTCCTTCAAAACGGCAAAAGAAATCCACCCCACAAAGTTCAGGTAAGGGTAAAGGCAAACTAATGGATGTTGATATTGCAGATTTAGAAACTGTACAAGAAGATGAGTCAGACGAGACACCAGAGCCGAGCGACAAGGTCGTTTACCAAACTTCAGACGACTCTACTTCGGCAACGACTACCCCTGACGATGACGATGATGATCCACATGGAAGTCAAGGTGGATCCTTGCAACAACGGTCATCTCGAGGACGTGGAGGATCAAGTCAACATGGTGAAGCTCCTCCAATGATTTTCACAGGAGAGCAAGAATTTACGCATGCTACGCAGGATGATGACCACTCCAGTAGGTTGGCTAAGGGCACATCAGCAACAAATAAAGGCAAAGGGAAACAACAACAAGAGCTCCTAAAGAGAACATCCCCTCAAGAGCATTCGTCTGATGCATCCTCTCAAGTTCCATCAGAGGGTTATAGTCCTTATGGATATCCAGGTACATATTATCAACATCCACCACCCTATGATGCATCGAGTTACTTAGGAGGATATCCCACTTATCCTCCAACTTCAGATATTTCCTCTTATCAATCCTCAACCTCAGAAGGATCTTATCATGAGCCAAAGACACAAGGATGGTCCGGAGTAGCTGGTAAAGGTGGATCGTATAAGTCGGGTTGGGATGCTTCCGGATCAAGCTGTCTCGCATCCTATCGGACTAACTCGTGCCAGATCACACGATACGAACACAAGTCGCTGCGATCCGGTGCGAGCCGGTTACGGTTCGCCTCGAGTCAGTGCAATCCAACTCGATAAAGTCTGATCCACTCTCTTTAGTCTAAGTGTACTTTGTTTTGTTAATTGAGATTTGACGTTTCTAACTTTCTATAACATGTGGTATAACATTCTTTTTTGCAAACTAAGATCCCTAGACTAAATTCATCTCAATTAGGATCCTAGACTAATTTTTTTACAAATTTAAATCTATTAAATTGTAGTATTTTTCTTTAATGTGACTTATAATCATTCACGGTAACGATGGACGTGAAGTATGGTGTTTATAATTAGATAACAATTCAAAAAAAAAAAAAAGAGATTTGTAAAAAAAAAATTACCCTACGTCGACCTGAATCGGCCAGACTCGTGCGAGTCGGCCCGAGTCGGATCGAGCCCGACTCGTATCTGGCCGAACCCGATCCGATACGGATCCACGAGTCGGCAAACCTTACTTGAAAGTAGATTCACCGAACTCCAATTTGCTGCTAAGATATTCTTGAGTTGCCTCCTATGGCTCCAACTAATTATTAAAGACTACAAATATTATCTATTTAAGTTAGAAAGTAAAAGAGAAGTAGGAATCCAAGACCATGCACTCCAAATCTGATGCCGTCTACTTTCTAGGAACTACGAATCTTAAGATAAAGTTAAAGAAACCAACGAAGGAGCAATATCACCTTTCCTGAGAGGAGATTCATCGAAGTCTGAGTTACTGTTGAGATATTATCGAGTTGCCTCCAGTTTGATGCCTCTAACAAACTAGGAACTACGAATCTTATTATGTTAAAGTTAGAAGCCGAATGAGGATTAGGAATGTAGCACTTTACCTGAAATGATATACATCAAAAACAAAGTTGCTACTGAGATATTGTCGAATTGTCCCAATTGAGGCCTTCTACTTACAAGGAACTACAAATCATATGTCCAAGTTGGAAACCAACGGAGGAGCATGAATATATCACCTTACATGATAGGAGATTCATCCAAGATCGGGTGGTCGCTAAGATATTGTTAACCCGCCTCTATTTGAGGCCTCTAATTTACTAGGAACTACAATCTTATGTTAAAGTTAGAAACCAAAGGAGAAGCAAGAACATATCACCTTACCTTAAAGGAGATACATCAAAATCCGAACTGCTGCAAAGATATTGTCGAGCTACCCCCCACTTTACCATAGAAGCACACCAATGTGCTCGAATTCATGAGTTGTATAAATATGGTCATACAGTTGGCATATTTGTTTAACTTTAAAAACAAGGCAAGACCAATTGCTCATAACAGCATTGTTAAAGTTAGAAATCAAAAGTAGAGCAAGAATGTATTACCTGAAAGGGGAATCATCAAAATATAAGCTGTTGCTTAGATATTGATTGTCAAGTTACCCCCGTTTTGATGCCACCAACTATTTACTATAAATTATAGATCTTTTATGTTAAAGTTAGAAACCCAAGGAGGAGCAGAATGTAACACTTTAGTAGAAAGCAAGGTTTGTCGTGTCGTACCAGATCGGGTTGGCTCGTACGAGTCGACTCGTATCTAGACAGTCTCGAATCGTTGGTACGGGTGGATCGTATGAGTCGAGCTTGGATGCTTCCGGATCAAGTTGTCTCGCATCGTATCAGACTAACTCATGTCGGATTGCACGATACGAACATGAGTCGCTGCGATCCAGAGCGAGCCAGTTACAGTTCGCCACGAGTCGATGCGATCCAACTAGATAAAGTGTGATCCACTCTCATTAGTATAAGTGTACTTTGTTTTGTAAATTGAGATTTGGCGTTTCTAACTTTCTATGATATGTGGTATGCTATCTTTTTTTGGTAAACTAAGATCCCTAGACTAAATTTCTCTCAATTAGAATCATAAACTAATTTTTTTACAAATTTAAATCGATTAAATTGGAGTATTTTTCTTAAATGTGACTTGTAATCATTCACGATAACGATGGACATGAAGTATGATGTTTATAATTAGATAACAGTTCAAAAAAAAAAAAAAGAGATTTGTCAAAAAAACCTAGCTTGCATTGACCTGAATCAGCCCGAGTCAGATTGAGTCCGACTCGTATCTGGTCGAACCCGATCCAATCCGGATCCACGAGTCGGCAAACCTTACTTGAGAGTAGATTCATCGAACTCCAATTTGTTGCTAAGATATTCTTGGGTTGCCCCCTATACCTCCAACTAATTATTAAAGACTAAATATTATCTATTTGAGTTAGAAAGTATTACCCCTCATGGCTCCAACTAAGAATGTATTACCTGAAAGGAGAATCATCAAAATATGAGTTGCTGCTTAAATATTGATTGTCAAGTTACCCCCTTTTTTATGCCACCAACTATTTACTAAAAATTGCAAATCTTTTATGTTAAAGTTAGAAACCAACGGAGGAGCAAGTAAGTATCATTTTAGTTGAAAGCAAGGTTTGACGTATCGTACCAGATTGGGCCGGCTCGTACGAGTCGACTCGTATCTAGACAGTCCCGAGTCGTTGGTACGGGTGGATCATATCAATCGGGCTGAGATGCTTCCGAATCGAGCTGTCTCGCATCGTATCAGACTAACTCGTCCTGGATCGCACGATACGAACATGAGTCACTCTGATCCGGTGCGAGCTAGTTATGGTTCGTCTCGAGTCGGTGCGATCCACCCCGATAAAGTGTGATCCACTCTCTTTACTCTAAGTGTACTTTGTTTTGTTAATTGAGATTTGACGTTTCTAACGTTCTATGTTATGTGGTATACCATTTTTTTTTGGCAAACTAAGATCCCTAGACAAAATTCTTCTCAATTAGGATCCTAGACAAAATTCCTCTCAATTGAGATTTGTCGTTTCTAACTTTCTATGATATGTGATATACCTTTTTTTTTGCAAACTAAGATCCCTAGACTAAGTTTGTAACGACCCGGCATCCTATGACCGGAGACCCGATCACTAAATGGATGTCGGCGCATTAACTGCGGGTTCACACCCGGATCTCACACAACACATCTGGAGGAGTAAGCGCTAAACAAGGCTAAATATAACAATCACACGGACTACAAAGATATAACAAGTGCGCAGGAAGGAAGATAACAATGTCCGTATACAGTCAAACAATAATTACATGGTCCAACAAATTAAATAAGTACAGGCAGAAGTAAAGTACAACAACATCGGGGCATACCCCGGACTGAGACAGTTGCTGGTCCGCACACCAAGAAGACACCACACGCCGCCACACGCCACGAGGTCCACACCTGAAACAGCAGGGAGTGAGCCACACCAGAATTGGGCTCAGTAGGGATCATCCGATCCCCTACCTCCCACTCACACACCCACAAGTGCAACAATATGGATATATGGCAATTAAGTAAAGCAGTAAACATAGCACCCAAATTTGATATGAAACATACGCATAAGCAGTGAAGCAGGAACAGTTCTAAGTAACCCGAAGAACCCAACACAAAGTCACGTCTCACAGCTAAAGTCTACAAAGCGACCGAACCACACTGTCGATCGAAGTCAAACGTCGCCTCACAACACTACCACCACTACTCACGCCTGTCCGCCCCTATAGTGTTCCGGGGCACTGTAGGGTGAGGCAGTGAGTCAAACTAGGACTAACTGGGACCAGTGAACCACCACGGCCCAGCTACGTGTGCACACAAGCAGTCTAGACTACTGTCCTACCGACCGGATTGCCTCCACGCCAGGCCTCGGCGCTTCATGAGGGCCCTGGGGACAGGCGAACCCCCGTCAAGCCGAAGCTACAGGAACTACCCACAACCCTAACCTCCCGGGCTGCGTCAGGCCAAAGGGCTAAGGGTACCACTCGTAACTTTGATCAAAGGTCACATCAGGCCCAGTGGCTACAGGGATAAAACAACTCCAACAGTACCACAACCAGCTTCATAGCAAGAAATGCGCCGGAAACTGCCACGACAAACAGGGAAAACCCCGACCCGCTGAGACCAAACAGCAACCCCTCGGATAGCACACCGGCTACTCCGGCCCGACGGGCTCAAGGTGGTCCTGCTTCCCTCAGCCAAAGGTAAAACACAACATGTACCACTCCCCCACCGGTACGGCAACAATGCCTCACAGACACCATGGCCCTTCCCCACCGGCCCATGGTGACAACGTAAACCACAGTTATTCCGATTCCATATTCGCATAAGCACACACACACACAACATGATTCCATTCACACAGTAATCTCCGTCTCAGTATACAACTTAAAGCATGTAATTGAACCATCCAACCGTGAAACATGTGTTAAATAACAGGAATTAAGCAGTTCTGTCTTGAATCGCGTCGACCGAGGTCGACGCCATTCAAGCCCCTCAAACAGGTTCATTTAAAACAGATTATGCCTTAAAACACGTCCACCTGGGAAGTCGCCCTTTTAAAACGCGTCAGAACCCAAAGACGCCATTCACTCCAGAATTCCAGATTTGCAGAAGCCTCAGTCGGGGTGATTTCCTGCCTAAAAGGCGTCATGATGGTCCGACGTCCTTCTGAAAGGCGTCGTCCATACATGACGTCTTTTAGCGCCAGAACCCCGTACAACAAAATCTCGAACAGGGAGGTTTCTGCCCTAAAAGGCATCGTACTGCCCTGACGTCCTTTTTTAAAAGGCATCGACCAGGCACGACGCCGTTTAGCGCCAGAAACCTGGTTCCCTGGTTCGATCCGAGGGTTTCTCCCTTAACCCCAAACACCCTGAAAATGCCCCAAAACAGAAGGGGAGGAAAGGGAAATCAAACTACACAAGCATGCTACAATTCCACGATCTCAAACACGGCCATTCCCACAAGAAAACCCCCTAAACATGCTCATTCTAACCCAAAAACACATCATGCCCCGCCAAGGAAACCATAAGCAAGATAATCACGATTCATGCAAGGTTCGTCCCCCTACCGGTTCTTGAACTCCTCCAAGCTCCGTGCCGCCGACCCGCCGCACCGCAGACCGCCACCGGTACCCTCGAGGACGCCGCCACTCCGCCGGGACGTCGGCCGCCGTCCGGAGAATAGAACGCCGCGAAGGAAGTGGTAGAGGTAGAGGTGAGAGGTAAGGAGGTATTGGAGTGATGGAAGAGGAAGAAGAGGAAGGGAAGGGGAAAAGAGGGTCGGAGAGGGCGGAGAGAGAGAGGGTGGAGGCGAAAATGAGGGAAAGAAGGGGAGGCTCGCGGGGTCAATCTGAATCTGGCTAAAACGCGTCGATCGAGACAGACGCCAATCAGTCTGACAGGTCGGGCCGTACTGACAGCGCTCTGAAACGCGTCGCTCACCACGGACGCCGTTCAGACGACAGGACAGGCCGTACTGACAACGCTCTGGCGCCGCACACTGACATCGCAGGGGTCGCAGTCTGAATCGCGTCGACCATCATGGACGTCGTTCAGACGATGTGACAGGGGCCGTACTCTCGCGGCCCGAAACCCGCCCACGTGGCGCACACGTGGCACAACAGCAACAGACTTGAATGGCGTCCACACAGACAGACGCCTTTTGAAAGGCGTCGATCAGTACCGACGTCATTCAGTCAGAATTCTCAAGACCCCACATGGTCCAAACCAGGGGATCCGGCCCGAACTCGACCCGAATACTGAACCCGAAACCTCAGTCCTTACATTCTCCCCCCCTTAAAAGAATTTCGTCCTCGAAATTTGCAACCACTCAACGCTAAACTCGGCTAACCATCACATGCCGACACACCGATTACAACAATCATTCTCACCAATCACACACACAGGGCTCCACATAATTAGCCAATCAAATTCTCACCAAGCTAACCAAGATTCTCAATTCTGACAAAAAGCTGAAAGATCAAAATAACCACATATTAGCAAGGCACATATTACAAAACTGATTCTCCACCAAACCCAAGTACATAAAAGTACCACAAGAGTTCACAACCAGCTCTGAATAAGACAAGATAAAAGCGCTCATCTAGCCTGATATCTCGAACCTCCACTAAGAGATGCAACACCACTCAACGCCCCGGGCTCCTACTGACCACTCGGCTCCTGACCTGTCTTATTCTTCTGGGGACAGTTCCTCGCGAGATGTCCCTTCCTACCACAGCCAAAACAGCTACCCGTGATCAATGGGCATATCCGATTGCCATGAAACCTGCCACAACGGAGACAACGATCCGCAGCGTCCCGCCTCGCTTCCTGTTGCCAGCTGACCTCCGTCTGCATCTGCTGAACAGAACCATCTTCATCCTCATCACAAGGTACCTCTTGGAACTCGAGCTCAAAGGAACTCGAACCGCCTGACGAAAAGACCGCTGATCTATCCTTGCTTTGCTGCTTCTCTTGTGCTGAATGCTCCGACTCCTTCGCCGTGTGTTGGAACTGCATCTCCACCGCTGCCGCGCACCGAACTGCTGACGCCAGATCCTTACAACAATGGCCTGCCACGAACTCCCTCAGATCATGCCGAACTCCATCTACAAATTTCTCCGTCCTTCGATCCTCATGCTCAGATATGTGAGGAGCAAATCTTCCCAGAGCTACAAATTTCATCTGATATTCTAGAACTGACATACCATCCTGCACCAATTCCATAAACTCCCTTTCCTTGGCCCTACGAACGTGCCTCGGAAAGTACTGTCCACTAAACTCTCTTACAAAGCCTTCCCAAGGAATCTCTCTCAATGACCTATCTGGAAACATCAACCCCTTGATGGTAACCCACCAATCATAAGCATCGTCCTTCAGCAAGTAGGTTGCCAACAAGGTCTTGTCACTCTCAGCACATTCAAGAACATCAAATGCCTTCTCTACCTCCTTAATCCAATGAGCCGCTGCGTCTGGAATAGGTTGACCCGTGAAAGAAGGGGGCTTCAACTTCAAGAACCGCTCCATCACCATGGATTGGCCACCTCGGGAGTTGGACCCCTCACTTCCATCTCCCTGTTAGTATCTAGACATAGCCCCAATCATGGCTTCCATGAAACGATCCACATTATGTCCTTCTGCCCTCGAACCACCATCATCTGCTCTCGAACCACGAGCCAACGAAACTCTCCTCTTCGGTGCCATCACTACCCCACAGACACGAAAATCGAACCAAAACACGTCAAAACCTACCAATCTACACCAACAGCCATCGCCTGTACAGACTCGTACTTATTGTTAGATTATAATATCTAACCTAGTTTACCACATACTCGACCAGACTGAGCTCTGATACCATCTGTAACGACCCGGCATCCTATGACCGGAGACCCGATCACTAAATGGATGTCGGCGCATTAACTGCGGGTTCACACCCGGATCTCACACAACACATCTAGAGGAGTAAGCGCTAAACAAGGCTAAATATAACAATCACACGGACTACAAAGATATAACAAGTGCGCAGGAAGGAAGATAACAATGTCCGTATACAGTCCAACAATAATTACATGGTCCAACAAATTAAATAAGTACAAGCAGAAGTAAAGTACAACAACATCGGGGCATACCCCGGACTGAGACAGCTGCTGGTCCGCACACCAAGAAGACACCACACGCCGCCACACGCCACGAGGTCCACACCTGAAACCGCAGGGAGTGAGCCACACCAGAATTGGGCTCAGTAGGGATCATCCGATCTCCTACCTCCCACTCACACACCTACAAGTGCAACAATACGGATATATGGCAATTAAGTAAAGCAGTAAACATAGCACCTAAATCTGATATGAAACATACGCATAAGCAGTGAAGCAGGAACAGTTCTAAGTAACCCGAAGAACCCAACACAAAGTCACGTCTCACAGCTAAAAGGCATCGTACTGCCCTGACGTCCTTCTAAAAGGCGTCGACCAGGCACGACGCCGTTTAGCGCCAGAAACCTGGTTCCCTGGTTCGATCCGAGGGTTTCTCCCTTAACCCCAAACACCCTGAAAATGCCCCAAAACAGAAGGGGGAGGAAAGGGAAATCAAACTACACAAGCATGCTACAATTCCACGATCTCGAACACGGCCATTCCCACAAGAAAACCCCCTAAACATGCTCATTATAACCCAAAAACACATCATGCCCCGCCAAGGAAACCATAAGCAAGATAATCACGATTCATGCAAGGTTCGTCCCCCTATCGGTTCTTGAACTCCTCCAAGCTCAGTGCCACCGACCCGCCGCACCGCAGACCGCCACCGGTACCCTCGAGGACGCCGCCACTCCGCCGGGACGTCGGCCGCCGTCCGGAGAATGGAACGCCGCGAAGGAAGTGGTGGAGGTAGAGGTGAGAGGTAAGGAGGTATTGGAGTGATGGAAGAGGAAGAAGAGGAAGGGAAGGGGAAAAGAGGGTCGGAGAGGGCGGAGAGAGAGAGGGTGGAGGCGAAAATGAGGGAAAGAAGGGGAGGCTCGCGGGGTCAATCTGAATCTGGCTAAAACGCGTCGATCGAGACAGACGCCAATCAGTCTGACAGGTCGGGCCGTACTGACAGCGCTCTGAAACGCGTCGCTCACCACGGACGCTGTTCAGACGACAGGACAGGCCGTACTGACAACGTTCTGGCGCCGCACACTGACATCGCAGGGGTCGCAGTCTGAATCGCGTCGACTATCATGGACGCCGTTCAGACGATGTGACAGGGGCCGTACTCTCGCGGCCCGAAACCCGCCCACGTGGCGCACACGTGGCACAACAGCAACAGCCTTGAATGGCGTCCACACAGACAGACGCCTTTTGAAAGGCGTCGATCAGTGCCGACGTCATTCAGTCAGAATTCTCAAGACCCCACAGGGTCCAAACCAGGGGATCCGGCCCGAACCCGACCCGAATACTGAACTCGAAACCTCAGTCCTTACAAAGTTCATCTCAATTTGGATCTTAGACTAATTCTTTTACAAATTTAAATGTATTAAATTGCAATATTTATCCTAAATGTATGATGTTTACAATTAGATAACAATTAAAAAAAAAACAGATTTGTCAAAAAAATTACCATGCATTGACTTGAATCGGCCTGACTCGTGCAAGTCGGCCCGAGTCGGATCGAGTACGACTCGTATCTGGCTGAACCGGATCCGATCTGGATCCAGGAGTTGGCAAACCATACTTGAAAGTAGATTCATCAAACTCTAATTTGTTGCTAAGATATTCTTGAGTTGTCCCTTATCGCTCCAGCGAATTATTAAAGACTAAAAATATTATCTATTTGAGTTAGAAAGTAAAGGACAACTAGGAATCTAAGACCTTACATGAAAGGAGATTCATCGAAGTTCGAGTTGTTATTGAGATATTGTTGAGCTGCTCGAAATCTGATGTCGTCTACATACCAGGAACTACAAATCTTACGATAAAGTTAAAGAAACTAAAGGACTAGTAATATCACCTTTCCTGAGAGGAGATTCATCGAAGTTTGAGTTGCTGCTAAGATATTATCGAGTTGCCTCCAATTTAATGCCTCTTACTAACTAGGAACTACGAATCTTATTATGTTAAAGTTAGAAGCCAAATAAGGATTAGGAATGTATCACTTTACCTGAAATGATATTCATCAAAATCAAAATTTGCTATTGAGATATTCCTGAATTGTCCCAGTTGAGGCCTTCTACTTAACTAGGAACTACAAATCATATGTTCAAGTTGGAAATCAAAGGAGGAGCATGAATATATCGTCTTACATGATCTGTTTAACTTTAAAAATAAGGCAAGACCAATTGCTCTTAATAGCATTATAAAAGTTAGAATCAAAAGCAGACCAAGAATGTATTACAAAAAAGGAGAATCAACAAAATATGAGTTGCTACATAGATATTGATTGTCAAGTTACCCCCGTTTTGATGCCACCAACTATTTACTAAAAATTGTAAATCTTTTATATTAAGTTAGAAACCAAAGGAGGAGCATGATTGTATCACATTAGTAGAAAGCAAGGTTTGTCGTTTCATACCAGATCGGGCCGACTTGTACGAGTCGACTCGTATTTGGACAGTCCCGAGTCGTTGGTACGGGTGGATCGTATGAGTCGGGCTGGGATGCTTCCGGATCAAGATGTCTCGCATCGTAGCGGACTAACTGGAGCTGGATCGCATGATACGAACACGAGTCGCTGCGATCTGGTACGAGCCAGTTACGGTTCGCCTCGGGTCGGTGCGATCCAACTCGATAAAGTGTGATCCACTCTCTTTAGTGTATGTGTACGTTGTTTTGTTAATTGAGATTTGACGTTTCTAACTTTCTATGATACGTGGTATACCATTTTTTTTTTGCAAACTAGGATCCCTAGACTAAATTCATCTCAATTAGGATCTTAGACTTTTTTTTTTTCAAATTTAAATCTATTAAGTTGTAGTGTATTTCTTAAATGTGACTTAAAATCATTCACGGTAACCATAGACGTGAGGTATGATGTTTATAATTAGATAACAATTCAAAAAAAAAGAAAGATTTGCCAAAAAAACTTCCCTACATTGACTTGAATTGGCCCGACTCTTGTGAGTCAGCCCGAGTCGAATTGAGTCCAACTCGTATCTGGCCGAACCTGATCCAATCCGGAACCACGAGTTGGCAAACCTCACTTGAAAGTAAATTCATCGAACTCCAATTTGCTGCTAAGATATTCTTAAGTTGCCCCCTATGGCTCCAACTAATTATTAAAGACTACAAATATTAGCTATTTGAGTTAGAAAGTAAAGGAGAAGTAGGAATCTAAGACCTTGCATGAAAGGAGATTCTTCAAAGTTCGAGTTGTTATTGAGATATTGTTGTGCTGCTCCAAATATGATGTCATCTACTTACTAGGAGCCACAAATCTTATGGTAAAGTTAAAGAAACCAAAGGAGGAGCAATTTCACCTTTCCTGAGGGCAGACTCATCGAAGTCTGAGTTGTTGTTGAGATATTATCGAGTTGCCTCTAGTTTAATGCCTCTTACTAACTAGGAACTACGAATCTTATTATGTTAAAGTTAGAAGCTGAATAAGGAGTAGAAATGTATCACTTTACCTGAAATGATATTCACCATAATCAAAGTTGCTTTTGAGATATTATCGAATTGCCCCAATTGCGGCCTTTTACTTACTAGGAAATACAAATCATATGTTCAGTTGGAATCCAAAGGAGGAGCATCAACACATCACCTTACATGATAGGAGATTCATCCAAGTCCGAGTGGTCGCTAAGATATTGTCGACCCGCCTCCAATTTAGGCCTCCAATTTACTAGGAACTACAATCTTATGTTAAAGTTAGAAACCAAAGGAGAAGCAATAACATATCACCTTACTTAAAGGAGATACATGAAAATCCGAACTGCTGCTAAGATATTGTCGAGCTACCCCCCACTTTATCATAGAGGCACACCAATATGCTCGAATTCAAGAGCTACATAAAGATGGTCATACAATTGGCAGATCTCTTTAACTTTATAAACAAGGCAAGACCAATTGCTCATAACAGCATTGTTAAAGTTAGAAATCAAAAGTAGAGCAAGAATGTATTACCTGAAAGGAGAATCATCAAAATATCAGCTACTGCATAAATATTGATTGTAAAGTTACTCCCGTATTGATGACACCAACTATTTACTATAAATTGCAAATCTTTTATGTTAAATTTAGAAACCAAAGCAGGAGCAGGAATGTATCACCTTAGTTCAAAGCAAGGTTTGTCGTATCATACCAGATCGGGCCGGCTCGTACGAGTCGACTCATATCTGGATAGGCCAGAATCGTTGGTACGGGTGTATCATATGAGTCGGGCTGGGACGCTTCCGGATCGAGTAGTCTCGCATCGTATCAGACTAACTCGTACCGGATCGCACGATACGAACACGAGTCGCTGCAATCCGGAGCGAGCCAGTTACAGTTTGCCTCGAGTCGGTGCGATCTAACTCGATAAAGTGTGATCCACTCTCTTTATTCTAAGTGTATTTTGTTTTGTTAATTGAGATTTGACGTTTCTAACTTTCTATGATATGTGGTATACCATTTTTTTTTGGCAAACTAAGATCCCTAGATAAAATTCCTCTCAATTAGGATCCTAGACTAATTTTTTTTACAAATTTAAATCTATTAATTTGGAGTATTTTTCTTAAATGTGACTTCTAACTATTCACGGTAACGATGGACGTGAAGTATGATGTTTATAATTAGACAAAAAATTAAAAAAAAAAAAGATTTGTCAAAGTAAACTAGTTTGCATTGACTTGGACGTGAAGTAAACTAGTCTGACTCGTATCTAGCCGACCCCGATCTGATCTGGATCCACAAGTCAGCAAACCTTACTTGAAAGTAGATTCCTCGAACTCCAATTTGATGCCAAGATATTCTTGAGTTGCCCCCTATGGGTCCAACTAATTATTAAAGAGTACAAATATTATCTATTTGAGATAGAAAGTAAAGGAGAAGTAGGAATCTAAGACCATGCATGAAAGGAGATTCATCGAAGTAAGTTCGAGTTGTTATTGAGATATTGTTGAGCTGGCCCAAATATGACGTCGTCTACTTACTAGGAACTACAAATCTTACGGTAAAGTCAAAGAAACTAGAGGATGAGCAATATCACTTTTCCTGAGAGGAGATTCATCGAAGTCTGAGTTGCTGCTGAGATATTATCGAGTTGCTCCAGTTTGATGCCTCTTACTAACTAGGAACTACGAATCTTATTATGTTAAAGTTAGAAGCCGAATAAGGAGTAGGCATATATCACTTTACCTGAAATGATATTCATCAAAATCAAACTTGCTACTTTGATATTGTCGAATTGTCCCAATTGAGGCCCTCTACTTACTACGAACTACAAATCCTATGTTCAAGTTGGAAACCAAAGAAGGAGCATGAATATATCACCTTACATGATAGGAGATTCATCCAAGTCCGAGTTGCCGCTAAGATATTGTTGACCTGCCTCCATTTGATGCCTCCAATTTACTAGGAACACAATCTTATGTTAAAGTTAGAAACCAAAGGAGAAGCAAGAACATATCACCTTACCTAAAAGGAGATACATCAAAATCCAAACTACTGCTAAGATATTGTCGAGCTAGGACATTACCATAGAAGCACACCAATATGCTCGAATTCATAAGCTGCATAAAGATGGCCATACAGTTGGCAGATCTGTTTAACTTTAAAAACAAGGCAAGACCAATTGCTCATAACAACATTGGTAAAGTTTGAAATCCAAAGCAGACCAAGAATGTATAACAAGAAAGGAGAATCATCAAAATATGAGCTGCTACTTAGATGTTGATTGTCAAGTTACCCCCATTTTGATGCCACCAACTATTTACTAAAAATTGTAAATCTTTTATATTAAAGTTAGAAACCAAAGGAGGAGCATGAATGTATCACCCAAACCACCCGTACCTGGTCGGGCCGACTCGTACGAGTCGACTTGTATTTGGACAATCCCGACTCGCAGGTACAGGTGGATCGTATGAGTCGGACTGGGATGCTTCCAGATCGAGCTGTCTCGCATCATATCGGACTAACTCGTGCTAGATCGCATGATACGAACACGAGCCGCTACGATACGGTGCGAGCCAGTTGCGGTTCGGCTCGAGTCGGTGCGATCCAACTCGATAAAGTGTGATACACTCTCTTTAGTCTAGTGTACTTTGTTTTGTTAATTGAGATTTGACGTTTCTAACTTTCTATGATATGTAGTATACCATTTTTCTTTTGGAAAGTAAGATCCGTAGACTAAATTCCTCTCAATTAGGATCATGGACTAATTTCTTTCCAAATTTAAATATATTAAATTGGAGTATTTTTCTTAAATGCGACTTATAATAATTCACTGTAACGATGCACGTGAAGTACGATGTTTATAATTAGATAACAATTAAAAAAAAGATATTTGCCAAAAATAACTACCCTGCGTTGACTTGAATCGGCCCGACTCGTGCGAGTCGGCCCGAGTCGGATCGAGTCCGACTTGTATCTGGCCGAACCCGATCCAGATCCACGAGTCGGCAATCCTTGCTTGAAGGTGGATTCATCGAACTCCAATTTACTGCTAAGATATTCTTCAGCTGCCCCCTATGGCTCCAAATAATTATTAAACACTACAAATATTATCTATTTGAGTAAGAAACTAAAGGAGAAGTAGGAATCTAAGACCTTGCATGAAAGGAGATTCAGCGAAGTTCGAGTTGTTATTGAGATATTGTTGAGCTGCCCTAAATATGATGTCTTCTACTACTAGGAACTACAAATGTTACGGTAAAGTTAAAGAAATCAAAGGAGGAGCAATATCACCCTTCCTGAGAGGAGATTGATCGAAGACTGGGTTGCTACTGAGATATTATCGAGTTGCCTCTAGTTTGATGCCTCTTACTAACTAGGAACTACGAATCTTATTATGTTAAAGTTAGAAGTCGAATAAGGAATCAGAATGTATCACTTTGCCTGAAATGATATTCATCAAAATCAAATTTGCTACTGAGATATTGTCGAATTGTCCCAATTGAAGCCTTCTACTTAATAGGAACTACAAATCATGTGTTTAAGTTGGAAACCAAAGGAGGAGTATGAATATATCACCTTATATAATAGGAGATTCATCCAAGTCCGAGTTGTCATTATGATATTGCCGACCCGCCTCTATTTGCGGCCTCCAATTTACTAGGGACTACAATCTTATGTTAAAGTTAGAAACCAAAGGAGAAGCAAGAACATATCACCTTACTTAAAAGGAGACATCAAAATACGAACTATTGCTAAGATATTGTCAAGCTAGGACTTTACCATTGAAGCACACTAATATGCTCGAATTCATGAGCTACATAAAGATGGTTATACAGTTGGTAGATCTGTTTACCAAATCAGGCATACTCGTACGAGTCAACTGATATCTAGACAATCCTTAGTCGCTGGTACAGGTGGTTCGTATCAGTCGGGCTGGGACGCTACCGGATCGAGCTGTCTCGCATCGTATCAGAATAACTCGTACCGGATCATACGATACGAACACGAGTCACTGCGATCCGGTGCGAGCCAATTACGGTTCGGCTAGAGTCGGTGCGATCCAACTCGATAAAGTGTGATCCACACTCTTTAGCCTAAGTGTACTTTATTTTGTTAATTGAGATTTGACGTTTCTAACTTTCTATGATATGTGGTATACCATTTTCCTTTAGCAAACTAAGATCCCTAGACTAAATTCCTCTCAATTATGGTCCAAGACTAAATTTTTTACAAATGCAAATCTATTAAATTGAAGCATTTTTCTTAATGTGACTTATAATCATTCACGGTAACGATGGATGTGAAGTATGATGTTTATAATAAGATAACAATTCAAAAAAAAAAAAAAAGAGATTTGTCAAAAAAACTAGCCTGCATTGACTTGAATCGGCCCGACTCGTGCGAGTTGGCCTGAGTCAAATCAAGTCCGACTCGTATATGGCCGAACCTGATCCGATCCGGAACTATGAGTCGGCAAACCATACTTGAAAGTAGATTCATCGAACTCCAATTTGCTGCTAAGATATTCTTGAGTTGCCCCCTATGGCTTCAACTAATTATTAAAGACTACAAATATTATCTATTGAGTTAGAAAGTAAAGGAGAAGTAGGAATCTAAGACCTTGCATGAAAGGAGATTCATCAAAGTTCAAGTTGTTATTGAGATATTGTTGAGCTGCCCCAAATATGATGTCATCTACTTACTAGGAGCTACAAATCTTACGGTAAAGTTAAAGAAATCAAAGGAGGAGCAATATCACCTTTCCTGAGAGGAGATTCATCGAAGTCTGAGTTGCTGCTGAGATACTATCGAGTTGCCTCCAGTTTGATGCCTCTTACTAACTAGGAACTACGAATCATATTATGTTAAAGTTAGAAGCCGAATAAGGAGTAGGAATGTATCACTTTAACTGAAATGATATTCATCAAAATCAAAGTTGCTTTTGAGATATTGTTGAATTGTCCCAATTGCGGCCTTCTACTTATTAGGAACTATGAATCATATGTTCAAGTTGGAAACCAAAGGAGAAGCATGAATGTATCACCTTACATGATAGGAGATTCATCCAACTCAGAGTTGTCGCTAAGATATTGTGGACCTGCCTCCATTTGATGCCTCCAACTTACTAGGAACTACGATCTTATGTTAAAGTTAGAAACCAAAGGAGAAGCAAGAACATATCACCTTACTTAAAAGGAGATACATCAAAATCCGAACTGCTGCTAAGATATTGTCGAGCTACCCCCCACTTTGATGCCTCCAGCTACCTTCTAAAAACTGCAAATCTCACATATGTTAAAAATAGAAACCAGAAGAGGAGAGGGCATGTATTACCATACCTAAATGGAGATTCATTGAAGTTCGAGTTGATACAAAGATAATGCCAAATTACCCCCAATTTGAGGCCTTCTACTTACTTGGAACTTCAAACCTGTTGGTAAAGTTAGAAATCGAAAGAGAAGTATGAATGTATCACCTTTCCTGGTTGAAGATTTTTTCGAAGTCCAAGGTATTGTTGAGATATTATTAAGTTTTCATGTATTTGATGCCTCCAACTATGTACTAAGAACTATAAATCGTACATAGGTTAAAGTTATTTGATGCTTCTCCTCCCTAAGAAAGATATAGAGGGATTAGTTACAAAATGAGGCTACTGTATTCTATATTTAGAATATCAATTGCTAACGTTGTTAAACATAGAATATCAATTACCTATATTGTTAAACTATCACTCTACTCTTGTATTATAATTTTAGTCAAAGAATTACTCATACCTTATCAAAAGGCCACCTTGCATCATCCGTTACCTCAAATGTACTTTGTTTTTCATTTTCAAACATAATAAACTAACTTAAGCATTGAATAAACCCCTTTCCTTAATCTTTCCTTCCTCTCCTAACCTCTTTCTTTCCTTGTCTCATCTAGGTATTCTCATGAATTCAACTTCTCGATCAACAATAAAAAAATCATATACTTCGCTTTAGGTCATTGTAAAATCATACATTTCATTTTTAGTCGACTTATCTAGGTATTTATTTATTTAAATTATGATATTACTTAGCAAATGCAAACTTAAGAACACATTGGCTCTACTCGGAGATTTGTACCCTATTTTCTTATAAGACCGCATACTAGGATACATCGAAAAAACACATACAAGGGTCAACTAATGTGGTATAACTTCTATCGTAAATCAATTGATCAGTAAACCTAATGTGCAAACTTAGTGCACAGTCCCGAGAAACACTAGAGCTTTACCCTCGAGAAATCATAAAGAGTTTACTACTCATACAGTGTGAATACTAGGAAGTAAGTTAATTATGGCTTCAAAAGGTTTCCATAATAAGAGTATTTGAATAACATGAGATCCAGTGTTCATCATTTGAAGGCAATCATTCTTTCAGAAGGATAACATTTATTAAGCAGTCCTTTATGTGGCTCAGTTTGCTCAGGACTTTCTCTGCATCTTGTTAATTCTTAACTCGTATATGTATGCCATTTAACGTCACCAGTCCTAGAATGTAAAGACATGAAAAGAATAATTTTAATATAGCAAACTTATGCATTATATATTCTAGGCCTACAATATTAATTCCCTATATTGCTAAACTATCAGTATACTTTTTCGTTTAAATTTGAATAAAACAAACTACCCACTCTAGTCTATTAAATTGATAAGATAATTCCTTGGTCTTATAACTAATCAAAAACTCAAAACCAAACGTGCAAAAATGCATCACGTTACCAGAAAGGAGGAGATTCATCAAAGTCCAAGTTGCTACTGAGATTTTGCCGAGCTGCCCCCAATTTAATGGCCCCAACTACTTCCTAAAAAATGCAAATCTTATCTATGTTAAAGAAACCAAGGGCACAACAATGTGTCACCTTACCTGAAAGGAGATTCATTGAAGTCAGGGTAGATAATGAGATATTGTCGAGCAACCACGATTTGATGCCTCCAACTACTAACTAAAGTTAGAAACCTGAGGAGTAAGAATGTATCACCTTACCTGAAAGGAGATTCTTCGAAGTCTGAGTTGCTATTGAGATATTGTCGAGCTCCCCCCAAATTGATGCCTCCTACTAGGACTACAGATCTTATGCTAAAAAGAGCATGAATGTAGATATCCTATGCAAAACTACAAATCTTAACTCCCATGCATATGCCATTTATCGTCACTATAGTCCTAGCATGTAAAGACTTGAGAATTATAATTTTAATATGGTAAACTTATATGTATCCTATGCAAAACACAATCAACATTATATGCGTTATATATGCTAGGTCCACAATATTAATTTCCCACATTGTTAAGCTATTACTCTACATTTTCGATTAAATTTGAAACAAACACTCTAACTATTCTAGTTTATTAAAAAATTAACATCTAAACTGATAAGATAATTCCTTGGTCTTATAACTAATCAATAACTCAAAACCAAAGGAGCAAAACTGTATCACCTATCTAAAAGGAGGAGATTCATCGAAGTCTGAGTTACTGTTGAGATTTTGCCTAGGATGATTCCACAGGGTAGACAAGAGTACTATAGCATGGCACTATAACGGGGTACTATAGTAGCACTGTAACGCGGCATTGTAGTGCGATATTATAGCACAGTTTTATAGTAGGAAGAAAGATGAAAAGAAAGTTTTAATGATTGGTCCTCCTCCCTTTAGGATCACTCTGATTGTATGGACCCACAACATTATTACATGAAAAGTTTAATCATAATTTTAGGAATTTCATAGTACAATTAGACGGTAACAAGTTTGGTCAACATGTACACAATTATGATAAAAAGACATATTTGTAAATTCTAGAAAGTATAAACGCAATTATGAAAAGTTTGAGGATAACAATGTGATTGATGATTTTTAGGTCTTAAGTATAATTTTCACGGTCTCTATCTGTGACCTTAAATCGCTGAAAAGGAGTTAAAATCGGTGACAGACTAGCATGAGGGTATAAATGTAATTATAGAAAATATAGGGACTAAAATGTAAAAGTACTAAACGATACTGGTAAGGTTTCTTAGCCCTTAAGTAAGGATACTGGTAAAGGATAATGGTAAAGTAACCTAGCCTTTAAGGAAGGCACACATGTCACCAACCTAAGTAGGACACTTGTCATAAATCTAAGTAGGACACTTGTCACCAATCTAGGTGATCCTTATCCAAGAGGGACACATGTCCCAAATCTAGATAGGGACACTTGTCCAAAATCTAGCTAATCCTTATCTAGAAAGGGAACACTTGTCCCAATCTTAGGCTAGGCCATCTCCTATAAATAGGAGGATAGCCCCTTCCCTTCCTCCCCACCTTCCCCTTCTTCCTCCTTGCCCATGTCCAATTAAGAGAGAGAGAGAGAAAGAGGGAGAAGAGTGAGGGAGAAGTGAGCTTCTGCCGTGAAGAAGGTTCTTAGCACCAGTTCGAGACGTCTTAGAGGGCGGCGCGAGGAGGATCTTTAGGAGGTTGTTAAGTACATAGCATGAAGCAAGAGGCAAGTGATGACTAACCCCGACTCTGTAGATATTTTTTTGTAGAAAATTCTATTTTCAATACTATTTTCCTACTTACTATAAGTATGAAGATCTACATGAGATGTTTAAGATGATATTTATGAGTATGTGCATATGTTAGGTAACACAGTTGCATATGTTTAGACACGTCACATGCATGTGTTAAAAATGATTAATCGACTATTACGGACAGTGCCATCGTAAGGAGGGTTTGTGGGCCGACTTTCCAAGCATTCACGAGGAAGGTCAAAACCCGTGGACATCGAGTATAAATGGTAGGAGCCACCTGGGAAGAACTCCAAAGTTAAGTGTGCTCAGTTGAGAGAAGTTTTAGGATGTACGACCTACCTGCGAAGTCTACCAATTAGCACAATTAACTGATTGGATCGTTACATTGTTGTTCAAACTCTCTCTCTTTTTTATTCATTTGGGCAGCAAGTTTACAATGTAACAAGGACAAAAATATCCCTCATAATAAGGGCTAAAGAGACAAATAATAAAAGACACTAGCTACCCTCAAAATACTTAACACAAGAAAGAAAATATAAAAGGACTAGAATGCCCTCTCACTTATGACTGTGACTCCAGAATGTATCCCTATCCTAAAAGGAGATTCATCAAAGTCCAAGTTGTTGTTGAGATATTATTGAACTATTCAATTTGTGCCTTCTGCTTACTAGGGACTACAAATCTTATATTAAAGTTGGAAACTGAAGAAAGAGAAAGAATGAATCACCTTACGTGAAGGGAGATTCATCGAAGTCCAAGTTGTTGTTGATATATTGTTATGTTGCCCTCAATTTTATGCCTACCACTTACTAGGAATTACAAATCATATGCTAAAGTTAGAAATCGAAGGAGGAGGAGGAATGTATCACCTTACCTAAAAGGAGATCCCTCGAAATTTGAGTTGCTGCTGAGATATTGCTGAGTTACCCCCAATTTGATGCCAACAACTACTTACTAAAAAATGCAAATCTTATCTATGTTAAAGATAGAAATTAAAGGAAGAGAAGGAATGTATCACTTTACTTGAAAAGAAATTCATCGATGTTCGGGTTGCTCCTGAGATATTGTTGAATTGCCTTCAATTTAAGAACTTCTACTTACCAGGGACTACAAATCTTATGGTAAAATTAGACACCGAACTAAGAACATGAATCTATCAGCTTATATAATAGGAGATTCATCGAAGTCCCAACTAGTGCTGAGATATTATTGAGTTGCCCTCAATTTGATGCTTCCAACCACGTACTAAGAACTACAAATATTGATGTTAAAGTTAGAAACATTGACGTCTCTCCCTAAACAAAACCATAGTGGACTTAATCACAGAATGAGGCTATTGTATTCTAAACTTAAAATATCAATTGTCCATATTGTTAAACTATCACTCTACTCTATTAAAATTACATTTAAAGACTTGATCAGACTTCAAGTAAGGCAACCTTGTATTATGAACTATTACTTCAAATATATTTTGTTTTTCATCTTGAACCAAATAATATACTAGTAGCAATTTGTGTTTTAATATTCTCTATATTTTGATGATAACACACTATGAAAACGTCAGGACTTTGTTTCTATGAGTGAGAAAAATCTCTTTGTTTCATTAGTTTAGTTGCTGACAATTTCTATCATAAGTTGTGTAAGCTCTATGATTTAATCACTTTCCGAGTTCCCTAACTCTTACAATTAAAGAGCTAACTAAAACTTCGATTAAAGAGCTAACTCTCTCTCTCTCTCTTTCTCTCCACTCTCTCTCTCTAAAACGTGGGCAAGGAGGAAGGAGAAGAGATGGGGAGATGAAAGGGGCTACCCCCTATTTATAGGGATGGTCATGGCCTAGAATGGGGACAAGTGTCCCTTCTAAGATCCTTTAGATGTGGGACATGTGTCCCTTTAGGATAGGGATTGCTTGGATGGTGACAAGTGGCATGGTGAGGTGGCATGGGTTTCTTGGGGGCCAAGCTACCTTACCGATATCCTTTACTAGTATCCTTAACCTTTAGCAGTATCCTTTAGCACTTTTACATTTAAGTCCCTATATCTTTCGTAATTGGCTTCATACCGTCATTCAGCACTTTCTTCCCCGAATTTAACTTCTTTTCGGTGATTTGAGTACACTACTAGAAGCCTTACGAATTACACTTAAGATCTTATGAAAATTATCTATTACATTACAGGACATGAACTTTTCAAAAGTGCGTTTATACTTTTTATCGTATTTACGTATATGCTCTTTTTCATAATTGTTTAATTGTTGGTAAAACTTATTATCATTCAATGGTCCCATAAATTTCCTAAAACTGTAAGTAAATTTTTCATGTAGGTATAATTTTGTAGGTCCTTACATCCTCTCCCCCTTAAACAAAATTCATCCTCGAATTTTAAATCTAACTGAATAAATTGCTAGATATGGTGAGGATCTTACCGAAAAGATGTGGATACTTGCTCCTCATTTCTTCTTCCATTTCCTATGTAGCTTCTTCTGTTAACTGGTTTCTCCATAAAACTTTCACATCCATTTCCCATGTAGCTTCTTCTGTTAACTGGTTTCTCCATAAAACTTTCACTAAAGGAATTGTCTTATTTCTAAGCTCCTTTGTCTTGAAGTCCAAAATTTGCACAGGTTGTTCTTCATAGCTCAGATTTGGCGGGATCTGAAGCTCGCCATAGTTTATGACATGAGATGAAGATACTTCTTGAGTATGGAGACATGGAAAGTATTGTGAACCCCTTCCAAGGCAGGTGGTAAGGCTAACTGATATGCTGCATCTCCAACCTTATGCAAGATTTCAAACGGACCAATATAGCGGGGTGCCAGCTTGCATTTTCCAAATTTGACCACTCCTTTTGATGGGGAAACCTTCAGGAAAACATGATCTCCGACTTCAAAAGAAACATCTTTTCTTCTCCGATCAGCATAACTCTTTTGTCGATTCTGTGCAGCTATCAATCTTTGACGGATAAGTTGGATGTTCTCCGTACTGGCCTGTATAATATCTGGGCCTATCATTTGTCTTTCTCCAGACTCTTCCCAACATATAGGTGATCTGCAGGGTCTCCCATATAGAGCTTCAAAAGGGGCCATTTTAATACTCGCATGGAAGCTATTGTTATAGGCAAACTCGACCAACGGTAAGTTTTTATCCCAATCTCCTTTCCAATCCAGACTACATGCTCTAAGCATATCTTCTAGTGTCTGGATAGTTCTTTCCGTTGGTCTGAGGATGAAAAGCAGTACTGAATTTTAATTGAGTGTCTAAAGCTTCCTGAAGACTCTTCTATATTCTAGAGGTAAATCTAAAGTCTCTATTGGAGATAATTGACTTGGAAACCCCATGTAATTTTATGATGTTGTCTATATACAACTTGATCAAACTTTCTACTGATTGTCAAATCTTAATTGGCAAGAAATGGGCATATTTTGTAAATCTATCTACAATTACACAGATGGCATCATGTCCTCGTGTTGTTCGGGGAAGACCTACGATAAAGTCCATGGTAATATGTTCTCATTTCCACTCTGGAATTTCTATCTTTTGTGAAAGTCCAGAGGGCCTCTGATGTTCTACCTTAACCTGTTGACAGACTACGCATTTAGAAACAAAATCAGCAATATCTTTCTTTATACCTGGCCACCAGAAAGTACGTTTCATGTCTTGGAACATCTTGGTACTGCCAGGATGAATGGTGAACTTTGACTTGTGAGCTTCTGTCAAAAGTTTCTTTCTTAATTCTCGGTCCTCTGGGACACATAATCTGCCTTGAAAATATATAACCCCACGATCATTTGTCTTAAATCCAGGCTTATCAGTCAGTTCTTTCAACTTAGGATCATTTTGCTGAGCTTCAGAAATCCTTTCCATAATGGTAGATGGGATAGATAACTGAGATAAGGAAGGAACAACTTCCTCAATCATCTTCCAATCTCTGATCATCATCAACCGCTTCCTGCTGAGAGCATCGGCTACAATATTTGCCTTGCTTGGGTGATAATTCAATTCAAAATCATAATCTTTTAAGAATTCTATCCAACGCCTTTGTCTAAGATTGAGCTCCTTCTGAGAGAAAATATATTTAAGAGTATGATGGTCTGTAAAGACTTGAAATTGCGCTCCATATAAATAATGCCTCCATATTTTGAGTGTATGAACTACTGTTGTTAATTCAAGATCATGGGTAGGATAATTTAGCCTATGATCCTTTAATTGGCGGGATGCATAAGCAATTACCCTACCATGCTGTATGAGCACACAACCAATACCTTGTCTTGAGGCATCAGTATAGATGACAAAACCTTCGGTTCCACTAAGTAGGGCAAGGATTGGAGCTGTCGTCAATCTTTTCTTTAATTCTTAGAAACTCCTTTCACATTCTTCGGTCCACAAAAATCTCACCCCTTTTCGTGTTAGTTTAGTAAGAGGGGCTGTTAGAGTAACAAACCCTTCTATAAAGTGTCGGTAGTATCCCGCTAGACCCAGAAAACTCCGAACTTCAATTGGGGTCTTGGCTGCTTCCCAATTAAGTACAGCTTGAATCTTGGCCGAATCAACAGCTACACCTTCCTTAGAAATAATATAGTTTGTGACATCTGAGAGTTTCCATAATAATCTTCAGGTGTTCCATATGTGCTTCCTCAGTATGAGAATACATCAGGACATCATCTATGAATACTACTACAAAATGATCTAAGTATGGTTTGAATACGTGGTTCATTAAATCCATAAAAGCTGCAGGGGCATTGATTAAACCAAAAGTCATGACTAGAAATTCATAGTGTCCGTACCTGGTTCGAACTGTTGTTTTGGGAATATCTTCTTTTTTAATCCTTAATTGATGATATCCTGATTGAAGATCTATCTTTGAAAAGACAGTGGCTCCTTGTAATTGATCAAATAGATCATCAATTCGCGATAGTGGATACCGATTCTTGATAGTAACTTGATTCAGCTTCCGATAATCCACACAGAGCCGTAGAGATCCATCCTTCTTCCGAACAAATAAAACAGGAGCACCCCATGGAGACACACTAGGGTGAATAAATTCCTTGTCTAATAGTTCTTGAAGCTGCTTCTTTAATTCTACCAACTCAGCAGGTGCCATACGATAGGGAACCTTAGAAATGGGTACTGTGCCTAGGAGAAGCTCAATTGAGAATTTGATCTCCCTTACTGGCGGTAGGCCTGACAATTCATCAGGAAAGACATCTGGATATTCTCTAACTACTTCAATATCAGAGATAGGGAGGACTTCCTTTTCTTTTGGGATAGAAATTACACTGACTAGGTAAGCAGTACAACCCTTGTCAATGCAGTGTTGTGCCTTAAGTGTTGAGATGATTTGTTTTCCAAGTTTTGGGAGTTTAAGAGAGAACCCTTCTTCCCCTGGGATTCTAAAAAGAATCTTTTTCCGTCGGCAATCTAGCATAGCATGATGTTGTTCTAACCAATCCATCCATAGTATGACGTCAAAGTCTTTCATCTTAAGCACATGTAATTGTGTGGAGAGTCGTCTACCTTCAATCTCTATTTTAAGAGAGGTAATGCACTTTTGGGATTGGAGAACTCCCCCAAGCGTGAAAACAGTCATAAGGACTGGAGTTTCAACTAAATCTATCTTATCAGATAATGACTGTATAAATTCTTCTGAAATGAAAGAATGCGTAGCACCAATATCAAAAAGAACTCGAGCATAAGTATCGGCTATAAGAACCGTACCTTCACTGAGGTTCTCAATAGCCCCCATATCTTCCCGAGTGAAGGCAAAAACACGAGCTGGCGTTCGTGATTTGGCAGGAGTTGTTGACTGCACTGATGCTGGTGCTAGCATAGGAGCGTTTATAACCTTGGGACAGTTCTTCATAATATGTCTGGTCTCCCCACAACCAAAACATTGACCGGATCCCTGCAGACATTCAATACCTTCGTATCTTTTTCCACATTTCTGACACAGAAGGTAAGAGGGAATTCAAGCAGATGGAGTAACAGTCATTACTGGCATCTTTGGGGACTCAGTCTTCCTCTTCTTGGGCATAGATGATGATGCTTGCCTCTGTATAGAGGAAGATGCATGTCTCTTGAGATTTACCTTACATTCTTTTAAATAAATCCCGTGTTTAGCTTCTTGCCTATACGCAGCTTCAACCACCTCTTCCATGGAGCTAAATTTGTGTGCAACTAGCTTGGTGCGTAATATGGGTTTTAGCCCCATAAGAAATTTTTGGAGTTTCAAACGTTCATCAAGGCACATGTGAGGTGCGAATTTTGCCAACTCAGAAAATCTGGCTTCATACTCCATGACTGACATAGTGCCTTGGGTCAGGGGTAGAAACTCCTGCATCATTTTATCTTGGATATGTTGTGGAAAGAACTTAGCCCTGAAGGTTGTCAAAAATTCTTCCCACATTACCTCTCCTCTTCTTGTTAAAGAGAGGGCCTACAGTTGCAGGAGGTTGTCGTGTGTAACTTATAAGGGGTTGGTACCTTGCTATTAGTAGAAATCCCAAGTGGTTTCTTGAAGACTATAGTGTAAGGACTGAGGTTTCGAGTTAAGCTATCAGGACGGTTTTTTGGCGTCGAACCCCTTGGTTTGGGCCCTCGTGGGCCTGGGGGACGCGATTTCGGAGCTATGCGGGGGTGCCATGTGGGCGAGTGTTGGGGCGCGGGTGTACGGCTCCGGTCTGATCGTCTGAATAGCTTCGGCCATGCAAGACGCCATTCAGAGATCTACTAGTGTACGACCCCCGTCATGTCGCCTGAATGACGTCTTCCTAGAACAACGAGATTTAGGCTCGTTTTGTTTGACGTCTGAGCCTTCCCTCCTTTCTCTCATTCTCTCTCTCTCTCTTCCTCTCTCTGAATCCCTCCGACCCTCTCCTTCCCTCCCTCTTTCCATTCTTCCTTTTCCTCCACTCCAAACCCACCCTACATCTCACCACTACCACCATCATCTCCTCCGCGACACCTTGCTCTCTGGACAGTGGCCGACGTCTCGTTGGAGTGACGGCGTCCAGACGGTACCGGCGGCGGTTCGTGGCGTGACGGTTCGGCAGCTAGAAGCAAGGAGGAGTTTAAGTAACTGGTAGGGTAGAAAGCATGTTTTAAGGGACTTTTTAATAAAAATAAGTATTTTTATGAAATGAATTTTGGGTGTTAAATTGGTTATTAGATTTTTCCCCTTGTCTCTTTCACGTTTTTGTGTGTTTTAGGAAAGAAGAGGGACCCCAGTTTTGGCTCCGTGGAGGCCGGAGGATCCTCGATTTCAAGCGTTAAATGGCGTTGAGACCAGGTGACGCTCTTTAGAATAGTGTCGACTATGGCCGTCGTAATTTACGGCCCATTTTCTCGCACCTCGAGGCCAGTGGGCGGATAAAGAGGTGAATAGCGTTGCCCATGGGCGACGCCATTCAGGCCAGTATCCCTTGGATCCCAGTGCCGCAGAACTCATAATCTGTTTAAAGGTCATGAATGACGTCGGCCACGGGCGATGCCATTCAGGACAGAACCTCATTAATTCATGAAATTAACATGTGTTTTCTTTGTTAGATTGGTTAAATGCATGCTTGAAATCGTACATCAAGGCCGATGATTTCGACGTGATCGGATCGCATTGTGTTGCGTTTTGTGCAATCGTAGACCTAGAGTGACATTTGTTAGTGCTTGACATCCTATGTCGGTGTGGGAGTGACATAGTGCCAATGTGGAAGTGGTAGGGTGACGTCTAGTGAGAGAGGGTCACCTGGTGTATCTCGGGGTACAGCTAATACTGGAGTGGGAGTGGTACACTTCGGAGTGTCACTCGTGGCTGGGAGGAGACAGAACCACCTAGAGCTAAACAGGCCGGAGTAGCCAACGCTATCTAAGGAGTTGTTTCGTCCCAGCGGGTCGATGTTTTTCGCGTTCGACTGCATGGTTTGTGTGCTTAGCCGAGACGTTGGTTGTGGACTCCGTGGTAGAATGGTTTCAGAATTGTGCCTGTTGCATTTACAAATACATGTCTTTTATATCGGAATTTGGGAATTTTTGGGAGTTGTGTTTACTGCTTTATTTTATGCCTTTATCTAGTCTTGTTGCACTGTGGTTGCGTGTATGGGTGGTAGGGATCGGAGGATTCCTACTGAGTCCATTTCAGTGTGACTCACCCCTGCGGTTTTCAGGTAAGAGTTCCCGGCAAACAATAGCGTAGTGGGGTCTCGTCTCGAGTTGCATGTCAACAACCATCGTTTCAGGGTATACCCCAATGTAGTTGTTATTTCCTTTACAGGCCTGTACGTTTAATTTTTTTTTTTCAGTTAGAATATATAATTATTTGTTGAGTCGAGTCGAATTTTAATAATTTTTAATTCATGTATTTCCTTTACAATTCGATGTGTTGTAGATTGTTTAGTTTGGTTTATCATTTATTTTCCAGACTTATCGAGATCCTAGCTTGGCTCCACATTTTAATGATTCGGTACTCATTTAGTAATCGGATCCCCGATTATGGCTTTAGCCGGACTCGCTGAGTTGAAGGTACAGTTATAGGATTTACTGGATAAGGGTTTTATCCATCTCAGCACTTCTCCGTGGGGTGCTCCAATTCTATTTAGGAAGAAGGATGATTCCTTAAGGTTATGTATCGATTATAGACAGTTGAACCAAGTAACAATAAAGAATAAGTACCTACTTCCGAGGATCGATGATCTGATTATAGACAGTCTGCTAAGGTATTCTCGAAGATTGACTTGAGGTCAGGGTATTACCAGATGAGGATCCGTGAGGCTGATGTGAGTAAGACAACTTTCGGGACTCGATATGGATGTTATGAATTTTTGGTTATGCCTTTCAGCTTGACCATTGCCTTGGCAGCTTTCATGGATTTAATGAATCAGGTTTTTAAGGCCTATCTAGATCAATTTGTGGTAGTATTTGTGGATGATATTATAGTGTATTCTTCTTCTGAGGAAAAGCATGCCACGGATCTTCAGGTAGTGTTGCAAGTTCTGAGAGAGCACCAGCTCTATGCTAAGTTTAGTAAGTGTGAATTCTGGCTAGATAAGGTGCACTTCCTAAGGCATGTCATTTTTTGTAATGGTATTTCAGTAGATCCAGCCAAAATTGAGGCAATGATGGATTGGGGAAGACCGACGACTGTGACTAAGATCGGGAGCTTCCTAGGGTTGGCACGGTATTACAGGCGGTTTGTCCAGGATTTTTCTTTTATAGCGGCCCCCTTGTCGAGGTTGACACATAAGGGAGTTTGTTTCGCGTAGACCAAAGAATGCGAGCAGACTTTTGCTGAGTTGAAAACTCATCTCACTTCAGCTCTAGTCTGGTGCTTCCGTCGGGTTCAGGTGGATTTGTGGTGTACTCGGATGCATCCCGTCGAGGTTTGGGTGTAGTCTTGATGCAAGATGGTAGGGTTGTGACTTATGCTTCTAGGCAACTGAAGAAGCATGAGGAGAATTATCCCACTCACGACTTGAAGCTGGCGGCTGTTGTGTTTGCACTAATGATCTGGCGGCACTATTTATACGGGGAGAAGTTTCAGGTTTTCACTGATCACAAGAGTCTGAAGTATGTATTCACGCAGAAGGACCTGAACTTGAGGCAGCGCAGGTGGATGGAGTTTATCAAAGATTATGATCTCGACCTTTCCTACTACCCAAGCAAGGCGAACTTGGTGGCGGACGCTTTGAGTCAGAAGATGGTCATGTCATATCTCATGATTCGGTAGTGGAGATTGTATGAGCAAGTTGTGGAATCTTCCTTTAGAATTCCCCGAGAGGCTGATAGAGCCGTGTTGGCCAGCTTGACTATGAGGCCAGCGGTGTACCATTATGTGATCGAGGCTCAGAGGATGGACATAGAGTTACCGCAGATTCTCCAGATATCAGAGGTGGAGTTGTGGGATGACGGCACAGTCAGATTTAGAGGCAGACTCTATGTTCCAGCAGAGGAAGAGGTGCGCAGGAATGTCCTAAATGAGGCGTACCATTCTAGATATGTAGTGCATCCTGAAATGACTAAGTTGTATCATTGTTTGAGAAGACGCTTTTGGTGGCCTGGCATGAAGAAGGACGTGGCTGAGTATGTGGCAAGGTGCCTGACTTGTCAGCAGGTTAAGGCAGAACATCAGAGACCAGGAAGGTTGTTGCAGCCATTACCGATCTCGGAATGGAAATTAGAACACGTGACTATGGACCTTGTAATGGGACTGCCCGTGTCACTCGGCAGGAGAGACGCGATCTGGGTCATTGTTGATCGATTGACCAAGTCCGCGCACTTTCTAACTATTAGGAAGGACTGGACAGTCGGTACGTTGGCTAGGTTATTTGTGGACATGATCATCTCTCTACACGGGGTGCCCTTATCCATTGTATCAGATCGGGATCCGAGATTCACTTCTAGATTTTGGAGGAGTTTTCAAAAGGCATTGGGTACGCAGTTAGCCTTCAGCTAGACTTACCATCCCAAGACTGATGGACAGTCGAAAGGACCATTCAGACCTTAGAGGATATGTTGATGGCTTGTTGCTTAGATTGGGGAGGTTCTTGGGAGCAACACTTGTCTACGGTGGAGTTGGCTTACAACAACAATTATCATTCTAGTATCGGAATAGCGCCGTATGAGGCATTGTACGGGCAGCCGTGTCGATCTCCTGTGAATTGGTCTAAGATTGGTGAAAGGCAGATGGCAGGACCAAAGATGATACAACAGTGCGCATAGGTTGCCAGAGTAGTGCAACAGAGGTTGACTGCAGCTCAATGCAGGCAGAAGAGTTATGCAGATATTCGCAGGAGACCGCTTGAGTTTGAGGTTGGGGACTACGTGTTTCTCCGAGTCTCACCCTCTAAGGGTGTGATGAGATTTGGGAAGCGAGGTAAGCTGAATTCTCAGTATATCGGGCATTTTCCCATTCTTTCACGAATTGGGGAAACGACATATCAGCTAGCCTTGCCACACAGTCTTACAGGAGTCCACAATGTGTTCCATGTTTCAATGTTGAGGAAGTATGTCCAAGATCCATCTCATGTCTTGGACTTTCAGAGTTGGAAGTCGCTAAGGATTTGTCCTTTCCAAAGTACCCAATGCGTATTGAGGATCGTAGAGAGTAGATCCTTCGGAACAAGGTTGTTCCTCTAGTCAAAGTAATTTAGCAGCATCGCTCCAGAGGCGAGGTGACCTGTGAGCAAGAGGACGAGATGCGGGAACAATTTTCCTACCTTTTCTTGTAAGTTCTTTCTTTTGCCTGTGCTATCTTGTCGTTGATGCTAATTCTGTTGTGGTAATTTCGGGGACGAAATTCTTGTAAGGGGGGGTGAATGTAAGGACTGAGGTTTCGGATCTAGTTGTTAGGTCGGTTCGATGTCGGACCCCTCGGTTTGGGCCCTTGGGACCTGGAGCATGGGCTCTTTAAGGGGACACGATTTAGGAGCCATGCGGGGGTGCTACGTGGGCCAACGTTGGGGTGCGAGTGTACGGTCCCGATCTGATCGTCTGAATGGCATCGACCATATAAGACGCCATTCAGAGATCTGCCAGTGTACGACACGTGTCCTGTCGTCTGAATGGTGTCTTCCTAGAACGATGAGATTTAAGGCTAGTTCTATTTGAAGCCCGAGCCTTTCCTCCTTTCTCGCATTCTCTCTCTCTCCGCATCCCTCTAACCCTCTCCTTCCCTCCTCCTTTTCATTCTTCCTCTTCCTCCACTCCAAACCCCCCTACCTCTCACCACTACCACCATCATCTCCTCCGAGGCACCTTACTCTCAGGACAGCAGCCGACGTCCCGGTGGAGTGACGGTGTCCACGATAGTACCGGTAGCGGCTTGTGGTGCGGCGGTTCGGTGGCAAGGAGCAAAGAGTTCAAGCTAAAACGGTAAGGTGACGATTTTTGTTGTGTTTTGTTTAAAACCATGATTTTTCCGCTTTGAAGCATGCGATGTGTGCGGATATTTTCGGGTAGAAAGCATATTTTAAGGGGTTTTTAATAAAAATAGCCATTTTTATGAAATAGGATTTTAGGTGATGAATTGATTATTGGACTTCTTCCCTTGTCTCCTTTGCGTTTTTTAGTGCTTTGGGGGAGAAGAGGAGCCCTCGGTTTGGCTCGGTGGAATGCAATTTCGGGCGTAAAAGGTATCCACTCAGGCCGACGCTATGTAAGATAGGCATTGACCTGAGCCGACGTGATTTACGACCCATTTATCTAGTTCTTGAGGCTTGTTTCATATCGGAATTTGATAATCTTTGGGAGTTGTGTTTACTGCTTTATTTTAATTGCCTATATATAGTCTTGTTGCATTATGGTTGCGTGTGTGAGTGGTAGGGATCGGAGGACGTTGTGACTCACCCCTGTGATTTTCAGGTGAGGGTTCCCGGCAGACGTAGCGTGGAGGGGTCTCGTCTCGGGTTGCGCGCCAATAGCCATCGTTCTGGGTTGTTATTTCCTTTTCAGGTTTGTAGCTTAATTATTCTTTTTTAGTTTGAATATGTAATTATTTGCTGAGTCGAGTCGAATTGTAATAATTTTTAATTCCTGCACTTCCTTTACAATTCGATGTGTGTGCATTGTTTAGCTTAATTTATCATTTATTTCCCAGACTTATCGAGATCATGGCTTGGTTCCAAATTTTAATGATTCGGTACCCATTTAGTAATCGGATCCCCGATTATAGGGCAACAGGTCGTTACAATTAGTGCATCTACATGGCCTACAGAAACATAAAGTAGACACTGAAGAATGAAGGCCTAGTTTCTCCCTTTAAGATACACAGTTTCATTCTCTATGAGAATAATCTAGTGCCTAGATACCTAAGGCATAAAGTGTCTAGTGAAGTGTACATGACCAGGATGCGACAAGGTTATGCTCAGTACTGCCAGAAGATAACAGAGCGAAGACATTGAGTCAAGATGACTCTCCAAGACTACATTGTTAGATCAAAGGCCATTGAGCAAAAGACCTGAAAGAAAGTCATAACCTTTGCTCGGATCTGTCTAGACAAATTCTTTCAGAATTATTATTATTTTTTCTATACTACACCACTGTATCTCCTCAAACACACTTTGTAAATCAATTTTGGACTCTAATATATCTATCTCATTGCATTCTCCTATCTTAGTATCTTTCTTTTATTTATTCTATGTATGTGATTATATTTTTGTATCAATGACAAAAAGGGGGAGAAATAAACTATCCAACATTCTTATATAACTGCATTTACATATAGAAGAAAATAAATTGTCCACTTGTTTCAGTTCTAACAATTTTATTTGTGTTGTTTTGTTTGTTTAGCTTTGATATTGATTTCATTTTCTTATATGATTGCAATATTTCTGGTCATGGTTTTACTTAGTAGAGATGTCATTTTCAAATAGTTTTGTCATCAACAAAAAGGGAGAGATTATCAAATAATTTGTGTTTTCATATTCCCCATATTTTAGTGATAAAACACTATGAAAATGTTAGAACTTTATTTCTATGAGAGTGAGAGTGATCTCTTTGTCTCATTAGTTTATTGACAGTTTTTGTCATAAGTTGTGTAAGCTATGTGACTTAATCGCTTTCAGAGTTCTCCAACTCTTATACTTAAGGAGCTAAGTGGAACTTTAATTAAGTTTTAGGTCGGTTTTGATATTGGATTCCTTGTTTTGGGTCTTCATGAGCTTAGTGGATGGGGTCCAAATCAAGGAATTCCGGGTCGGGTCGGGACCGGGAATCGGGACCCGGCGATCCCGACCCGATCCGATCTGGATCTGCCGAGTCGGCCGATCCAGACTCAGTCCGGCCGGTCCGACTCGGCCGGAAAAAAAAAATCAGAAAAAATCAGGAAAAATCAGAAAAAATTAAACAAAAAATCAGCAAAAATTACATACATATTATTAAATTGATGTACAATAAGAATGAATGCAATTCATGTACATCCATAAAAAACCCTAAACCCTAAACCCAAAACCCAAAACCCAAAACCCAAAACCCAAAACCCCTAAAACCCTAAACCCTAAACCCTAAACCCTAAACCCCTAAAACCCTAAACCCTAAACCCTAAACCCTAAACCCTAAAACCCTAAACCCTAAACCCTAAACCCTAAACCCTAAACCCTAAACCCTTAAACCCTTAAACCCTTAAACCCTAAACCCTAAACCCTAAACCCTAAACCCCTAAACCCTAAACCCTAAACCCTAAACCCTAAACCCCTAACCCCTAACCCCTAAACCCTAAACCCTAAACCCTAAACCCTAAACCCTAAACCCTAAACCCTAAAACCCAAAACCCAAAACCCAAAACCCAAAACCCAAAACCCAAAACCCAAAACCCTAAACCCTAAACCCTTAAACCCTTAAACCCTAAACCCTAAACCCTAAACCCTAAACCCTAAACCCTAAACCCTTAACCCTAAAACCCTAAACCCTAAACCCTAAACCCTAAACCCTAAACCCCTAAACCCTTAAACCTTAAGGGGGGGATCGGGACCGGCCCGAACCGGACCAGATCGGGTCCGGACCGGCCGATCTGGCCGGTCCGGACCCGATATGGTCCAGTTCGGGCCGATTTCGGCCGTTTTTTTTTTTTTTTTTCAAATCGGTGGGGGGAACAGTGAAATCCCCCCCGAATCGGATCGGAACCCGCCGATTCCGATCCGAATCGGCCGATTCGGATCGGAATCGGCCGATTCCGCAATCCATGGTCCAACTCGCGTCAAGTAGGCAAAAGGCACTTTTAAAAGACGTCGGCCATAGGGACGTGATTTAGGGACCATGCATGCGTAACCCATGGGCGGGCGTCGGGGTGTGTGTGTATGATCCTGGTCTTGTCGTCTAAATGGCGTCGTGCGTAGTCGACGCGATTCAGACCTCTGCCAGTGTACGACCCCCGTCTTGTCGTCTGATCGGCGTCGTTCTGGAACAATGCGATTTAGCTCGGTCAGAGTTGACGCCTCGGACAACCTCTCCTTTCTCCCTCCTTTCTCTCATTCTCTCACTCTTCTTCCTTTTCGTCTGTCCGCCACCTTCTCTTTCTCTTCCTCCTTCACCACTCCACTCCCCTCTACCACCTCTCACCACTTTCACCACCACCTCCACCACGGCTCTTCACTCTCCGGATGGCGGCTGATGTTTTGGTGGAGTAATGGCATCCATGGAGGGACCAGAGGAGGCTTGTGGTGTGGCGGTTCGGCGGCGAGAAATCACGAGGAGTTCAAGTAACTGATAGAATGACAATCCTCACATGTGTTTCGATTAATTTAGCTCGTGCATTTTTACTTATTTCTGGCTTTGGAGCATGCTATGGATGTGTGGAGACTTTGTATAGAAAAGGAACATGTTTTAGGAGGCTTTTGATTGAAATGGGCATTCTTATGAAAATGGGAGTGGCGTATTTTATTGTGATTAATGGATTCCCCATATCTCTATTTGTGTTGTTTTCATTCGATTTAGGGGATCTCGTGTTATGGCTTGATGGAGACCGAGGAGGAGTTCGATTTCGGGTGCAAAATGCATCCACTCAGGACGACGCATTTGCAAAATGCATCAGCCTGGGTTGACGCGATTTGCAGCCTATGCCCCCGGAGTCCCGAGGCCATAGACTGTACTTCCAATGAGATAGGGCATTGAATAGCGTCAACCATAGTTGACGTGATTCAAGCCAGAGCCTTATTTTCCCTACATCATAATGTGTAATTATTATACTTTATGTCAATTGGATTCTTGTATATTGTTAGACAACTTTGTTAATGCATGCTTGAAATCATACATTGAGGGCATAGATTTCCATGTGCTCATAATCGTGTTATTTTGTGATTATGCGATCGTGGACCTAGAGTGACAATTGTTAGTACTTGACACCCTGTGTCCGTATGGAAGTGACACTGGGTGTACCCCGGAATCGCATTATTTTGTGATTATTCCCTTATTTTCCCTGCATTCATAATGTGCAATTATTATACCTTATGTCAATTAGATTCTTATATATTGTTAGACAATTATTAGTGTTTGACATCTTAATTTGGTGTGGGAGTGATACGGTGGAGCGTAGGAGGCAAGAGTCACCGGATGTACCCAGGATAGTAGCCAATACCGGTGTGGGAGTGGTACACTTCGGAGTGTCACTCGTGGCTGAGAGGATCTCGATTTGGATCAGGATCAGGGTCCCAATTCGGGGACCTGATTCGATACGGAATTCCTTGCCTAGAACTAGACAAGCCGATGCAACTAGCGTGCTATTCGAGGGGTTGTTGTTCTGTCCCAGTAGGTCGGTGTTTTCCTGGTTGACTCGGCAGCTTCTTGTGTGTTTCTTATGATTAGGGGTGTGCATAATTCGGTTCAAACCGAAAAACCGAACCGAACCGAGTGATTCGGTTCGGTTCGGTTCGGTTTAGAGTCAGGTTCGGTTCGGTTCGGTTTCAGGAAGTTGTGAAACCGAACCGAACCGAAAAACCGAATAAATTGATTTTTTAAAGTAAATAGGTATTTATATTAACATTATGCATATAAATGTTTTAATATTTTAATATCATATATATATTTATGTATAAATAAATATTTTTAAAATATAATTTTAATATTAAATACATATATATACATTTAATATCAATAAAATATGAAATTTCGGTTTGAACCGAACCGAACCGAAATTTTTCGGTTCGGTTCGGTTTCAAATGTCAGCTCGGTTCGGTTCGGGTTGAAGAAATTTCCTCCAAAACCGAACCGAACCGAACCGTGCACACCCCTACTTATGATGGACGTGTAGTTTATTTATCGCTTTACTTACACATATCTTGTATATATATCCTCATTTTGTTGCGATTGTGTGTGTGGGGAGGAGGTGGGGATCGAAGGATCCCTACTGAGTCCATTCTTGCTCACTCCCTGCATTTTCAAGTAAGGGTTCTCGGTAGGCGTAGGAGTTGCAGGTTTTGTCTCGGGTTACGTACCAGCAGCCACCGTTCCGGGGTATGCCCCACGTAGTTGTACTTTTATTTCTTGTATGTAGGTAAATAATTATATAATCCAAAATTGAAAAGAAACAATTATGCCTAAATGCATAAATAAAAGTACAATTATGTCGGGGCATACCCGAGAATGATGGCTGTTGGCACATAACTCGAGACGAACTGTAATAATTTATTTCCTGCACTTTTTTACTTTACAGTTTGATCCTGTGTGGAATGCTTAGTTTAGTTCATCGTTTATTTCGGAGACTTATTTAAGATCTTGGTTTGGCTCCTAGTTTTAATGATTCGACACCCATTTAGTAATCAAATCCTCGATAATAGGGTAGCGGGTCGTTAGAATTGGTATCAGAGCACTTGGTCTGGCAAATAGGTGAATAAAAAAGTTAGTGGACCTGATATTCTATTCTGTGTATGCATGTGTGCCAGGTTTCAAATAGATCCTAAAGAATGTCACTTGATATGTGTCAAGAGAATCTTTTGATATCTGGTTAATACCTGTGACTGAGGACTGTGGTATCCTAAAGGATGCAATTTTAAATTGTTTGGATATTATGATGCTGACTATACTAGTTGCAAAGTTGATAGAAAAAGCACTAGTGGAACCTATCAATTTCTTGCAGGGTTGTCTCATTTCATGATCCTCAATAAAGCAAAACTCAGTAGCCTTATCAACAGAAGAAGTAGAATATGTAGTAGCTAAAAGCTCCTGTGCTCAACTCTTGTGGATCAAGCATCAGCTAGAAGACTTTGGACACAAGCTTGAAGGGATTTCAAGACTATATGACGATACAAGCACCATCAACTTAACCAAGAATCTCATTCAACACTCTAAACATATTGAGGTTAACCATCGTTTTATTAGAGATCATTGGCTAATGGTGATATAGTATGGATTTTGTAGATACATTACATCAACTAGTTGATATCTTTAAAAAATATCTTTCAGAAGATATATTTACTTCTATCTGAAGAGAGTTAGGAATCTGTAATTTGTAAATTCATCAGTACTTTTATATCATTAAAAATATGCATAGTTCTCCTGAGAAAACACACAAATATGATGAAAATAGACACAAATCAAAACCCTGTTGAAACACTATTTATTAATCAAAATATGAATCTCATTTATTAACTCCATGAACTCGTATAGTTAATTGAATGAACTTAAACTTTAATTGAAGACTATTTTTCTAGTCTAATCGATACTTCGATTATCCTTTTCTTTCATCCCAACCCATTCATTAATCGACATGTCTAGTTGTTAGCTAATAGAAGTTCTGATTTTGATCGTTAATCAAAGAAGAACTCATGTTCTCTATTTTCGTTTTCTTTTCTTCTCTAATCGAAGTTCTGCCTTTGATTGATAATCGAAGCAGAACTTGTCTTCTTTATATTTATCCTTCTTCTCTAATCGAAGCCTGTGACTTCTTCATTAATCGAAGCAAGCGTTTTGCCTTACCACTTCGATTATCCTCCTCTTACTTCTCATTTGGCGCCCTTAGGACAAATCAGAACCTTTTAAATCGCCGCTCTTTCGATTTGAACGTCTTATTAAAGGAAATTCAACCCTCTTCGACTTTCTTCCACCTGAACTTTCCCTCTCAAGCGATTTTGAAGCTTCTGCGCTCCAGTCCTCCTGCGCGAAGGCATCCAAGCCTTTCGAGCACTTTCCTATTGATCTCTATCGATTTTCTGCAAAAGGTAGGATCTTTAATCATTTTTCATGAATCCTACTAGCTGATTTCTTCTTTTCTACCCATTTTCGGTCTTTTCCTTACTTAGAAACCCTAGTTCTTCTTTTTCTTTGAATCCAGCTTCTATGGCCGCCTCTGCAAGCTCCACCGTCCTTCTCAAGCTACCAAAGTGGCATCTAGTGATGTAGCTGAGTATTTTCAAGATAAGGCCGAGCATCAGCGATTCCTCAACATCCTAGTGGATTATTGCACCTGCAAGAGGGTGGATTTTATGGATTTGAGGAAGAAGGGACTACGGTCAGTGGAGAAAGTTCTGGCAAATGTTCAGCTGAACCTTGTGCCACCTTTTTGTCCCATCTTGGTCAAGTCCTTCTACATCACCTTGACATGTCAGGTCACACCCCCAGTTCTTACTACCAGAGTAAAGGGAAAGGTTATCATTATTATTCCAGAGCTCTTAGTTCAACTCTTTAGGTGTGAAGCAGAAGGTTAAACTTTGAGGAACACAATGGACATGAAAACTAAGGCTGCAACTATAATTGGGCCAAGTTATGTACTAAAGAATGGTACAGTAGATGTAAATCAGCTATCAGTAGAGAAGCGGAGGATTCACTTCCTCATAGCTCACTTTCTGCGTCTAAGAGGAGCTACTTTTGGTGTAATCACAGAGAAGGACTCAGTCATACTATATTAGAGCTCAGCACCCTAGAGAGACTGTGTAGGTCAGTCTTAATCTAGATGAGGCCACTATGCCTATGAAGTTTCGACAGCTTTATTATTTAATGATGGAAACAGAGGAAGGCTTACAGATATGGAGCTATATGGGAAAATGAAAGGCAAGCATTTAGCCAAGTACAACTCTATTCTTCCCTTCTCTCATTTCCTGAAAATGGCTATTCAGAATGGGAATGTGAAGCCATAGACTTTTTACATTGAAGAAGAATGGACTAAGGCCTATCCTAAACTCCATCGACAACTCCTGACAGTCAAGAGAGAAAGGGGACCTCTCAAGAAGAGTCCTATCAGTGTAAGAGAATTTGAAGACCAGTAGTCCATAGCCTTCTCCACATACTTCAATTATAAGTGCATCTACGTAGCCTATAGAAACATAAAGCAAACACTGAAGAATGAAGGTCTAATTTCTCCCTTTAAGATACAAGTTTTCATTCTCTATGAGAAGAATCCAGTGCCTAGATACCTAAGGCATAAAATATATAGTGAAGTGTACAAGACCGGGATGCAACAAGGTTATGCTCAGTACGATCAGAAGAGGACAGAGCAAGGATAGCGAGTGAAGATGAATCTCCAGGAATACACTGTCAGATCGGAGGCCATTGAGCAGAAGACTTGGGAGATAGTCACAACCTTCGCTCTGACCTGTCTAGACAAATTCTTTCAATTCTGAGTCATTGTACCCTCTCCGCATTATTATTATTTTTCCTATGTTATACCATTGTATCTCCTCAAACACACTTTGTAAATCAATTTTGGAATGCAATCTCCTATCTTAGGATCCCTCTTTAATTTGTTCTATGTATCTGATTACCTTTTTGCATAAATGACAAAAAGGGGCAGAAATGGAATTTTCTTCTCCACTTTCATTTTTGATATACAATGTAGAAGAGGGAAGCAACACCTATCTCCATTTCCATCTTTGACCCTATTACAACCCTACCTCCAAGTTTTCCTTTCTTAACATGCAGTCCAGGCACTTTGGTGCATTTTAACATTATGTCATTGACAAATGTTAACCAGAATGACTCTGTCAAGTTTGGTTATGAAGTGTTCTCATGCAGGAGCCTCAAGAAATGTTCATCAACAGTTTCTTTCCTCGTTTACAATGCAAACTACTCATCATGGTTTCATGAGTGTTCTCCAGTCATGAACATAATTAACTTTGATCATTTCAAACCCCATTGCGATTGGAAATTCTGCTTAAATACAAAAATCCACCCAAACCAGAGCCAACCTTCTTGAGTAATGTGGACCACCTCCACAGTAAGTTTAATGACCATCACATTACTTGGACACTTAAACGGTAGCTTCATATCTGGTTTGTTCTAGTGTTTTTATCACCTGAATTTTCACTTTACTCAGAGCTGTGACCTTTGTAATGTTTTTAGCACACACATTTTCACTTTACCATAGAAGCACACCAATATGCTCGAATTCATAAGCTGCATAAAGACGGTACATACAGTTGGCAGATCTGTTTAACTTTAAAAACAAGGCAAGACAATTGCTCATAACAACATTTGTTAAAGTTAGAAATCAAAAGTAGAGCAAGAATGTATTACCTGAAAGGAGAATCATCAAAATATAAGCTGCTGCTTAGATATTAATTGTCAAGTTAACCCCGTTTTGATGCCACCGACTATTTACTAAAAATTGCAAATCTTTTATGCTAAAGTTAGAAACCAAAGGAGGAGCAGGAATGTATCACCTTAGTTGAAAGCAAGGTTTGCCGTATCGTACCAGATCGGGCCGACTTGTACGAGTCGACTTGCATCTGGACAGTCCCGAGTCCCTAGTACAGGTGGATCGTATGAGTCGGGCTGGGACGCTTCTGGATCGAGTTGTCTCGCATCGTATCAGACTAACTCGTGTCGGATCGCATTATACAAACATGAGTCGCTGCGATCCGATGCGAGCCAGTTACGGTTCGGCTCGAGTCGATGCAATCTGACTTGATAAAGTATGATCCTCTCTCTTTAGTCTAGGTGTACTTTATTTTGTTAATTAAGATTTGACGTTTCTAACTTTCTATGATATGTGCTATACCATTTTTTTTTTGCAAACTAAGATCCCTAGACTAAATTCCTCTCAATTAGGATCCTAGAGTAAATTTTTTACAAATTTAAATCTATTAAATTGCAGTATTTTTCTTAAATGTGACTTATTCATGGTAACGATGGATGTAAAGTATGATGTTTATAATTAGATAACAATTCAAAAAAAAAAAAAGAGATTTGTCTAAAATAAACTAGCCAACATTGACTTGAATCGGCCCGACTCGTACGAGTCAGCCCGAGTCGGATCAAGTCCAACTCGTATCTGGCCGAACCCGATCCGATCCGGATCCACAAGTTGGCGAACCTTACTAGAAAATAGATTCATCAAACTCCAATTTGCTGCTAAGATATTCTTGAGTTGCCCCCTATGGCTTCAACTAATTATTAAAGACTACAAATATTATCTATTTGAGTTAGAAAGTAAAGGAGAAGTACGAATCTACGACCTTGCATGAAAGGAGATTGATCGAAGTTCGAGCTATTATTGAGATATTGTTGAGCTGCTCCAAATATGATGTCTTCTATTACTAGGAACTACAAATCTTACGGTAAAGTTGAAGAAACCAAAGGAGGAGCAATATCACCTTTCCTGAAAGGAGATTCATCAACGTCTATGTTCCTGCTGAGATATTATCGAGTTGCCTCCAGTTTGATGCCTCTTACTAACTAGGAACAACAAATCTTATTATATTAAAGTTAGAAGCCGAATAAGGAGTAGGAATGTATCACTTTACCTGAAATGATATTCATCAAAATCAAAGTTGCCACTTAGATATAGTCGAATTGTCCCAATTGCGGCCTATTACTTACTAGGAACTACAAATCATATGTTCAAGTTGAATACCAAAGGAGAACCATAAATGTATCACCTTACTTGATAGGAGATTCATCCAAGTCCGAGTTGTCGCTATGATATTGTCGACCTGCCTCCATTTGATGCCTCCAACTTACTAGGAACTACAAACTTATGTTAAAGTTAGAAACCAAAGGAGAAGCAAGAACATATCACCTTACTTAAAAGGAGATACATCAAAATCCGAACTGCTGCCAAGATATTGTCCAGCTACCCCCCATATTGATGCCTCCAGCTACCTTCTAAAAGCTGCAAATCTTATATATGTTAAAAATAGAAACCACAGGAGGAGAAGGCATGTATAACCTTACCTAAAGGGAGATTCATTGATGTTCGAGTTGATGCTAAGATAGTGTCAAATTGCCCCCAATTTGAGGCTTTCTACTTACTTGGAACTTCAAATCTTATAGTAAAGTTAGGAACCGAAAGAGCAGTATGAATGTATCACCTTTCTTGGTTGAAGATTTTTTCAAAGTCCAAGCTACTGTTGAGATATTATTGAGTTTTCCTGGATTTGATGCCTCCAACTATGTACTAAAAACTACAAATCGTACATAGGTCAAAGTTATTTGATGCTTCTCCTCCCTAAGAAAGATTATAGAGGGATTAGTTACAAAATGAGGCTACTGTATTCTATATTTAGAATATCAATTGCCAACGTTGTTAAACTTAGAATATCAATTACCTACATTGTTAAACTATCACTCTACTCTTGTATTATAACTTTAGTTAAAGAGTTACCCATACCTCATCAAAAGGCACCTTGCATCATCCATTACCTCAAATGTACTTTGTTTTTCATTTTCAAACATAACAAACTAAAACATTCAATACAATCCCCTACCCTTAATCTTTCCTTCCTCTCTTAATCTCTTTCTTTTCTTGTCTCGTCTAGGTATTCTCAAGAATTCGACTTATCAATCAACAATAAAAAAAAATCATTTACTTCATTTTAGGTCATTGTAAAATCATACATTTCACTTTTAGTCGACTCATCTAGATATTTATTTATTTAAATTATAATATTGCATAGCAAAGACAAACTTAAGAACACATTGGCTCTATTTGGTCATTTGTGCCCTATTTTCTTATAAGGCCATATATTAGGATACATCGAGAAAACACATACAAGAGTCAACTGATGTATTATAACTTCTATCATAAATCAATCAATTGGCAAGACTTAATGTGCAAACTTATTGCGTACTCCCGACCGACAATTGCTTACCAAGAACTATAAATCTCCTCCTTGCCTATAGCCAGAAACACTAGTGCTTTATCCTCAAGAAATCATAAAGAGTCTACTCATACAATATGGCCAATACTATGAACTAAACTAATTATGGCTTTAAAAGGGTTCTATAATAAGAGTATTCGAATAACATGAGATCCAGTGTTCATCATTTCAAGGCAATCATTCTTTCAGAATGATAACATTTATTAAGCATCTCTTTATGTAGCTCAATTTTCTCAGGACTTTCTCTGCATCTTGTTGATTCTTAACTCGTATGTGTACGTCATATTACGTCAACCTATAATGTAAAGACATGAGAATTACAATTTTATATGGCAAACTTATGGATTATATATTCTAGGATGGCTAAGAATGTATTACCTTATATAAAAGGAGATTCTTCGAAATATGAGTTTGTTGTTGAGATATTATCGAACTAACCTAAATTAATGCCTCCTACTTACTACTAGGACTACAAATCTTATGCTAAAAAGAGCATAAATGTAGATATCCTACGGAAAGCTACAAATCTTAACTCCCATACATATGCCATTTATCGTCACTATAGCCCTAGCATGTAAAGACATGAGAATTACAATTTTAATATGGTAAACTTATGTATATCCTACACAAAAACACAATCAACCTCATATGCATGATATATGCTAGTCCCAAAATATTAATTCCCCATATTGTTAAACTATTAGTCTACTTTTTTGTTTAAATTTGAATCAAATACTCTAACCGTTCTAGATTATTAAAAAAATTAACATCTAAATTGATAAGATAACTCCTTGGTCTTATAACTAATCAAAAACTCAAAGCCAACGGACTAAAAATGTATCACCTTGCGTGAAAGGAGGAAATTCATCGAAGACCAAGTTACTATTGAGATTTTGTCGAGCTGTCCCCAATTTAATGGCCCAACTATGTTAAAGTTATAAACCAAAGGAGCAGGAATGTATCACCTTACCTGAAAGGAGGCTCATCAAAGTCTAAGTTATTACTGAGACATTGTCGAGCTGCCCTTAATTTGATGCCTCCAACTACTTACTAAAACCTGAAAATCTTTTCTATATCAAAGTTAGAAACCTAGTGAGAAGTAAGAATGTATCACCTTACCTAAAAGAATTCACCAAAGTCTGAGTTGTTGCTGAGATGTTGTCGAGCTACCCCTGATTTGATGCCTCCAACTACTTACTAAAACCTGTAAAGCTTTTTCTATGTTAAAGTTAGAAACTTAAAGAGGAGTAAGAATGTATCACCTTACCCGAAAGGAGATTCTTCAAAGTTTGAGTTGTTGTTGAGATATAGTCGAGTTGCCCCTAAATTGATGCCTCCTACTCACTACTAGGAACTACAATCTAAAATTAAAGGAGAAGTAGAAACGTATCACCTTACTTGAAAGGAGATTCATCGAAGAATGATTTGTTACTAAGATATTGTCGAGCTGCCACCAATTTGTTGGCTCCAACTAGGGGCGACCACAAGCCAAACTAAGTTGAGCTACAACTTGCTCGAGCTAAACTTAACTAAGATTATTCAAGCTCGAGCTCAACCTCGAGCCCGAGCCTACCCCAAGCTCATTTTGTAGGCTCGAGCTTGGCTCACTGGGAAAGGAACTCTACTCGAATTGGGCTCGAGCTCAGGTCGTTAGAGCACTATTAAGTTAACTCAGCCAATAAACTATGTTCACCCAACTAGAAACAGTCGAATCGCTAAGCTCAAGAAGGTGCAGTAGAGGGAGGCTTGAGGTTTAAAGAGAAAGTGGGGTAAAGTTTTTGTAAAGTAACCGATGTCGGATTAAGGACCAAATATAAATCCCACCTGGGGGGGTGTTGTGCAGGGAAAGGAGGCTCGCCTGCGTACTCCTGTTAAGATGGACCCATATGTCATTAACCCACTCCAAGTTGGCTTGGGGCCTTAGAGGTCCCTTGCCGCGAACTTCATCTTCTCTCACAGGCTAGAGAAGCACACCATATAGCAACGCTCACATACTAGGCCTTAGACATGGTGCAAACAACCTTAGCCTCATACTAGGCCCCATGGAAGCCCTAGTCACCCCAGCTCACATCTACTTTATCGCCATTGGTAAACCTTGTTACCCTTCCCCTCCCCCACTACTTCGCCATAAGTTCAAAGCATTCTGGATAAGCGACAGTGATGGGACTTTGGTGGTAGGTGGACCTAGGGCTTCCTCCCGTGGACGCACTAGGAATCTGGAGCTCTAAAAGTTTAGCTCGAGATAGTAAGCATGATTGTTTTATCGTTGCTTATAATAATCATGTTCAAAACTTATGTAAACGCTTAGTAGGTTGGGACCTATGAAGTGATACAGGCATGGTGGGCTTATCAACTGTTGGTTTACCTTTGACTGGGGAAGTTTGACATAATATGTAATTTAATCAATATTTTTACCTCGAGCAAGCTCACGAGCCGGCCGAGCCGATACGGTTCAAGCTCAAGATTAGCTCCTTTAATCAGACGAGCCTAAATTAGAGCTCGAGCTTAGTTCGATTGAGTGAATGAGATGAGCTAAAGTAAGCTTAACTCGAGCTGAGCTCAAGTAGCTTGCGAGTGGCGGCTCTTGGCCACCCCTAGCTCCAATTACTTATTAAAAACTACAAATGTTATCGATGTTAAAGTTAGAAACCAGAGGAGCATGAATTTATCATTGTACCTGAAAGGAGATTTATTGAAGTCTAAATTGTTATTGAGATATTGTCGAGCTGCGCCTAAGTTGATGCTTTCTACCAACTAGGAACTACAAATCCTGTGTTAAAGTTGGAAACCAAAGGAGAAGTAATGTATCACCTTCCCTGAAGGGAGATTTATTGAAGTCCGAGTTGCTACTGAGATATTGTCAAGGTGCCCCCCTATTTGATGTTTCCTACTTAGTAGGAATTACGAATCCTATGTTAAAGTTAGAAACCAAAGGAGAAGCAGGGATGCGTCACCATACCTAAAAGTAGATTCATTGAAATCTAAGCTGCTGCTAAGATATCGTTGAGCTACTCCCAGTTTTATGAAATTGCAAATCTTATCTATATTAAACATAGAAGCTAAAGGAGGAGAAGGAATGCATCACCATACGTAAAAAGAGATTCATTAAAGGTCAAGTTGCCGCTGAGATATTCACGAATTCCCCCCAATTTGATGCTTTCTAATTACTAGGAACTAAAAATCTTATGTTAAAGTTAAAAACTGAAGGGAGGCATGAATGTATCACCTTACATAAAAAGAGATTCATCGAAGTCCGAGTTGCTGCAAAGAGAATGTCGAGTTGCCCTTGACTTGAGGCTGCCAACTATATAATAAGAACAACATTTTTTAATTGCACATTATTTATTAATTGCACTCTTACCTTCTCAAATAGGTGTCGCATACATAAAGGAAAGGAACCATTAGCCAAGTGATCAATGTCCTTGAGTGATATCTCAGCAAATTCCTTAGGCTGTGGTAAACGATGAATGATGTGTTAACCTGACTAATCTCTATTTGATATTTAAAAAAAAAAACAGGGTCTTGGCAAACTTAACCAAAATACCTAAGAATAGTCAGGACCCAGGTAACTTGTGCTCAATGCCTCTATAATCTGATCATTGAAAATTATAAACCATACAATTATAGGTCGGCACCTAAATTTTGTGCAGAAGGACTATATCAGATAAGTTGTACTCATATGAGTCGAGCGATCCTTCTCTTGCTCTTTGATGGTCGACATCCATTTCCTGCAAGCAGTTAAATGTCATGGATATTTTAACATGAAATATATAAACATAGACCATTGAGGTTACTTATCTCACACTGGTTTGCATGTTGTAAATATAATTTACTATACGTAGGCACATTGTATTTGTATGTATGGGCTCAATGGACAAGTATCGTCCTAGACAAAAGGGCAAATATATGGGAATCTTTTACCCGTCCGGCTCTTACATGGTATACAATCAACCTTTCGAACATCATATGTATGTTTTGGACAATGATGGCCTTCCAACAGACATACCATCGTCAGAAGACTCTTGCACCAAGTAGGGGTATAAGTGGCACTCTGAATTTCTGGTTTCTGATCCATTTCAGAAATTTCAAAAATGGATATGGAAATGCAGAAAATAATTCTTCTTTTTCAGTATACAAGAGTTTCCAAGTTGGAACCTTCTAGCAACAAATTGGATCCAGAGTTTGAAACACTCATTTTCGCGTCGACCTTCTGATACATATTATTATAATATTTATGTATTAATTATATGTTTCCCCTTCATAGGAGCCAACTAAAAATTCAGCTTTAACTAAGTCGCTCAGCTACCAATGCTTCGATTAGATGGAGGGTACACTTTTATAAAGGGGGCTAGGGGTCTGATTTTCCTTCTACCTTTGTCCAATCTGATACAAAACAACTAGGACACTACCCTACCAAGATGTGTGAATCACACACCTCAGTTCAACAGACATCACAGTGCATGAATTATATGATGCATGATGGACAGCAACACGTATGACTGGCAATGGGCTTCACCTCACCTTGCCAGCAACTTGCAAGTGTCAATATGCATGAGGGAGGAAAACATAATTAATACTTCCATTTTTCACTTCCAAATAAGAAATGGATGCAGAAGCAAAGATATGCATTTCCATTTCCACTTCTATTTCTGATATTTCATATAGGAAATAAACAGAATTAATACCTACGTCCATTTAAGTCTCTGACCCATTTACAACCCTAGTACCAAGTTTTCCCTTTTATACACACAATCCAGACATCTTGGTGCAATTTAACAGTATGCCATTGTCGATAGCAAACCAGAATGACTATATGTCAAGCTTGGGTGTGAAGGAAATGCATGCATAAATGGAATTTTCTTTTCCACTTTCACTTCTGATATACTATGTAGGAGAGGGAAGCAACACCTATCTCCATTTCCATCTCTGACCCTTTTACAGCCCTACCTCCAAGTTTTCCTTTCTTAACATGCAGTCCAGGCATTTTGGTGCATTTTAACATTATGTCATTGACAACTGTTAACCAGAATGACTCTGTCAAGTTTGGGTATGAAGTGTTCTCATGCATGAGCCTCAAGAAAAGTTCATCAACAGTTTATTTCCACATTCACAATGCAAACTACTCATCATGGTTTCATGAGTGTTCTCCAGTCATGAACATAATTAACTTTGATCATTTCAAACCCCATTGCGATTGGAAATTCTGCTTAAATTCCAAAATCCACACCCAATCCAGAGCCAACCTTGTCGAGTAATGTGGACCACCTCCACAGTAAGTTTAATGACCATCACGTTACTTGTACTTAAACGGTAGCCTCATATCTGGTTTGTTCTAGTGTTTTTATCACCTGAATTTTCACTTTACTCAGAGCTGTGACCTTTGTAATGTTTTTAGCACACAAATTTTCACTTTACCATAGAAGCACACCAATATGCTCGAATTCATGAGCTGCATGAAGATGGTCGTACAGTTGGCAGAGCTGTTTAACTTTGAAAACAAGGCAGGACCAATGGCTCATAACAGCATTGCGTGGCTACTGGCATGATGGCGGTTTCCATTTTGACACCACCCTCACTTGACCAGTGTATCCATTTGATATGCATAGTCCGTTCTAGCCTGCTGCCTCTCAGCAACCCCGAGGCTTAAATTCGGTACATCAACATCAATAGTAAAGAAAATCTCATAATAGAAATGATGGATCCTCTTGCATCTCCATCAAGATTGTTTCCTCAACCATCAACTCTAATCCTGATTATCAAGTCCTCACCATATCTACTATATACCCAACAAAAGTCCATTCACCAAACAAACCCCACGGTACCTATTCCTCAAAAAAGAAATCAAAAGATATTAGGATGTAGGCTCATGTGAAGTAGATGTAGTCTCTTAGACTGTGTAAACAATTCATAAGGGACACAGGTCTGAGTCCGCATGATCCAGTGGAAGGCCCAGGAAAGAATGATGCTAGTAGAATTGAGCTTGCATGATTGAAATTGCAATCCTTTCCATCTCTCTCACCTCTTTCCCTCTTTCCTTTCTCACCTTTTGAGAGGTATACAATCTATCCTTGGCTGTTTGATCTTCCTTTCTACATAAATCATTTCACCTTCCTTTCTCTTCTCTATTTCTCCCATTTCTCTTCTTACTTTCTTCTTCACCCTCCATCACGTAGACAGATCGATGCTATAGTCTACAAGACTGCAAGTGTCTATCTTTCTCTTGTTTCTTCTTTCTCTTACATTCTATTATTGATGCTAACATGATTGCATTTTACTCCTCTATTCTTCAGATTTTGACATCCTTTTACCTAGTGGTAATGCTTTGTCCCATCTCTACTATTTGATGAACAAACTAAACTATCACTCACTTGGAGGAAAAATCCTGAGTGTCATCCTATAAATATATCTTAAAGGCAACATGCCAACACCAACTAATATGGAAATCCACTGGCAGCATAGGTTCATATTCTCTAAACTTAAACCCAACGGCCTTAATAGTATCCAAGTGGTAATAAATACTCCAATATGATATTGAGGGATTGTGAAAAGACAGGGAAGCAGATTATGAACAAAGCCTTAGACTACCTAGAAACAAATTCATGCCACACCTCTAAATCAGACAGAGAAGCAGAATAAGAAGAAAATGAGGAGAAACTTCGTAAGACCTGGTAACCCAGGACATTCATGATATATGTGTACAGAAAGTGTCTTCACTACTAGATTGTCATCATGCAAGCGAAGTGCAAAGAAGGATTTCCCACTTGAGTGGTTGGATGTATGTTCATTCAACAGTAAGCATTCTCGTCTCATCTATTTTTTCACCATTTCTAATATCCATGTTCAAATAGATTCATGCCAATTATTCTAATCGAAGAACTGATGTTCATCTCAATGTGCCAAGATTATTTCTTTTCACTTGCTTAATCTTCACATGAAAAAGTGTGATTATTATTGCAGAGAAAATAAACCCGAGTTCCTATATGACCACATCAAGACTTTCAGCTTCTACAAATAAATTTAACCACAGCATTTCCAGGAACAGCAAATTTAAGGACAATCTCTACTGCAAACGAAAAAGAAGGCATGAGAGGAGAGCAAGGGACCTACAGAGCCATAATGGAAGCGTTAACCATGGAGAGCGCGACCACGGAGCACCCCTGAGCCCATGCTTGGTGGCCTCCTTTTTGCCCTCCTCGAGGCTAGCTTGCCGCCTCCAACCCCGCCCGGAGGTCGAGCAGGCGCTTCTTCGGAACAGGGACCCTCCTCTCTGCAGAGGAACCAGAGGCAGCGAGGACGAGTGGAACGGTGAAGATGGGATCGAATTGGAGAGGGGGTATTGGGGTTTTGCTTCACCTCCTTGGGGTTTCTTGGTAGCGAACCCTCGGAGCAGCCCTAGGCGCTGCTGCTGCGCGTCTCTTCCGGGCGAGGCCGCACGGCGGCAACGCCATTGCGCCTCTCTCTCTCTCTCTCTCTCTCTCTCTCTCTCTCTCTGCGCACAGAGTGGGGGGTTTGGGTTTATGAGGGAGCCGAGGAGATTATAAAGCCCTAACGGTCAGATTTTGGAGCATTTTTTGAAAATTTAAAATATGAAATTTGTTTGTGCGCTCCGATGATGTATCTCTTAAATAGGAATTTTCAATTAGAGAAACACTTAGGGTCTGTTTGGGAAGGGGTAAAATGGGTTCCTAGGCAGCTTTTTGGGAAAACCTCGTTGAGCTGTTTGTTTGGTTGCCGTGCCATTTTTAGGCTGGACATTTGATAAGGTTTTTGTTTGCACAGTCTTCCTTCGTCTTTTATCATCTAGGTATACTTGCTATATAGTATGAGATGTGGTCCACAATCTTTTATTATTTTTTTAGTTTTTTTTTTTTTTTTTTGCGGTGAGCCCCATCATGTCCAACGTGCATGTATAATTCAATCTCCGATAAGACGACTCAAAAAAATATAAAAAATAAAAATCGAACCCCAATGAATAGTATACTATTTGTTTGAGATGTTCGATCGAAAATCGGATTATATGAGCATATATCATGTTAGAAGGCTTCAAATAAATTTATGAAAATTAAAAAATCAATCTCCAATGAATAGTATATTACTGTTCATCGAGCCTTATTTTTTAATTTTTATTATTTTTTAAGATGTCTGATGGAAAATTCAATTATGTGGACATGAAGGATATGTTGGGGCTTCAAAAAAAATTCAAAATTTTTCTTTTTAGTTTGACTATACCATCATGCTACTTAATAACCCCAAGGGTACAGAAAATTATTCTCCCTTTGCAATTACTTTTATTTATAGTAATTTTATACTTATAGCTTTAAACTTAAAAAAGTTTCACTTTTATGGAAAAAATAAATAAAAATATATTCTCATAATAACTTAAATTATTTTTATTCTAATTATATTGTAAATACAACCAAACATATAATGTGCATCTTTTATTTGAACCATCTAATTAAATGTCAAGTTAGGGCATTCGCAACCCGAAAAATAGGAAAAAACAAAAAGATCTTTTGGCTTTGCCATTTTAACTTTGATAGCATGGAAGCATGATTTTTTTATTAATTACATTTTAAGAAAATATTTTACAGAAAAATAAATAAAATAGAAATACTTTTCAAAAATTAGAGAAACACTTACTGCACCGCTTTCCCTTTTTCCAAAAATATTTTTTTTTCTTTTCAGTCCCTATAATATTTTAATATTTCTTATGACTCCCTATAATCTTGATATTTTTTTAAACCCTCCGCAATCTATGAATAATCCCTAAAAAGTCCCTTCGGAGGGGCTTTGTAGGAAAGGTTGAGGGAGCTTTTATGGATGTTTTAAATAATTATAAGGACTAATAAAGAATAAAAAGATTGTATGGACTTATAAAAATACTGATAAATTTTAGGGACTAAAAAGTAAAAATTCCTAAAAAATAACGTTGGATTCCATAACATAGTTACTGTTACGGGCAGATTTTTTTTTCTCATCGCTCATTTTTCACATATGTTAATTAACAAGTATATCCTACAAGGCAATAATCTCTAGATTAGTCTTTCAGCTTGCATCCGATTTTTCCTTTAAATTCTTTTAGAGGAAATTTAGTATGCATGAAAAACTAGCATTTTGATTGTTATACATACACAATGCATGAAAAAATAGAATTTTGATCATTAAAGTAATATTCAATTAAAATAATATTAGTAGGTTGTATTATCTAGGAATCGATTTTTACTTTAAACTGAATTTGTTTTATATATTTGTAAAGTGAAACTATTAGGGTAGAATAATAAATTGTGTATACAATGTCACTAAGTCTAACATCGAGAAAAAAATGGCCCAAGTAAAAGACCTTTCCATCAAAAACTTTTCATGAAAAACAAAGAAGGAAACATATAAGTTGAACTATATTTATAAAGAAACACACTATTTTGAAAAGTACACAATTACATCATGACTTTTTGAGTTAATAAATGCTCTAGAGATTCTTTTAATAAATCATGATTTATACATGAAAAAAATGATGACATAAAAAACTGTGATTAAATTATGATTTTCCTAAAAATAGCATATTTTTATTACTTGTGTGTATACATGTGTATGCGCACGCGCGTGTTTTTTCATCACATGAAAAATTAAATTAGGTCAATAAATTGGGCAATTTCATATCTATGCAAAAACAATTGAATTTAAAAAGCATATCTAGTGAGCAAGGTTATATAAATACATATTGACGAGGGAAATTGAGTCCGGCCCAATCAAGCCCATCAAGTCTACAGGTCCAAAGGCCTACGGACCCAACCGCCCACTTACGGCAGGTCCACTTAAAGCATATCTAGTGAGCCCGGGGGGTGATTCATTGTACATCCTCACCATCAAGCGGGTCCTACGGACCCAACCGCCCACTTACAATAGGACCACACGATATGTCCCATACAACTACGGGTGAGTCCTGGCTTACCCAATATCCCACGATTTCCCTAAATCAGGGGGAGACGATCATAGGCAAATTACCCTCCGAAGGAAACCGTCCCCGGGATGCCTCGAGGGGGGGAGACTATATAATCACCAAACCCTCTCCGGTGCAAGGTACGTCTTTCTGAGCACAAAAAACCCTTAGCAGGATCTCATCTTCTAGCACCTAACTTAGGCATTGGAGGGTTTTGCTCCCCATCAGAGTGGGAAGTCCCATTTGATGCCTCTGTCTAACCTCTTGCAGGTTCTACACTGGGCGTTTCCACCACCAAACAAATTCTATCGAGTAGTCGGGATCTTTGATCGAACGGTCGTTACAGTCCCACCAGTTTTCGACCACTACATGATTGGCGCCGTCTGTAGGAAACGCACAAAAAGTAATGGCAAGAGGCAACAAGAACAGTCGTTGTGCCGCTGCGGCATCTCAGATCAACGAAGCCGGAGTCGACGCCGGTATTAACCGGTCATAAAGTGCGACCTCCAGGCCGTCAAGGAACGACAATGACCCCATGGGGGTAGTCGCCCGACAACTGGGCGCCTGGCTCACCTTGATGCAGGGGCGCCTTCCCCCACAGCTGGTCATTCCGGAGCCTTGCCTGTGGGCTGACCCCCAGGAGGAACCTCAAAAGGGGGCCTAGAGAGCCCCAGCCGTCGTGGGGAAGCGCGAAGGCATCCAATCACTAGTGGTTGTTTCCTCCTCTTCGATAAAAAGATCCAATGCAACAACCTCCAGCCAGCGGCCTCCGGAGTCGCCGGTTTAAACCGATCCTCCCAAAAAAGGAGGAGCAGCCCAAGATGTCAATCCCACTGATCTTGGACCTCGAGATGCCACTCTCCGCAAAAAAGTTCCGCCGTGAACCGACAGATCGACGAGTTGGAGAAAAGGCTCGAGCACCGTGAAAAGAACATCAAAAATCTCCTCTAAAGGCGGCGATCCCTTTCTCTCTTCGACGAAGAAGGGGACAACTCCCCTTTCGCTGTCGAGATCCTAGACGTCCCGGTCCCCACGAAATTTCCCATCAACAACTTCAACACCTACAATGGACAAGGGACTCGAAGACTCATTTCAACAACTTCCAATCTCACATGAGGCTGCACAGAGTCCACGACGCCATCACTGCCGCGCGTTTGCCACCACCCTAATGGGAACGGCGCAAACATGGTTCACTACCCTAGCGTCGGGGTCGATCCATTCATTTGGGAAACTCGGGAAGCTTTTTTTAGACCATTTTCCTAGTGCCTACTGCAAAAGGTCGTCGGCTAGCGTTGTCGCCATCAAGTAGAAGTGCGGTGAATTTCTCTGGGATTACATCACCCATTTTCACTATAAGGCTCTCTGAGTCCCAAAACTGGAAGTATCTTCCGTCGTGACCGCCCTGACGCAAGGCACTCGGGACGACCTCTCCGAAGGGCCATCATCCTTAAGGCACCCAAGACGTTGTTCAACCTCGTCAATTTGGTTCACCAACACGCCGACTGTGATGAAGTGATAACCACCTATCACCATCGCGGAGAAAAGGGCGATCGCAAGTGTCAAGGCAAGAGGCCCCAAAAAGAAGAGGTCTCGACGTTTCGAGGGGGATTCCAAGCGGTCCAGTTCCCCGGGCCATATACGCCATTGACCACTCCCGTCTTTGAGATCCTCCAAGATCTCAAAAATAAGGAATACATCAATTGGCCCCAAAAAATGAGCATCGACCCTAAGCGCCAGGATCGAGGAAATACTACAACTTCCACAAGGATCATGGCCATACGACCGAGGAATGCCGCCAGCTACGGAACGAGATAGAATCCCTAATACGTCGGGGATATCTTGGAAAGTACGTGGCAAAGCCTGGTCAGGAACGCGAGGCTCCGCAGATCAAGAACTGCCCTAACAGCACTGAGATCCACATGATCTCTGGTGGACTCGCCTTGAGAGGGGATAGTCGCCAAGGGAAGAAGTGCTACGCGCGCTAGGTGAAACTTGTAACTCCCGACCCCAAGCATTCTGAACACGAGAAAACAATTATAGGGGACCCACTGAAGGAATCCATCGTTTTCTCGGAGGAGGACTTGGTGGGAGTGACCGTCCCTCACAATGATGCTCTCGTCGTGACGGCCACGGTCAACAAATGTAAAGTTCATTGAATTTTAGTAGATGGTGGCAGTAGCCCCAACGTTATCAGTTACGACTGCTTTCTCCGAATGGATGCCGATGTCCCACCTACGCGCCAAATGCGTACACCACTGTTTGGCTTCTCAGGCAACTGGTACCATCAGTAGGGGTAGTAGCGCTAGCAGTGACCCTCGAGACCGCTCTCCCCGAGAGGTCACCTTCGTCGTTGACTTCGTGATCATTCGAGAGATGAGTACCTACAATGCGATCATGGGTAAGGGAATTGTTGGAGGAATTACGGGGGTCCCATCCTCCTACCACCAAAAGATGAAGTTCCCTACCCCCTTTGGGATCGGGGAAGCCAGAGGGAATTAAGACGAATCCCGGAGATGCTACCTCATACCTTCCAAAGGATAGGATAAGCCTGTTGCGGAGCTCTCTCGGGATCTCGAGAGCAATCGAAAGGCAGCCTCCCCAGCAGAGGATTGAATGAACATCCAACTAGGCGAGGACCCCAACCAAAAAGTCTAGGTTGGCTTCACCCTCACAGCAGAGCAAATAGAGGAGTATCGAGTTTTCCTGGCTTGGTACCATGACGTCTTCGCCTGGTTTGATGGGGATATCCCAAGTATCTCCACCGAGGTCATAGCCCACCACCTCAACCTACTACTAGAAAAGAAGCTGGTTCTGTAGAGGAGGAGGCGATGTGCCCCTGAAAGACAAGAAGTAGTCTGAGAATATGTCACCAAGGGGTTGAAGACTGGCTTACTCAGGCCCGTCCAATACCCTTAGTGACTTGCCAACATGGTCATAGTCCGAAAGGCCATAGGAAAGTAGCGCATGTGTGTAGACTTCACTGACCTCAACAGAGCCACCCCGAAGGACTGCTACCTGCTGCCCAACATCGACAAGCTAATCGACTCTACATCGGGAAATGAGATGCTAAGTTTTCTTGACGCATACTCCGGGTATCACCAGATTAGGATGACCCCCCCCCCCCCGACGAAGAGAAAACGGCATTCATCACGGACTTGGTCATCTACTGCTACACGCAGATGCCCTTCGGCCTCAAGAATGCTGGCGCAACCTATCAACACTTGGTCAACTCCATGTTTGACTCCTAGCTCGGAAGAAATATGGAGGTCTACATCGACAACATGCTGGTGAAGAGTCCGAAGGCATCCGATCACATGCTCGACCTAGCCAATGTTAGTATTAGGTGGCCTACAAGCCAATCTGATACTGTGTAATATTCAGTTTATTAATATAATGGCATAATTTCATTGTGTATTTAATTCGATCCTTGTTTATCATATCATGATGAAGTCCATGAACATGTGCAATAGTCTTCGGATTATGATGAGATCATAATTACGGGATCGAAGACTTATAAACATATGTTTTTAATTATTCCAAGTTGAAAGATGTTTGAGAAAGACATCAAACATCTGGATAGACTAGTACAAGTTTCTTTAGCTCTTATGATGAGGGTGACAGATCTTATAAGTCACTTGTGGAGACACTATGCTGGATCTATAGGTGCTCATTGGTAAATGAGTTCACTGAACTGATCTGACCATAATCGTTGGATGGTAGCTAGCTAACTGTTAACCAGCTCGATTCTTTTATCATGGTTGCATAGATGGTCCTTGGACCTGAGACAGCAAGGATACCTTGTTGGTAGGTCTTTGAACTTTGACCTTGACTAATAAATCCCTAACCATGGGACAACAATAAGTCAGGTGATCGGGTTCAAGGGAAATGCCCTCGAAGGTAATTATGTGGTCAATACGAGATCATTCGCTCTCGGTAATAGGATAGAAAATGTTCCAGAAATGATACACTTAAGTCCCTGGCCAGGGCGAACTCTGTATCAGATAAAGAGTTATCTGATATAGATCAGCGGCATCTAATTCAAGTGAATCGACCGGATAGGGTTTAACAGTAAACTATATCCTAGGTCGATTCGGGAACATTGCACAGATGAAGGATTATATCTGCGCGGTAACCGATGACGGAAAGATTCCCATAGTGGGTTGCATAAACCCCAATTCCTTCTAGGATCACACGGTGTTTCTCGGCACCCAACGTGATCGGAAGCCCGTTCGAATTTATTGTGGGATATTAAATTCGGCTGATTAATTAATATAAGGATATTAATTAAATCAGTGGGTCTGTTAAGAGTTACTGGACTTATGGGCCATTAACTGGATTGGTATTTGGGCTTTGAGGGTCACACGCAAAAGCTTTTCAAGTCGATGGATTTTTGACGGGGTTTCAATAAGTGTGGATTTTTCTGAAAAACCGCAAAACCACTTATTATAAAAGAACCAGTTCGCGCATTGGGGCAAGCAACCCGGTGCCCCAGTGCAGACCTAGCCGCCCCCTTCTCTCTCCTCTCTCTCTCTTGGGTGCCCCCTTCACAGGCTGCCCCCCCTGGAGGCTCCGCTCCGACTCCCGCCTGCTCCACTTCCCGTTTGACGAGAAATTTGAAACCGCATGTCGCGGAGAATTACGCACAACCAAACGGGATCCGCGAACGTTGCATCGAGCGAGGAAGTGAGGACGATCCATCGAGAGGAAGACCACGTCGATACCGCTAGAGGTCGGGCACCTGCGCGGCTTGCGGCATCACACCACGGAACCAGAAGAATGCGGATTGAATCTACACAAGGTGAAGAATCGTTCTCCCTATTTGATTAGTTTTACGAAATGGCATGGATCCGAAAATTTTATTTTCTGCTGCGTTTTGTTCGGATCCGACATAGTGATCCCAACAGTGGTATCAGAGTCAGGTTCCACTATGTTCATCGCCGTTTTGGTCCCCATATCAATCTTTCTTTAATTATATTCCATGCTGTTAATTAATTTTTATTGTCAGAACGCTATTCATCCGATGAACACACGTAATTAGATTTTTATTCTAGACAAGCAAGAAAATTTTAATTTTTGGGGATTTTTGTGTTCTTCGTGGGACGAAGAACGGATGTGTATAGAAATATCCACGGGCACCCCAAGCGTTGGGGGTGGCTCACCAACACTTTGGATCCCCCCCCGGAGGGTCGCCGCCTGCCTGTTCATCAATGTCAGTGAAGGCCACCGGTCGGTCCTCCCTCCTCCTTCTTCATGTTGTGTATTAAGAGGGGAGGGGGGGGGGGGGGAGCACCGCCGCTGACTAGGGCTGCCAGCACCTTGGTCGGCAGGCGGTGACCTGCTAGGGCCCCACCGGCCAGCTCCTGCGGGCAGGAGGCCAGCGGCGGCGCCCCCCCTTGCTGGGCCGGGCCGAGTCCTGGACCCGAGCCAGCCCAACAGAGGGCCCGGCCTAGGCCCACCCTTTGGGGCGGGCTTGGGTCCGAGCCTAGCTGCTGGCTGGCCTCGGCCCAGTAACCAGACCTGGGCTCAACAAAGGCTGAGCCTAGTTGGTCCATTGGACCAGGGCCCACTCTCCCCCCCTTTAATGGCCCAATTAAGATAAAATTTTAATTAAAATTGTATTTCTACAGAATTCAAAATTTTAAAATATGATTTTTAAATTTTGATTAAATTATGTTTTAATATTGGGCCCATTTAGATTTAGAATCTAAATTTAATTGACAAATTAGTTGTTAATTATTTAATGATCTAATGGTTAGATTTGTTGATATTAATGTTTATTAATTTAATTGTTAGATTAATTACATTAATTTCAACTATATTAATGGCATGGAAGATTAAAAGATCAAATCTGTTTGGTTAATTTGAACATATGATGTGATGTGATTTCTTTTTTTTTTAATATGATTTAAATTAGCATGTTTAATCAAATAAAAACTTTTAGAAAATTCAAATTTGTCCAAATTTTGTTTGGTCCTTGGTTTCTCAAACCAAAATTATTTATTTTCGAAAATTTAATTCTTTAGCCATGTGAGGTGCTAATTCATGTGTGGGTTGTTGATAAAAATTGCACGGTGGTCGTGGATAAGCACATGATATATTTTCATGTGATGATATGTGGATATGGATCGATGGTGTGTGATCTATTTTATTACGGGATCGAAGACTTATAAACATATGTTCTTAATTATTCCAAGTTGAAAGATGTTTGAGAAAGACATCAAACATCTGGATAGACTAGTACAAGTTTCTTTAGTTCTTATGATGAGGGTGACAGATCTTATAAGTCACTTGTGGAGACACTATGCTGAATTTGTAGGTACTCATTGGTAAATGAGTTCACTGAACTGATCTGACCATAATCGCTGGATGGTAGCTAGCTAACTGTTAACCAGCTCGATTCTTTTATCATGGTTGCGTAGATGGTCCTTAGACCTGAGACAGCAATGATACCTTGTTGGTAAGTCTCTGAACTTTGACATTGACTAATAAATCCCTAACCATGGGACAACAATAAGTCAGGTGATCGGGTTCAAGGGAAATGCCCTCGAAGATAATTATGTGGTCAATACGGGATCATCCGCTCTTGGTAATATGATAGAAAATGTTCCAGAAATGATACACTTAAGTCCCTGGCCAGGGCAGACTCTATATCAGATAAAGAGTTATCTGATATAGATCAGCGGCATCTAATTCAAGTGAACCGAGCAGATAGGGTTTAACAGTAAACCATATCCTAGGTCGATTTGAGAACATTGCACAGATGAAGGATTATATCCGCGTGGTAACTGATGACGGAAAGATTCCCATAGTGAGTTGCATAAACCCCAATTCCTTCTAGGATCACACGGTGTTGCTCGGCACCCAACGTGATCGGAAGCCCGTTCGAATTTATTGTGGGATATTAAATTCGGCTGATTAATTAATATAAGGATATTAATTAAATCAGTGGGTCCGTTAAGAGTTACTGGACTTATGGGCCATTAACTGGATTGGTATTTGGGCTTTGAGGGTCACACGCAAAAGCTTTTCAAGTCGATGGATTTTTGACGGGGTTTCAATAAGTGTGGATTTTTATGAAAAACCGCAAAACCACTTATTATAAAAGAACCACTTCGCGCATTAGGGCCAGCAACCCGGTGCCCCAGTGCAGACCTAGCCGCCCCCTTCTCTCTCCTCTCTCTCTTAGGTGCCCCCTTCACAGGCTGCCCCCCCTGGAGGCTCCGCTCCGCTTCCCGTTTGACGAGAAATTTGAAACCGCATGTCGCGGAGAATTACGTGCAACCAGACGGGATCCGCGAACGTTGCATCGAGCGAGGAAGCGAGGACGATCCATCGAGAGGAAGACCACGTTGATACTGCTAGAGGCCGGGCACCTGTGCGGCTTGCGGCATCACACCACGGAACCGGAAGAATGCGGATTGAATCCGCACAAGGTGAAGAATCGTTCTCCCTATCTGATTAGTTTTACGAAACGGCATGGATCCGAAAACTTTATTTTCTACTGCGTTTTGTTCGGATCCGACACAGTGATCCCAACAGTGGTATCAGAGCCAGGTTCCACTGTGTTCATCGCCGTTTTGGTCCCCATATCAATCTTTCTTTAATTATATTCCATGTTGTTAATTAATTTTTATTGTCAGAACGCTATTCATCCGATGAACACACGTAATTAGATTTTTATTCTAGATAAGAAAATTTTAATTTTTGGGGATTTTTGTGTTCTTCGTGGGACGAAGAACGGATGTGTATAGAAATATCCACGGGCACCCCAAGTGTTGGGGGTGGCTCACTAGCACTTCGTATCCCCCCCCCGGAGGGTTGCCGCTTGCCTGTTCATCGGTGTCGGTGAAGGCCACCGGCCGGTCCTCCCTCCTCCTTCTTCATCCTGTGTATTAAGGGGGGGGGAGCACCGCCGCTGACCAGGGCTGCCAGCACCTTGGCCGGCAGGCGGTGACCCGCTAGGGCCCCGCCGGCCGGCTCCTGCGGGCAGGAGGCCAGTGGCGGCCCCCCCCCCTTGCTGGGCTGGGCCGAGTCCTGGACCCGAGCCAGCCCAACAGCGGGCCCGTACCAGGCCCACCCTTTGGGGCGGGCTTGGGTCCGAGCCTAGCTGCTGGCTGGCCTCGGCCCAGTAACCAGACCTGGGCTCAACAAAGGCTGAGCGTAGTTGGTCCATTGGACCAGGGTCCACTCTCCCCCCCTTTAATGGCCCAATTAAGATAAAATTTTAATTAAAATTGTATTTCTACAGAATTCAAAATTTTAAAATATGATTTTTAAATTTTGATTAAATTATGTTTTAATATTGGGCCCATTTAGATTTAGAATCTAAATTTAATTGACAAATTAGTTGTTAATTATTTAATGATCTAATGGTTAAATTTGTTGATATTAATGTTTATTAATTTAATTGTTAGATTAATTACATTAATTTCAACTATATTAATGGCATGGAAGATTAAAAGATCAAATCTATTTGGTTAATTTGCTCATATGATGTGATGTGATTTCTTTTTTTTTAATATGATTTAAATTAGCATGTGTAATCAAATAAAAACTTTTTGAAAATTCAAATTTGTCCAAATTTTGTTTGGTCCTTGGTTTCTCAAACCAAAATTATTTATTTTCGAAAATTTAATTCTTTAGCCATGTGAGGTGCTAATTCATGTGTGGGTTGTTAATAAAAATTACACGGTGGTCGTGGATAAGCACATGATATATTTTCATTTGATGATATGTGGATATGGATAGATGGTGTGTGATCTATTTTATTAATTGTTAATAATAGAGGTCTGCGAATCTCTCCCTCTCTCTTATTCCATTGTATCTCTTCCTCCCGCCTTAATGTACTCGCCATAAGGCTTTCTGATAAATTATCATGTAATTTGATCGAGGCGACCAAGCATGGAGCAAGGACGATCCACAACTGTAACCAATAAGGAAATGAAGGAGTTTATTCAACCTATGAGTATGCAGACTCATAATATAAATGTTATATTGTGTATGTGTGTGTGTTTGACTATCTGGCTCAAGTCAAACCATAATGCTATCCATGGCCACACCATGACATATATGCGATGCGTGTATTGCTTTTAATTACGAATCAAATTACTAGGTTATTAGAATATGTAATATATGCGATATATTTAAATATTGTCACCTAGGATGAGACCAAAATAAATGAAATAAAACCTTCGTTATAAAGTCTAAGCCGAAACGCGAGTCATTGAGAATGCACCGCGTGGCTCTCCATCAATATAATTTCTAGAACTTAATTCAGTGGTGGCATTTTCTATGTGTTTAATCGAGATTTGCCATCATTTGATGAAAGAACTATTAACTATAGCATTAAATGCCTTGAGATAAGAGTAGAGGAACAATGTAGCTATCGTCGTGTTTACCCGAGAGCTATACTTCTATTCTACTCTATCACGTATTGATGGTAAAGCTTAGACCAGGCATAATGGTCTACTGTGCTTACCCGGGACCATTAATAACCTGGGAGCCGAAATAAGGTCGGATATTACAAGGAGTTGCAATTTCCATGAGATGGTTGCTCTTGGGTAACAGTATGATGCTATGTGTTTACCTGAGGTCATGCTATGATACTTGGAGATTCTGATCCCTACTAGGAAATAGTCGGCATCTCCCATTCTGTATATCTGAAGGTTATACAGTCCGACGAAAATTAGTGGAAGCAAAAGTAGATTATAAAGTCCAAATCTTGTTTTTAAATTAATAATTAAATTTCTGCTAATTGAAACTTATTATCTCTTGTAGGCTAACATGTCGCACCATAACCCGTTGTGAGGCATACTAGATGCCAACTGTGTGACAGGCCCTAACTGTTAGTCTTAGGTGGCCTACAAGCCAATCTGACTATGTAAATCTCGTTCATATTTATTAATATAATGGAATAATATTCATTGTGTGTAAATAATATTAATTATCGTCTCATAATGAAGTCCGTGAATATGTGTGATACTGATCAGATTATGATGAGATCATACTAATGACACTGATCACTTAAACACACATATTCTTAATCGTTCATAGTCGAAGGATATCCGAGAAGGACATCGGATATCCGGTTAGACTAGTACAGATTACTCCTGCTCATATGATGAGGATGACTGATCTCATAAGTCACTTGTGTGGAGACACTAAGGCGAATCTGTAGGTGCTCATTGGAGAATGAGTTCACTGAACTGATCCGACTGAATCACTGGATAGTATTGTACCTCACTGTCAACTAGCTTGATTCTATTGTCGCAGTTGTGTGGATGATCCTCGGACCTGAGACACCAAGGACACTTTGTCGGTGGACTTATGTGCTTTGACCTTGATTTATGAATCTCTAACCACGGGATTCTAAACAGCCAAGGATCGGATACAGCGGAATACCGTCAAAGGGAATTGTGTGTCAATAAGGAATCATTCGCTGTCGGTACTTAGAGAGAGAATGCTCTAGGAATGATGCGCGGAAGTCCCTGGCCAGGGCGGACGATAATATCGGGAAAGGAGTTTTCCGATATTCATCAGTGGCATCCAATCCAAGTGAGTCGACCGGTTATGATTTGACAGCACGCCATACCCTGAGTTGACTCAAGAGCATTGTACGAATGAAGGATTATATCCACGCGGTAACTGTCGGCGGAAAGGTTCCAAGAGTGGGTTACTTAACCCCAATACCTTCCGGGTTCACGAGGTGTTGCTTGGCACCCAACATGATCGGAGGCCCGGTCAAATTCGATGTGCGACATCAATTCGATTGATTAATTAATTAATAAAGAGTTATTAATTGATTAATAAAGCCAGTAAGGAGTTACTCGGATTATTGGGCTATTAACCGGACTGGTAATTGTGCCTAGAGGGTCACACGCAAATGATTCTCAAGACGATGGATAAATAAGTGGGTTTTATACAAATCGGGGGTTTTTATGAAAAACCGCCCGATTAGTATAAAATGTAGCGAACGGGCTGAGCAGGCCAAGCTGCTGCTAACCCTCGCCGCCCCCTCCTCTATTTCTCTCTCTCTGGCGCCCCAGGCCATATCTGGATCCCCGGATCTGCTCCGCCGCTTCTCCGACTCCCGTTCGACGGGAAATCGTCCGTGCGTTGCGGCGATCGTTGCGGTGACTGGCGAAGGTTTTGTGGCTGCGAAGAACGAGGAACGTGAGGATATCTGTCGCGAGGAGGATCGCGTGGACTCTGCTAGAGGCTGGGCGCTTGCACGGCTTGCGGTGTCGCACCGACGAAACTGAACGGTTGCGGATTCGAATCCGCACACGGTAAGAACCGATTATCCGATAATCCGATTTTTAGATTTTTCGAAATGGGAATGGATCTCCGTTTTTATTTTATTTCCGCTGCGCGGCAGATCCGAAGAAACTCGAGAACCCAACACTGACTACTCATACTGGCTCAGGAACCTGAAAATTGTCCTCAAGTTTGAGCAAATTGCGTATGTTCTGGATGATGATCCTCCTACTGAACCAACATTGGATGCCCTAGAGGAGGACATGATGACATATGAGAAATGGAAGGAAGACTCCACCATGGCCCAATGCTACATTATGGCGTCTATGAGCAATGAATTGCAGAGGCAGCATGAGGAGATGGGTGTTAGATCCACCAAGCTTCGTTTGAAGGAGCTATTTGTTGAGTAGAGCATAATCAAAAGATATGAGATATCTAAGATCTGTTCAAAGCTCAGATGGCAGAGGGATCTTCAGTGTAGACTTATGTGTTGAAGATGATTGAATGAGTGGAGAGGTTGGATGCTCTTGGGGTCCTACTTCCCAAGGAGATGCATACTGACCTTGTGTTATCTTCCCTTCCACAATCATATGCTCAGTTCATAGTTAATTTTAACATGAACAAAATTCAGACAACTTTGGCTGAATTACTGAATATGCTGAAGACTGCAGAGGGGAACCTTGTGAAGGAAAAATATCAAATTCTCATGGTTGGTAGGACCAGCCGGAAGAGACTAGTATTCCAAGCCTTTAAGAAAGGTAAAGACAAGAATCAGAAGAAGTCGAAAGTTGCCAAGAAGGATACGGGCAAAGGTGTTGAGAAGGGTGAATGCTTCTACTGTCATCAGAAGGGCCACTAGAAGAAGAATTGCAAATAATACCTCAAGGACAAGGCTCAAGGAAATGTGAAGCAGCAGGATGCTTCAGGTATCTATATGATAGTTGTAAACTTGGCAATTAAAGATTATACGTTGTGGGCATTAGATACTGGATGTGTTTCCAATATCTACAATTCTGTACAGGGGCTGACAAGAAAACGTAAGTTGAGGACCGGCAAGGTGGAGTTGTGGCTAGGTAACGGCGCAAGAGTTGCGACGATCGCTGTGAGGACACTGAAGCTCAAGCTACCATCCAGAGATGAAGTTTCATTAGATGAATGCTATTATGTACCTAGCATAATTAGAAATATTTTTTTTATTTCAAGTTTAGATAGAATTGGATACACAATGTCCTTTGGGAATAATAGTTGTTCAGTTTATTTCAGAAATAAATTATTAGCTTATACTTTATTATTCAATGGATTGTACTTGTTAAATTTGTCTCATGATAATTATAATATCGGTCATATTCTTAAGAATAATAAGCATGAAGTGAACAAAGACTACCTTTGGCATTATAGGCTAGGCCACATTCAAGAAAACAGACTCCAAAGGTTACATAAAAATGGATACTAAGATCCATTTGATTATGAATCGTATGCAACCTATAAGTCATGTTTGATGGGTAAAATGGCTAAATCTCCATTTACTGGAACTAGAGAACGAGCCAAACACATATTAGAGCTAATACATTCTAATGTATGTGGCTCTTTGTTTACCCAAGCCATTGGTGGTTTCTCCTATTTCAACATGTTCACTGATGATTTCTCAAGGTATGGCTTCATCTACTTAATGAAGTATAAATTAGAAGCCTTTGAGAAATTCAAAGAATTTAAGAATGAAGTAGAAAATCAAATTGGAAAGAGCATTAAAACCATCCGATCTGATCTTGGTGGGGAATACTTGAGTATAGAGTTCACAAAGTACTTAAAGGATAATTGTATCCTTTCTCAGCTTACATCTCCTTATATACCTCAAATGAATGGTGTATCGAAAAGGAAGAATCGCACATTGATGGAAATGGTGCGATCCATGATGAGCATGTCCAAATTATCAATGTCCTTATGGGGATATGCACTTTAGCTCGGTTATGTATATCCTGAACAAGGTACCCAACAAATCTATTACATCCACTCCATATGAGATATGGAATAGGAGGAAACCAGACCTTAAGCATGTTAAAGTCTAGGGATGTCCTGCTCATGTCAAATAACATGATGCAGATAAGCTGGAGCTCAGAACTGACAAATGCAGATTTGTGGGATATTCGAAGGAAACTTACGGATATTACTTTTATCATCCTGGCGAACAAAAGTGTTTGTAGCCAGGAGAGCTGTTTTTTGGGAAAAAGATTACATTTTCCAAAAGGACAGTGGGAGTAAAGCTGGAAGAAATTCCAAAGCCACAAACTATCAATAGTTCATCAGATAAACTGTCAATTTCTGAACCTATTCAAGAATACACACAACAACCTCGTAGGACTGAAAGAATACCTAAACCACCCGAAAGATATGCAAGGCATATCAACATGGATGGTTCTAAGATAGTCTATAATGAGGATGATGATCCTAAGACTTACTAGGAGGCCATTGAAAGTCTAGGGGCTGGGAAATGGCTAGAAGCCGTGAATTCTAAAATTCAGTCCATGTACATCAACCAAGTTTGGAACTTGATCGACTTGCCCGAGGGTATAGTACCGATTGGTTGCAATTAGATCTTTAAAAGAAAGATCGGTACAGATAGACGAATTGAGACTTATAAGGTAAGATTGGTGGCGAAGGGCTATCGTTAAAGGCAAGATATTGACTATGACGAGATCTTCTCACCCATTGCCATGATTATGACTATCAAAATTCTTCTCGCCATTGCCGCATACCATGATTATGAAATCTGGCAGATGGATATGAAGACAGCTTTTCTCATGGAAATCTTAAGGAAGAGGTATATATGATACAACCAGAGGGCTTCACATCAAAGGAATCTCCAATTGTAAGGATTGAGGTTTCGGATCCGGTTATCGGGTTGGTTTCGAGGTCGGATCCCTTGGTTTGGGCCCTTGTGGGGCTGGGGCTTGTGTTTTTTTCACGTCGAGCTTGCTCGACGCGGTTCAAACAACGTCCGGTGAGGTGGACGCGTTTTAAGTTGTGCCACGTGGGCTGGTTTGGGCCGCCGGTGTACGGCCCCGGTATGTCAGCATACGACCCGTCTTGTCGATCTTGGACGACGCATTTTAGTTAGTTTCGATTTGACCCCGCGAACCCTCCCTCTTTTCTCTCATTCTCTTCATTTCTTTCTCTCTCCTTCTCTTTCTCTCCGAACCTCCTGCGCCCTTTTCCCCCTTCTCCTTCCTTTCCTCTCCCCATTCCTCCTCTCCCTCCACTCCATCAACCTCCTAACTTCCACCACTACCACCACCATTTCCTCCGTGACGCATTTCTCTCCGGACGGCGGCCAACGTCCCGGTGGAGTAATGACGTCTACGGCGGTACCGGCGGCGGCTCGTGGCATGGCGGTTCAGCGGCTTAGAGCTCAGAGGACTTCGAGTAACCGGTAGGGTGACAATCCTTGCAATGTTTTGTTTAAAACCATGTTTTTCTTGCTTTCAAGCATGTTTAAGGGATTTTCGGGGTGAAAATGCTAATATCACAAATTAGGAATGGAATGGTGGGTTTTTATTGGGTATTTGGGTTCTCCTCCTACTCCTCTATTTTATGGCATTTTTGTGCCCTTTGGGGGAGAATATCCCACCTTGTGAATTGGGGGGAGGCGGAGGGAGAACCTGTTTGTGAGGGGTAAATGGCGTCTAGGGACAGCGACGCTATTTAAAAGGCGGCTTCCACCCACGAAGCAATTTATCCTAGATAACAGACTCTGTCTCTAGATTGAATAGCGTCCAGGGACAGCGACGCCATTCAAATGGGGACTCCTTTGAACGACGCGTTTTAGTTCAGATTACCCCGAGACCTGATTATGTTTCTGTCGTGATTAGGCGACTAGGGATAGCGATGCCTTTTAAAAGGTGACTACCTTGCACAACGCGTTTTAGGCCATTTTCCGAGGCCAGTTTTCGCATGAACCAGTTTAGGGGTCTTGAATGACGTCGGCCTTGGGCGACGCGATTCAAGACAGAATCTCATTAAAGCATGCAATTAACATGTGTTTACATTGTTAGATAGTTTGGATAAATGTATGTTTGAAAATATACTCGAGGACGATGATTTCTACATGATCGAATCGCACCGTGTTGTGTTTTGTGCGATCGTAGGCCTAGAGTGACAGTTGTTAGCGCTTAGGCACCCTGTGTCGGTGTGGGAGTGACACGGCACCGGTGTGGGAGTGGTGGGGTGACGCCTAGAGAGAGGGTCACCTGGTGTACCCAGGGGTATAGCTAGTACCGATGCGGGAGTGGTACATTCGGAGTGTCACTCGTGCTGGGGGAAGCAAAACCACCTGGAGCCTATCAGGCCGGAGTAGCCAGCATGCTATCCGAGGGGTTGCTGTTTGATCTCAGCGGGTCGGTGTTTTCCGCGTTCGGCCGCGTGGTTTGTGTGTTTAGCTGAGACGCTAGTTGTGGACTCCGTGGTGGAGTCGTTTCAGAGTCGTGCATGTTACTATTATGAATGCATGTATTTTATATCGAAATATGAGAGTTGTGTTTACTGCTTTATGTAATTAAATTCCCTATATTTGTGTATTGCACTTGTGGGTGTGTGAGTGGGTGGTGGGGATCGAAGGATCCCTACTGAGTCTATTTCGATGAGACTCACCCCCTGCGGTTTTCAGGTGAGGGTTCCAGGCAGGCGTAGCGAGGAGAGTGTTGTCCCGGATTGCGCGCTAGTAGCCACTGTTCCAGGGTATGCCCCGATGTAGTTGTTAATTTTTTTTCTGGCCTGTATGCTTAACTATTTATTTTCTGTTGGAGTATGTAAGTATTTGCTGAGTCAAGTCGAACTGTAATAATTTTTAATTTCTGCACTCTTTCACAATTCAATTTGATGTGGATGTTTAGCTTAGTTTATCATTTATTTTACAGACTTATCGAGATCCTGGTTTGGCTCCAAATTTAATGATTCGGTACCCATTTAGTAATCGGATCCCCGATTATAGGGTGGCGGGTCGTTATAGTTGGTATCAGAGCATTTAGTCTGGCAAATGGATGAATAACTAGGTTAAATATTGTAATTTTGACAAATAATTACATTATCTCGTACAGGCACGGCGGTAGTGTAGGTTTTTGGATTCTAATTAGAATTTTTCGATTTTCGTGATTGTAGGCGATTAGATGGCTCATAAGAAGAGAGTGCCAGTTATTAGGGAGGAGGGAGACGTTCCTAGTGGATCTGAGGCCGGTAGGCCGAATATGGAGCATTTTATGGAGGCTGTGATGGACACGATGACTAGATATCAGACTCGAGACCCTAGTCAGAGTTCTAGTACTCGGGGAGGGCCTTCAACTGCTCTGGAAAGATTCCTAAAGCTGAGGCCGCCTCATTTTACCGGTCGTTCCAACCCTGATGAGGCCGTTCATTGGCTGAAGGAGTTGGAGAAGACTTTTGATACCATGGATTGTGCGGCAGTTGAGAGGACTCCGTTGGCTACCTTCATGTTGAAGGATGATGCCTACGACTGTGGACCACTTTGAAGAGCTTGTCTTATGCAGATAGGAATCTCAGGGAGATTCCATGGGAGACATTTATGAAGAAATTCAACGCACAGTACTTCCCTAGGCATGTTTAGAAGGCCAAGGAGAGGGAATTTATGGAGTTGACCCAAGGAAGCATGACAGTGCTTGAGTACCAAATGAAGTTTGTTTCACTTGAGAGGTTTGTGCCCTTTATTTCAGGGGATGAAGAGCGTTGGACTGAGAGGTTTGTGGATGGACTAAGGTCCAATTTGAGGAGTTTTGTGGCGTCCCACTGTTGTACGGACTTGGCATAGGCGGTTAGGTGTGCTGCGGCAGTAGAGGCACAATATGATCATTCGGCTCGGGAGAGGACTGACTACTCAGGGGCCAGCTTATGGCAAGGGAAAGACAGCAGCAGCAGCTCCTTCGTCCAGATCAGGATCGTCTTCACTCGGCTTGAGATTCCGGAGGTTCTTTCGAGGCGGCGGCGGCAGCAGTGACAACAGTAGTAGTAGCAGACCCAGGCAGAGCCAACAGAGTCAGTTGGTGTCCAGTGGTCAGCATGAGACAGCTCAGAGGCTTCTGGCAGCTTGTCGTCATTGCGGTGGTACTCACGGTGGGACTCAGTGTCCTGCATTTTCTGGGAGGTGTTACACTTGTGGCCAGTAGGGCCATTTGGCGAGGTATTGCCCGCAAGAGAATGGTCAGGGGCAGGGACCAGGTGATCAGAAGAAGTCGAGGACCCAGGGGAGAATTCTAGCTATCACCAGGAAGGAGGCTTGTGCGTCTAACTTGGTGGAAGGTACACTTTCTGTCATTGGGAACTCTGCACATGTGTTGATTGATTCAGGTGCTTCGCATTCTTTTATTTCTGAGCAGTTCGTAGATATTCTTTCTGCACCCGTTGTTGAGTTATCTGATAGACTAATGGTTGAGGTTCCTTCTGGGGATTTCATGTTGACTTATAACTGCTTGAGTGAGGTTCCCTTGACCATTGAGGGTCATCAGTTACCTGCCCAGTTAGTTGTGCTTGCCATTCGCGACTTTGACATCATCTTGGGTATGGATTGGTTGGAGGCTTATTATGCCGAGGTGGACTGCCACAGGAAGAGGCTGCGTTTCTCCATTCCGGGCATCCTGGCTTTCTACTTCCAAGGTATTAAGCTCTCTTCTTGTGGTATTCTTATTTATGCTTTTAAGGCCCGGAGGTTGCTTGTTGGTGGCTGTGAGGCTTTCCTTGCCTCTGTGGTTATAGCTGGTGTTGGTAGTGGTTCCAGTCCTTGGGAGGTGCCTGTAGTTTGTGACTTTGTTGATGTATTTCCTAAGGAGTTGCATGGCCTTCCTCCTCAGCGGGAGGTCGAGTTCACTATTGAGCTTGCACCAGATACGGCGTCCTTGTCTAAGGCCCCATATCAGATGGCTCCGGCCGAACTTGCTGAGTTGAAAGCGCAGTTGTAGGAACTACTGGATAATGGTTTTATCCATCCCAGTACTTCTCTGTGGGGTGCTCTAGTTCTGTTTGTTAGGAAGAAGGATGGTTCATTGAGGCTGTGCATTGATTATAGATAGTTGAACCAGGTAACAATAAAGAACAAGTACCCACTTCCGATGATTGATGATCTAATGGATCAGTTGCAGTCTGCGAAGGTGTTTTCGAAGATTGACTTGAGATCATGGTATTATCAGATGAGGATCCGTGAGGTTGATGTGAGTAAGACGGCTTTTAGGACTCGGTATGAACATTATGAGTTTTTGGTTATGCCTTTTGGCTTAACCAATGCTCCGGCAACTTTTATGGATTTGATGAATCCGTGAGGTTGATGATATTTTGGTATATTCTTCTTCTAAGGAAGAGCATGCCACTCATCTTCAGGTGGTGTTGCAGGTTCTGAGAGAGCACCAACTCTATGCCAAGTTTAGCAAGTGTGAATTCTGGCTAGATAAGGTGCACTTCCTGGGGCATGTCAATTCTGGAGATGGCATTGCAGTAGATCCAGCCAAGATTAAGGCAGTGATGGATTGGGGCAGACTGACAACAATAACTGAGATCAAGAGCTTCCTGGGGTTAGCAAGGTATTACAGGCAGTTCGTCCAGGATTTTTCTTCGATAGCGACCCCTTTGTCGAGGTTGACTCGTAAGGGAGTTCGTTTCGTATGGACCGAGGAGTGTGAGCGGAGCTTCATTGAGTTAAAGACTCGTCTTACTTCGGCTCCAGTTCTGGTGCTTCCATCAGGTTCCGGTGGATTCGTGGTTTAGTCGGATGCATCTCGTCGAGGTTTAGGTATGGTTCTAATGCAGCATGGTCAGATTGTGGACTATGCTTCTAGGCAGCTGAAGAAGCATGAGGAGAACTATCCCACTCATGACTTGGAGTTGGCATCTGTAGTATTTGCACTGAAGATCTGGCTGTACTATTTATATGGAGAGAAGTTTCAGGCTTTTACAGATCATAAGAGCCTGAAGTATGTATTCACGCAAAAGGATCTGAACTTGAGGCAGCGCAGGTGGATGGAGTTTATCAAGGATTATGATCTCGACCTTCCTTATCATTCGGGCAAGGCAAACGTGGTGGCGGATGCCTTGAGTCGAAAGACGATCGTATCATATCTTATGGTTCAAGAATGGAGGTTATATGAGAAGGTTGTGGAATCTTCCTTTAGGATTCCTCGAGAGGCCGACAAAGCCGTGTTGGCCAGCTTGACTGTGAGGCCAGCCGTGTACCATGCAGTAATCGAGGCTCAGAGGGCAGATGCAGGGCTGCCGTAGATTCTCCAGATATTAGAGGTAGAGTTGTGGGATGATGGCACGGTCAGATTTAGAGGCAGACTCTATGTTCCAGCTGAGGAAGAGGTGCGCAGGAGCGTCCTGGATGAGGTGCACCATTCTAAATATACAGTGCATCCCGGAACAACTAAGATGTATCATTGTTTGAGGAGGCACTTTTGGTGGCCTGGTATGAAAAAGGACGTGGCTGATTATGTGGCAAGGTGCCTGACTTGTTTGCAGGTTAAGGCAGAACACCAGAGACCAGGAGGGTTATTGCAGCCGTTACCGATCCCGGAATGGAAATGGGAACACGTGACTATGGACTTTGTGATGGGATTACCTGTGTCACCTGGCAGAAGAGATGAGATCTGGGTCATTGTTGATCGATTGACCAAGTCTGCGCACTTTCTAGCTATTAGGAAGGACTGGTCAGTCGGTAAGTTGGCTAAGTTATTTGTGGACCGGATCATCTCTCTGCATGGGGTGCCCTTGTCCATCGTGTCGGACCGGGATCCGAGATTTACTTCTAGATTCTGGAGAACTTTTTAGAAGGCCTTAGGTACGCAGTTAGCCTTTAGCTCGGCTTATCATCCCGAGACTGATGGGTAGTCGGAGAGGACCATTCAGACACTGGAGGATATGCTCAGGGCATGTTGCCTAGACTGGGGAGGTTCTTGAGAACAACACTTGTCTACAGCAGAGTTTGCTTACAACAACAATTATCATTCTAGTATCGGCATGGCGCCATATGAGGCATTATACGGGTGGCCGTGTCGATCTCCTGTGAATTGGTCTGAGATTGGCAAAAGGTAGATAGCAGGACCAGAGTTGGTATAGCAGTGTGCTGAGGTTGCTAGAATAGTGCAGTAGAGGTTGACTACAGCTCAGAGCAGGCAGAAGAGTTATGCAGATATCCGTAGGAGACCGCTTGAGTTTGAGGTTGGAGACCACGTGTTTCTCCGAGTCTTACCCTCCAAGGGTGTAATAAAATTAGAGAAGCGAGGTAAGCTGAGTCCGCGATATGTTGGGCCTTTTCCCATTCTTGCTCGAATTGGGGAAACAGCGTATCAGCTAGTCTTGCCACCCAATCTTGCAAGAGTGCGCGATGTGTTCCATGTTTCTTTGCTGAGGAAATATGTTCAGGATCCATCTCATGTTTTGGACTTTTCAGAGTTGGAAGTCGCTGAGGACTTGTCCTTTCCAGAATTTCCAGTGCGTATTGAGGATTAGATGGGATTAATTTTTGTGTTTTATTTCGCTGCGCTATTGGGATCCCGCAAAGCCTTATAGTGGTATCAGAGCCAGGTTCTGGCTCGATTCAATAGAATCGTCGTAGAAATTAAAGATTTTAATTTTTTTTATGCAATATTTTTTCTTATTTTATTCCATGTGCAATGAGGAGGAGGATGTAAACACAGTCAGACATCAGTGAGCAGACCGACGCGGTGGTTGGCTGCATTGTAAGAGCTTGGGAAGCTCCGCATGGTGCAATAGCACAGCGCCAAGCTGTGCTGACCGGTGGCGTAGGGCAGCTTGGCTAGGACAACACTGACGCGCGAGTCCGAGGCCTCCACCTAGGGATGGCAGGCCCGATGTTAGGGTGGTTGCGCCGCCGTTGTGCCCCCTCCCCTGAAACCATAATGGGTAACTGGGGACAAGGTTGCGGGCCCACCCTAGGCCCGCGGGTAGGCGGGGGCGCTTGGACCTGGCACGGGTCTGACCTGTAACTGACCTACGTGCCTAGTGCCCGTGGGCCGTGGGGGCCAGTCGCCAGGCTAGTTGGGCCGGTCGGTCTAGGGCCTTTTGGCCCTTTAAACATTTTTTTTTAATTTAAAAAACCCATTATTCAGCTTTTAAAATTATTTTAAATCTAAAAAATAATTTTATTTTCCCCTCCTCATATGGCAAGTTAGAATAATGAATGGAAATTATATTTATGATAATGTTTCATAAATGGTTTTTGCACAATGAATTAAAATTTTTATTTCTACTTGTTTGCTCACATGAAATGTGACTTCCTATTTTAATTGCTGCCATGATTTGATCATATAGCATGCCAAAAGTGTCTTGGAAGAAATTAACCTTTAATATTATATTTTAAAAATATAATTATTTGTCATTAGTTATTTTATAAATAAAAGATTATTTCTAATTTAATTAATAATGATCAATAGTTGATCTAATCTTGTATGCATTCATGGTACATGTGATGTTTGTTATGAATGAATAGATCTCGATGATCATGGACTTCAAAAATGGGACTGTTTAATCTATAGATGGATGTGTGTGTGGTGAATTTGATAATGGGATCTGCACACCTTCGTCTCCATCTCTTATCCAATTTGTACATTCTATCTCCCTCTGAAATATATTCCCCTTGACTGCTGATCAGGGTTTCTTATAATATTAATGTAAATTTATAGGTTTGTATACCCAAATTTATTTGATGTAATTTCTAGTTTAGATCTAGAATAGGATCATTTTGATTGATGGTACGAGATGCAAGAGGACCATTGGAAGATTCATCGCAGAGAGTTGGACACCTTCCATGGCATGATGTACCATGATTCGCCATAGGATTAATAATGGATCACCATTTAGCTCCGGCGGATCCAACTTAGACGTAAGTCCATGATCATTCGGTAAATTTCACTTTTGACATATTTGAAACGTTAGATCCATTGCTACATAGGACATATTATCTATATTGGTCAAATATGTGATATATTCCAATCTTATTTAATATGTCAGTAGCATTATTATAATGAAACTTTAAAATTTTAACTAAAGAAATCCCTCGATTCGAATTCAAGTTAATTGACATAAGTTGAAAACACGACCCATGTAGCCTTCCATCGTAATAGATTAAAGGATTACTCTTAGTCAGGTTTTGTTTGTTGACCTACCTTAAGACTTACCTGGGAAAGGGGGAAAAATTTAATCCATGGCATAAGATGCGTCACCTTGGGATGGAGTCCGAATGCATCTTTTTTTAGCTACCTCAAGAGGTGCATCCTTAATCCATGCTCATAACATTGCGATAGTTGAACTTGACCAGATTCCATCATTTGTTGTGCTACCACAAGGTCATGGTAATTTGGAGGCCAAATCATCGGGAGTTGCAAGGAGTTGCAATTTACAAGAGTTGCCTAGCAAATAAGAATAGTATAGATTATTGAGCTACCTCAAGGTTATACACATTAAGTTAATTAGATGTCGGTACATGCTAGGAGATCATCAGTATCTCCCATTTCACATAATGAGGGTTATGTGACTCGTCAAAAAATAGTGAGAGATTACATTAACTCTTCAAATCCATTGTTAATGTAATTAAAATTATGAATGTCTGCATGCTTATCGCACTTTACTTTATTTCCACAAATCCTTATAAAGTTGTTAGTTACAAGCTCACTGGCCCGAACTCTATTAATTGGCTGGGAATGTGAGGATAGTCCTCACCATTGAAAAGATGGCCTATGTCTTCAAAGCGGAAGTGCCTGAGCTTGCCAAGAACACCACCTCAAGAGTTGAGGGAGAGGCTAACAAGAAATGGAAGGAAGATGCTGTCACTACTCAATATTAGCCTCAATAACCAATGAATTGCAAACGCAGCACGAAAAGATGAGTGCCTAATCCATGTTGGTTCACTTACAAGAGTTGTTTAATGACCATAGTAGGACTGAGAGGTATGAGATATCTTGGAGTCTTTTTCGTGCAAAGATGACAGAAGGATCACCCGTTCAGGCTCATGCCTTGAAAATGATTGACTGGATTGAGAGACTTGAAGGACTTGGTTTCCCAATAGTCTGTAAACTTCATATTGATGTGGTCTTACAATCTAGCGATTAATAATTAAATAAATGACTAATCAACTAAACCTAGGTGAATATGTATATATCTAGATCTAGGTGTAGATCGATCTAGATCTAGATATCTGTTAAATGTCACAATTCATTGCCTATTACCTTTAGTCTGTAAAAGAAATGACTAATCAACTAAACCTAAACAAATAATTAAAAAAATGGGAAGCAAAAACTAAAGCAGCAGATGGGAACATTGCACGGCCACATGCTTCTATGTAAGCTAGAGCAGTGGTCCGTTTGGCAACAGAGGGGGCGCATTGCGCCAGCATATGGGTGGCAGGAGCTGCTGGCGAGGGGGGGGGGGGGGGAGGTGTAATAGGCCGGGCTGCAGGTGAGGTGGGCGGCTGGGCATGGTGTGCTAGCACGGCAGGTGAATATGTATATATCCAGATCTAGGTGTAGATCGATCTAGATCTAGATATCTGTCTCTCTGCTCCTTTAGCTTGTCTGATGCGAGTTATCCTTTGTGTCTTTCTCAGAAACTTCCTCTAGGTTTTGGTTTTTTCATCCCCAATGATTAGTAGTATGTTGGAGGTGTTTGATCTGCCCTCGCTGTAAAACAGTTGTGTTTTTCATAAAACAATCCCCCGATGCCGTAAACTACAGTAAAACAATGTAAAATATCATAAAAATGATTTATTTGTTATGTCTGGAGTGCCATACATAGTTTTGTTGATTTTTTCTCATGTTTGAATTGTCGTAAATTGCTGGGCTTGAAGTTGGTTTACTTATTTGCCATTCTTTTTATCCAATTTTGATTTTATAATCCGGGATTTTGCTGTCGCGACTTTAAAATTTGTGATGTCAAAACCAATATTTGATCACGTTTTAGACAAACTGAAAGACTCCTTTTTTTGGTTTGTGCTATATTGGTGCATGATCTGGTGTGTGGTGCTCTTTTCTCTTCAGACTATGCTGTGGCTTTAGTTGTACTCGGCTGCATTACTCGTTAGGTCCTATTTGGATGCAAACCATAAATGTGTTTAGGTTTACTATAAATTCGGTTTTCACCACAACCTTGGTTTGGATGGTGAAAAGAAACGGATTTGTGGATTTGTCATAAACTCACTCTAGTTTACCCTAAACTCAAAACCTTCTCAAGTTTATCGAAAACTCAATTATGTTTACACAAGACTACAAAACTTGAGTTTATGAAGAATGCATTTATGATAGACAGATGTAGTGTGTTTTCTAAAGGTGCATCCTTAGTAGCATGGTATATCGTGGTAGGAAACAGATGCAGTGGATTTTTTATTTTTTTAGAGTTTTTTGATCATCAGATTGTAGATCAAATTATATGAACATGTTGATGCGAGTTCTCTTTTATGAAGCATGTTGTGCTAGCAGGCGAGAAGGAGAGGGAGAATCTTGGGCATTGTTGGTAGGAGCCTCAGGGGTTAGGACAGACCTCTCCTCCTTTCTTGCAAGGAAAGGGAGGGTTGTGGTAGAAACTAGAAACCGAAATAGAAATAGAAGTGGCAAACGAAATTCTAGTAAAGAAAATTGGAAGCGGAGATAGAAACATAGGTTTCCGAAATCTTAATTTTTATAGCATTCAATGTTGGATATATTATATTTTTACAATGTATCATTATCATGTCATGGGAGTTGTGTTCAATTCTGCCCCCTTCTTTATTTCGCACATTTATTGGCCTTTCCATTAAGTTCTTTTTTCATTTTCAATTTGAATTTGATGGCACCTACAAAGAGCAGTTGAAGTTGAACTGCACTATCATTTTCAATTTGAATTTAAAATGTACTTGCAATCATTTACTGACCTCATTGTTTTTTTTTTCTATTTTAAGTTAGTGAACATGGTTCTCTGTGGAGTGTGGAGAACATAATAAAGAGGGTCTAAGGTTACCTTACTATTTACTTGATGTAAAAACCTAGTGCCACTTCACGTTGTGTAAGGCACTCTTTATTCTATTCAAAATGTCCTTACATCTAAGGGATTTTGTCTAGTAAAAATAATCATCCGTGTTACCAAAAGTGGCAATTCGTGCTAGCACCATGTTGGAGAGAACTTTCAGTATCCTAGGGTCAAGTATAGTTATAAGAACTCCCCAACTATCCCTTTTGGGCTGTGATTCGGCACTCTGACAGTTATGTATGGATTGTTTCGTTCTAAACAAGGAACAATCACCTAAAATTAATTAACAAGGTGAGTCATTGTTCAAGTTTGATTTGTGTCTTAGGTACTTTTGTCTAATCTTCTAGGGACAAAGGCCAGCATTCCGCTTTATAATAGTTTAAAACTCAGTAATAAATAAATAATTTTATTATTCCACAGTCCTTGTACGGATCAAACGAAGATATTCTAAAATTTAACATGGAGAATGGGTGGATACCATGCCTAAAATTTCACAAGTGCTTAAGATAAACAAAGTTCACATACTTGATTGAATGTAGCTATGCGGAACATGGCAAATCCATAGTTCAGTAAAATTTCCTTTTATAGTTCATCGGCTGCAAGGGATTGCACACAAAAAAAAACAAAAGAGAGAGAGAGAGAGAGAGACCACATGACTATGCACGGCTTTTGGAAAGCATATTTAGTGTATCTTGTGCTTTCCCTTCCTCGTTTGTCAAATATAGCTGTGGAAATGAAGCTACTGTCATTGCCTTGACTTTCAACTTTTCTAGATGACCTTTTTGAAAAGCTCACTTTGGACCAGCATGATGCTATGATGATAAAATTCTATTCATTGTTTGACTTTAACATGGCTAGTTTATGGTCTTTGACATGGAAGTATTCTTCTGGGTATCCGGTATATGATAAAAAGTTGGGTATAAAGTGCTCCATTGCGCGCACAAGGGAAAATCAGTAAGGATAAGAAGAGGCTACAGAGAAACCAATAAGGATAAAAAATTGGGTATAAAGTGCTAATTTAACTATTTTCTATTTTGCCTAATTGACTAAAAGGTTGGCTATGGAGTGCCCCACTCCTCACTGTGGAAATAGAAAACCATTAAGGGAAAGAAGGGGTAAGAAATGGATAACTAGGCTTTCCCACGACAGTTATAACGAACCATATGAATGAGGTCTAGTGTACATTTCTACTTATCTTGCATTTCAACTTCTTGCTTTACTATGTTTGTTGTCTGTAATTTTTGCACCATTGGATATTTTAGCCTGTGTTCAGTCATGGAAATTTGAATTGTGTTGTTATGCTTCTAGTCTATGTTGGGGAATGCTAGCATAAATTTTCTGTGAATTATTATAGACATTCTAATGCTGACTTATCACTCTTTTTGAAGTTTTTTTTTTTAATTAATAGTGTAGTTGGTTCAATTTAATCTGGTATATATGTATTGTCCACTATTAGGAATTTTAGGTTTCCTTGCCAAGTAATTTACATGGATTTGTGGGAGTTACAATCCATTTATTAGAGTGATCTACACTCCTGTTTTGCACAATGTACAACTCTACCAACTTTTTCTCTTCCTAGGAGATCTGATTTCATACGCTCCCCCCCTCCCCATACTGTTGGAAAAAGGGGAGAATTGGAATGCTTCATGCATTTTTGGTACCATGCTTTCCATTGGCAATATGTGTTTTTTAATTTTAATTAATTTCCCAGTTATTTATTTTCCTTGATGAATTCCCAACTAATTGTTGTTGGTGTGATTCTTCATTCTCTCCTTCATGTTTCATGTTATACAGGTCTTTGAGATGACATGGTCATTGAAACAAAAAAAAAAAATCCAGAAAAAAAAGGGATCCTTGAATTTAGCAAAGGACAAAAAATAAGTACTTGATTTTTTTTTGGCAATTTGATTATTTTTTTACCATTATTGTTGTCTAGCTTTGATCTACATATTTTGCTTTATGAAAAAATGTCATATTATTTTATCCATCATGATGATTCTATTTTGTTCATTATTTATAATACCTATTTATGCTCCTTAATATCATCTTGTTTAACTTCATTTTTTATCCTTTTCAGGAATGGTGTTAGTGAAGGGAAGCTCTATCAAGTTCTGCTATATGAGTTGGATGCTATTCGGAAGGTAAATTTGCATGTAATCTTCTATTATACTAGTTGGCATGTCTGAGCACTAGCTCTTATACTCTCCCTTTGCTAGGCTTGTGCACCACGAGAGCCAAATTATCAACCTCCAGTGACCTTTGTAGTGGTTCAAAAACTGCATCATACAAGACCGTTTGCCTCTTGGCCTGGGCACATGACTAGCAAATACCAAATGTGGGCATCTGTCATAGTTGCGGCAAGGTCATATTAGTATTAGGTGGCCTCCAAGCCAAACAAATACTTTGTATTATTCAGTTATTAATAAAATGAAATGACTTAAATTCATTGTGTATGTAATTCGACAGTGTTTATCATTTTACGATGAAGTCTATGAACATGTGCAATAGTCTTTGGATTACGATGAGATCATAATTACATAACTGAAGACTTGTAAATATATATTCTTAATTGTTCCTAGTCGGATAATGTTTGAGAAGGACATCAGACATCCGGATAGACTAGAACAAGTTTCTTCAGCTCATATGATGATGGTGATTGATCCAATAAGTCACTTGTAAGGAGACACTATATTGGACCTTTAGGTGCTCGTTAGCGAATGAGTTCACTGAACTAATCCGACTATGAATCGCTGGATGGTAGCTACCTAACTATTAACCAGCTCAATTCTTTGTCATGGTTGCGTGGATGGTCCTTGGACCTAAGACATCAAGGATACCTTGTTGGTAACCCTCTGAGCTTTGACCTTGACCAACGAATCCCTAACCATGGGATATCAATAAGTCAAATGATCGGGTTTAGGGAGATGCCATCGAAGGTAATTGTATGGTCAACAAGGGATCATCCGCTCTCGATAATAGGAGATAGAATGTTCCAGGAATGATGCCTTAGGTCCCTGGCTAGGGCGGACATTATATCAGATAAGGAGTTATCTAATATAATTTAGGGGCATATGATTCAAGTGAATCGACCGGCTAGGGTTTAACAGTAAATTATGTCCTAGGTCGGTTCGGGAACATTGTACGGATGAAAGATTGTATCCGCGCAGTAACCAATGATGGAAAGATTCCATTAGTGGGTTGCAGAATTCCAATGCCTCTAGGTTTACGTAGTGTTGTTTAGCACCCAACGTGCTCGGAGGTCTGTCCGAATTTATTGTGAGACATTAAATTTGGCTAATTAATTAATATTTGGATAGTAATTAAATTAGTGAGTCAATAAAGAGTTATTGGACTTAATGGGCCATTAACTGGACTGGTATTTGGGCTTAGAGGGTCACACGCAAAAGGTCTTCAATCGATGAGTTATTTGACGAGTTTTATGATAAGTTTGAGTTTTTCTGAAAAATAAAAAACACACTAATTATAAAAGAACCGCTGCTAGGTCAAAAGCCAGCAACTCTAACATGTGCTAGCCGCTCCCTCTCTCTTCTCTCTCTCACTCTTTGACCGCTCCCCTCAGGGCGCCCCCTGGAGGCTCTGTTTCTCGTCAAATGGGTACATTGATTTTGCATGTCACAGAGAGTTACGCCCAGCCAGATGGGATCCGCAGATGCCGTACCGAGTAAGGAAATGAGGACAATCCGTTGAGAGGAAGATCGCGTGGATACCGCTAGAGGCCGGGTACCTGCGCGGCTTGTGGCATCGCACTGACGGAACTAGACGAATGCATATTTGAATCCACGCTATGTAAAAATTGTTTTCACATCTAAAACGTTTTATTTATTCGAAATGGCAGGAGATCCAAAATTTTATTTTCGCTACATTTTATCAATCCTGACACAACGAACCCAACATGTAGGACACCTAGCAAGGGACTGCCCAGCTCGCTCTTGACATGTTGGTTGATAGGGATGTGATTTGCCAAAATTGTAAATAGGTGGGGTACGTAAGTAAGGGAATGCATGGTCGTGTTGTCTAGCTGTTGATATTGTTAAATTGATCTTGTTTTTTATATTTTTTATATTTTATAAATATTGTTGGTTGTAACAATTTTGTGAATTATCAACATTCTTAATTAGAATAGGGAGGCAGGGAACAAGTTTGTTATATGATACTATGAATGATTGTTACTTGAAATGAAAAATATCATGATCTTATTCTAGATCCTTGGAAATTATGAGTATTTGAGAAAAAGAGTAGCATATTATGAAAGATCGATAATTTGACAAGATAAAATGTGGCGTTACAAGATTTTTTTTTTTTTTTGGTGTTTTATATCCCAACAAATAGCAAGTATGGTTCACGATGATTTCTTTCTTTCTTCTTTCTTGGTTCATGCAGAATAAGATTAGATCATTTCTATGATATACTTTTGATCTGTTTATGCAAACATGTGCGGTGAAATTTCTGATTTACCTGTAATGGAAGAAGTAACTATAAAAGTTAGGGACCTATATGCAAATATTATAATTAGGGGGATATATGTAAAGGTCACAGATCTGGTTTGATTTCAACTATAGTAGAATAAAAAAGAAGAAAATTATGAGTATTTTTAAGTTTTTAAGGGTATATTTTTTCAAATTATAAAAGTTAGGGATCTAGATGTAAATATTATAATTAGGGGATATATATGTAAAAGACACACATCCGGTTGATTTCAACTGTAGCAGAATAAAAAAAGAATAAAATTATAAGCATTTATAAGTTTTTAAGAGTATTTTTGCAAATTATAAAAGTTAGAGACCTAGATGTAAATATTATAATTAGAGAGAGATATATGTAAAAGTCACATCCTGTTGATTTCAACTGTAATAGAATAAAAAAGAACAAAATTATGAGTATTCTTTAATCTTAAAATGCAAAATATAAAAGCGAGGGACCTAGGTATAAACATTATAATTACAGGGATATATATGCAAAAGTCGCACATCCCGTTGATTTCAACTGTAATAAACAAAATTATGAGTATTTTAAGTTTTAAGGTATTTTTGCACGATATAAAAGTTAGGGGTATAGATGTAAATATTATAGTTGTAGGGGTACATATGTAAAAGTCACATATCCCATTGATTTACAACGGTAATAAAAGAAAAAGAAACAAAATTATAAGTACTGTTTAGCATTTTAAAAACATTTTTATAAAATAATACATTAATTGAGATGTTAGTTAAGTTATTCACCAAACTAACTCTTATTCTTTTTACATATTTAGACAATAGATGAGAAATTAGACTTAAGATATTTAAAATAAATTTTATCAAACGCCACCTAAGGCGGACTCCAAACTCTAATTGGCAGAACATGTTGGTCGACGACAACTCAGTACATGATGATGTGAGAAATTCTTGATTTACCAATCAAAACTCAAGGTTAACATACTAATTGAGACTCTAGGCTTCTAAGGTCATGCCAAACGTTTCCTATTTTTCTTACAGCGGAATAAACTAGAGTAGAAAAACAAAAGCACAGAAATTTTCTTTTCTTTTTCTTTTTTCTTTTTTTTTTTGCAAACACGCATCTGGGCATTCGATTAAACAGGGATAGATAACGGATAACGGGCACGAATTTGGATACCTTTCTAGGTGTTTACGAATGAGGAATCTGTGATCCCCCGTGTACTGCTCTTATTGAAAAGCAATGCAGCACCCATTCTCACCAAGTGGATAGTTTTTTTTTTTTTTTTTTCCCCCAACGTGTTCAACATAAACACAAGAAATAAGTCTTACTGAATTATCCCCGCCAGGTAGGCAATTCTAGTGTATTGTCATCTGAATTTGGAAGCGAAAACTTTTCATAGACACATCACGTGCGTACTTAATTTCAGAAACCACAGGCCCATAACACCAGCAAAGTGAGCAGAGGAAGTATATACAATAGTTGAAGATGGAAATATATATATATATATATAGTCTATCATCTTAAAAGTCATCCAGTAGGTGGAAGGCAAGGGGTGGCCTTCCACGGGTGGTGGAAGACAGGTTGGTTGGCCTTCCACGGATGGTGGAAGGCAAGGGTTGGCCTTCCAAGGGTGGTGGAAAGCGGCCCAGTTGGCCTTCCACGGGTGAGAGGAAGCGGAGATTGGTTAATGGGCCTCATTATTTAGTGGGTTGAATTATGTTAGAAAATCTGATGGGCTAAATGAGATGGATAAGATGATGGGGGTTATGACCATAAAGGGGGTCCAAAATCGGTGTCTACAATGGTGTTCATTGATTTGGAGAAGGCCTATGATAGAGTTCCAAGAGATGTCTTGTGGTGGGGGTTGGAGCGCAAGAGAGTATCTACTAGGTACATACAAGTATTAAAAGACATATATGAAGGAGCAACTACTAGTGTCTGCACGGTCGGAGGGGAAACAAGAGATTTTCTTATTTCTGTTGGAGTTCATCAAGGATCAGGAATAAGTCCTTATCTTTTCGCATTAGTTATAGATGATTTAAAAAAAGAATATACAAGAGGACATTCCGTGGTATATATTGTTTGCAGATGATATTGTGTTGATAGATGAGATGCAAGAGGGAGTTAATAGGAAACTAGAGCTTTGGAGGAGCACCTTAGAGTCTAAGGATTTCAGATTAAGTAGAACTAAGACAGAATACATGCATTGTAAGTTTAGTGAATGTCGGATAGGCGAAAAGGAGGGAGTTAATTTAGATGGGATGGCAATACCCCAAAGCACTAATTTCAAATATCTTGGTTCGATCCTCCAAGAAGACGGAGGGTGCGATGAGGATGTTAGCCATAGGATTAAAGCGGGATGTTTGAAATGGAGACTTGCCACGGGAGTCTTGTGTGACCGCATAATCCCAACGAAGTTGAAAAGAAAATTCTACTGTACGGCGATAAGACCTGCAATGTTATATGGTAGCGAGTGTTGGGCGATGAAGGGGCAACATATCTCCAAGATGAGTGTTGTCGAGATGAGAATGTTAAGGTGGATGTGCGAGCATACTAGGCTAGATAAAATTCGTAATGAGTATATTAGAGAAAAAGTAGGAGTGGTACCAATTGAGGATAAATTAAGATAAGGGAGACTGAGATGGTTTGGGCATGTTAGGCGTAGGCCTAAGGAGGCTCCAGTTAGAAAAGTGGAGCATATTAGGATAGAGGAGGGGAAGAAAAGAAGGGGAAGACCTAGATTAACTTAGAAGAGGGTAGTACAATATGATTTGGAAGCTTTAAACCTTTCAGAAGAGGTAGCCCAAAATCGTTTAGAGTGGAAACATAGAATTGATATAGCTGACCCCAATTATTTGGGATTAAGGCTTCGTTGAGTTGAGTTGAGTTTCAGTGTTGGATATATTATATTTTTACAATGTATCATTATCATGTCATGGGAGTTGTGTTCAATTCTGCCCCTTCTTTATTTTGCACATTTGTTGGCCTTTCCATTAAGTTCTTTTATCATTTTCAATTTGAATTTGATGGCACCTACAAAGAGCAGTTGAAGTTGAACTGCGCTATCATTTTCAATTTGAATTTAAAATGTACTTGCAATCATTTACTGACCTCATTGTTTTTTTTCTATTTTAAGTTAGTGAACATGGTTCTCTGTGGAGTGTGGAGAACATAATAAAGAGGGTCTAAGGTTACCTTACTATTTACTTGATGTAAAAACCTAGTGCCACTTCACGTTATGTAAGGCACTCTTTATTCTATTCAAAATGTCCTTACATCTAAGGGATTTTGTCTAGTAAAAATAATCATCCATGTTACCAAAAGTGGCAATTCCTGCTAGCACCATGTTGGAGAGAACTTTCAGTATCCTAGGGTCAAGTATAGTTATAAGAACTCCCCAACTATCCCTTTTGGGCTATGATTCAGCACTCTGACAGTTATTGTAACGACCCGCCATCCTATGACCGGAGACCCGGTCACTAAATGGATGTTGGCCCATTAACTGCGGGTTCACACCCGGATCTCACACAACACATCTGGAGGAGTAAGTACTAAACAAGGCTAAATATAACAATCTCACGGACTACAAAGATAAGCAAGTGCGCAGGAAGGAAAATAACAATGTCCGTATACAGTCCAACAATAATTACATGTCCAACAATTAAATAAGTACAGGCAGAAGGAAGTACAACAACATCGGGGCATACCCCGGAACTAAGACAGCTGCTGGTCCGCACACCAAGAAGACACCACGCTTCCGCTCGCCACGAGGTCCACACCTGAAACCGCAGGGAGTGAGCCACACCAGAAATAGGCTCAGTAGGGATCATCCGATCCCCTGCCTCCCACTCACACACCCACAAGTGCAATAACAGGAATATATGGCAATTAAGTAAAGCAGTAAACACAGTACCCAACTCTGATATAAAACGTACGATAAGCAGTGCAGCAAGAACCATTCTAAGCAACCCGAAGAACCCAACACAGAGTCACGACTCACAGTCAAAGTCCACGAAGCGACTGAACCACACTGTCGACCGAAGTCAAACGTCGCCTCCCAACACTACCACCACAACTCATGCCTGTCCACCCCTACAGTGTTCCGGGGACTGTAGGGTGAGGCAGTGAGTCAAACTAGGACTAGCTGGAACCAGTGTACCGCCACTGCCAGCTACGTGTGCACACAAGCAGTCTAGACTACTGTCCTACCGACCGGATTGCCTCCACGCTAGGCCTCAGCGCTTCAGGAGGGCCCTGGGGACCGGCGAACCCCCGTCAAGCCGAAGCTACAGGAACTACCCACAAACCCAAATCTCCCAGGCTGCGTCAGGCCAAAGGGCTAAGGGTACCACTCGTAACCTTGATCAAAGGTCACATCAGGCCCAGTGGCTAAAGGGTAAGCCAACTCCAACAGTACCACAACCAGCTCCATAGCAAGAAATGCGCCGGAAGCTGTCACGACAAACAGGGAAACCCCGACCCGCTGAGGACAAACAGCGACCCCTCGGATAGCACACCGGCTACTCCGGCCCGTCGGGCTCAAGGCGATCCTACTTCCCTCAGCCAAAGGTAAAACACAACATGTACCACTTCTCCCACCGGTACGGCACAATGCCTCACAGACACCATGACCCTGTCCCCATCGGTCCATGGTGACAACGTAAACCACAGTTGTTCCGATTCCATATTCGCATAAGCACACACATACACAACATGATTCCATTCACACAGGAGTCCTCAGTCTCAGTATACAACGTAAAGCATGCATTAGAAATCGTCCCACAGTGAAACACATGATAAAACCAGGATTTACACATTTCTGTCTTGAATCGCGTCGACCGAGGTCGACGCCATTCAAGTCCCTCATACAGGTTCATTTAACAGTCAGAATATTCCTAGAAACGCGTCGTCATAGGGAGTCGCCTATCTAAAACGCGTCCAGGTCCACAGACGCCATTCACACCGAAATTCCGGATTTACAGACCCTCACTCGGGGTGATTTTCCTGTCTAAATGGCGTCATGATGTCCCGACACCCTTCTGAAAGGCGTCGTCCATCCATGACGTCATTTAGCGCCAGAACCCCTACTCGCGAAACCTCGAACAGGGAGGTTTCTGCCCTAAAAGGCATCGTACTGCCCTGACGCCCTTCTGAAAGGCGTCGACCAGGCACGACGCCGTTTAGCGCCAGAAACCTAGTTCCCTGGTTCGAACCAAGGGTTTCTCCCTTAACCCCAAACACCCCGAAAAGCCCCAAAACAAGAAGGGGAGGAAGAAGCATTCATCTATCACAGGCATACTACGAAACCACGATCACAAGCACAGCCATTCCCACAAGGAAACCCCCTAAACATGCTCAATCTAGCCCAAAATACATCTCAACACGCCTAAGAAAACACGAGCAACGCATACAAGGTTCGTCCCCCTACCGGTTCTCGAACTCCTCCAAGCTCCTCGCCGCCGACCCGCTGCACCGCAGACCGCCGCCGGTACACTCGAGGACGCCGCCACTCCGCCGGGACGTCGGCCGCCGTCCGGAGAAGGGAACGCCGCGAAGGAGGTGGTGGAGGTAGAGGTGAGAGGTAAGGAGGCTATGGAGTGATTGGAAGAGGAAGAAGAGGAAGGGAAGGGGAAGAAGAGAGTCGGAGGGGGCGGAGAGGGCGAAGAGAGAGAGAGTGAAGGCGAGAATGAGGGAAGGAAGGGGAGGCTCGCGGAGTCAACCTGAATCCCGCTAAAACGCGTCGATCGAGGCAGACGCCTATCAGTCTGACAGGACGGCCGTACTGACAACGGTCTGAAACGCGTCGCCCACCGTGGACGCCGTTCAGACGACAGGTCAGGCCGTACTGACAACGCTCTGGCGCCGCACCCTGACATCTCAGAGGTCACAGTCTGAATCGCGTCGGCCAACCTGGACGCCGTTCAGACGATGTGACCGGGGCCGTACACTCGCGGCCCGAAACCCGCCCACGTGGCGGAACAACCAGCAGACCTAAATGGCGTCTACACAACCTGACGCCTTTTGAAAGGCGTCGAGCAGTGCTGACGCCATTCAGTCAGAAATCTCAAGACCCCGCAGGGTCCAAACCAGGGGATCCGGCCCGAACCCGACCCGAAAACAAAACCCGAAACCTCAGACCTTACAGTTATGTATGGATTGTTTCGTTCTAAAGAAGGAACAATCACCTGAAATTAATTAACAAGGTGAGTCATTGTTCAAGTTTGATTTGTGTCTTAAGTACTTTTGTCTAATCTTCTAAAGACAAAGGCCAGCATTCTGCTTCATAATAGTTTAAAACTCAGTAATAAATAAATAAATTTATTATTCCACAGTCCTTTTACAGATCAAACAAAGATATTCTAAAATTTAACATGGAGAATGGGTGGGTACCATGCCTAAAATTTCACAAGTGCTTAAGATAAACAAAGTTCACAGACCTGATTGAATGTAGCTATGCGGAACATGGCAAATCCATAGTTCAGTAAAATTTCCTTTTACAGTTCATCGGCTGCAAGGGATTGCACAAAAAAAAAAAAGAGAGAGACCACATGACTATGCACGGCTTTTGGAAGGCATATTTAGTGTATCTTGTGTTTTCCCTTCCTCGTTTGTCAAATATAGCTGTGGAAATGAAGCTACTGTCATTGCCTTGACTTTCAACTTTTCTAGATGACCTTTTTGAAAAGCTTACTTTTGACTAGCATGATGCTATGATGATAAAATTCTTTCATTGTTTGACTTTAACATGGCTAGTTTATGGTCTCTAACATGGAAGTATTCTTCTGGGTTTCCGGTATATGATAAAAAGTTGGGTATAAAGTGCTCCATTGCGCGCGCAAGGGAAAATCAATAAGGATAAGAAGAGGTCGTAGAGAAACCAATAAGGATAAAAAATTGGGTATAGAGTATTAATTTAACAATTTTCTATTTTGCCTAATTGACAAAAAGACTGGCTATAGAGTGCCCCACTCCTCACTGTGGAAATAGAAAACCATTAATGGATAGAAGAGGTAAGAAATGGATAACTAGGCTTTCCAATGGCACTTATAACGAACCATATGAATGAGGTCTAGTGTACATTTCTACTTATCTTGCATTTCAACTTCTTGCTTTACTATGTTTGTTGTCTTTAATTTTTGCACCATTGGATATTTTACCTTGTGTCCATTCATGGAAATTTGAATTGTGTTGTTATGTTTCTAGTCTATGTTAGGGGATGCTAGCATAAATTTTCAATTAATTATTATAGACAGTCTAATGCTAACTTATCACTCTTTTCTAAGCAAATTTTTTTGTTTAATTGTGTAGTTGGTTCAGTTTAATCTGGTATATATGTATTGTCCGCTATTAGGAATTTTAGGTTTCCTTCCCAAGTAATTTACATGGATTTGTAAGAGTTACAATCCATTTATTAGAGTGATCTACACTCCTGTTCTGCACAATGTACACCTCTACCTACTTTTTCTCTTCCTAGGAGATCTGATTTCATACGCTCCCCCCCCCATGCTGTCAGAAAAAGGGGAGAATTGGAATGCTTCACGCATTTTTGGTATCATGCTTTCCATTGGCAAGATGCATTTTTTAATTTTAATTAATTTCCTAGTTATTTATTTTCCTTGATGAATTCCCAACTAATTGTTGTTGGTGTGATTCTTCATTCTCCTTCATGTTTCATGTTATAATCTTTGAGATGACATTATCATTGAAACAAAAGAAAAAAAACACCCAAAGAAAGGGATCCTTGAATTTAGCAAAGGACAAAAAATAAGTACTTGATCTTTTTTGGCAATAGATTGGCAATTTGATTATTTTTTTACCATTATTCTTGTCTAGCTTTGATCTACATATTTTGCTTTATGAAAAAATGTCATATTATTTTATCCATCTTGATGATTCTATTTTGTTCATTATTTATAATACCTATTTATGCTCCTTAATATCATCTTGTTTAACTTCATTTTTTATCCTTTTCAGGAATGGTGTTAGTGAAGGGAAGCTCTATCAAGTTCTGCTATATGAGTTGGATGCTATTCGGAAGGTAAATTTGCATGTAATCTTCTATTGTACTAGTTGGCATGTGTGAGCACTAGCTCTTATACTCTCCCTTTGCTAGGCTTGTGCACCACGAGAGCCAAATTATCAACCTTCAGTGACCTTTGTGGTGGTTCAAAAACTACATCATCAAAGACCATTTGCCTCTTGGCCTGGGCACATGACTAGCAAATACCCAAATGTGGGCATCTGTCATAGTTGCAGCAAGGTCGTATTAGTATTAGGTGGCCTCTAAGCCAAACAAATACTTTGTATTATTCAGTTATTAATAAAATGACTTTTATTCAGTTATTAATAAAATGACTTAAATTCATTATGTATGTAATTCAACATTGTTTATCATTTTACGATGAAGTCCATGATCATGTGCAATAGTCTTCGGATTATGATGAGATCATAATTACATAACTGAAGACTTGTAAATATATGTTCTTAATTGTTCCTAATCGGACAATGTTAGAGAAGGACATCAGACATCTGGATAGACTAGTACAGGTTTCTTTACCTCATATGATGAGGGTGATTGATCCTATAAGTCACTTGTGTGGAGACACTATATTGGACCTATAGGTGCTCATTGGCGAATGAGTTCACTGAACTGATCCGACTATGAATCATTGGATGGTTGCTACCTAACTGTTAACCAACTCAATTCTTTGTCACGGTTGTGTGGATGGTCTTTGGACCAGAGACACCAAGGATACCTTGTTGGTAAATCTCTGAGCTTTGACCTTGACCAACGAATCCTTAACCATGGGATATCAATAAGTTAAATGATCGGGTTCAGGGAGATGCCATCGAATGTAATTGTGTGGTCAACAAGGGATCATCCGCTCTCAGTAATAAGAGATAAAATGTTCCGTGAATGATACCTTAGGTCCCTGGCCAGGGCGGACACTATATCAGATAAGGAGTTATCTAATATAGTTTAGTGGCATCTGATTTAAGTGAATTGACCGGCTAGGGTTTAATAGTAAATTATGCCCTAGGTCGATTCGGGAACATTATACGGATGAAAGATGATATCTGCGCAGTAACCAATGATGGAAAGATTCCATTAGTGGGTTGCATAATCACAATGTCTTCTAGGTTCACGTAATGTTGTTTGGCACCCAACGTGCTCGGAGGTTCGTCTAAATTTATTATGAGACATTAAATTTGGATAATTAATTAATATATGGATAATAATTAATTTAGTGAGTCAGTAAATAGTTACTGGACTTAATGGGCCATTAACTGGACTAGTATTTGGGCGTAGAGGGTCACACGCAAAAGTTCTTCAATCGATGGGTTATTTGACGAGTTTTATGATAAGTTTGGGTTTTTCTGAAAAATCAAAAACACACTAATTATAAAAGAACTACTGCTAGGTCAGAAGCCAGCAACTCTAACATGTACTAGCCGCTCCCCCTCTCTCTTCTCTCTCTCACTCTTTGGCCGCTCCCCTCAAGGCGCCCCCTGGAGGTGCTGCTTCGCCTCCCGCTGGCTCTGCTTCCTGTCAAATCAAAACATTAATTCCGCATGTCGTAGAGAGTTATGCCCAGCCAGAAGGGATCCGCAGACGCCGTACCGAGCGAGGAAACGAGGACGATCCGTCAAGAGAAAGACCACGTGGATACCGCTAGAGACCGGGTACCTGTGCGGCTTGTGGCATCGCACTGACGGAACTAAATGAATGCAGATTCGAATCCGCGCAAGGTAAAAGTTATTTTCACATCTGAAACGTTTTATTTATTCGAAATGGCAGGAGATCCAAAAATTTATTTTCTCTACATTTTATCAATCTTGACACAACGAACCCAACATGTAGGACACCTAGCAAGGGACTGCCCAGCTCGCTCTTGACATGTTGGCTGATAGGGATGTGATTTGCCAAAATTGTAAATAATGGGGCACGTGAGTAAGGGAATGCATGGTCGTGTTGTTTAGTTGTTGATATTGTTAAATTGATCTTGTTTTTTATATTTTTTTTATTTTATAAATATTGTTGGTTGTAACAATTTTGTGAATTATCAACATTCTTAATTAGAATAGGGATGCAGGGAACAAGTTTGTTATATGATACTATGAATGATTGTTACTTGAAATGAAAAATATCATGATCTTATTCTAGATCCTTGGAAATTATGAGTGTTTGAGAAAAAGAGTAGCATATTATGAAAGATCGATAATTTCACAAGATAAAATGTGGTGTTACAAGATTTTTTTGTTTTTTTTTTTGTGTTTTATATCCCAACAAATAGCAAGTATGGTTCACGATGATTTCTTTCTTTCTTCTTTCTTGGTTCATGCAGAATAAGATTAGATCATTTCTATGATATACTTTTCATCTGTTTATGCAAACATGTGCGGTGAAATTTCTGATTTACCTGTAATGGAAGAATTAACTATAAAAGTTAGGGACCTATATGTAAATATTATAATTAGGGGGATATATGTAAAGGTCACAGATCTGGTTTGATTTTAACTATAGTAGAATAAAAAAGAAGAAAATTATGAGTATTTTTAAGTTTTTAAGGGTATATTTTTTCAAATTATAAAAGTTAGGGATCTAGATGTAAATATTATAATTAGGGGATATATATGTAAAAGACACACATCCGGTTGATTTCAACTGTAGCAGAATAAAAAAAGAATAAAATTATAAGCATTTATAAGTTTTTAAGAGTATTTTTTATTATAAAAGTTAGAGACCTAGATGTAAATATTATAATTAGAGAGAGATATATGTAAAAGTCACATCCTGTTGATTTCAACTGTAATAGAATAAAAAAGAACGAAATTATGAGTATTCTTTAATCTTTAAATGCAAAATATAAAAGCGAGGGACCTAGGTATAAACATTATAATTACAGGGATATATATGCAAAAGTCGCACATCCCGTTGATTTCAACTGTAATAAACAAAATTATGAGTATTTTAAGTTTTGAGGTATTTTTGCACGATATAAAAGTTAGGGGTATAGATGTAAATATTATAGTTGTAGGGCTGCGTTTCTCCATTCCGGGCATCCCGGCTTTCTACTTCCAAGGTATGAGGCTCTCTTCTCGTGGTATTCTTATTTCTGCTTTTAAGGCCCGGAGGTTGCTTGTTAGTGGCTGTGAGGCTTTCCTTGCCTCTGTTGTTATAGCTGGTGTTGGTAGTGGTTCCAGTCCTTGGGAGGTACCTGTAGTTTGTGACTTTGTTGATGTATTTCCTGAGGAGTTGCATGGCCTTCCTCCTCAGCGGGAGGTCGACTTCACTATTGAGCTTGCACCAGATACGGTGCCCTTGTTTAAGGCCCCATATCGGATGGCTCCAGTCAAACTCGCTGAGTTGAAAGCGCAGTTGCAGGAACTGCTGGATAATGGTTTTATCTATCCCAGTACTTCTCCGTGGGGTGCTCCAGTTCTATTTGTTAGGAAGAAGGATGGTTCATTGAGGTTATGCATTGATTATAGACAGCTGAACCAGATAACAATAAAGAACAAGTACCCACTTCCGAGGATCGATGATATAATGGATCAGTTGCAGTCTGCGAAGGTGTTTTCGAAGATTGACTTGAGATCAGGGTATTATCAGATGAGGATCCGTGAGGTTGATGTGAGTAAGACGGCTTTTAGGACTCGGTACGGACATTGTGAGTTTTTGGTTATGCCTTTCAGCTTAACCAATGCTCCGGCAAGTTTTATGGATTTGATGAATCGAGTCTTCAAGGCCTACCTAGATCAATTTGTGGTGGTATTTGTAGATGATATTTTGGTATATTCTTCTTCTAAGGAAGAGCATGCCACTCATCTTCAGGTGGTGTTGCAGGTTCTGAGAGAGCACCAACTCTATGCCAAGTTTAGCAAGTGTGAATTCTGGCTAGATAAGGTGCACTTCCTGGGGCATGTCATTTCTGGAGATGGCATTGCAGTGGATCCAGCCAAGATTGAGGCAGTGATGGATTGGGGCAGACTGACAACAGTAACTGAGATCAGGAGCTTCCTGGGGTTAGCAGGATATTACAGACGGTTCGTCCAGGATTTTTCTTTGATAGCGACCCCCTTGTCGAGGTTGACTCGTAAGGGAGTTCGTTTCGTGTGGACCGAGGAGTGTGAGCGGAGCTTCATTGAGTTAAAGACTCGTCTCACTTCGGCTCCAGTTCTGGTGCTTCCATCAGGTTTTGGTGGATTCGTGGTATACTCGGATGCATCTCGTCGAGGTTTGGGTATGGTTCTGATGCAGCATGGTCAGGTTGTGGCCTATGCTTCTAGGCAGCTGAAGAAGTATGAGGAGAACTATCCCACTCATGACTTGGAGTTGGCAGCTGTAGTATTTGCACTGAAGATCTGGCAGTATTATTTATATGGAGAGAAGTTTCAGGCTTTTATCGATCATAAGAGCCTGAAGTATGTATTCACGCAGAAGGATTTGAACTTGAGACAACGTAGGTGGATGGAGTTTATCAAGGATTATGATCTCGACCTTTCTTATCATTCGGACAAGGCAAACGTGGTGGCGGACGCCTTGAGTCGGAAGACGGTCGTATCATATCTTATGGTTCAAGAATGGAGGTTATATGAGTAGGTTGTGGAATCTTCCTTGAGGATTCCTCGAGAGGCCGACAAAGCCGTGTTGGCCAACGTAACTGTGAGGCTAGCCGTGTACCATGAAGTAATCGAGGCTCAGAGGGCAGATGCAGAGCTGCCGTAGATTCTCCAGATATTAGAGATAGAGTTGTGGGATGATGGCACGGTCAGATTTAGAGGCAGACTCTATGTTCTAGCTGATGAAGAGGTGCGCAGGAGCGTCCTGGGTGAGGTGCACCATTCTAAATATGCAGTGCATCCCGGAACAACTAAGATGTATCATTGTTTGAGGAGGCACTTTTGGTGGCCTGGTATGAAGAAGGATGTGGCTGATTATGTAGCAAGGTGCCTGACTTGTCAGCAGGTTAAGGCAGAACACCAGAGACCAGGAGGGTTGTTGCAGCCGTTACCGATCCCGGAATGGAAATGGGAACACGTGAGTATGGACTTTGTGATGGGATTACCTGTGTCACCTGGCATAAGAGATGAGATCTGGGTCATTGTTGATCGATTGACCAAGTCTGTGCACTTTCTAGCTATTAGGAAGGACTGGTCAGTCGGTAAGTTGGCTAAGTTATTTGTGGACCGGATCATCTCTCTGCATGGAGTGCCCTTGTCCATCGTGTCGGACCGGGATCCAAGATTTACTTCTAGATTCTGGAGAAGTTTTCAGAAGGCCTTAGGTACGCAGTCAGCCTTTAGCTCGACTTATCATCCCGAGACTGATGGGCAGTCGGAGAGGATCATTCAGACACTGGAAGATATGCTCAGGGCATGTTGCCTAGACTGGGGAGGTTCTTGGGAACAACACTTGTCTACAGTAGAGTTTGCTTACAACAACAATTATCATTCTAGTATCGGCATGGCGCCATATGAGGCATTGTACGGGCGGCCGTGTCGATCTCCTATGAATTGGTCTGAGATTGGCGAAAGGCAGATAGCAGGGCCATAGTTGGTACAGCAGTGTGCTGAGGTTGCTAGAGTAGTGCAGCAGAGGTTGACTACAACTCAAAGCAGGCAGAAGAGTTATGCAGATATCCGTAGGAGACCACTTGAGTTTGAGATTAGGGACCACGTGTTTCTCCGAGTCTCATCCTCCAAGGGTGTAATAAAATTCGGGAAGTGAGGTAAGCTAAGTCCGCGATATGTTGGGCCTTTTCCCATTCTTGCTCGAATTGGGGAAACAACGTATCAGCTAGCCTTGCCACCCAGTCTTACAGGAGTGCGCGATGAGTTCCATGTTTCTTTGCTGAGGAAATATGTTCAGGATCCATCTCATGTTTTGGACTTTTCGGAGTTGGAAGTCGCTGAGGACTTGTCCTTTCCAGAATTTCTAGTGCGTATTGAGGATTAGATGGGATTAATTTTTGTGTTTTATTTTGCTGCGCTATTGGGATCCCGCAAAACCTTATAGTAGTATCAGAGCCGGGTTCAGGCTCGATTCAATAGAATCGTCGTAGAAATTAAAGATTTTAATTTTTTTATGTAATATTTTTTCTTATTTTATTCCATGTGCAATGAGGAGGAGGATGTAAACGCAGTTGGTCATCGGCGAGTAGATCGACGTGGTGGTTGGCTGCATTGTAAGAGCTTGGGAAGTTTCGTATGGTGCAACAGCACAGCGCCAAGCCGTGCTTACTGGTGGCGTAGGGCCGCTTGGCTAGGACAGCACTAACGCGCGGGTCCGAGGCCTCCACCTAGGGATGGCAGGCCCGATGTTAGGGTGGTTGCGCCGCCGTTGTGCCCCCTCCCCTAAAACCATAATGGGTAATTGGGGACAAGGTTGCGGGCCCACCCTAGGCCCGCGGGTAGGCGGGGGCGCTTGGACCTGGCACGGGTCTGGCCCGTAACGAACCTACGTGACTGGTGCCCGTGGGCCGTGGGGGCCAGCCGCCAAGCTAGTTGGGCGGTCGGTCTAGGGCCTTTTGGCCCATTAATCATTTTTTTTAATTTTAAAAACCCATTATTCAGTTTTTAAAATTATTTTAAATCTAAAAAATAATTTTATTTTCCCCTCCTCATATGGCAAGTTAGAATAATGAATGGAAATTATATTTATGATAATGTTTCATAAATGGTTTTTGCACAATGAATTAAAATTTTTATTTCTACTTGTTTGCTTCACATGAAATGTGACTTCCTATTTTAATTGCTGCCATGATTTGATCATATAGCATGCCAAAAGTGTCTTGGAAGAAATTAACCTTAAATATTATATTTTAAAAATATAATTATTTGTCATTAGTTATTTTATAAATAAAATATTATTTATAATTTAATTAATAATGATCAATAGTTGATCTAATCTTGTATGCATTCGTGGTACATCTGATGTTTGTTATGAATGAATAGATCTCGATGATCATGTACTTCTAAAATGGGACTGTTTAATCTATAGATGGATGTGTGTGTGGTGAATTTGATAATGGGATCTGCACACCTTCGTCTCCATCTCTTATCCAATTTGTACATTCTATCTCCCTCTGAAATATATTCCCCTTGACTGCTGATCAGGGTTTCTTATAATATTAATGTAAATTTATGGGTTTGTGTACCCAAATTTATTTGATGTAATTTCTAGATTAGATCTAGAATAGGATCATTTTGATTGATGGTACGAGATGCAAGAGAACCATTGGAAGATTCATCGTAGAGAGTTGGACACCTTCCATAGCATGATGTACCATGATTCGCCATAGGATTAATAATGGATCACCATTTAGCTCCGGCGGATCCAACTTAGACATAAGTCCATGATCATTCGGTAAATTTCACTTTTGACATATTTGAAATGTTAGATCCATTGCTACATAGGACATATTATCTATATTGGTCATATATGTGATATATTCCAATCTTATTTAATATGTCAGTAGCATTATTTATAATGAAACTTTAAAAATTTAACTAAAGAAATCCCTCGATTCGAATTCAAGTTAATTGACATAAGTTGAAAACACGACCCATGTAGCCTTCCATCGTAATAGATTAAAGGATTACTCTTAGTCAGGTTTTGTTTGTTGACCTACCTTAAGACTTACCTGGGAAAGGGGGAAGAATTTAATCCATGGCATAAGATGCGTCACCTTGGGATGGAGTTCGAATGCATGCTTTTTTAGCTACCTCAAGAGGTGCATCCTTAATCCATGCTCATAACATTGCGATAGTTGAACTTGACCAGATTCCATCATTTGTTGTGCTACCACAAGGTCATGGTAATTTGGAGGCCAAATCATCGGGAGTTGCAAGGAGTTGCAATTTACAAGAGTTGCCTAGCAAATAAGAATAGTATTGATTATTGAGCTACCTCAAGGTTATACACATTAAGTTAATTAGATGTCGGTACCTACTAGGAGATCATCGGTATCTCCCATTTCACATAATGAGGGTTATGTGACTCGTCAAAAAATAGTGAGAGATTACATTAACTCTTCAAATCCATTGTTAATGTAATTAAAATTATGAATGTCTGCATGCTTATCGCACTTTACTTTATTTCCACAAATCCTTATAAAGTTGTTAGTAACAAGCTTACTGGCCTGAACTCTATTAATTGGCTGAGGAATGTGAGGATAGTCCTCACCATTGAAAAGATAGCCTATGTCTTCAAAGCGAAAGTGCCTGAGCTTGCCAAGAACACCTCAAGAGTTGAGGGAAAGGCTAACAAGAAATGGAAGGAAGATGCTGTCACTGCTCAATATTAGCCTCAATAACCAATGAATTGCAAACGCAGCACGAAAAGATGAGTGCCTACTCCATGTTGGTTCACTTACAAGAGTTGTTTAATGACCATAGTAGGACTGAGAGGTATGAGATATCTTGGAGTCTTTTTCGTGCAAAGATGACAGAAGGATCACCCGTTCAGGCTCATGCCTTGAAAATGATTGACTGGATTGAGAGACTTGAAGGACTTGGTTTCCCAATAGTCTGTAAACTTCAGATTGATGTGGTCTTACAATCTAGCGATTAATAATTAAATAAATGACTAATCAACTAAACCTAGGTGAATATGTATATATCTAGATCTAGGTGTAAAGTGCTCCATTGCGCACACAAGGGAAAATCAGTAAGGATAAGAAGAGGCTGCAGAGAAACCAATAAGGATAAAAAATTGGGTATATAGTGCTAATTTAACTATTTTCTATTTTGCCTAATTGACTAAAAGGTTGGCTATGGAGTGCCCCACTCCTCACTGTGGAAATAGAAAACCATTAAGGGAAAGAAGGGGTAAGAAATGGATAACTAGGCTTTCCCACGGCAGTTATAACGAACCATATGAATGAGGTCTAGTGTACATTTCTACTTATCTTGCATTTCAACTTCTTGCTTTACTATGTTTGTTGTCTGTAATTTTTGCACCATTGGATATTTTAGACTGTGTTCATTCATGGAAATTTGAATTGTGTTGTTATGCTTCTAGTCTATGTTGGGGAATGCTAGCATAAATTTTCTGTGAATTATTATAGACATTCTAATGCTGACTTATCACTTTTTTTGAAGTAATTTTTTTTGTTTAATAGTGTAGTTGGTTCAATTTAATCTGGTATATATGTATTGTCCACTAATAGGAATTTTAGGTTTCCTTCCCAAGTAATTTACATGGATTTGTGGGAGTTACAATCCTTTTATTAGAGTGATCTACACTCCTGTTTTGCACAATGTACACCTCTACCAACTTTTTCTCTTCCTAGGAGATCTGATTTCATACGCTCCCCCCCTCCCCATACTGTCGGAAAAAGGGGAGAATTGGAATGCTTCATGTATTTTTGGTACCATGCTTTCCATTGGAAATGTATTTTTTAATTTTAATTAATTTCCCAGTTATTTATTTTCCTTGATGAATTCCCAACTAATTGTTGTTGGTGTGATTCTTCATTCTCTCCTTCATGTTTCATGTTATAAAGGTCTTTGAGATGACATGGTCATTGAAACAAAAAAAAAAAATCCAGAAAAAAGGGATCCTTGAATTTAGTAAAGAACAAAAAATAAGTACTTGATTTTTTTTTGGCAATTTGATTATTTTTTTACCATTATTGTTGTCTAGCTTTGATCTACATATTTTGCTTTATGAAAAAATGTCATATTATTTTATCCATCATGATGATTCTATTTTGTTCATTATTTATAATACCTATTTATGCTCCTTAATATCATCTTGTTTAACTTCATTTTTTATCCTTTTCAGGAATGGTGTTAGTGAAGGGAAGCTCTATCAAGTTCTGCTATATGAGTTGGATGCTATTCGGAAGGTAAATTTGCATGTAATCTTCTATTATACTAGTTGGCATGTCTGAGCACTAGCTCTTATACTCTCCCTTTGCTAGGCTTGTGCACCACGAGAGCCAAATTATCAACCTCTAGTGACCTTTGTAGTCGTTCAAAAACTACATCATACAAGACCTTTTGCCTCTTGGCCTGGGCACATGACTAGCAAATACCAAATGTGGGCATCTGTCATAGTTGCGGCAAGGTCATATTAGTATTAGGTGGCCTCCAAGCAAAACAAATACTTTGTATTATTCAGTTATTAATAAAATGACTTAAATTAATTGTGTATGTAATTCGACATTGTTTATTATTTACGATGAAGTCTATGAACATGTGCAATAGCCTTCGGATTACGATGAGATCATAATTACATAACTGAAGACTTGTAAATATATGTTCTTAATTGTTCCTAGTCGGACAATGTTTGAGAAGGACATTAGACATCCGGATAGACTAGTACAAGTTTCTTCAGCTCATATGATGAGGGTGATTGATCTAATAAGTCACTTGTAAGGAGACACTATATTAGACCTATAGGTGCTCATTGGCGAATGAGTTCACTGAACTGATCCGATTATGAATCGTTGGATGGTAGCTACCTAACTGTTAACCAGCTCAATTCTTTATCAAGGTTGCGTGGATGGTCCTTGGACCTAAGACACCAAGGATACCTTGTTGGTAACCCTCTGAGCTTTGACCTTGACCAACGAATCCCTAACCATGGGATATCAATAAGTCAAATGATCGGGTTTAGGGAGATGCCATCGAAGGTAATTGTGTGGTCAACAAGGGATCATCCGCTCTCGGTAATAGGAGATAGAATGTTCCAGGAATGATGCTTAGGTCCCTGGCTAGGGCGGATATTATATCAGATAAGGAGTTATCTAATATAATTTAGTGGCATCTGATTCAAGTGAATCGACCGGCTAGGGTTTAACAGTAAATTATGCCCTAGGTCGGTTCGGGAACATTGTACGGATGAAAGATTATATCCGCGCAGTAACCAATGATGGAAAGATTCCATTAGTGTGTTGCGGAATTCCAATGCCTCTAGGTTCATGTAGTGTTGTTTGGCACCCAATGTGCTCGGAGGTCTGTCCGAATTTATTGTGAGACATTAAATTTGGGTAATTAATTAATATATGGATAGTAATTAATTTAGTGAATCAATAAAGAGTTATTGAACTTAATGGGCCATTAACTGGACTGGTATTTGGGCCTAGAGGGTCACACGCAAAAGGTCTTCAATCGATGGGTTATTTGACGAGTTTTATGATAAGTTTGGGTTTTTCTGAAAAATAAAAAACACACTAATTATAAAAGAACCGATGCTAGGTCAGAAGCCAGCAACTCTAACATGTGCTAGCCGCTCCCTCTCTCTTCTCTCTCTCACTCTTTGGCCGCTCCCCTCCGGGCGCCCCCTGGAGGCTCTGCTTCCCGTCAAATGGGAACATTGATTCTGCATGTCGCGGAGAGTTACGCCCAGCCAGACGGGATCCGCAGATGCTGTACCGAGCAAGGAAATGAGGACGATCCGTCGAGAGGAAGACCGCGTGGATACCGCTAGAGGCCGGGTACCTGCGCGGCTTATGGCATTGCATTGACGGAACTAGACGAATGCATATTTGAATCCGCGCTATGTAAAAATTGTTTTCACATCTGAAACATTTTATTTATTTGAAATGGCAGGAGATCCAAAAATCTATTTTCTCTACATTTTATCAATCTTGACACAACGAACCCAACATGTAGGACACCTAGCAAGGGACTGCCCAGCTCGCTCTTGACATGTTGGCTGATAGGGATGTGATTTGCCAAAATTATAAATAGTGGGGCACGTGAGTAAGGGAATGCATGGTCGTGTTGTTTAGCTGTTGATATTATTAAATTGATCTTGTTTTTTTTATTTTTTTTTATTTTATAAATATTGTTGGTTGTAACAATTTTGTGAATTATCAACATTCTTAATTAGAATAGGGATGCAGGGAACAAGTTTGTTATATGATACTATGAATGATTGTTACTTGAAATGAAAAATAACATGATCTTATTCTAGATCCTTGGAAATTATGAGTGTTTGAGAAAAAGAGTAGCATATTATGAAAGATCGATAATTTCACAAGATAAAATGTGGTGTTACAAGATTTTTTTTTTTTTTTTGGTGTTTTATATCCCAACAAATAGCAAGTATGGTTCACGATGATTTCTTTCTTTCTTCTTTCTTGGTTCATGCAGAATAAGATTAGATCATTTCTATGATATACTTTTCATCTGTTTATGCAAACATGTGCGGTGAAATTTCTGATTTACCTGTAATGGAAGAATTAACTATAAAAGTTAGGGACCTATATGTAAATATTATAATTAGGGGGATATATGTAAAGGTCACAGATCTGGTTTGATTTCAACTATAGTAGAATAAAAAAGAAGAAAATTATGAGTATTTTTAAGTTTTTAAGGGTATATTTTTTCAAATTATAAAAGTTAGGGATCTAGATGTAAATATTATAATTAGGGGATATATATGTAAAAGACACACATCCGGTTGATTTAAACTGTAGCAGAATAAAAAAAGAATAAAATTATAAGCATTTATAAGTTTTTAAGAGTATTTTTGCAAATTATAAAAGTTAGAGACCTAGATGTAAATATTATAATTAGAGAGAGATATATGTAAAAGTCACATCCTGTTGATTTCAACTGTAATAGAATAAAAAAGAACGAAATTATGAGTATTCTTTAATCTTTAAATGCAAAATATAAAAGCGAGGGACCTAGGTATAAACATTATAATTACAGGGATATATATGCAAAAGTCGCACATCCCGTTGATTTCAACTGTAATAAACAAAATTATGAGTATTTTAAGTTTTAAGGTATTTTTGCACGATATAAAAGTTAGGGGTATAGATGTAAATATTATAGTTGTAGGGGTACATATGTAAAAGTCACATATCCCATTGATTTACAACGGTAATAAAAGAAAAAGAAACAAAATTATAAGTACTGTTTAGCATTTTAAAAACATTTTTATAAAATAATACATTAATTGAGATGTTAGTTAAGTTATTCACCAAACTAACTCTTATTCTTTTTACATATTTAGACAATAGATGAGAAATTAGACTTAAGATATTTAAAATAAATTTTATCAAACGCCACCTAAGGCGGACTCCAAACTCTAATTGGCAGAACATGTTGGTCGACGACAACTCAGTACATGATGATGTGAGAAATTCTTGATTTACCAATCAAAACTCAAGGTTAACATACTAATTGAGACTCTAGGCTTCTAAGGTCATGCCAAACGTTTCCTATTTTTCTTACAGCGGAATAAACTAGAGTAGAAAAACAAAAGCACAGAAATTTTCTTTTCTTTTTCTTTTTTCTTTTTTTTTTTGCAAACACGCATCTGGGCATTCGATTAAACAGGGATAGATAACGGATAACGGGCACGAATTTGGATACCTTTCTAGGTGTTTACGAATGAGGAATCTGTGATCCCCCGTGTACTGCTCTTATTGAAAAGCAATGCAGCACCCATTCTCACCAAGTGGATAGTTTTTTTTTTTTTTTTTTCCCCCAACGTGTTCAACATAAACACAAGAAATAAGTCTTACTGAATTATCCCCGCCAGGTAGGCAATTCTAGTGTATTGTCATCTGAATTTGGAAGCGAAAACTTTTCATAGACACATCACGTGCGTACTTAATTTCAGAAACCACAGGCCCATAACACCAGCAAAGTGAGCAGAGGAAGTATATACAATAGTTGAAGATGGAAATATATATATATATATATAGTCTATCATCTTAAAAGTCATCCAGTAGGTGGAAGGCAAGGGGTGGCCTTCCACGGGTGGTGGAAGACAGGTTGGTTGGCCTTCCACGGATGGTGGAAGGCAAGGGTTGGCCTTCCAAGGGTGGTGGAAAGCGGCCCAGTTGGCCTTCCACGGGTGAGAGGAAGCGGTGACAGGAACCAGTTGCAACATCAGAATCATAGACACAATAAGTATAATTGCCATGGTTACTGTCAACAACTATGTCTCCCTGATCAAAAAAGGGAAAACAAAAGAAAGGAATGAGCATCCTCGAAACACAAGCAAATCTCAAGACAGAAGCACAATGAAAAAGAAATGGAAGGAACAACTGCGGCAACTTTGCTGGCTAATTAATGATTGTGATGAAACGCCAATCATGCCAAATCTACTTTTACACATGGTTTAGATATCTAAAATTCAGGGGGAGGGGCTCCATCTAAAGACCATTGTTCCAAAGCTTCAGAATGGACACTAGATTTGAACATCACAAAATTGCATGAAGCTGAGTAATACCAGAACCTGAAGCAAATTGCATATGACAAATGTTTGCTGGTATTCGAGGATTTTGCATGTCACTTTTGTCCGCAGTGAAATAAGTTATCAGACAAAACTCATTCCTTATTCAGGTTTCGAATTATCCCTAATTTTAAAAGCCATCCAGCTACACAATAATACTCGCTACCTCGGAGCCTGGAGGGTCGGGCATTGTCCATCACCTATATCTACTCTTTCTTTATTGTACTGATAAAATGTTGACTCTTAACGGTGATCTATGCACTGCTTATGCCTCATAGAACCTTTGATTATACTCTTCATAAACGGGCATTATCCATCACCTATATCTACTCTTTCTTTATTTTACTGATAAAATTTTGACTCTTAACGGTGATCTATGCACCTAGGCTACTTATGCCTCACAGAACCTTTGATTATGCTCTTCATAAACATAATTTTGATTCACTATGTTTAAGTTCTCTGTATAGTTGAAAACATTTATAGAGTTTGTACATACAGTTACAAACTCATTAGGATTTTATGATTGTACATTTAAGCTCAATGTTTTATACTTAAACTCTTGCTTATTAAAATTTCCTTTTATGCTCTAAATGTCAGCAGCAAACTCTTGCTTATTAAATTTTCTGGAAGTTTATAGAGAAATATTCAAAAAAAGCAACCTTCCTTGGGCCACTGGATTCTAGATCTTTGCTTCCACTTAGCTTCCTCTTCCAAGTTCCAATCTGTAAATTTGATTCTCAATGCAGTAAGAGAAGCCATTTGCTGAACAGACAAGACTTGTGGTTCCTCCAGCTGTTCCAACATTCTAATGCTATGCAACATATCCTGCTTCTCCTTAGTTCTATTATTCTTCCAATTCTCCACCCAGTGTTTAATTGCTCTCTTCAGTTCTCTCATCTTAATAGCTAGTTTCTTCATGCTGCCCTGTGTGGGTATCTCCTACTGCCAAACATTCTTCATCAAAGTACGGAATTCTTCATTATCCAACCAAACCTTCTCTAACTGAAACGGCCTTTTAATTCTTCGATTCTGGACAGTGTCAACTATCAAGGCCGAATGGTCAGAGATTGTTCTTGGTTCGCCTGTTAACCTGGATAGTGGAAACAGCTCCTCCTAAGCATCCTCCACAAAAACTCTATCTATTCCAGACATTGTTGACCTTCCCCACGATTTACTCCATGTGAATTGTTGGCCGTTAAGGTGTAATTCAGTCAGACCCAACTCTTCTATCCATTAATTAAATTCCTCTAGAAACATTGGCCCTCCTATTTCTCTCCTCAGGACGACGAATTTCATTAAAGTCGCCCATAACACACCATGGCAAGGAATGCAGCAGTTTACATTTTATCAATTCTTCAAAGAGATTTCTTCGATCTGTATGAGAGCTGGGACTATAGACTCCTGAAAGTATCCAGACATAACCATTCAACAGCATGTTCTCCCAAATCTGCAAATAATCTTCAAATTCAGAATCCTTGAGATTTCTTCTGACACTGGCAACCCATTGAGTCTGTCCACCAACTATGGAATAAGAATCTTCGACTGATGTGATTGAACTGTGATGTAACTGACTTAGGAACCACAGAAACAGATAGAAAGTACAATGGCATATAGATAAAACAGAATTCAGTAAGGTAATTCTACCACTCAGACTTTAGGTTCCTGGCCTTCCATTTAGAGAGTTTCTTCTGCACTCTTATGATATGTGGATCCCATTCCTTCTTCTTAAGAGATTTAAAGTGTAATGGCAGGCCTAAATATATAATTGGTGAGCACACTCAATAATGAATATATCTTCCGTGTTGACACCAAGTATAGAGCTTTTATCAAAAAATTATTTTCAACCCAGAGATGCACCCAAAGCCCTTTAGAACAAAAAGAAGAGATTGCATTTGCTCAGTCCCTCCTGATCAGAAAATGAGTGTATCATCTGCAAACTGCAGATGGGAAATGCTTTCAGATGTCCTTAGAACAATAACACCATTAAACCACCCCTGGTATTCTGTCTTCTTACACATCCTACTGAATACATTTGCCACTAAAATAAAAAGATAAGGAGATAGAGGATCTCCTTGTCTTAATCCTCTCGTACTCTTGAAGTAACCAACCACCTCACTGTTAGAGATCGTGGAAAAGGTTGCAGTGGTTAGACAATCTTTATGAGATGAACCCATTCCTCTGGGAAATCACACTGCTGCATAACATTTAATAGGCATTTCCATGACACTCTGTCGTAAGCCTTATTAAAGTCTAATTTGACAGGGATTCCCTGAGACTCTGCTTCATTGAATACAAAACCTCATGGGTAGTGAGAAAAGCGTGGAATAATTTCCTTACTGGCACAAAAGCATGTTGATTTTGTTCTATCAACTTCCCAATGACCATCCCCAATTTGTTGGCAATATTTTTTGTGAAAATCTTATATGAACCATTCAATAAACTTATTGGACGGAAATCTTTCAATTCCACAAAGGTTCGATTTACAAATTGACCACCTTTTAAAGAGACAAACCATTGCTGTACAGCGTCCACCACATCTGCTCTGACTACATCCCAAACTACCTGATAGAAAAACATTGGAAACCCATCCGGCCCTGGTGCCTTGTCCCCTCCTAAACTGAAAACTGCATCCTCAATTTCCGCAGCCAAGATAGAGGAATTCAACAGAGATTTATCTTCAGAATTCAATCTGACAGCATTTATATCATTCGACTGTGGATACCACCTATGTTTAGCTGTGAACAGAGATTTGTAAAGCAATAATCTCTGCTTTGATTATCTCTTCACCATCCACCCAATTATCATCAATCTTATTTCTGGAAATAAAATTTCGTCTGCTTCTTCAATTAGCTATCATATGAAAAAAATCTTGTGTTATTATCACCTTCCTTGGGCAACTGGATTCTAGATCTTTGCTTCCACTTAGCTTCCTCTTCCAAGTTCCAATCTGTAAATTTGATTCTCAATGCAGTAAGAGAAGCCTTTTGCTGAACAGACAAGACCTGTGGTTCCTCCAGCTGTTCCAACATTCTAATGCTATGCAACATATCCTGCTTCTCCTTAGTTCTATTATTTCTCCAATTCTCCACCCAGTGTTTAATTGCTTTCTTCAGTTCTCTCATCTTAATAGCTAGTTTCTTCATGCCGCCCTGTGTGGGTATCTCCTACTGCCAAACATTCTTCATCAAAGTACGGAATTCTTCATTATCCAACCAAACCTTCTCTAACTGAAACGGCCTTTTAATTCATCGATTCTGGCCAGTGTCAACTATCAAGGCCGAATGGTCAGAGATTGTTCTTGGTTCGCCTGTTAACCTGGATAGTGGAAACAGCTCCTCCTAAGCATCCTCCACAAAAACTCTATCTATTCCAGACATTGTTGACCTTACCCACGATTTACTCCATGTGAATTGTTGGCCGTTAAGGTGTAATTCAGTCAGACCCAACTCTTCTATCCATTAATTAAATTCCTCTAGAAACATTGGCCCTCCTATTTCTCTCCTCAGGACGACGAATTTCATTAAAGTCGCCCATAACACACCATGGCAAGGAATGCAGCAGTTTACATTTAATCAATTCTTCAAAGAGATTTCTTCGATCTGTATGAGAGCTGGGACTATAGACTCCTGAAAGCATCCAGACATAACCATTCAACAGCATGTTCTCCCAAATGCAGTAGTCTTCCTCCCCATTTACTTGTATCCCAGGCCAACAAAATGCCTCCTGAGCTGCCATCAGCTCTTCGAAATACAAAATCTGAGCCTACCTAGTAATACCAAGAACCATAGTTTGATCAAGGAATTCCATTTTAGTTTCTATCAGATAGATGATCTCCACATTCCATGCCGCAAATTTCATAAATTCTTACTGGTAGCCCTGCTCTGCCTTTTCTGTGCGACTGTATCTCCTGCAACACAATCCCTGGACTGCTCTAATAGATTCTTCAATTCCCTGGAACTTGTAGACTAGAAACCTTCAATTGATGATCTTCTGAACAAATCCTCCAGAGCCTTCTATACGGACCCACCTTATTTTTGATATTTATACCCAAAATTTCTGCCTTTTCTTGGATCTGCAAATCAGTCCACTCGTCCAAAATAGAAACCTGTTTTCCCTTGTCCGACTTCACCTCCTTGCTTTTAATAACATGTGTTTGTCTGTTAGAGAAAAAATGTGGACAATAAGGAAGCTTTCGGCAATGCTGCTAGAATAAGACGAGCTATCACAGAAAATTGAAGGTTTTGAACTGAAAAATGATCAAGGCCTGCTGAACGAAGATGAGATGGGATGAAACTAAAAGGCAATATCATGGATGGGCTCTAAGGAAGGAAATAAAATGGAATAAAAAAGCCTAGGAAACCTGGCCCAAGGAAGGGATATGCTTCTTTCTTCCATGTGGTTGCTAGCAGGAGGAGAAATTAACTATTGAGTAAAGAGGACGAGATGGCTAACACAGTGGCTGATTGTTGCAAAGGGCTGTTTCGGGAAGAGGAGTATGGAGACCTTCAATCGAGAGTAATTCTTTCAAGAAATTGTGTCCGTCGATGAACAGTTTCTTATTAGGCCTTTCTCGGTGGAAGAAATTAGAAGTTCAGTTTTGGATGGATGATAAGTCTCCAAGGATTTTGTATGGTTTTAATCAGCATTTCTGGGGTTATCAAGGTAGATATAATGGCTGCAGTGAAGTAATCTGAAATCAACCCTGGGGTAATTAAGGTGTTGCAATCTACATTTGTGGTACTTTCCCCTGTGTTGAAAGTATTTTTTTTATTACAGGCTGATTTGCTTGCTCCGTGGGAGTTACAAAAGCATCACCCAAGCTTTAGCTTTGAGACTTAGAGAAGTTGGTGGATTTCAACAGCTTGTATTAAAGGCAGGTTTATTCTTGACAATTCTATGGCAGTTTAGGAATGTGTTCATCAACAGAAAATCAGAAAGAAGGAATGTTTTATCTTTGAGATTGATTTTGAGAAAGTCTGTGAGAAGGTAGGGATCGGAGGATCCCTACTGAGTCCATTTCGTTGTGACTCACCCCTGCGGTTTTCATGTGAGGGTTCTCGGCAGACGTAACATGGTGGGGTCTCGTCTCGGATAGCGCGCCAGCAGCCATCGTTCCGAGGTATGTCCCGATGTAGTTGTTATTTCCTTTTCATGCCTAGACGCTTAATTATTTCTTTTTTAGTTAGAATATGTAATTATTTGCTGAGTCGAGTCGAATTGTAATAATTTTTAATTCTTGCACTTCCTTTACAATTTGATGTGTGTGCATTATTTAGCTTAATTTATCATTTATTTTTCAGACTTATCGAGATCATGGCTGGGTTCCATATTTTAATGATTTGGTACCCATTTAGTAATCGGATCTCCGATTATAGGGTGACGGGTCATTACAATTAGTGCATCTACATGGCCTACAGAAACATAAAGCAGGCACTGAAGAATGAAGGCCTAGTTTCTCCCTTTAAGATACACATTTTCATTCTCTATAACAAGAATCTAGTGCCTAGATACCTAAGGCATAAAGTGTCTAGTGAAGTGCACATGACCAGGATGTGACAAGGTTATGCTCAGTACTGCCAGAAGATAACAAAGCAAAGACATTGAGTCAAGATGACTCTCCAAGACTACATTGTTAGATCAGAGGCCATTGAGCAAAAGACCTGAAAGAAAGTCATAACCTTTGCTCAGACCTGTCTAGACAAATTCTTTCAGAATTATTATTATTTTTTCTATACTACACCACTGTATCTCCTCAAACACACTTTGTAAATCAATTTTGGAATCTAATATATCTATCTCATTGCATTCTCCTATCTTAGTTTCTTTCTTTTATTTATTCTATGTATGTTATTATCTTTTTGTATCAATGACAAAAAGGGGGAGAAATAAACTATCCAACATTCTTATATAACTGCATTTGTATATAGAAGAAAATAAATTGTCCACTTGTTTCAGTTCTAACAATTTTATTTGTGTTGTTTTGTTTGTTTAGCTTTGATATTGATTTCATTTCCTTATATGATTGCATTATTTCTAGTCATGGTTTTATCTAGTAGTGATGTCATTTTCAAATAGTTTTGTCATCAACAAAAAGGGGGAGATTATCAAGTAATTTGTGTTTTCATATTCTCCATATTTTAGTGATAACACACTATGAAAATGTTAGAACTTTATTTCTATGAGAGTGAGAGTGATCTCTTTGTCTTATTAGTTTATTGACAGTTTCTATCATAAGTTCTGTAAGCTATGTGACTTAATCACTTTCAGAGTTCTCCAACTCTTACACTTAAGGAGCTAACTGGAACTTTGATTAAGTTTTAGGTCGGTTTTGATATTGGATTCCTTGTTTTGGGTCTTCATAAGCTTAGTGGATGGGGTCCGAATCGCGTCAAGCAGGCAAGAAGCACTTTTAAAAGACATCGGCCATGGGGGACGTAATTTAGGGCCCATATATGCGTGACCCGTGGGCGGGCATCGGGGGGCGTGTGTATGACCCTGGTTTTGTCATATGAATGGTGTCGTGCATGGTCGACAAGATTCAGACCTTTGCCAGTGTACGACCCCCGTCTTGTCGTCTGATCGGCGTCGTTCTGGAACAATGCGATTTAGCTCAGTCGGGGTTAACGCCCCGGACCACCTCTCCTTTCTCCCTCCTTTCTCTCATTCTCTCACTCTTCTTCCTTTTCGTCTCTCTGTTTCCTTCTCTTTCTCTTCCTCCTTCACCACTCCACTCCCCTTTACCACCTCTCACCACTTTCACCACCACCTCCACTACGGCTCTTCACTCTCCAGATGGCGGCCGACGTCTTGGTGGAGTGATGGCATCCACGGAGGGACCGGCGGCGGCTTGTGGTGTGGCGGTTCGGCGGCGAGGAATCATGAGGAGTTCGAGTAACCAATAGAATGACAATCTTCACATGTGTTTCGATCAATTTAACTCGTGAATTTTTACTTATTTTTGGCTTTGGAGCATGCTATGGATGTGTGGAGACTTTGTATAGAAAATGAACATGTTTTAGGAGGCTGTTGATTCAAATGGGCATTTTTATGAAAATGGGAGTGGCGTGTTTTATTGTGATCAATGGATTTCTCATATCTCTATTTGTGTTGTTTTCATTTGATTTAGGGGATCTCGTGTTGTGGCTCAATGGAGACCGAGGAGGAGTTCGATTTTGGGTACAAAACTTGTCCACTCAGGACGACGCGATTTGCAAAATGCATCAGCCTGGGTCGACGTGATTCAAGCCAGAGCCTGGGTCGATTTGTGGCCTATGCCCCCGGAGTCCCGAGGCATGAGACTGTACTTCCAATGAGATAGGGCGTTGAATAGCGTCGACTATGGTTGACGTGATTCAAGCCAGAGCCTTATTTTCCCTACATTCATAATGTGTAATTATTATACTTTATGTCAATTGGATTCTTGTATATTGTTAGACAACTTTATTGATGCATGCTCGAAATCATATATTGAGGGCAGAGATTTTCATGTGCTCATAATCGTGTTATTTTGTGATTATGTGATCGTGGACATAAGAGTGACAATTGTTAGTACTTGACACCTTGTGTCCATATAGGAGGGAGTGACACCAAGTGTACCTCGAAATCGCGTTATTTTGTGATTATTTCCTTATTTTCCCCATATTCATAATGTGCAATTATTATACCTTATGTCAATTAGATTCTTATATATTGTTAGACAACTATTAATGCTTGACATCCTAATTTGGTGTAGGAGTGATACAGTGGCGCCTAAGAGGCAAGAGTCACCGGGTGTACCTAGGATAGTAGCCAGTACCGGTGTGGGAGTGGTACACTTCGAAGTGTCACTCATGGCTGAAAGGATCTCGATTCGGATCAGGATCGGCGGGTCCCAATTCGGGGACCCGATCTGACCCGAAATTCCTTGCCTAGAACTAGACATGTTGATGCAGCCAACGTACTATTCGAGGGATTGTTGTTCCGTCCCAGCAGGTTGGTGTTTTATTGGTTGACTCGGTAGCTTTTTATGTGTTTCTTACGATGGACGTGTAGTTTATTTATCGCTTTACTTGCACATATCTTGTATATATATCCTCATTTTTTTACGATTGTGTGTGTGGAGGGGAGGTGGGGATCGAAGGATCCCTACTGAGTCCATTCTTGCTTACTCTCTGCATTTTCAAGTAAGGGTTCTCGGTAGGCATAGGAGTTGCAGGTTTTGTCTCGGGTTACGTGCCAGCAGCCACCGTTTCGGAGTATGCCCCGACGTAGTTGTACTTTTATTTCTAGTATGTAGGTAAATAATTACCTAATCCAAAATTGAAAAGAAACAATTATGCCTACATGCCATAAATAAAAGTACAATTACGTCGGGGCATACCCGAGAATGATGGCTGCTGGCACATAACTCGAGACGGACTGTAATAATTTATTTCCTGCACTTTTTACTTTACAGTTTGATCCTGTATGGAATGCTTAGCTTAGTTTATCGTTTATTTCGGAGACTTATTTAAGATCATGGTTTGGCTCCTAATTTTAATGATTCGACACCCATTTAGTAATCAAATCCTCGATTATAGGCTAGCGGGTCGTTACAATTGGTATCAGAGCACTTGATCTGGCAAATAGGTGAATAACAAAGTTAGTGGACCTGATATTCTATCCTGTGTATGCATGTGTGCCAGGTTTCAAATAGATCCTAAAGAATGTCACTTGATATGTGTCAAGAGAATCTTTAGATATCTGGTTAATACCTGTGACTGAGGACTGTGGTATCCTAAAGGATGCAATTTTAAATTATTTGGATATTATGATGCTGACTATACTGGTTGCAAAGTTGATAGAAAAAGCACTAGTGGCATCTATCAATTTCTTGCAGGGTTGTCTCACTTCATGATCCTCAATAAAGCAAAACTCAGTAGCCTTATCAATAAAAGAAGCAGAATATGTAGTAGCTAAAAGCTCCTGTGCTCAACTCTTGTGGATCAAGCATCAGCTAGAAGACTTTGGACACAAGCCTGAAGGCATTTCAATACTATATGACAATACAAGCATCATCAACTTAACCAAGAATCTCATTCAACAGTTAATAACTAAACATATTGAGGTTAACCATCGTTTTATTAGAGATCATTGGCTAATGGTGATATAGTATGGCTTTTGTAGATACATTACATCAACTAGTTGATATCTTTAAAAAATATCTTTCAGAAGATAGATTTACTTCTATCCGAAGAGAGTTAAGAATCTGTAATTTGTAAATTCATCAGTACTTTTATATCATTAAAAATATGGATAATTCTCCTGAGAAAACACACAAATATAATGAAAATAGACACAAATCAAAACCTTTGTTGAAACACTATTTATTAATCAAAATTTGAATCTCATTTATTAACTCCATGAACTTGTATAGTTAATTGAATGAATTGAAACTTTAATTGAAGACTATTTTTCTTGTCTAATCGATACTTCAATTATCCTTTTCTTTCATCCCAACCCATTCATTAATCGACATGTCTAGTTGTTAGCTAATAGAAGTTCTGATTTTGATCGTTAATCAAAGAAGAACTCTTCTTCTCTATTTTCATTTTCTTCTCTTCTCTAATCGAAGTTCTGTCTTTGACTGATAATCAAAGCAGAACTTGTCTTCTTTATATTTATCCTTCTTCTCTAATCGAAGCCTGTGACTTCTTCATTAATCGAAGCAAGCGTTTCGCCTTACCACTTCAATTATCCTCCTATTACTTCTTCTCATTTGGCGCCCTTAGGACAAATCAGAACCTTTTAAATCGCCGCTCTTTCGATTTGAACGTCTTATTAAAGAAAATTCAACCCTTTTCGACTTCCTTCCACTTGAACTTTCCCTCTCTAGCGATTTTGAAGCTTCTATGCTCCAGTCCTCCTGCGCGAAGGCATCCAAGCCTTACGAGCACTTTCATATTGATCTCTACCGATTTTCTCCAAAAGGTAGGATCTTTAATCCTTTTTCTTGAATCCTACTACCTGATTTCTTCTTTTCTACCCATTTTTGGTCTTTTCCTTACTTAGAAACCCTAGTTCTTCTTTTTCTTTGAATCCAGCTTCTATGGCCGCCTCTGCAAGCTCCACCGTCGTTTCTCAGTGTAAGAGAATTTGAAGACCAATAGTCCATAGCCTTCTCCATATACTTCAATTATAAGTGCATCTACATGGCCTACAGAAACATAAAGCAAACACTGAAGAATGAAGGTCTAGCCTCTCCCTTTAAGTAAGGTTTCATTCTCTATGAGAAGAATCCAGTGCCTAGATACCTAAGACATAAAATATATAGTGAAGTGTACATGACCGAGATGCAACAAGGTTATGCTCAGTATTACCAGAAGAGGACAGAGCAAGGATGGCGAGTGAAGATGACTCTCTAGGAATACATTGCCAGATCGGAGGCCATTGAGCAGAAGACTTGGGAGATAGTCATAACCTTTGTTCAGACCTGTCTAGACAAATTCTTTCAATTACGAGTCATTGTACCCTCTCCGCATTATTATTATTTTTCCTATATTACACCATTGTATCTCCTCAAACACACTTTGTAAATCAATTTTAGAATGCAATATATCTATCTCATTACATTCTCCTATCTTAGTATCCCTCTTTAATTTGTTCTATGTATGCGATTACCTTTTTGTGTAAATGACAAAAAAGGGGAGAAATAAACTATCCAACATTCTTATTTAACTGCATTTGCATATAGAAGAAATAAATTGTCCACTTGTATCAATTTTGACAATTTTGTTTGTGTTGTTTTGTTTGTTTAGCCCTGATACTAGTTTCATTTTCTTGTGTGATTAAATTGTTTCTGATCGTGGTCTTATTTCTTCTATTTGTTTGTTTAGCTCTGATACCAGTTCCATTTCCAAGTATGATTGAATTGTTTCTGGTTGTGGTTTTATTTCTTCTAGCAGTGTTGTTATTTTCAAGTAGTTTAATTATCAACAAAAAGGGAGAGATTGTTGAGTAATTTGTATTTTCATATTCTCCATGTTTTGGTGATAACACACTATGAAAACGTCAAGACTTTGTTTCTATGAGAGTGAGAGAAATCTCTTTGTCTCATTAGTTTAGTTGCTGACAATTTCTGTCATAATTTGTGTAAGCTCTGTAACTTAATTGCTTTCAGAGTTCCCTGACTCTTACACTTAAAGAGCTATCAGAAACTTCAATTAACCCTTAGAACTTCTAGTAACTTGCAAATAGTTCAGTACTAATCGAAGCATCACTCTTTGTTTTAATCGGATCAGTTTTTCTAAGTGTTCTATCGATTAAGTGATTTAGTCTCACTTCGATTAATGTTGACTTACTCACTTTGAGTAAAGAACTTAAGGTTCCCTATCGATTAGCTTTATAAGTCGTCATTGATTAGCCTTTTAAGTTTTCTATCAATTAACATTTTATAGTTACATTTGATTACTGTTTAAAGTGTTCACTTCGAATCCATACAAGTCTAATTTGATTAACGTTTGAGCAACCACTTCGATTACTTTGATAACGGTAATCGAAACTCAACTTAGAGTTACCTTTTGTGTCTTAATCGAAATAAAGTTTTAGTCTCATTTCGATTAGTGTTCTTAAATATCCTTCTGAATACTGTTATTACGCTAATCGAAGTTTCGCTTGGACTTTACTTTGAGTAATGTTGTGTAACACCTCGTATAAGAAGATGTTAAATAGACTAAATCAGTAGACTACTAACAACGCCGGTTACCTATTTTTCGAAGTTCGAGTTGGAAAGAATTCTAAAGTTAAGCGTGCTCGGTTAGGAGAAATTCCAAGATGGGTGACCTTCCTAAGAAATCTACCAACTAGCACAATTGCTGGGCCAGTTAACTGATTGGGTCGTTAAAAATGATATCAGAGCCTGGTACCAGCCAGAAGTATGGGAGCTAAGTGCCACACAGGGTAAAGTCCTACATCATGGGAACCACCTTTTGAACCCATATGGGATAAAGTGCTACATGATGGGAGCCACCTCTTGAACCAATAAGGGCTACCTCTACAATCCTACATGCCTGGTGATCTGGAATAGTTGTGGAATAGCGACGATGACGTCGCCTATCTAAGGGGGGTAGATTGTAACACCTCGTATAAGAAGATGTTAAATAGATTACATTAGTAGACTACTAACAATATCGGTTAGTCATTTTTTGGGGTTTGAGTTGGAAAGAACTCTGAAGTTAAGCGCGCTCTGTTAGGAGAAATCTCAGTATAGGTGACCTTCCTGGGAAGTCTACCAACTAGCACAATTATTGGGTCAGTTAATTGATTGGGTTGTTACATGTTGTAAGTTTCACTTCGATTAATGGTTGCAGCTTTACTTCGATTAACGATGTCTCTTCGATTACTAATCATTAGTCTCACTGCGATTACTGAACAAATTGAGACTTCCATTAATAAGAGGCTTTACTTATGTTTCACCATGCCGATTAAGACTTCGTTTAACGCTTTAGTTATCACTTCGATTAACTATTTCTCCTGCGTTTTGAGTTAAGTCATTCTTCTACTCTGAGTGAGAGCCACTTGTACTTCGATCAGCAGTCTATTTGAGTTAGACTAACACTCACCTATTGACTTCGATTAAGTGGCCAAATTATCACTTCGATTAGTGTTCGTTTATGACTTATATTAAAGATATGTCATCCTAATAATCCTCTAACTTCGGCTAGCGAATTTCTTTAATTGAATTGAATTTAAATTAGTCGGTGCTCTCGAGTTATTTGTATGTGTACTTTTTGACTGAGATCTCTGCCCTAGCCCTATACTTATCTGACAGATTTGTTAACAGTTTCTATACACCTTGTATTATCATAGACTTCTGCTAGAAATGACACAATGGCAGAAAAAAGCAATCTTGCCTTTTTTAGTGTTTACGCTTTTTGTAGGTCTAACCAGACAATACAAGATCTGTACTTGAGGAAGCTTCCATGCATTAATTCATGCCATCTTGAGTTCACTAACGTAGTAAATCTGTCATGCTCTCTCGCTAACTTCTCTCTTGAGATTTTGAACATTAAATACAAGCGGGAAAAAGCCTTCTACAAGCAAATCAGTCTCACTGATTAATTTTGAAGAAATGATATAAGTAGAAGCCCGTCACCAGAGAACAGATAAACATAGAATATAGACATACAAGAGATACACACATCCTAGTCTGAGCAAGAGCAAACACACCTAACCAGTTAAGAGAAAGAGCTTAAAGATCTCAAGAGTTGTGCCTTTTCTTTCTCACAAGAAGCTCTTAAAGATCCTCTTTCAGATTAAGACCTGTGCAAAATAGTTGTTTATTTTCTGTCTTGATCTGTACTGTATTCTTCGTGAATACTTGCCTATTTCTTAGGCACTCTCTATATTCTACATTTGCTTTGTTTCCTCTTCCTGGTTGTAGAAGAGAGGGCCTACTGGAAGCAGGAGGTTGTTCATCTTCTTGTTGAAGAGAGGGCCTGCAGTTGCAGGAGGTTGTCGTGTGTAACTTGCAAGGGGTTGTGTAACTTGCAAGGGGTTGGTACCTTGCTGTTAGTAGAAATCCGAAGTGGTTTCTTGAGGACTGGACATGGGTCTGGACAGATCGAACCAGTATAAATCTCTTGAGCATTCATTGTGTGATTGTTTCCCCATTTCTATCTCTTTCTATCCATTTATTAGCTTTTGCATTTAATTTCTATTAGAGTAATTTTTAATAACACATTCACCTCCCTCTGAGTTAGTCTAGCCTTGGGCAACAATTGCTAGGACTGTGAACGGAACTAATTATGGCTTCAAAAGGGTTCCATGCTTTCATAAGGATAACACATATCAAGCTAATCTTTATGTGACTTAATTGTTTCAGGACTCTCTTTAATTGTTTCAGGAATCTTTCTTCATCTTGTTGATTCTTAACTTGTATAACTATGATGTGATTTATCGACACCATTGTCTTAAAATTTAAAGGTATAAGAGTTACAATTTTAGTATTTTAAACTTATGTATATCGTTCGTAAAACCCAATCAACCTTAATATTAATAACATATCAGTCTTGAGAAACACAAGTTTAATATTGTAAACTTATGTATATCCTTTGCAAAACCCAATCAACCTTGTAACATTCTATATTTTAGGCCCATAATATTAATAACCTATCAGTCTGCTTTTATGTTTAAACCTTAACCAAACAATCTTATCATTCTAGTTTATTATATAAAAGTTAACATTTAAATAGATAAGAAGAAAAAATTAACCATCATAAACTCAAAATCAAAGGAGTATGAATGTATCACCTTACTTGAAAGGAGATTCATCGAAGTTCGAGTTGCTACTGAGATTTGGCCTTCCATTTCCTTGAAAGGAGATTTATTAAAGTCTGAGAACTATAAATTTATGGCAAATCTACTTACTAAGAACTATAAATTTTTACGTTTAATTAGAAATCAAAGGAAGAGCAAGATTGTATCACCTTTCTTGAAAGGAGACTCATCCAAATCCGAGTCGTTATTGAGATGTCGTCGAGCTACCCTGATTTGATGCCTTCAGCTGCTTACTAAAAACTGCAAATCTTATTATCTATGTAAAGGTTAGAAAAAAGAGCAGGAATGTATCACCTTACTTGAAAGGAGATTCTTCGAAGTTTGAGTTGTTGCTTAGATTTTGTCAAACTGCCCCCAATTTGATGCCTCTACTTATTAGCAGCTACAAATCTTATGCTAAAGTCAGAAACCAAAGGAGGAGCAGGAGTGTATCACCTTACCTAAAAGGAGATTCATCGAAGTTCAAGTTGCTACTAATATTTTGATGAGTAGCACCTAGTCCGATGACTGTAGCTGCTTTCTAAAAGCTGTAAATCATATATATGTTGAAGTTAGAAGAAACCAAAGGAGTAGAAATGAAAGGAGATTCATCGAAGTCCAAGTTGCTACTGAGATTTTGTCGAGTTGCACCCAATTTAATGATTGTAACTACTTATTAAAAGGTGTAAAGCTTATATATGTTAAAGTTAGATACAAAAGGAAGAGCAAGGATGTAACATCTTACCTAAAAGGGGATTCATCAAAGTCTCTATTAATACTAAGATATTGTCGAGCTACTCCCAATTCAATGCCTTCTACTTACTAGAAACTACAAATCTTACGCGAATGTATCACCTTACTTGAAAGGAGATTCATCGAAGTCCAAGTCACTACTTAGATTTTGTCAAGTTGCCCCCAATTTGATGCCTCCTGCTTACTAGAAATAAAAGGAGAAGCAAGAGTGGATTAGCTTACTTGAAAGGAGATTCATCGAAATTTGACTTGCTGCAGAGATATTGTCGATCTGCCCACGATTTGATACCTCCAACTACTTATTAAAAACTGCAGAAGGTCAGCAACTACTGCTCCTATCACTGCTCCAGCTCCGGTTGAACTAGAATGCATTCCTGAAGTGGTTGCTGAAGGGAGGGATGTTCATACCGAAGCGGAATTTTAGATCTTTGTCAGAGAAGGGGGCGCAACAAGTACAATAAGAAGAATTGCGCTTTATCATGCTTTCTGGTCCATTAATTTTCAACACCTCGTCTATTATTCAATAGCAGTGGCCTACTTCTACTATATGTTCTTAAACATCTAAGTGCCTTCTGACTCTCTATAGCAAATGAATGCTTCCAGCAATAGGGAACACATTCCTATGCCCTCTCCATTAGTACGTAACCCCTTCCAACCCTTCCAACAATAATTAACCCCTACTAACCTACTAGTACGTCACTTTCTGATCTCTAATCAGGAACTCTGTACATAGAGGAGGAGTATAGCTCCCTCAATAAGGTATCATCGAGTATAGAGAATCACATATTAACCACTATAGTCGCTTCTAGTAAAACACCTCTCTAGAATTACCTTTCCAATATAAAAGAATTACTTGCTCGGCAGAATAACCATTTCTAGTACATGAGAATCTCTTCTAGTTCTTATGAATCTGTTCAACTACATGAGAATCACTTCATTGCCAGATTAATCACTTCCTATCCACGCGAATCACCTTTTTATGCCTTCTCTTATACTTTATCAACATAATAACTATTTCCAATACCTAGAGGAAAAGAGTATTACAAGGAAATCATTAGATAGGAAAGAAGAAGAGAGGAAAAATTATGAACATGGTGAAGATGGACCAGGGTTGTGTACGTCAGACCACATCTTCTTCTAGCGTTGTCAAGGACGTCAACGGCGATGTAACGCTCAGTAGTTAGTTCCGACCCATAAGAACGTTCATTACTTGAGTTACATACAACGAGGTCATCCTCATGGAAAGGGAGGCCTGTTTGCTCCTCACTATGATGACACCAACTAAGATCACTGTCTTACCATCAACAACGACATCGTCCTTAGATGTTGTAATCCTTAGGGGCAACTTCGACCAGCAGTAAGAGCATCCTCAGTACTAATGTCTATCTCCCCAGTCGTTATGGCCTCACAACCAGCCTTCGAGGATGCAGAGTTCGAGTACCAACCACAAAGACTCTCCTCCCTAAGATGAGCGACTCGTCCTCACCATGTCTGACCAGGCCGCCCATAACTTCAAGCTCATATACCATTGTTTCCGAGGTTGGCCCCAACAGCAACACCATATACTGCATGCGCACCTTGATCGTCTAAGGTCAAGGCATCACTACCAACGAAAGACATCATCTACCATGCAAGGGTACGTGGTCACTACCAACTATTTTTCCTTCCAACTCGATCCCTTTATAGGTGCACCATGTCATGCACCTCGCGAAAACCCAACACCCTCACAAGTCTGACCCAAAGAGCATATTAAAAAAAAAAAAAGAACACTTGCATTGGCACTGCATTTGCATCTTCTAGGGCAACTTCGGGCTTGCATGAGTATGCTTTGTCGAGTTCAGAGTTGAAGCGACCGAGAAACTAATGTTGTCCCCACCATGTCATTCCTCTGTCTCTGCATTCCCTCCGCTACAAACCCTTCAACCATGTCCGCCATCTGCACCGCCCGAACACCCACCAGCCCTCACCCTCTAGCCCTTGCTTTTGTTCTCTCTCTCTCTCTCTCTGAGTATCCCTTACGAGAGGAAATGACCATAGAGGCCCAAAACTATAAAGGGAGGCCAAGAGAGAGTAGGAATTCTAATGAGAGAAGGGGCGAGAGAAGCAAAGATGTGAGAGGATTTTCACTGCCCTCCAATCTATATCTCTCTCTCCCTACTAGTATCCCATACATGGAATGCAGAATCGGCCTATCCCGATCCGGATCGACCGATTCGGATCGGGATCGACAGGTCCCGATTTGGCCGATCCCAGCCGATTCTAATCGATCCTGGCTGATTCCGACCAATCTGATCCCGATTCGGATCGGGATCGGCGGGTCCCGATTCGGGGACCCGATCCGACCCGAAATTCCTTGATCCCATATAAGAGGAAACTACCATGGAGACCCAAAAACAGAGGGAGGTTAAGAGAGCAAGAGGTCCGGCGAGAGAAGGGGCGAGAGAAGCAAAGAAGAGGAGAGGTAGAGAGGATCTACTTTGCCACGGTTGTTGCCCTTACGCTGCCCCATCGCACCCGTCAGATATCCATCACCACCACTCAACCTATGACAAATCCATCAATGCTGAAACCTATGATGGGTGGTGATCCTGTTAGCAGATCTCCATCGCACTAGATCCCCCTCCTGCTCTACAGTAGCAATTCCATTAGTGGAAATAGTTGCTGACCTAGTAAGTTCTCTCTCTCTCTATCTCTCTCATACACATACACACACACACACACATACACATACACAGAGTTTCATCAGTAGCTGATGGCAAAGACAAGGTAGGAGATGCCACCTATAATAGGCAGTAGAAAGATCGCCCCTAGGTACCTCCAAGATCTCTACCTCATAATGTTGCACACTCCTCACGAAACTCGATCATCAATATGACAACAACCAAGACAAGAATACATACACATGATACACTATACTATAGTTGCAATACTTTTATGGTAAATAATCAACTTGGTCATTCCTTTCTTTGATTTCAACAAATATATTTCCTAGGAGGTTGCAAACAAATTCTACGTAATGGTTTTTAAATGTATAAGTAATTGTTGAATGCCATGATATTTGCTGACCTCTTCATAAATTGGTAGTAAGAACACTAAAATGATATATTCCATATGTAATATCATGTACATAAGTACACAAACAATGTCTCTAGGGAATAATGAGCTATGCTTTGGAACATATCAAAAGAGAATTCATGCATTGTGCAAAATGTTGATCAATGCTATTATCCCTAATGTTGCCAATGCTTAACTTTGGTCATTTGGTCAATGTTGATGCTAACTTTAGGATATCCTCAGGATATATAGGAGAAAGTAAGGAGGTCATAAATAACTAATGGCCCTGAGGGTCCATAGACGTAAGAATAAAGAGGAACATGTACATAGAAAATAATAGGGCAGCTTCATCAACATGTTTTACTAAAAAAAAAAGTAGCCATGTACCATTGTTCCCAGGTGTTTGTTACATATTGGATGCATAAGATGGATGTAACCTTGTCCACGTCAAAAGGACTGAAATCACCTATAACTCGGAAGGTGAAAGTGGAATGAGAAGTCATTGTAAATAAAATAATCAAATAAAAGTCTTAGTGACTTAGAATAATTAATCAAGTAAGAATCCAGAATAAAAAATGAATAACTTTTCCTCGGACAACTACAAAAACATCGTCAATCCACATAAAAAAGAAAAAAAGAATTGTAAACAAACAAAAAAGAACTATAAGTCCTTTCATAATCCCTCAATATTATTTAAAAAAAAACAAGCTATAAGTTTGTTTTGAAACAAGCTATAGTGCGCGTGCCCTCCCAGCTCTTTCTAACGGCCTGACGCCTCCTAACAACCCTTTCTCCCAAATCCCAATCCGCAACTGCCACATTCTCTAGTAGTGATCCTGGTGCCCACTAGCACAAGTCTCACGTCCAGCATTGACATCCTCCTCGAAAAAGATACATGTACCACTTACATGTGCTATATTAGTGCTATATGAGTACATTCTGAAGAAAATGTCAATGCATGTTTAAAAGAATTCATACCTCTTTTCAAAAGTTCTCCCTTTTTTTTTTTACTTTACAGTTCAAATTGACCATTATAAATTAGACAACTGGTCATTGAATAATGATTATTGGGTTAATTACCTAGCACAACCAAGGATTATAGAATTGGATCAAATTCAGGGATCCTGGCCGATCGGATCCAGATCAGCTTGGGTTTGCCCATTTTTGTAACAACCAATACAAGGTGAATAGTTTTTGTTCCTTTTTATATTTAAATAGGGATAAGACTTGCCCTATTGAAATCAGATCGGCATTGGCTGATCCCAATCCAGATCAGGATCAACCAATCCAATCATGAATTCAACCTAAATGCACTCAAATGACTTCAAGTTGAATGCAGATTGGGGCATGTTGACTTTAACGTGGTTTGGGTCAAATTTGGGCCAGCCAAAGACTAAAATTGGGCTGGCTCATTTTCACATCAGCCCAACCAAACCCATCCAATTTGCATCCCACTTTCCCAGGACTCTCCTCCTTTGCACTTCTTCTTCTAATGCAAAAAAAGATTTCTACCTCAGGAACAGTGGGCAGGGGATGGCCTTGCCATGACATATAAGTAGAAGGATCAGAACGAAAACCTACTTATAAATTACAAAATTGTAAGTTTAGGCAACAGGGAATGACCCGCCAAGATTTTCATACGTTTTCTGTGCCTTCTAAAAAAAGGCAGAAAAAACTTCATATCACGGGCACTGATACGACAAATTCTATAAATTTGTTTTGATGTGACCTACATATGGTATAAACAAAGTATATGCATGCATATACTGTTGGTGGGATGAAAAGTAAATTAGAGCATAGCTTTGTTACTTGGAGACAAAGACTAAATGAAGGTTGAGATATTTCTTAGAAGCAGGTCAACACCATGGATTGCGGAATCGGCCGATTCCGATCCGAATCGGCGGGTTCCGATCCGATTCGGGGGGGATTTCACTGTTCCCCCCCACCGACTTGAAAAAAAAAAAGAAACGGTCGAAATCGGCCCGAACCGGACCAGATCGGGGCCGGACTGGCCAGATTGGCTGGTCCGGACCCGATCTGGTCCAGTTCGGGCCGGTCCCGATCCCCCCCTTAAGGTTTAGGGGTTTGGGGTTTAGGGTTTAGGGTTTTAGGGGTTTAGGGTTTAGGGTTTAGGGTTTAGGTTTTAGGGTTTTAGGGTTTTAGGGTTAAGGGTTAAGGGTTAAGGGTTTAGGGTTTAGGGTTTAAGGGTTTAAGGGTTTAAGGGTTTAAAGGTTAAGGGTTAAGGGTTAAGGGTTAAGGGTTAAGGGTTAAGGGTTTAGGGTTTAGGGTTAGGGGTTTAGGGTTTAGGGTTTAGGGTTTAGGGTTTAGGGTTTTAGGGTTTTAGGGTTTAGGGTTTTAGGGTTTTAGGGTTTAGGGTTTTTTATGGATGTACATGAATTGCATTCATTCTTATTGTACATCAATTGAATAATATGCATATAATTTTTTCTGATTTTTTCCTGATTTTTTTCTGATTTTTTTTAATTTTTTATTATTTTTTAATCTGGCCGAGTCGGACTGGCCAGACTTCATCTGGATCGGCCGACTCGGCCGATCCGATCCGAGTCGGATCGGGATCGGCGGGTCCCGATTCGGGGACCCGATCCGATCCGGAATTCCTTGGTCAGCACTGGCAATATAGATGATCAAGATTGCTCACGGTTGTGATGGTAAAAGCATTTCTATAAAAGACATAATGGGTTCTTAATAATGCAACAAACATACCTTCTGTGCAAACTCTGCTCTCCAAAATGCAAGAGCATCATCCAGACTGAAGCCGACACCCTGCAGAGGACAGAAGTGTTACAAAAAAGAAGATACCATGACTTGAGATGATACGCGCGAATTCATGCTTCTGATTAATGCAACAGATGGGAACTCATCCATCCTAATCTCAAAATTCATCAATGCTCCTAGTTGGTTCTATTACCTGTTAAAAAAACTGTTACTGCAGAAAAGACAGGCAAACAAGCTTTATAGAAGAAAAAGGTTCATCATTTAACAAAAAGATCCAACTAACCAGCCATCACTAAGGACAGCTACTAGAAGATTTTAGTTAAGAATGATTCTAATTTGATGTCTCACCACTAGAAGAAAATGACACAACAACATGTTTAATCAGCTAAAAAAACATCATGATATACATGATAGCATGATGAAAGAAAAGGAATGCACGCTGCACTGTATAGTATCATACAGGCACACTTGTGGAAAATGTATGTACTGTTTCAGGCAACCACTGTCAAAACTAAAGCAGAATCCAAATTTACTAGTATTATATACACAAAGCTCCTCAATGCGCAAAACCATTAAAACCATGAACCACAAGAGGGTCAATCACTTCCCAACCTCACTCCTAATCCTTCAATATCCTTTGAAGGCCCTGACTTGCTAAAAGATTACTGCTTAGTAACAGGATTCACTCCCAAAAGTGCTCGTGCTCCCTGTTCCCACTCCTACTCCCAAGGGAAATTTAAATGATAAACTATGAAGGATAAGCACCCACCACAACACTTGTTGGTGTAGCTATAAGACGGTCAACCAAGCTACAGAAAAATCATATACATGTATAGTATAACATTATATTTCTTGGCAGTGAAGGCAAGGAAAGTGTACAAAAGAGTGAAAGTGCCTTAAGGAAAAGGCCCAGTTGCATCCTCCCTCCATGCTTCAAGTGATGGTTCTCTCTAAGCTGCAACTATAGAACTAGATAAAGGAAAATTCACAAAATAATATCTAGGCAACTAGTCGACTTGAGAAAGATAGGGAAGAGATGGTCACATTATTTATTAATTGCACTCGTACCTTCTCAAATAGGTGCCGCATACATAAAGGAAAGGAACCATTAGCCAACTGATCAATGTCCTTGAGTGATATCTCAGCAAATTTCTTAGGCTGTGGTAAGCGATGAATGATGTGTTAACCAGACTAATCTCTATTTGATGTTTAAAAAAAAAAAACAGGTTCTTGGCAAACTTAACTAAAATACCTGAGAATACTCAGGACCCAGGTAACTTGTGCTCAATGCCTCTACAATCTGATCATTGAAAATTATAAACCACACAATTATAGGCCGGCACCTAAATTTTGTGTAGAAGGACTATATCAGATAAGTTGTACTCACAGGAGTCGAGCGATCCTTCTCTTGCTCTTTGATGGTCGACATCCATTTCCTGCAAGCAGTTAAATGTCATGGATATTCTAACACAAAATATATAAACATGGACCTCTGAGGTTACTTATCTCACACTGGTTTGCATGCTATAAATATAATTTACTACATGCAGGCACACTGTATTTGTATGTATGGGCTCAATGGACAAGTATCTTCCTTGACAAAAGGGCAAATATATGGGAATCCTTTACCCGTTTGGCTATTACATCGTATGTATGTTTTGGACAATGATGGCCTTTCAACAGACATACCATCGTCAGAAGACTCTCTTCCAGACTTGCACCAAGTAGGGGTGTAAGTGGCACTTTGACTTCCGGGTTTCTGATCCATTTCTGAAATTTCAAAAATGGATATGGAAATGCAGAAAAATAGCTCTTCTCTTTCAGTACACAAGAGTTTCCAAGTTGGAACCTTCCAGCAACAAATTGGATCCATAGTTTGAAACACTCATTTCTGCATCGGCCTTCTGATACATATTATTATAATATTTATGCATTAATTATATGTCTCCTTTTCATAGGAGCCAACTAAAAATTCAGCTTTAACTAAGTCGCTCAGCTACCAATGCTTTGGTTAGATGGAGGGTACACTTTTATAAAGGGGGCTAGGGGTCTGATCTTCCTTCTACCTTTGTCCAATCTGATACAAAACCACAAGGACACTACCCTATCAAGATGTGTGAATCACACAACTCAATTCAACAGACATCACAGTGCATGAATTATATGATGCATGATGGACAACAACACGTATGACTGGCAATGGGCTTCACCTCACATTGCCAGCAACTTGCAAGTGTCAATATGCATGAGGGAGGAAAACAGAATTAATACTTCCGTTTTCACTTCCAAATAAGAAATGGATGCAGAAGCAAAGATATGCATTCCATTTCCACTTCTGTTTCTGATATTTCATATAGGAAAGAAACCTACTTCCATTTAAATCTCTGACCCATTTACAACCCTAGTGCCAAGTTTTCCCTTTTAAACACACAATCCAGACTTGTTGGTGCATTTTAACCGTATGCCATTGACGATAGCAAACCAGAATGACCATATGTCAAGCTTGGGTGTGAAGGAAATGCATGCAGAAATGGAATTTTCTTCTCCACTTTCATTTCTAATATACTATGTACGAGAGGGAAGCAACACCTATCACCATTTCCATCTCTGACCCTTTTACAGCCCTACTGCCAAGTTTTCCTTTCTTAACATGCCGTCCAGGCATTTTGGTGCATTTTAACATTATGTCACTGACAACTGTTAACCAGAATGACTCTGCCAAGTTTGGGTATGAAGTGTTCTCATGCAGAAGCCTCAAGAAAAGTTCATCAACAGTTTCTTTCCTCATTCACAATGCAAACTACTCATCATGGTTTCATGAGTGTTCTCCAGTCATGAACATAATTAACTTAGATCATTTCTAACCCCATTGCGATTGGAAATTCTGCTTAAATACCAAAATCCACCCAAACCAGAGCCAACCTTCCTGAGTAATGTGGACCACCTCACAGTAAGTTTAATGACCATCACATTACTTACTTGTACACTTAAACGGTAGCTTCATATCTGGTTTGTTCTAGTGTTTTTATCACCTGAATTTTCACTTTACTCAGAGCTGTGACCTTTGTACTGTTTTTAGCACACAAATTTTCACTTTACCATAGAAGCACACCAATATGCTTGAATTCATGAGCTGCATAAAGATGGTCATACAGTTGGCAGACCTGTTTAACTTTAAAAACAAGGTAAGACCAATTGCTCATAACATCATTGTTAAAGTTAGAAATCAAAAGTAGAGCAAGAAATGTATTACCTGAAAGGAGAATCATCAAAATATGAACTGTTGCTTAGATATTGATTGTCAAGTTACCCCCGTTTTGATGCCACCAACTATTTAATAAAGTTGCAAATCATTTATGTTAAAGTTAGAAACCAAAGGAGGAGCAGGAATGTATCACCTTAGTTGAAAGCAAGGTTTGCCGTAACGTACCAGATCGGCCCGACTCGTATGAGCTGACTTGTATCTGGACAGTCCCGAGTCGCTGGTATGGGTGGATCGTATGAGTCGGGCTGGGAGGCTTCCAGATCGAGAAGTCTGGCATCGTATCAGACTAACTTGTGTCAGATCGCATGATACAAAGACGAGTCGCTGCGAGCCAATTACGGTTCGGCTCGAGTCGGTGTGATCCAACTCAATAAAGTGTGATCCACTCTCTTTATTCTAGGGGTACTTTATTTTGTTAATTGAGATTTGACGTTTCTAACTTTCTATGATATGTGGTATACCATTTTTTTTCAAACTAAGATCCCTAGACTAAATTCCTCTCAATTAGGATCCTAGACTAATTTTTTTACAAATTTAAATCTATTAAATTGTAGTATTTTTCTTAAATGTGACTTATAATCATTCACGGTAATGATGGACGTGAAGTATGATGTTTATAATTAGATAACAATTCAAAAAAAAAAGAGATTTGTCAAAAAAAAAAACCCTGCATTGACTTGAATCGGCCCGACTCGTGCAAGCGGCCCGAATCGAATTGAGTCCGACTCCTATCTGGCCGAATCCGATCCGATCCGGGTCCACGAGTCGACAAACCTTACTTGAAAGTAGATTCATCGAACTCCAATTTGCTGCTAAGATATTCTTGAGTTGCCCCCTATGTCTCCAACTAATTATTAAGGACTACAAATATTATCTATTTGAGTTAGAAAGTAAAGGAGAAGTAGGAATCTAAGACCTTGCAGGAAAGGAGATTCAAAGAAGTTCGAGTTGTTATTGAGATATTGTTGAGCTGCCCCAAATATGATGTCATCTACTTACTAGGAACTACAAATCTTACGATAAAGTTAAAAAAACCAAAGGAGGAGCTATATCACCTTTCCTGAGAGGAGGTTCATCGAAGTCTAAGTTGCTGCTGAGATATTATTGAGTTGCCTCCAGTTTGATGCCTCTTCTTAACTAGGAACTATGAATCTTTTTATGTTAAAGTTAGAAGCCGAATAAGGATTAGGAATGCATCACTTTACCTGAAATGATATTCATCAAAATCAAAGTTGCTGCTGAGATATTGTCGAATTGTCCTAATTGAGGCCTTCTACTTACAAGGAACTACAAATCATATGTTCAAGTTGGAAACCAAAGAAGGAGTATGAATGTATCACCTTACATGATAGGAGATTCATCCAAGTCCGAGTTGTCGCTAATATATTGTCGACCCACCTCCATTTGATGCCTCCAAGTTACAAGGAATTACAATCTTCTGTTAAAGTTAGAAATCAAAGGAGAAGCAAAAACATATCACCTTACCACAGAAGCACACCAATATGCTCGAATTCATGAGCTGAATAAAGATGGTCACACAGTTGGAAGATCTGTTTAACTTTAAAAACAAGGCAAGACCAATTGCTCATAACAACAAAGTTAAAGTTAGAAATAAAAAGTAGAGCAAGAATGTATTACCTGAAAGGAGAATCATCAAAATATGAGCTGCTGCTTAGATATTGATTGTCAAGTTACCCCCGTTTTGATGCCACCAACTATTTAATAAAAATTACAAATCTTTTATGTAAAAGTTAGAAACCAAAGAAGGAGCAAGAATGTATCACCTTAGTAGAAAGCATGGTTTGCGATATCGTACTAGATCAGGCCGACTCATATGAGTCGACTTGTATCTGGACAGTCTCGAGTCGTTGGTACGGGTGGATTGTATGAGTCGGGCTGGGACGCTTCCAGATCGAGCTATCTCGCATCCTATCAGACTAACTCGTGCTAGACCGCACGATACGAACACGAGTCGCTGCAATCCGGTGCGAGCCAATGATAGTTTGCCTCAAGTCGGTGCGATCCAACTCGATAAAGTATGATCCACTCTCTTTATTCTAACTGTACTTTGTTTTGTTAATAGAGATTTAACGTTTCTAACTTTCTATGATATGTGGTATCCCATTTTTTTTGGCAAACCAAGATCCCTAGACGAAATTCCTCTTAATTAGGATCCTGGACAATTTTTTTTACAAATTTAAATCTATTAAATTGGAGTATTTTTCTTAAATGTGACTTATTATTATTCACGGTAAGGATGGACGTGAAGTATGATGTTTATAATTAGATAACAATTTAAAAAAAAGGGGGATTTGTCAAAAAAAACTAGCCTACATTGATTTGAATCGGCCCAACTCGTACGAGTCGGCCCAAGTCAGATCGAGTTGACTCGTATCTGACCGAACACGTCCGATCCGGATCCATGAGTCGGCAAACCTTACTTGAAAGTAGATTCATCGAACTCCAATTTGCTGCTAAGATATTCTTGAGTTTCCCCCTATGGCTCCAACTAATTATTAAAGACTATAAATATTATCTATTTGAGTTAGAAAGTAAAGGAGAAGTAGGAATCTAAGACCTTGCATGAAAGGAGATTCATCGAAGTTCGAGTTGTTATTGAGATATTGTTGAGCTGCCCCAAATATGATGTCGTCTACTTACTAGGAACTACAAGTCTGACGGTAAAGTTAAAGAAACCGAAGGAGGAGTAATATCACCTTTCTTGAGAGGAGATTAATTGAAGTCGGAGTTGCTGCTGAAATACTATCGAGTTGCCTCCAGTTTGATGCCTCTTACTAACTAGGAACTACATATCTTATTATGTTAAAGTTAGAAGCCGAATAAGGTGTATGAATGTGTCATTTTACCTGAAATGATATTCATCAAAATCAAAGTTGCTACTGAGAGATTGTCGAATTGTCCCAATTGAGGCCTTCTACTTACTAGGAACTACAAATCATATGTTCAAGTTGGAAACCAAAGAAGGAGAATGAATATATCACCTTACATGATAGGAGATTCATCTAAGTCCGAGTTGTCGCTAAGATATTTTCGATCCGCCTCCATTTGATGCCTCCAATTTACTAGGAACTACAATCTTATGTCAAAGTTAGAAACCAAAGGATAAGCAAGAACATATCCCCTTACCATAGAAGCATACCAATTTTGCTTGAATTCATGGGCTGCATAAAAATGGTCATATAGTTGGTAGATCTGTTTAAATTTAAAAACAAGGCAAGACCAATTGCTCATAACATCATTGTTAAAGTTAGAAATCAAAAGTAGAGCAATAATCTATTACCTGAAAGGAGAAGCATCAAAATATGAGTTGTTGCTAAGATATTGATTGTCAAGTTTCCCCCTTTTTGATGCCACCATTTATTTTCTAAAAAATGCAAATCTTTTATGTTAAAGTTAGAAACCGAAGCAGGAGCAGCAATGTATCACCTTAGTTGAAAGTAAGGCTTGCCGTATCGTACCAGATTGGGCCGACTCGTGCGTGGCGACTCGTATCTGGACAGTCCCAAGTCGCTGGTACGGGTGGATCGTATGAGTCGGGTTAGGACACTTCTAGATCGAGTTGCCTCGCATCGTATCCGACTAAGTATTACCGGATTGCACGATGTGAATATGAGTCGCTGCGATCCGGTGCGAGCCAGTGCGATCCAACTCAATAAAGTGTGATGCACTCTCTTTAGTCTAGGTGTACTTTGTTTTGTTAATTGAGATTTAACGTTTCTAACTTTCGATGTTATGTGGTATACCATTTTCCTTTTGTAAACTAAGATCCGTAGACTAAATTCCTCTAAGTTAAGATCCTAGACTAATTTTTTTACAAATTTAAATCTATTAAATTGGAGTATTTTTCATAAATGTGACTTATACTCATTCACGGCAACGATGGACGTAAAGTATGATGTTTATAATTAGTTAACAATTTTTTTTAAAAAAATGATTTGTCAAAAAAACTACCCTGCATTGACTTCAATCGCCCCGACTCGTCCGAGTCAACTCGAGTCGGATCGAGTCCGACTCGTATCTGGCCGAACCCAATACGATGCGATATGGATCCACGAGTCGGTAAACCATACTTGAAAGTAGATTCATCGAACTCTAATTTGCTGCTAAGACATTCTTGAGTTCCCCCCTACGGCTCCAACTAATTATTAAAGACTACAAATATTATCTGTTTGAGTTAGAAAGTAAAGGAGAAGTAGGAATCTAAGACCTTGCATGAAAGGAGATTCATCGAAGTTCGAGTTGTTATTGAGATATTGTTGAGCTGCCCCAAATATGATCTCTTCTACTTACTAGGAACTACAAATCTTACAGTAAAGTTAAAGAAACCAAAGGAGGAGCAATATCACCTTTCCTGAGAGTAGATTCATCGAAGTCTAAGTTGCTGCCGAGATATTATCAACTTGCCTCTAGTTTGATGCCTCTTATTAACTAGGAACTACAAATATTATTATGTTAAAGTTAAAAGCCGAATAAGGAGTAGGAATGTATCTCTTTACCATAAATGATATTCATCAAAATCAAAGTTGCTATTGAGATATTGTCAAATTGTCGCAATTGAGGCCTTCTACTTACTAGGAACGACAAATCATATGTTCAAGTTGGAAAGCACAGGAGAAGAATGAATATATCACCTTACATGATAGTAGATTCAACCAAGTCCGAGTTGTCGCTAAGATATTGTCGACCCGCCTCCATTTGATGCCTCCAATTTACTAGGAACTACAATCTTATATTAAAGTTAGAAACCAAAGGAGAAGCAAGAACATATCACTTTACCTAAAAGAAGATACATTAAAATCTGAATTGCTGCTAAGATATTCCCGAGCTACCCACCACTATACCATAGAAGCACACCAATATGCTCGAATTCGTGAGCTACGTACTGATGGTCATACAGTTGGCAGATCTGTTTAACTTTAAAAACAAGGCAAGACCAATTGCTCATAACAGCATTGTTAAAGTTAGAAATCAAAAGTAGAGCAAGAATGTATTACCTGAAAGGAGAATCATTAAAATATGAGCTACTGCTTAGATATTGATTGTCAAGTTACCCCCTTTTTTATGCCACCAACTATTTACTAAAAATTGCAAATTTTTTATGTTAAAGTTAGAAACCAAAGGAAAAGTAGGAATCTATCACCTTAGTTGAAAGCAAGGTTTGCCGTATCATACCAGATCGGGCCGACTCGTACAAGTCGACTCATATCCAGACAGTCCCGAGAAGCTGGTATAGGTGGATCGTATAAGTCAAGCTGGGATGCTTCCGGATCGAGCTGTGTCGCATCCTATCGGCCTAACTCGTGCCAGATCACACGATACGAACACGAGTCGCTGCGATCTGGTGCGAGCCGGTTACGGTTCGCCTCGAGTCGGTGCAATCCAACTCGATAAAGTCTGATCCACTCCCTTTAGTTTAAGTGTACTTTTTTTTGTTAATTGAGATTTGACGTTTCTAACTTTCTGTGACATGTGGTATAACATTCTTTTTTGCAAACTAAGATCCCTAGACTAAATTCATCTCAATTAGGATCCTAGACTAATTTTTTTACAAATTTAAATCTATTAAATTGTAGTATTTTTCTTTAATGTGACTTATAATCATTCACGGTAACGATTGACGTGAAGTATGGTGTTTATAATTAGATAGCAATTCAAAAAAAGAAGAAGTGATTTGTCAAAAAAAAATTATCCTGCGTTGACCTGAATCGGACAGACTCGTACGAGTCGGCCCGAGCCGGATCGAGCCCGACTCGTATCTGGCCGAACCCGATCCGATCCGGATCCACAAGTCGGCAAACCTTACTTGAAAGTAGATTCACCGAACTCCAATTTGCTGCTAAGATATTCTTGAGTTGCCCCCTATGGCTCCAACTAATTATTAAAGACTACAAATATTATCTATTTAAGTTAAAGTAAAAGAGAAGTAGGAATCTAAGACCATGCATGAAAGGAGATTCGTCGAAGTTCGAGTTGTCATTAGGATATTATTGAGCTACCCCAAATCTGATGCCGTCTACTTTCTAGGAACTACAAATCATACGATAAAGTTAAAGAAACCAAACAAGGAGAAATATCACCTTTCCTGAGAGGAGATTCATCGAAGTCTGAGTTACCGCTGAGATATTATCGAGTTGCCTCCAGTTTGATGCCTCTAACTAACTAGGAACTACGAATCTTATTATGTTAACGTTAGAAGCCGAATGAGGATTAGGAATGTTTCACTTTACCTGAAATGATATCCATCAAAAACAAAGTTGCTACTGAGAGATTGTCGAATTGTCCCAATTGAGGCCTTCTACTTACTAGGAACTACAAATCATATGTTCAAGTTGGAAACCAAAGGAGGAGCATGAATATATCACCTTACATGATAGGAGATTCATCCAAGTCCGAGTTGTCGCTAAGATATTTTCGATCCGCCTCTATTTGATGCCTCCAATTTACTAGGAACTACAATGTTATGTCAAAGTTAGAAACCAAAGGATAAGAACATATCCCCTTACCATAGAAGCACACCAATTTTGCTTGAATTCATGGGCTGCATAAAAATGGTCATACAGTTGGTAGATCTGTTTAAATTTAAAAACAAGGCAAGACCAATTGCTCATAACATCATTGTTAAGAAATCAAAAGTAGAGCAATAATCTATTACCTTAAAGGAGAAGCATCAAAATATGAGTTGTTGCTAAGATATTGATTGTCAAGTTTCCCCCTTTTTGATGCCACCATTTATTTTCTAAAAAATGCAAATCTTTTATGTTAAAGTTAGAAACCAAAGCAGGAGCAGCAATGTATCACCTTAGTTGAAAGTAAGGTTTGCCGTATCGTACCAGATCGGGCCGACTCGTACGTGGCGACTCGTATCTGGACAGTCCCAAGTCGCTGGTATGGGTGGATCGTATGAGTCGGGCTACGACACATCCGGATCCAGCTGCCTCGCATCGTATCAGACTAAGTATTACCGGATTGCACGATGTGAATATGAGTCGCTGCGATCCAGTGCGAGCTAGTTACGGTTTGACTCGAGTCGGTGCGATCCAACTCAATAAAGTGTGATGCACTCTCTTTAGTCTAGGTGTACTTTGTTTTGTTAATTGAGATTTAACGTTTCTAACTTTCTATGATATGTGGTATACCATTTTCCTTTTGTAAACTAAGATCCGTAGACTAAATTCCTCTCAGTTAAGATCCTAGACTAATTTTTTTACAAATTTAATTCTATTAAATTGGAGTATTTTTCTTAAATGTGACTTATACTCATTCACGGCAACAATGGACGTAAAGTATGATGTTTATAATTAGATAACAATTCAAAAAAAAAAAAAGATTTGTCAAAAAAACTACCCTGCATTGACATCAATCGCCCCGACTCGTCCGAGTCAGCACGAGTCGGATCGAGTCCGACTCGTATCTGGCCGAACCCAATCCGATGCGATCCGGATCCACGAGTCGGCAAACCTTACTTGAAAGTAGATTCATCGAACTCCAATTTGCTGCAAAGACATTCTTGAGTTCCCCCCTACAGCTCCAACTAATTATTAAAGACTACAAATATTATCTGTTTGAGTTAGAAAGTAAAGGAGAAGCAGGAATCTAAGACCTTGCATGAGAGGAGATTCATCGCAATTCGAGTTGTTATTGAGATATTGTTGAGCTGCCCCAAATATGATCTCTTCTACTTACTAGTAACTACAAATCTTACAGTAAAGTTAAAGAAACCAAAGGAGGAGCAATATCACCTTTCCTGAGAGCAGATTCATCGAAGTCTAAGTTGCTGCTGAGATATTATCAAGTTGCCTGTAGTTTGATGCCTCTTATTAACTAGGAACTACGAATATTATTTTGTTAAAGTTAAAAGCCGAATAAGGAGTAGGAATGTATCTCTTTACCATAAATGATATTCATCAAAATCAAAGTTGCTACTGAGATATTGTCAAATTGTCCCAATTGAGGCCTTCTACTTACTAGGAACGACAAATCATATGTTCAAGTTGGAAAGCAAAGGAGGAGAATGAATATATCACCTTACATGATAGTAGATTCAACCAAGTCCGAGTTGTCGCTAAGATATTGTCGACCCGCCTCCATTTGATGCCTCCAATTTACTAGGAACTACAATCTTATATTAAAGTTAGAAACCAAAGGAGAAGCAAGAACATATCACTTTACCTAAAAGAAGATACATTAAAATCTGAATTGCTGCTAAGATATTCCCGAGCTACCCACCACTATACCAAAGAAGCACACCAATATGCTCGAATTCGTGAGCTACATACTGATGGTCATACAGTTGGCAGATCTGTTTAACTTTAAAAACAAGACAAGACCAATTGTTCATAACAGCATTGTTAAAGTTAGAAAGCAAAAGTAGAGCAAGAATGTATTACCTTAAAGGAGAATCATTAAAATATGAGCTGCTGCTTAGATATTGATTGTCAAGTTACCCCCTTTTTTATGCCACCAACTATTTACTAAAAATTGCAAATTTTTTATGTTAAAGTTAGAAACCAAAGGAAAAGTAGGAATCTATCACCTTAGTTGAAAGCAAGGTTTGCCGTATCATACCAGATCGGGCCGACTCGTACAAGTCGACTCATATCCAGACAGTCCCGAGTAGCTGGTACAGGTGGATCGTATAAGTCGGGCTGGGATGCTTCCGGATCGAGCTGTGTCGCATCCTATTGGACTAACTCGTGCCAGATCACACGATACGAACACGAGTCGCTGCGATCCGGTGCGAGCCGGTTACGGGGCGCCTCGAGTCGGTGCAATCCAACTCGATAAAGTCAGATCCACTCTCTTTAGTCTAAGTGTACTTTATTTTGTTAATTGAGATTTGACGTTTCTAACTTTCTGTGACATGTATTCATCTCAATTAGGATCTTAGACTAATTTTTTTACAAATTTAAATCTATTAAATTGTAGTATTTTTCTTTAATGTGACTTATAATCATTCACGGTAACGATGGACGTGAAGTATGTTGTTTATAATTAGATAGCAATTCAAAAAAAAAAAAAAGAGATTTGTCAAAAAAAATTTATCCTGCGTTGACCTAAATTGGACAGACTCGTGCGAGTCGGCCCGAGCCGGATCGAGCCCGACTCATATCTAGCCAAACCCGATCCGATCCGGATCCACAAGTCGGCAAACCTTACTTGAAAGTAGATTCACCGAACTCCAATATGCTGCTAAGATATTCTTGAGTTGCCCCCTATGGCACCAACTAATTTTTAAAGACCACAAATATTATCTATTTAAGTTAAAGTAAATGAGAAGTAGGAATCTAAGACCATGTATGAAAGGAGATTCATCGAAGTTCGAGTTGTTATTAGGATATTATTGAGCTACCCCAAATCTGATGCCGTCTACTTTCTAGGAACTACAAATCATACGATAAAGTTAAAGAAACCAAACAAGGAGCAATATCACCTTTCCTGAGAGGAGATTCATCGAAGTCTGAGTTATTGCTGAGATATTATCGACTTGCCTTCAGTTTGATGCCTCTAACTAACTAGGAACTACGAATCTTATTATGTTAAAGTTAGAAGCCGAATGAGGATTAGGAATGTATCACTTTACCTGAAATGATATCCATCAAAAACAAAGTTGCTACTGAGAGATTGTCGAATTGTCCCAATTGAGGCCTTTTACTTACTAGGAACTACAAATCATATGTTCAAGTTGGAAACCAAAGGAGCATGAATATATCACCTTACATGATAGGAGATTCATCCAAGTCCGAGTTGTCGCTAAGATATTTTTGATCCGCCTCCATTTGATGCCTCCAATTTACTAGGAACTACAATCTTATGTCAAAGTTAGAAACCAAAGGATAAGCAAGAACATATCCCCTTACCATAGAAGCACACAAATTTTGCTTGAATTTATGGGCTGCATAAAAATGGTCATGCAATTGGTAGATCTGTTTAAATTTAAAAACAAGGCAAGACCAATTGCTCATAACAGCATTGTTAAAGTTAGAAATCAAAAGTAGAGCAATAATCTATTACCTGAAAGGAGAAGCATCAAAATATGAGTTGTTGCTAAGTTATTGATTGTCAAGTTTCCCCCATTTTGATGCCACCATTTATTTTCTAAAAATTGCAAATCTTTTATGTTAAAGTAAGAAACCAAAGCAGGAGCAGCAATGTATCACCTTAGTTGAAAGTAGGGTTTGCCGTATCGTGCCAGATCGGGCCAACTCGTACGTGGCGACTCGTATCTGGACAGTCCCAAGTCGCTGGTACGGGTGGATCGTATGAGTCGGGCAAGGACACATCCGGATCGAGCTGCCTCGCATCGTATCAGACTAAGTATTACCGGATTGCACGATGTGAATATGAGTCGCTGCGATCCGGTGCGAGTCAGTTACGGTTTGACTCGAGTCGGTGCGATCCAACTCAATAAAGTGTGATGCACTCTCTTCAGTCTAGGTGTACTTTGTTTTGTTAATTGAGATTTAACGTTTCTAACTTTCTATGATGTGTGGTATACCATTTTCCTTTTGTAAACTAAGATCCGTAGACTAAATTCATCTCAGCTAAGATCCTAGACTAATTTTTTTACAAATTTAAATCTATTAAATTGGAGTATTTTTCATAAATGTGGCTTATACTCATTCACGGCAACGATGGGCGTAAAGTATGATGTTTATAATTAGATAACAATTCAAACAAAAAAAATGATTTGTCAAAAAAACGACCCTGCATTGACTTCAATCGCCCCGACTCGTCCGAGTCAGCTCGAGTCGGATCGAGTCCGACTCGTATCTGGCCGAACCCAATCCGATGCGATCCGGATCCACGAGTCGGCAAACCTTACTTGAAAGTAGATTCAACGAACTCTAATTTGCTGCTAAGACATTCTTGAGTTCCCCCCTACAGCTCCAACTAATTATTAAAGACTACAAATATTATCTGTTTGAGTTAGAAAGTAAAGGAGAAGTAGGAATCTAAGACCTTGCATGAAAGGAGATTCATCGAAGTTCGAGTTGTTATTGAGATATTGTTGAGCTGCCCCAAATATGATCTCTTCTACTTACTAGGAACTACAAATCTTACAGTAAAGTTAAAGAAACCAAAGGTGGAGCAATATCACCTTTCCTGAGAGCATATTCATCGAAGTCTAAGTTGCTGCTAAGATATTATCAAGTTGCCTGTAGTTTGATGGCTCGTATTAACTAGGAACTACGAATATTATTATGTTAAAGTTAAAAGCCGAATAAGGAGTAGGAATGTATCTCTTTACCATAAATGATATTCATCAAAATCAAAGTTGCTACTGAGATATTGTCAAATTGTCCTAATTGAGGCCTTCTACTTACTAGGAATGAAAAATCATATGTTCAAGTTGGAAAGCAGAGGAGGAGAATGAATATATCACCTTACATGATAGTAGATTCAACCAAGTTCGAGTTGTCGCTAAGATATTGTCGACCCGCCTCCATTTGATGCCTCCAATTTACTAGGAACTACAATCTTATATTAAAGTTAGAAACCAAAGGAAAAGCAAGAACATATCACTTAACCTAAAAGAAGATACATTAAAATCTGAATTGCTGCTAAGATATTCCTGAGCTACCCACCACTATACCATAGAAGCACACCAATATGCTCGAATTCGTGAGCTACATACTGATGGTCATACAGTTGGCAGATCTGTTTAACTTTAAAAACAAGGCAAGACCAATTGCTCATAACAGCATTGTTAAAGTTAGAAATCAAAAGTAGAGCAAGAATGTATTACCTGAAAGGAGAATCATTAAAATATGAGCTGCTGCTTAGATATTGATTGTCAAGTTACCCCCTTTTTTATGCCACCAACTATTTACTAAAAATTGCAAATTTTTTATGTTAAAGTTAGAAACCAAAGGAAAAGTAGGAATGTATCACCTTAGTTGAAAGCAAGGTTTGCCGTATCATACCAGATCGGGCCGACTCGTACAAGTCGACTCATATCCAGACAGTCTCGAGTAGCTGGTACAGGTGGATAGTATAAGTCGGGCTGGGATGCTTCCGGATCGAGCAGTCTCGCATCCTATCGGACTAACTCGTGCCAGATCACACGATAGGAACACGAGTCGCTGCGATCCGGTGCGAGCCGGTTACGGTTCGCCTCGAGTCGGTGCAATCGAACTCGATAAAGTCTGATCCACTCTCTTTAGTCTAAGTGTACTTTATTTTGTTAATTGAGATTTGACGTTTCTAACTTTCTGTGACATGTGGTATAACATTCTTTTTTGCAAACTAAGATCCCTAGACTAAATTCATCTCAATTAGGATCCTAGACTAATTTTTTTACAAATTTAAATCTATTAAATTGTAGTATTTTTCTTTAATGTGACTTATAATCATTCACGGTAACGATGGACGTGAACTATGGTGTTTATAATTAGATAGCAATTCAAAAAAAAAGAAAAGAGATTTGTCAAAAAAAAATTATCCTGCGTTGACCTGAATCGGACAGACTCGTGCGAGTCGGCCCGAGCCGGATCGAGCCCGACTCGTATCTGGCCGAACCCGATCCGATCCGGATCCACAAGTCGGCAAACCTTACTTGAAAGTAGATTCACCGAACTCCAATTTGCTGCTAAGATATTCTTGAGTTGCCCCCTATGGTCCAACTAATTATTAAAGATTACAAATATTATTTATTTAAGTTAAAGTAAAAGAGAAGTAGGAATCTAAGACCATGCATGAAAGGAGATTCATCGAAGTTCGAGTTGTTATTAGGATATTATTGAGCTACCCCAAATCTGATGCCGTCTAATTTCTAGGAACTACAAATCTTACAATAAAGTTAAAGAAACCAAACAAGGTGCAATATCACCTTTCCTGAGAGGAGATTCATCGAAGTCTGAGTTACTGCTGAGATATTATCGAGTTGCCTCCAGTTTGATGCCTCTAACTAACTAGGAACTACGAATCTTATTATGTTAAAGTTAGAAGCCGAATGAGGATTAGGAATGTATCACTTTACCTGAAATGATATCCATCAAAAACAAAGTTGCTACTGAGAGATTGTCGAATTGTCCCAATTGAGGCCTTCTACTTACTAGGAACTACAAATCATATGTTCAAGTTGGAAACCAACGAAGGAGCATGAATATATCACCTTACATGATAGGAGATTCATCCAAGTCCGAGTTGTCGCTAAGATATTTTCAATCTGCCTCCATTTGATGCCTCCAATTTACTAGGAACTACAATCTTATGTCAAAGTTAGAAACCAAAGGATAAGCAAGAACATATCCCCTTACCATAGAAGCACACCAATTTTGCTTGAATTCATGGGCTGCATAAAAATGGTCATACAGTTGGTAGATCTGTTTAAATTTAAAAACAAGGCAAGACCAATTGCTCATAACAACATTGTTAAAGTTTGAAATCAAAAGTAGAGCAATAATCTATTACCTGAAAGGAGAAGCATCAAAATATGAGTTGTTCCTAAGATATTGATTGTCAAGTTTACCCGTTTTTTATGCCACCATTTATTTTCTAAAAAATGCAAATCTTTTATGTTAAAGTTAGAAACCAAAGCAGGAGCAGCAATGTATCACCTTAGTTGAAAGTAAGGTTTGCGTATCGTCCCAGATCGGGCCGACTCGTATCTGGACAGTCCCAAGTCGCTGGTACGGGTGGATCGTATGAGTCGGGCTAGGACACATCCGGATCGAGCTGCCTCGCATCGTATCAGACTAAGTATTACCGGATTACACGATGTGAATATGAGTCGCTGCGATCCGGTGCGAACCAGTTACGGTTTGAGTCGAGTCGGTGCGATCCAACTCAATAAAGTGTGATGCACTCTCTTTAGTCTAGGTGTACTTTGTTTTGTTAATTGACATTTAACGTTTCTAACTTTCTATGATATGTGGTATACCATTTTCCTTTTGTAAACTAAGATCCGTAGACTAAATTCCTCTCAGTTAAGATCCTAGACTAATTTTTTTACAAATTTAAATGTATTAAATTGGAGTATTTTTCTTAAATGTGACTTATACTCATTCACGGCAACGATAGACGTAAAGTATGATGTTTATAATTAGATAACAATTCAAAAAAAAAAAAGATTTGTCAAAAAAACTACCCTGCATTGACTTCAATCGCCCCGACTCGTCCGAGTCAGCTCGAGTCCGACTCGTATCTGGCCGAACCCAATCCGATGCGATCCGGATCCACGAGTCGGCAAACCTTACTTGAAAGTAGATTCATCGAACTCTAATTTGCTGCTAAGACATTCTTGAGTTCCCCCCTACAGCTCCAACTAATTATTAAAGACTACAAATATTATCTGTTTGAGTTAGAAAGTAAAGGAGAAGCAGGAATCTAAGACCTTGCATGAGAGGAGATTCATCGCAGTTCGAGTTGTTATTGAGATATTGTTGAGCTGCCCCAAATATGATCTCTTCTACTTACTAGGAACTACAAATCTTACAGTAAAGTTAAAGAAACCAAAGGAGGAGCAATATCACCTTTCCTGAGAGCAGATTCATCGAAGTCTAAGTTGCTGCTGAGATATTATCAAGTTGCCTGTAGTTTGATGCCTCTTATTAACTAGGAACTACGAATATTATTTTGTTAAAGTTAAAAGCCGAATAAGGAGTAGGAATGTATCTCTTTACCATAAATGATATTCATCAAAATCAAAGTTGCTACTGAGATATTGTCAAATTGTCCCAATTGAGGCCTTCTACTTACTAGGAGCGACAAATCATATGTTCAAGTTGGAAAGCAAAGGAGGAGAATGAATATATCACCTTACATGATAGTAGATTCAACCAAGTCCGAGTTGTCGCTAAGATATTGTCGACCCGCCTCCATTTGATGCCTCCAATTTACTAGGAACTACAATCTTATATTAAAGTTAGAAACCAAAGGAGAAGCAAGAACATATCACTTTACCTAAAAGAAGATACATTAAAGTCTGAATTGCTGCTAAGATATTCCCAAGCAACCCACCACTATACCATAGAAGCACACCAATATGCTCGAATTCGTGAGCTACATACTGATGGTCATACAGTTGGCAGATCTGTTTAACTTTAAAAACAAGGCAAGACCAATTGCTCATAACAGCATTGCTAAAGTTAGAAATCAAAAGTAGAGCAAGAATGTATTACCTGAAAGGAGAATCATTAAAATATGAGCTACTGCTTAGATATTGATTGTCAAGTTACCCCCTTTTTTATGCCACCAACTATTTACTAAAAATTGCAAATTTTTTATGTTAAAGTTAGAAACCAAAGGAAAAGTAGGAATCTATCACCTTAGTTGAAAGCAAGGTTTGCCGTATCATACCAGATCGGGCCGACTCGTACAAGTCGACTCATATCCAGACAGTCCCGAGAAGCTGGTATAGGTGGATCGTATAAGTCAAGCTGGGATGCTTCCGGATCGAGCTGTGTCGCATCCTATCGGCCTAACTCGTGCCAGATCACACGATACGAACACGAGTCGCTGCGATCTGGTGCGAGCCGGTTACGGTTCGCCTCGAGTCGGTGCAATCCAACTCGATAAAGTCTGATCCACTCCCTTTAGTTTAAGTGTACTTTTTTTTGTTAATTGAGATTTGACGTTTCTAACTTTCTGTGACATGTGGTATAACATTCTTTTTTGCAAACTAAGATCCCTAGACTAAATTCATCTCAATTAGGATCCTAGACTAATTTTTTTACAAATTTAAATCTATTAAATTGTAGTATTTTTCTTTAATGTGACTTATAATCATTCACGGTAACGATTGACGTGAAGTATGGTGTTTATAATTAGATAGCAATTCAAAAAAAGAAGAAGTGATTTGTCAAAAAAAAATTATCCTGCGTTGACCTGAATCGGACAGACTCGTACGAGTCGGCCCGAGCCGGATCGAGCCCGACTCGTATCTGGCCGAACCCGATCCGATCCGGATCCACAAGTCGGCAAACCTTACTTGAAAGTAGATTCACCGAACTCCAATTTGCTGCTAAGATATTCTTGAGTTGCCCCCTATGGCTCCAACTAATTATTAAAGACTACAAATATTATCTATTTAAGTTAAAGTAAAAGAGAAGTAGGAATCTAAGACCATACATGAAAGGAGATTCATCGAAGTTTGAGTTGTTATTAGGATATTATTGAGCTACCCCAAATCTGATGCCGTCTACTTTCTAGGAACTACAAATCTTACGATAAAGTTAAAGAAACCAAAGAAGGAGCAATATCACCTTTCCTGAGAGGAGATTCATGGAAGTCTGAGTTACTGCTGAGATATTATCGAGTTGCCTCCAGTTTGATGCCTCTAACTAACTAGGAACTACGAATCTTATTATGTTAAAGTTAGAAGCCGAATGAGGATTAGGAATGTATCACTTTACCTGAAATGATATACATCAAAAACAAAATTGCTACTGAGATATTGTCGAATTGTCCCAATTGAGGCCTTCTACTTACAAGGAACTACAAATCATATGTCCAAGTTGGAAACCAATGGAGGAGCATGAATATATCACCTTACATGATAGGAGATTCATCCAAGATCGGGTGGTCGCTAAGATATTGATAACCCACCTCTATTTGAGGCCTCTAATTTACTAGGAACTACAATCTTATGTTAAAGTTAGAAACCAAAGGAGAAGCAAAAATATATCACCTTACCTTAAAGGATATGCATCAAAATCCGAACTGCTGCAAAGATATTGTCGAGCTACCCCCCACTTTACCATGGAAGCACACCAATGTGCTCGAATTCATGAGTTGCATAAATATGGTCATACAGTTGGCATATTTGTTTAACTTTAAAAACAAGGCAAGACCAATTGCTCATAACAGCATTGTTAAAGTTAGAAATCAAAAGTAGAGCAAGAATGTATTACCTGAAAGGGGAATCATCAAAATATGAGTTGCTGCTTAGATATTGTTTGTCAAGTTACCCCCGTTTTGATGCCACCAACTATTTACTATAAATTATAGATCTTTTATGTTAAAGTTAGAAACCAAAGGAGGAGCAAGAATGTAACACCTTAGTAGAAAGCAAGGTTTGTCGTATCGTACCGGATCGGGCCGGCCCGTACGAGTCGACTCATATCTAGACAGTCCCGAATCGTTGGCACGGGTGGATCGTATGAGTCGAGCTGGGATGCTTCCGGATCAAGTTGTCTCGCATCGTATCAGACTAACTCATGTCAGATTGCACGATACGAACATGAGTCGCTGCGATCCGGAGCGAGCCAGAGCGAGCCAGTTACAGTTCGCCACGAGTCGATGCGATCCAACTAGATAAAGTGTGATCCACTCTTATTAGTGTAAGTGTACTTTGTTTTGTAAATTGAGATTTGGCGTTTCTAACTTTCTATGATATGTGGTATGCTATCTTTTTTTGGCAAAGTAAGATCCCTAGACTAAATTTCTCTGAATTAGAATCCTAAACTAATTTTTTTACAAATTTAAATCGATTAAATTGGAGTATTTTTCTTAAATGTGACTTGTAATCATTCACGGTAACGATGGACGTGAAGTATGATGTTTATAATTAGATAACAGTTCAAAAAAAAAAAAGAGATTTGTCAAAAAAAACAAGGTTGCATTGACCTGAATCTGCCCGAGTCAGATTGAGTCCGACTAGTATCTGGCCGAACTCGATCCGATCCGGATCCACGAGTCGGCAAACCTTACTTGAAAGTAGATTCATTGAAATCCAATTTGTTGCTAAGATATTCTTGAGTTGCCCCCTATACCTCCAACTAATTATTACCTGAAAGGAGAATCATCAAAATATAAATATTATTTATTTGAGTTAGAAAGTATTACCCCCCATGACTCCAACTAAGAATGTATTACCTGAAAGGAGAATCATCAAAATATGAGTTGCTGCTTAAATATTGATTGTCAAGTTACCCCCTTTTTGATGCCACCAACAATTTACTAAAAATTGCAAATCTTTTATGTTAAAGTTAGAAACCAACGGAGGAGCAAGTAAGTATCATTTTAGTTGAAAGCAAGGTTTGACGTATCCTACCAGATTGGGCGGCTCGTACGAGTCGACTCGTATCTAGACAGTCCCGAGTCGTTGGTACGGGTGGATCGTATCAGTCGGGCTGGGATGCTTCCGGATCGAGCTGTCTCGCATCGTATCAGACTAACTCGTCCTCGATCACACGATACGAACACGAGTCGCTCCGATCCGGTGCGAGCTAGTTATGGTTCGTCTCGAGTCGGTGCGATCCAACCCGATAAAGTGTGATCCACTCTCTTTAGTCTAAGTGTACTTTGTTTTGTTAATTGAGATTTGACGTTTCTAACATTCTATGATATGTGGTATACCATTTTTTTTTGGCAAACTAAGATCCCTAGACAAAATTCTTTTCAATTAGGATCCTAGACAAAATTCCTCTCAATTGAGATTTGACGTTTCTAACTTTCTATGGTATGTGTTATACCTTTTTTTTTGCAAACTAAGATCCCTAGACTAAGTTCATCTCAATTTGGATCTTAGACTAATTCTTTTACAAATTTAAATGTATTAAATTGCAATATTTATCCTAAATGTATGATGTTTATAATTAGATAACAATTTAAAAAAAACAGATTTGTCAAAAAAAAAGTACCCTGCATTGACTTGAATCGGCCCGACTCGTACGAGTCGGCCCGAGTCGGATTGAGTCCGACTCGTATCTGGCTGAACCGGATCCGATCCGGATCCACGAGTTGGCAAACCATACTTGAAAGTAGATTCATCAAACTCTAATTTGCTGCTAAGATATTCTTGAGTTGCCCCTTATTGCTCCATCGAATTATTAAAGACTAAAAATATTATCTATTTGAGTTAGAAAGTAAAGGACAACTAGGAATCTAAGACCTTGCATGAAAGGAGATTCATCGAAGTTCGAGTTGTTATTGAGATATTGTTGAGCTGCCCGAAATCTGATGTCGTCTACATACTAGGAACTACAAATCTTACGGTAAAGTTAAAGAAACTAAAGGACTAGCAATATCACCTTTCCTGATAGGAGATTCATCGAAGTTTGAGTTGCTGCTAAGATATTATCGAGTTGCCTCCAATTTAATGCCTCTTACTAACTAGGAACTACGAATCTTATTATGTTAAAGTTAGAAGCCAAATAAGGATTAGGAATGTATCACTTTACCTGAAATGATATTCATCAAAATCAAAATTTGCTATTGAGATATTCTCGAATTGTCCCAGTTGAGGCCTTCTACTTATTAGGAACTACAAATCATATGTTTAAGTTGGAAATCAAAGGAGGAGCATGAATATATCGTCTTACATGATAGTAGATTCATCCAAGTCCCAGTGGTCACTAAAATATTCTCGACCTGCCTCTATTTAAGGCCTCTAATTACTAGGAACTATAATCTTAGGTTAGAGTTAGAAACCAAAGGAGAAGCAAGAACATATCACCTTACCTTAAAGGGGATACATCAAAATCCGAACTGCTGCTAAGATATTGTCGAGCTACCCCCACTTTACTATAGAAGCACACCAACATGCTCGAATTCATAAGCTGCATAAAGATGGTCATACAGTTGGCAGATCTGTTTAACTTTAAAAACAAGGCAAGACCAATTGCTCTTAATAGCATTGTAAAAGTTAGAAATCAAAAGCAGACCAAGAATGTATTACAAAAAAGGAGAATCAACAAAATATGAGTTGTTGCTTAGATATTGATTGTCAAGTTACCCCCGTTTTGATGCCACCAACTATTTACTAAAAATTGTAAATATTTTATATTAAAGTTAGAAACCAAAGGAGGAGCACGATTGTATCACATTAGTAGAAAGCAAGCTTTGTCGTTTCATACCAGATCGAGCCGATTCGTACGAGTCGACTCGTATTTGGACAGTCCCGAGTCGTTGGTACGGGTGGATCGTATGAGTCGGGCTGGGACGCTTCCGGATCGAGATGTCTCGCATCGTAGCGGACTAACTGGTGCCAGATCATACGATACGAACACGAATCGCTGCGATTTGGTACGAGCCAGTTACGGTTCGCCTCGGGTCGATGCGATCCAACTCGATAAAGTATGATCCACTCTCTTTATGTAGGTGTACTATGTTTTGTTAATTGAGATTTGACGTTTCTAACTTTCTATGATACGTGGTATACCATTTTTTTTTTTGCAAACTAGGATCCTTAGACTAAATTCCTCTCAATTAGGATACTAGACTATTTTTTTTTCAAATTTAAATCTATTAAGTTGTAGTGTTTTTCTTAAATGTGACTTAAAATCATTCACGGTAACGATAGACGTGAAGTATGATGTTTATAATTAGATAACAATTCAAAAAAAAAAAAGATTTGCCAAAAAAACTTCCTTGCATTGACTTGAATTGGCCCGACTCTTGTGAGTCAGCCCGAGTCGAATCGAGTCCGACTCATATCTGGCCGAACCTGATCCAATCCAGAACCACGAGTTGGCAAACCTCACTTGAAAGTAAATTCATCGAACTCCAATTTGCTGCTAAGATATTCTTGAGTTGCCCCATATGGCTCCAACTAATTATTAAAGACTATAAATATTAGCTATTTGAGTTAGAAACTAAAGGAGAAGTAGGAATCTAAGACCTTGCATGAAAGGAGATTCTTCAAAGTTCAAGTTGTTATTGAGATATTGTTGAGCTGCCCCAAATATGATGTCATCTACTTACTAAGAGCCACAAATCTTATGGTAAAGTTAAAGAAACCAAAGGAGGAGAAATTTCACCTTTCCTGACAGTAGACTCATCGAAGTCTGAGTTGTTGCTGAGATACTATCGAGTTGCCTCTAGTTTAATGCCTCTTACTAACTAGGAACTACGAATCTTATTATGTTAAAGTTAGAAGCCGAATAAGGAGTAGAAAGGTATCACTTTACCTGAAATGATATTCACCAAAATCAAAGTTGCTTTTGAGATATTGTCGAATTGTCCCAATTGCGGCATTCTACTTACTAGGAACTACAAATCATATGTTCAGTTGGAAACCAAAGGAGGAGCATCAACACATCACCATACATGATAGGAGATTCATCCAAGTCCGAGTGGTCGCTAAGATATTGTCGACCCGCCTCCAATTGAGGCCTCCAATTTACTAGGAACTACAATCTTATGTTAAAGTTAGAAACCAAAGGTGAAGCAAGAACATATCACCTTACTTAAAGGAGATACATGAAAATCCGAACAGCTACTAAGATATTGTCGAGCTACCGCCCACTTTATCATAGAAGCACACCAATATGCTCGAATTCATGAGCTACATAAAGATGGTCATACAGTTGGCAGATCTCTTTAACTTTATAAACAAGGCAAGACCGATTGCTCATAACATCATTGTTAAAGTTAGAAATCAAAAGTAGAGCAAGAATGTATTACCTGAAAGGAGAATCATCAAAATATCAGCTACTGCATAAATATTGATTGTCAAGTTACTCCCGTTTTGATGACACCAACTATTTACTATAAATTACAAATCTTTTATGTTAAAGTTAGAAACCAAAGCAGGAGCAGGAATGTATCACCTTAGTTGAAAGCAAGGTTTGTCGTATCATACCAGATCGGGCCGGCTCGTACGAGTCGACTCACATATGGATAGTCTAGAATCGCTGGTACGGGTGTATCGTATGAGTCGGGCTGGGACGCTTCCAGATTGAGTAGTCCCGCATCGTATCGGACTAACTTGTGCCGAATCGCACGATACGAACACGAGTCGTTGCGATCCGGAGCGAGCTAGTTAGAGTTCGCCTCGAGTCGGTGCGATCTAACTCGATAAAGTGTGATCCACTCTCTTTAGTCTAAGTGTACTTTGTTTTGTTAATTGAGATTTGACGTTTCTAACTTTCTATGATATGTGGTATACCTTTTTTTTTTGGGAAACTAAGATCCCTAGATAAAATTTTTCTTAATTAGGATCCTAGACTAATTTTTTTTACAAATTTAAATCTATTAATTTGGAGTATTTTTCTTAAATGTGACTTCTAACCATTCACGGTAACGATGGACGTGAAGTATGATGTTTATAATTGGACAAAAAAAAAAGAAGAGATTTGTCAAAGTAAACTAGTTTGCATTGACTTGAATCGGCCCAACTCGTGCGTGTCGGCCCGAGTCAGATCGAGTTTGACTCGTATCTGGCCGACCCCGATCTGATCTGGATCCACAAGTCAGCAAACCTTACTTGAAAGTAGATTCCTCGAACTCCAATTTGATGCCAAGATATTCTTGAGTTGCCCCCTATGGGTCCAACTAATTATTAAAGAGTACAAATATTATCTATTTGAGATAGAAAGTAAAGGAGAAGTAGGAATCTAAGACCTTGCATGAAAGGAGATTCATCGAAGTAAGTTCGAGTTGTTATTGAGATATTGTTGAGCTGCCCCAAATATGATGTCGTCTACTTACTAGGAACTACAAATCTTACGGTAAAGTCAAAGAAACCAGAGGAGGAGCAATATCACCTTTCCTGAGAGGAGATTCATCGAAGTCTGAGTTGCTGCTGAGATATTATCGAGTTGCTCCAGTTTGATGCCTTTTACTAACTAGGAACTACGAATCTTATTATGTTAAAGTTAGAAGCCGAATAAGGAGTAGACCTGAAATGATATTCATCAAAATCAAACTTGCTACTTTGATATTGTCGAATTGTCCCAATTGAGGCCCTCTACTTACTACGAACTACAAATCATATGTTCAAGTTGGAAACCAAAGAACGAGCATGAATATATCACCTTACATGATAGGAGATTCATCCAAGTCCGAGTTGCCGCTAAAATATTGTCGACCTGCCTCCATTTGATGCCTCCAATTTACTAGGAACACAATCTTATGTTAAAGTTAGAAACCAAAGGAGAAGTAAGAACATATCACCTTACCTAAAAGGAGATACATCAAAATCCAAACTACTGCTAAGATATTGTCGAGCTAGGACATTACCATAGAAGCATACCAATATGCTTGAATTCATAAGCTGCATAAAGATGGCCATACAGTTGGCAGATCTGTTTAACTTTAAAAACAAGGCAAGACCAATTGCTCATAACAACATTGGTAAAGTTTGAAATCCAAAGCAGACCAAGAATGTATAATAAGAAAGGAGAATCATCAAAATAAGCTGCTGCTTAGATATTGATTGTCAAGTTACCCCCGTTTTGATGCCACCAACTATTTACTAAAAATTGTAAATCTTTTATATTAAAGTTAGAAACCAAAGGAGGAGAAAGAATGTATCACCCATACCACCCGTACCAGGTCGGGCCGAATCGTACGAGTTGACTCGTATTTGGACAATCCCGAGTCACAGGTACATGTGGATCGTATGAGTCGGGCTAGGATGCTTCCAGATCGAGCTGTCTTGCATCATATCGAACTAACTCGTGCTGGATCGCATGATACGAACACGAGTCGCTACGATACGGTGCGAGCCAGTTACGGTTCGGCTCGAGTCGGTGAGATCCAACTCGATAAAGTGTGATGCACTCTCTTTAGTCTAGTGTACTTTGTTTTGTTAATTGAGATTTGACGTTTCTAACTTTCTATGATATGTAGTATACCATTTTTCTTTTGGAAAGTAAGATCCGTAGACTAAATTCCTCTCAATTAGGATCCTGGACTAATTTCTTTCCAAATTTAAATATATTAAATTGGAGTATTTTTCTTAAATGCGACTTATAATAATTCATTGTAACGATGGACGCGAAGTACGATGTTTATAATTAGATAACAATTAAAAAAAAAAGATATTTGCCAAAAATAACTACCTTGCATTGATTTGAATCGGCCCGACTCGTGCGAGTCGGCCCGAGTCGGATCGAGTCCGACTTGTATCTAGCTGAACCCGATCCAGATCCACGAGTCGGCAAACCTTGCTTGAAGGTGGATTCATCGAACTCCAATTTACTGCAAAGATATTCTTCAGTTGCCCCCTATGGCTCCAAATAATTATTAAAGACTACAAATATTATCTATTTGAGTTAGAAACTAAAGGAGAAGTAGGAATCTAAGACCTTGCATGAAAGGAGATTCAGCGAAGTTCGAGTTGTTATTGAGATATTGTTGAGCTGCCGTAAATATGATGTCTTCTACTACTAGGAACTACAAATGTTACGGTAAAGTTAAAGAAATCAAAGGAGGAGCAATATCACCCTTCCTGAGAGGAGATTCATCGAAGACTGGGTTGCTACTGAGATATTATCGAGTTGCCTCTAGTTTGATGCCTCTTACTAACTAGGAACTACGAATTTTATTATGTTAAAGTTAGAAGTCGAATAAGGAATCAGAATGTATCACTTTGCTTGAAATGATATTCATCAAAATCAAATTTGCTACTGAGATTGTCGAATTGTCCCAATTGAAGCCTTCTACTTAATAGGAACTACAAATCATGTGTTCAAGTTGGAAACCAAAGGAGGAGCATGAATATATCACCTTATATGATAGGAGATTCATCCAAGTCCGAGTTGTCATTATGATATTGCCGACCCGCCTCTATTTGCGGCCTCCAATTTACTAGGGACTACAATCTTATGTTAAAGTTAGAAACCAAAGGAGAAGCAAGAACATATCACCTTACTTAAAAGGAGATACATCAAGATACGAACTACTGCTAAGATATTGTCAAGCTAGGACTTTACCATTGAAGCACACTAATATGCTCGAATTTATGAGCTACATAAAGATGTCATACAGTTGGCAGATCTATTTACCAAATCAGGCATACTCGTACGAGTCAACTGATATCTAGACAATCCCGAGTCGCTGGTACAGGTGGTTCGTATGAGTCGGACTGGGACGCTACCGGATTGAGCTGTCTTGCATCATATCGGACTTACTCGTGTCGGATCACACGATACGAACACGAGTTGCTGCGATCCGGTGCGAGCCAATTACGGTTCGGCTCAAGTCAGTGCGATCCAACTCGATAAAGTGTGATCCACTCTCTTTAGCCTAAGTGTACTTTATTTTGTTAATTGAGATTTGACGTTTCTAACTTTCTATGATATGTGGTATACCATTTTCCTTTTGCAACCTAAGATCCCTAGACTAAATTCCTCCCAATTAAGGTCCTAGACTAATTTTTTTACAAATGCAAATCTATTAAATTGGAGTATTTTTCTTAATGTGACTTATAATCATTCACGGTAACGATGGATGTGAAGTATGATGTTTATAATAAGATAACAATTCAAAAAAAGAAGAAGAGAGATTTGTCAAAAAACTACCCTGTATTGACTTCAATTGCCCCGACTCATGCGAGTCGGCCTGAGTCGAATCAAGTCCGACTCGTATATGGCCGAACCTGATCCGATCCGGAACCATGAGTCGGCAAACCTTACTTGAAAGTAGATTCATCGAACTCCAATTTGCTGCTAAGATATTCTTGAGTTGCCCCCTATGGCTTCAACTAATTATTAAAGACTACAAATATTATCTATTTGAGTTAGAAAGTAAAGGAGAAGTAGGAATCTAAGACCATGCATGAAAGGAGATTCATCAAAGTTCAAGTTGTTATTGAGATATTGTTGAGCTGCCCCAAATACGATGTCATCTACTTACTAGGAGCTACAAATCTTACGGTAAAGTTAAAGAAACCAAAGGAGGAACAATATCACCTTTCCTGAGAGGAGATTCATCGAAGTCTGAGTTGCTGCTGAGATACTATCGAGTTGCCTCCAGTTTGATGCCTCTTACTAACTAGGAACTACGAATCATATTATGTTAAAGTTAGAAGCCGAATAAGGAGTAGGACTGTATCAATTTAACTAAAATGATATTCATCAAAATCAAAGTTGCTTTTGAGATATTGTCGAATTGTCCCAATTGCGGCCTTCTACTTACTCGGAACTACAAATCATATGTTCAAGTTGGAAACCAAAGGAGCAGCATGAATATATCACCTTACCTGATAGGAGATTCATCCAAGTCCGAGTTGCTGCTAAGATACTGTCGACCCGCCTCCCATTTGATGCCTCCAATTTACTAGGAACTGCAATCTTAGGTTAAAGTTAGAAACCAAACGAGAAGCGAGAACATATCACCTTACCGAAAAGGAGATACATCAAAATCCGAACTGCTGCCAAGATATTGTCGAGCTACCCCCCACTTTGATGGCTCCAGCTACCTTCTAAAAACTGCAAATCTTACATATGTTAAAAATAGAAACCATAAGAGGAGAAGGCATGTATTACCATACCTAAATGGAGATTCATTGAAGTTCGAGTTGATACAAAGATAATGCCAAATTACCCCCAATTTGAGGCCTTCTACTTACTTGGAACTTCAAACCTGTTGGTAAAGTTAGAAATCGAAAGAGAAGTATGAATGTATCACCTTTCCTGGTTGAAGATTTTTTCAAAGTCCTAGGTATTGCTGAGATATTATTGAGTTTTCCTGTATTTGATGCCTCCAACTATGTACTAAGAACTATAAATCGTACATTGGTTAAAGTTATTTGATGCTTCTCCTCCCTAAGAAAGATATAGAGGGATTAGTTACAAAAAGAGGCTACTGTATTCTATATTTAGAATATCAATTGCCAACGTTGTTAAACATAGAATATCAATTATCTATATTGTTAAACTATCACTCTACTCTTGTATTATAATTTTAGTCAAAGAATTACTCATACCTTATCAAAAGGCAGCCTTGCATCATCCGTTACCTCAAATGTACATTGTTTTTCATTTTCAAACATAATAAACTAACTTAAGCATTCAATAAACCCCTTTCCTTAATCTTTCCTTCCTCTCCTAATCTCTTTCTTTCCTTGTCTCATCTAGGTATTCTCATGAATTCAACTTCTCGATCAACAATAAAAAAATCATATACTTCGCTTTAGGTCATTGTAAAATCATACATTTCATTTTTAGTCGACTTATCTAGGTATTTATTTACTTAAATTATGATATTACTTAGCAAATGCAAACTTAAGAACACATTGGCTCTACTCGGTGATTTGTACCCTATTTTCTTATAAGACCGCATACTAGGATACATCGAAAAAACACATACAAGGGTCAACTAATGTGGTATAAATGAGTCATTACTTGGCGACGACCCTCTTAATACAGAATTTTTGAGAAAACAACTTCTAAAGAAAGTAACGCATCTATAGAAAAGTTCCCTAGCGTGTTATAGTGAGCATCAAGGCTAACAAGGAATTTGAAAACTTTTATGGACGCAACATGCCTCAAGTGCAGAGCTTGATCTTCATTGTAGTTCCATTTATATTGCATGTACGAATCAAGTTCTTGCCACTTGATTTTCAACTCGCTGAAGAAAGTTGTAACTGAGTGTCTACCTTGCTTGAGAGATTGAATCTCACCCGTTAACTGATAAGTCCGGGAAATTTGTTATCCATACAATTTCTCCAGCAAAGACCACATCTCAATTGATTTAGATGCATAATAATCAAATGCTAGATATCCGGACTAACAGAGTTAATGATCTTAGCCTATGACAAGATTGGTATCCATCCCAAAAGGCTCGCTTCGGATTTGTAAGAGGAGCAGCAGCAAAGCCATCAATAAACCCTAGCTTTCCTTTGCCGCCAAGGAAAATACAGAAGAGATAGCCCAGAGACCATAATTTGAAGAGCTCAACTAGACCGTGGTCATCTGAAGAGAATGATGATCATGTTTCTCAGGATGAAGAGAGGATATCAATAGAGAAACTAAGGGCCACTGACGTTGAAGTCGAGTCCGAGGTAGTAGACATCGTGGTGATGCGATATGTCAATTACAATGATTGTGGAGATAACGATTTATAGAGATATAATATAACCTGGACAAAAGTGTCAGATACTGTCAAACACCACGAGGCAGGGCGACACCAAGGACAATGTTTCCAGAGGCCTAGAAAATAGCTACATAGCCATCGCACCCTTCTAGAGAAAGACCAAATAAGAGGAATCTCCATAGGATGATTCCACAGGGTAGACAAGAGTACTATAGCATGGCACTATAGCGGGGTACTGTAGTAGCACTGTAACGCGGCATTGTAGTGCGATATTATAGCACAGTTTTATAGTAGGAAGAAAGATGAAAAGAAAGTTTTGATGATTGGTCTTCCTTCCTTTAGGATCGCTCTGATTGTATGGACCCACAACATTATTGCATGAAAAGTTTAATCATAATTTTAGGAAATTTATAGTACAATTAGACGGTAACAAGTTTGGTCAACATGTACACAATTATGATAAAAAGACATATTTGTAAATTCTAGAAAGTATAAACACAATAAGGGGCATATATTGTTACACCCCATATAAGAATATGTTAAATAGTCTAAATCTGTACACTACTAACAACACCGGCTAGCCATTTTTTGGAATTCCAGTTGGAAAGAACTCCAAAGTTAAGTGTGCTCAGTTGAGAGAAATTTTAGGATGTGTGACCTTCCTGGGTAGTCTACCAATTAGCACAATTAACTGATTGGATCGTTACACTGTTGTTCGCACCTCTCTCTCTCTTTTATTCATTTGGGCAGCAAGTTTACAATATAACAAGGACAAAAATATCCCTCATAATAAGGGCTAAAGAGACAAATAATAAAAGACACTAGCTACCTTCAAAATACTTAACACAAGAAAGAAAATATAAAAGGACTAGAATGCCCTCTCACTTATGACTGCGACTCCAGAATGTATCCCTATCCTAAAAGGAGACTCATCAAAGTCCAAGTTGCTGTTGAGATATTATTGAACTATTCAATTTGTGCCTTCTGCTTACTAGGGACTACAAATCTTATATTAAAGTTGGAAACTGAAGAAGGAGAAAGAATGAATCACCTTACGTGAAGGGAGATTCATCGAAGTCCAAGTTGTTGTTGATATATTGTTATGTTGCCCTCAATTTTATGCCTACCACTTACTAGGAATTACAAATCATATGCTAAAGTTAGAAACCGAAGGAGGAGGAGGAATGTATCACCTTACCTAAAAGGAGATCCCTCGAAATTCGAGTTGCTGCTGAGATATTGCTAAGTTACCCCCAATTTGATGCCAACAACTACTTACTAAAAAATGCAAATCTTATCTATGTTAAAGATAGAAATTAAAGGAAGAGAAGGAATGTATCACTTTACTTGAAAAGAAATTCATCGATGTTCGGGTTGCTCCTGAGATATTGTTGAATTGCCTTCAATTTGAGAACTTCTACTTACCAGGGACTACAAATCTTATGGTAAAATTAGACACCGAACTAAGAACATGAATCTATCAGCTTATATAATAGGAGATTCATCGAAGTCCCAACTAGTGCTGAGATATTATTGAGTTGCCCTCAATTTGATGCTTCCAACTACGTACTAAGAACTACAAATATTGATGTTAAAGTTAGAAACATTGACGCCTCTCCCTAAACAAAACCATAGTGGACTTAATCACAGAATGAGGCTATTGTATTTTAAACTTAAAATATCAATTGTCCATATTGTTAAACTATCACTCTACTCTATTAAAATTACATTTAAACACTTGATCAGACTTCAAGTAAGGCAACCTTGTATTATGAACTATTACTTCAAATGTATTTTGTTTTTCATCTTGAACCAAATAATATACTAGTAGCAATTTGTGTTTTAATATTCTCTATATTTTGATGATAACACACTATGAAAACGTCAGGACTTTGTTTCTATGAGTGAGAAAAATCTCTTTGTTTTATTAGTTTAGTTGCTGACAATTTCTATCATAAGTTGTGTAAGCTCTATGATTTAATCACTTTCCAAGTTCCTTAACTCTTACAATTAAAGAGCTAACTAAAACTTCGATTAAAGAGCTAACTCTCTCTCTCTCTCTTTCTCTCCACTCTCTCTCTCTAAAACGTGGGCAAGGAGGAAGGAGAAGAGATGGGGAGATGAAAGGGGCTACCCCCTATTTATAGGGATGGTCATGGCCTAGAATGGGGACAAGTGTCCCTTCTAAGATCCTTTAGATGTGGGACATGTGTCCCTTTAGGATAGGGATTGCTTGGATGGTGACAAGTGGCATGGTGAGGTGGCATGGGTTTCTTGGGGGCCAAGCTACCTTACCGATATCCTTTACTAGTATCCTTAACCTTTAGCAGTATCCTTTAGTACTTTTACATTTAAGTCCCTGTATCTTTCGTAATTGGCTTCATACCCTCATTCAGCACTTTCTTCCCCGAATTTAACTTCTTTTCGGTGATTTGAGTACACTACTAGAAGCCTTACGAATTACACTTAAGATCTTATGAAAATTATCTATTACATTACAGGACATGAACTTTTCAAAAATGCGTTTATACTTTTTATCGTATTTACGTATATGCTCTTTTTCATAATTGTTTAATTGTTGGTAAAACTTATTATTATTCAATGGTCCCATAAATTTCCAAAAACTGTAAGTAAATTTTTCATGTAGGTATAATTTTGTAGGTCCTTACATCCTCTCCCCCTTAAACAAAATTCGTCCTCGAATTTTAAATCTAACTGAATAAATTGCTAGATATTGTGAGGATCTTATCAAAAAGATGTGGATACTTGCTCCTCATTTCTTCTTCCATTTCCCATATAGCTTCTTCTGTTAACTGGTTTCTCCATAAAACTTTCACTTCCATTTCCCATGTAGCTTCTTATGTTAACTGGTTTCTCCATAAAACTTTCACTAAAGGAATTGTCTTATTTCTGAGCTCCTTTGTCTTGAAGTCCAAAATTTGCACAGGTTGTTCTTCATAGCTAATATTTGGCTGGATCTGAAGCTCGCCATAATCTATGACATGAGATGAAGATACTTCTCGAGTATAGAGACATGGAAAATATTGTGAACCCCTTCCAAGGCAGGTGGTAAGGCTAACTGATATGCTACATCTGCAACCTTATGCAAGATTTCAAATGGACCAATATAGCGGGGTGCCAGCTTGCTTCATTTTTCAAATTTCACCACTCCTTTTGATGGGGAAACCTTCAGGAAAACATGATCTCCGACTTCAAAAGAAACATCTTTTCTTCGCCGATCAGCATAACTCTTTTGTCGATTCTGTGCAATTATCAATCTTTGACGGATAAGTTGGATGTTCTCCGTGCTGGCCTGTATAATATCTGGGCGTATCATTTGTCTTTCTCCAGACTCTTCCCAACATATAAGTGATCTGCAGGGTCTCCCATATAGAGCTTCTTCAAAAGGGGCCATTTTAATACTCGCATGGAAGCTATTGTTATAGGCAAACTCGACCAACAGTAAGTTTTTATCCCAATCTCCTTTCCAATCCAGACTACATGCTCTAAGCATATCTTCTAATGTATTGATAGTTCTTTCCGATTGACCGTCGGTCTGAGGATGAAAAGCAGTACTGAATTTTAATTGAGTGCCTAAAGCTTCCTGAAGACTCTTCCATATTCTAAAGGTAAATCTAGAATCTCTATTGGAGATAATTGACCTGGAAACCCCATGTAATTTTATGATGTTGTCTATGTACAACTTGATCAAACTTTCTACTGATTGTGAAATCTTAATTGGCAAGAAATGGGCAGATTTTGTAAATCTAGCGACGATTACCCAGATGGCATCATGTCCTCGTGTTGTTCGGGGAAGTCCCACGATAAAGTCCACGGTGATATGTTCCCATTTCCACTCTGGAATTTCGATCTTTTGAAGAAGCCCAGAGGGCCTTTGATGTTCTGCCTTAACCTGTTGACAGACTACGCATTTAGAAACAAAACCAGCAATATCTTTCTTCATACCTGGCCACCACAAAGTACGCTTCATGTCTTGGAACATCTTGGTACAGCCAGGATGAATGGTGAACTTTGACTTGTGAGCTTCTGTCAAAAATTCCTTTCTTAATTCTCGGTCCTCTGGGACACATAATCTGCCTTGAAAATATATTACCCCACGATCATTTGTCTTAAATCCAGGCTTATCTGTCAGTTCTTTCAACTTAGGATCATTCTGCTGAGCTTTAGAAATCCTTTCCACAATGACAAATTGGATAGATAACTGAGATAAGGAGGGAATAACTTCCTCAATCATCTTTCAATCTCTGATCATCATCAATCGCTTCCTGCTGAGAGCATCGGCTACAATATTTGTCTTGCCTGACTTGAAATTGCACTCCATATAAATAATGCCTCCATATTTTGAGTGCACGAACTACTACTGCTAATTCAAGATCATGGGTAGGATAATTTAGCTTATGATCCTTTAATTGGGGGGATGCATAAGCAATTACCCTACCATGCTGCATGAGCACACAACCAATACCTTGTCTTGAGGCATCAATATAGATGACAAAACCTTCGGTTCCACTAGGCAAGGCAAGGATTGGAGCTGTAGTCAATCTTTTCTTTAATTCTTGGAAACTCCTTTTACATTCTTCGGTCCACAAAAATCTCACCGCTTTTTGTGTTAGTTTAGTAAGAGGGGCTGCTAGAGTAGCAAACCCTTCTATAAAGCTCGGTAGTATCCCGCTAGACCCAGAAAACTCCGAACTTCAGTTGGGGTCTTGGGTGCTTCCTAATTAAGTACAGTTTGAATCTTGGCCAGATCAACAACTACACCTTCCTTAGAAATAATATGGCCAAGGAATTGAATTTGTTGTAACCAGAACTCACATTTGCTGAATTTGGCATATAGTTTGTGAGTTCTGAGAGTTTCCATAATAATCTTCAGGTGTTCCTTATGTGCTTCCTCAGTATGAGAATATATCAGGACATCATCTATGAATACTACTACAAAATGATCTAAGTATGGTTTGAATACGTAGTTCATTAAATCCATAAAAGTTGTAGGGGCATTGGTTAAACCAAAAGGCATGACTAGAAATTCATAGTGTCCGTACCTCGTTCGAAATGTTGTTTTGGGAATATCTTCTTCTTTAATCCTTAATTGATGATATCCTGATCGAAGATCTATCTTCGAAAAGACAGTGGCTCCTTGCAATTGATCAAATAGATCATTAATTCGCGGTAGTGGATACCGATTCTTGATAGTAACTTGATTCAACTTCCGATAATCCACACACAGCCGCAGAGATCCATCCTTCTTCCGAACAAATAAAACAGGAGCACCCCATGGAGACGCACTAGGGTGAATAAATCCCTTGTCTAATAGTTCTTGAAGCTGCTTCTTTAATTCTACCAACTCAGCAGGTGCCATACGATAGGGAACCTTAGAAATGGGTACTGTGCCTGGGAGAAGCTCAATTGAGAATTCGATCTCCCTTACTGGCGATAGGCCTGACAATTCATCAGGAAAGACATCTGGATATTCTCTAACTACTTCAATATCAGAGATAGGGAGGACTTCCTTTTCTTTTGGGATAGAAATTACACTGACTAGGTAAGCGGTATAGCCCTTGTCAATGCAGTGTTGTGCCTTAAGTGCTGAGATGATTTGTTTTCCAAGTTTGGAGAGTTTAAGAGAGAATCCTTCTTCCCTTGGGATTCTAAAAAGAATCTTTTTCCTTCGGCAATCTAGCATAGCATGATGTTGTTCTAACCAATCTATCCCTAGTATGACGTCAAAGTCTTTCATCTTAAGCACATGTAATTGTGTGGAGAGTCGTCTACCTTCAATCTCTATTTTAAGAGAGGTAATGCACTTTTGGGATTGGAGAACTCCCCCAGGCGTGAAAACAGTCATAAGGACTGGAGTTTCAACTAAATCTATCTTATCAGATAATGACTGTATAAATTCTTCTGAAATGAAAGAATGCGTAGCACCAATATCAAAAAGAACTCGAGCATAAGTATCGGCTATAAGAACCGTACCTTCAGTGACGTTCTCAATAGCCCCCATATCTTCCCGAGTGAAGGCAAAAACACGAGCTGGCGTTCGTGATTTGGCAGGCGTTGTTGACTGTACTGATGCTGGTGCTAGCATAGGAGCAGTTCTAACCTTGGGACAGTTCTTCATAATATGTCCGGTCTCCCCACAACCAAAACATCGACCGGATCCCTGCAGACATTCAATACCTTCGTGTCTTTTTCCACATTTCTGACACAGAAGGTAAGAGGGAATTCGAGCATATGGAGTAATAGTCATTACTAGCATCTTTGGGGACTCAGTCTTCCTATTATTGGGCATAGATGATGATGCTTGCCTCTGTATAGAGGAAGATGCATGTCTCTTGAGATCTGCCTTACATTCTTTTAAATAAATCTCGTGTTCAGCTTCTTGCCTATACGCAGCTTCAACCACCTCTTCCATGGAGCTAAATTTGTGTGCAACTAGCTTGGTGCATAATATGGGTTTTAGCCCCATAAGAAATTTTTGGAGTTTCAAACGTTCATCAAGGCACATGTGAGGTGAGAATTTTGCCAACCCAGAAAATCTGGCTTCATACCCCATGACTGACATAGTGCCTTGGGTCAGGGGTAGAAACTCCTACATCATTATTCTTGGATATGTTGTGGAAAGAACTTAGCCCTGAAGGTTGTCAAAAATTCTTCCCACGTTACCTCTCCTCTTCTTGAAGAGAGGGCCTACAGTTGCAGGAGGTTGTCGTGTGTAACTTATAAGGGGTTGGTACCTTGCTATTAGTAGAAATCCCAAGTGGTTTCTTGAAGACTATAGTGTAAGGACTGAGGTTTCGAGTTAAGCTATCAGGACGGTTTTTTGGCGTCGAACCCCTTAGTTTGGGCCCTCGTGGGCCTGGGGGACGCGATTTCAGAGCTATGCGGGGGTGCCACGTGGGCGAGTGTTGGGGCGCGGGTGTACGGCCGTGGTCTGTTCGTCTGAATAGCGTCGGCCATGCAAGACGCCATTCAGAGATCTACTAGTGTACGACCCCCGTCATGTCGCCTGAATTACGTCTTCTTAGAACGACGAGATTTAGGCTCGTTTTATTTGACGTCTGAGCCTTCCCTCCTTTCTCTCATTCTCTCTCTCTCTCTCTTCGAATCCCTCCGACCCACTCCTTCCCTCCCTCTTTCCATTCTTCCTCTTCCTCCACTCCAAACCCACCCTACATCTCACCACTACCACCATCATCTCCTCCGCGGCACCTTGCTCTCTGGACAGCGATCGACGTCCCGTTGGAGTGACGGCGTCCAGGCGGTACCGGCGGCGGTTCGTGGCGTGACGGTTTGGCGGCTAGAAGCAAAGAGGAGTTCAAGTAACTGGTAGGGTGATGATCCATGTGTTTTATTTAAAACCATGATTTTTTCGCTTTGAAGTATGGGATGTTTATGAAGGTTTTTGGGTAGAAAGCATGTTTTAAGGGACTTTTTAATAAAAATAAGCATTTTTATGAAATGGATTTTGGGTGTTAAATTGGTTATTAGATTTCTCCCCTTGTCTCTTTCACGTTATTGTGTGTTTTGGGGGAGAAGAGGGACCCCAGTTTTGGCTCCGTGGAGGCTGGAGGATCCTTGGTTTCAAGCGTTAAATGGCGTTGAGACCAAGTGACGCTATTTAGAATAGTGTCGACTATGGCCGACGTAATTTACGGCCCATTTTCTTGCACCTCGAGGCCAGTGGGCGGATAAAGAGGTGAATAGCATCGCCCATAGGCGACGCCATTCAGGCCAGTATCCCTTGGGTCCCAGTGCCATAGAACTCATAATCTGTTTAAAGGTCATGAATGACGTCGGCCACGGGCGATGCCATTCAGGACAGAACCTTATTAATTCATGAAATTAACATGTGTTTTCATTATTAGATTGGTTAAATGCATGCTTGAAATCGTACATCAAGGCCGATGATTTCGACGTGATCGGATCGCATTGTGTTACGTTTTATGCGATCGTAGACCTAGAGTGACAGTTGTTAGTGCTTGACATCTTATGTCGGTGTGGGAGTGACATAGTGCCGATGTGGAAGTGGTAGGGTGACGTCTAGTAAGAGAGGGTCACCTGGTGTATCTCAGGGTATAACAAGTACTGGAGTGGGAGTGGTACACTTCGGAGTGTCACTCGTGGCTGGGAGGAGACAGAACCACCTAGAGCTAGACGTGCCGGAGTAGCCAACGCTATCCAAGGGGTTGTTTTGTCCCAGCGGGTCGATGTTTTTCGCGTTCGGCTGCATAGTTTGTGTGCTTAGCCGAGACGTTGGTTGTTGACTCTGTGGTAGAATGGTTTCAGAATTGTGCCTGTTGCACTTAAAAATACATGTCTTTTATATCAGAATTTGGGAATTTTTGGGAGTTGTGTTTACTGCTTTTATTTTAATTGCCTATATCCAGTCTTGTTGCACTGTGGTTGCGTGTATGGGTGGTACGGATCGGAGGATTCCTACTGAGTCCATTTCAGTGTGACTCACCCCTGCGGTTTTCAGGTAAGAGTTCTCGGCAAACGATAGCGTAGTGGGGTCTCATCTCAAGTTGCGCGCCAACAACCATCGTTTCGGGGTATGCCCCAATGTAGTTGTTATTTTCTTTACAGGCCTGTACGTTAAATTATTTCTTTTTCAGTTAGAATATGTAATTATTTGCTCAGTCGAGTCGAATTGTAATAATTTTTAATTCCTGTATTTCCTTTACAATTCGATGTGTTGTGGATTGTTTAGTTTGATTTATCATTTATTTCCCAGACTTATCGAGATCCTAACTTGGCTCTACATTTTAATGATTCGGTACCCATTTAGTAATCGGATCCCTGATTATGGCTCAGGCCGAACTCACTGAGTTGAAGGTACAGTTACAGGATTTGCTGGATAAGGGTTTTATCCATCCCAGCACTTCTCCGTGGGGTGCTCTAATTCTATTTGTTAGGAAGAAGGATGATTCCTTAAGGTTATGTATCGACTATAGACAGTTGAACCAAGTAACAATAAAGAATAAGTACCTACTTCCGAGGATCGATGATCTGATCGATCAGTTGCAGTTTGCTAAGGTATTCTCGAACATTGACTTGAGGTTAGGGTATTACCAGATGAGGATCCGTGAGGCTGACGTGAGTAAGAGAACTTTCGGGACTCGATATGGTCGTTATGAGTTTTTGGTTATGCCTTTCAGCTTGACCAATGCCTCGGCAACTTTCATGGATTTAATGAATCAGGTTTTTAAGGTCTATCTAGATCAATTTGTGGTAGTATTTGTGGATGACATTATAGTGTATTCTTCTTCTGAGGAAAAGCATGCCACCAGCTCTATGCTAAGTTTAGTAAGAGTGAATTCTGGCTGGATAATGTGCACTTTCTAAGGCATGTCATTTTTTATAATGGTATTTCAGTAGATCCAACCAAAATTAAGGCAGTGATATATAGTCCTGTTGCACTATGGTTGCGTGTGTGAGTGGTGGGGATCGGAGGATCCCTACTGTGTCCATTTCGTTGTGACTCACCCCTGTGATTTTCAGGTGAGGGTTCCTGGCAGACATAGCATGGAGGGGTCTCGTCTCGAGTTACGCGCCAATAGCCATCGTTCTGAGTTGTTATTTCCTTTTCAGGCTTGTAGCTTAATTATTCTTTTTTAGTTTGAATATGTAATTATTTGCTGAGTCGAGTTGAATTGTAATAATTTTAATTCCTGCACTTCCTTCACAATTCGATGTGTGTGCACTGTTTAGCTTAATTTATCATTTATTTCCCAGACTTATCGAGATCATGGCTTGGTTCCAAATTTTAATGATTCGGTACCCATTTAGTAATCGGATCCCCGATTATAGGGTGACGGGTCGTTACAATTAGTGCATCTACATGGCCTACAGAAACATAAAGTAGGCATTGAAGAATGAAGGCCTAGTTTCTCCCTTTAAGATACACAATTTCATTCTCTATGAGAAGAATCTAGTGCCTAGATACCTAAGGCATAAAGTGTCTAGTGAAGTATACATGACCAGGATGCGACAAGGTTATACTCAGTACTGCCAGAAGATAATAGAGCGACGACATTGAGTCAAGATGGCTCTCCAAGACTACATTGTTAGATCAAAGGCCATTGAGCAAAAGACCTGAAAGAAAGTCATAACTTTAGCTTGGATCTGTCTGGACAAATTCTTTCAGAATTATTATTATTTTTTCTATACTACACCACTGTATCTCCTCAAACACACTTTGTAAATCAATTTTGGAATCTAATATATCTATCTCATTGCATTCTCCTATCTTAGTATCTTTCTTTTATATATTCTATGTATGTGATTATCTTTTTGTATCAATGACAAAAAGGGGGAGAAATAAACTATCCAACATTCTTATATAACTGCATTTACATATAGAAGAAAATAAATTGTCCACTTGTTTCAGTTCTAACAATTTTATTTGTGTTGTTTTGTTTGTTTAGCTTTGATATTGATTTCATTTTCTTATATGATTGCAGTATTTCTGGTCATGGTTTTACTTAGTAGTGATGTCATTTTCAAATAGTTTTATCACCAACAAAAAGGGAGAGATTATCAAATAATTTGTGTTTTCATATTCCCCATATTTTAGTGATAACACACTATGAAAATGTTAGAACTTTATTTCTCTGAGAGTGAGAGTGATCTCTTTGTCTCATTAGTTTATTGACAGTTTTTGTCATAAGTTGTGTAACCTATGTGACTTAATCGCTTTCAAAGTTCTCCAACTCTTATACTTAAGGAGCTAATTGAAACTTTGATTAAGTTTTAGGTCGGTTTTGACATTGGATTCCTTGTTTTGGGATGCAACAAGGTTATGCTCAGTACGACCAGAAGAGGACTGAGCAAGGATAGCGAGTGAAGATGATTCTCCAGGAATACACTGTAAGATCGGAGGCCATTGAGCAGAAGACTTGGGAGATAGTCACAACCTTTGCTCTGACCTGTTTAGACAAATTCTTTCAATTCTGAGTCATTGTACCCTCTCCGCATTATTATTATTTTTCCTATGTTACACCATTGTATCTCCTCAAACACACTTTGTAAATCAATTTTGGAATGCAATATGTCTATCTTATTGCATTCTCCTATCTTAGTATCCCTCTTTAATTTGTTCTATGTATGTGATTACCTTTTTGTGTAAATGACAAAAAGGGGGAGAAATAAACTACGCAACATTCTTATTTAACTGCATTTACATATAGAAGAAATAAATTGTCCACTTGTATCAGTTTTGACAATTTTATTTCTGTTGTTTTGTTTGTTTAGCCTTGATACTAGTTTCATTTTCTTGTATGATTAAATTGTTTCTGATTGTAGTCTTATTTCTTCTATTTGTTTGTTTAGCTCTGATACCAGTTCCATTTCCATGTATGATTGAATTGTTTCTGGTTGTGGTTTTATTTCTTCTAGCAGTGTTGTTATTTTCAAGCAGTTTTATCATCAACAAAAAGGGAGAGATTGTTGAGTAATTTGTATTTTCATATTCTCCATGTTTTGGTGATAACACACTATGAAAATGTCACGACTTTGTTTCTATGAGAGTGAGAGAAATCTCTTTGTCTCATTAGTTAGTTACTGACAATTTCTGTCATAATTTGTGTAAGCTCTGTGACTTAATTGCTTTCATAGTTTCCTAACTCTTACACTTAAAGAGCTATCAGAAACTTCGATTAACCTTTAGAGCTTCTAGTCACTTGCAGATAGTTCAGTACAAATCGACGCATCACTCTTTGTTTTAATCGGATCAGTTTTTCTAAGTGTTCTATCGATTAAGTGATTTAGTCTCACTTCGTTAATGTTAACTTACTCACTTTGAGTAAAGAACTTAAGGTTCCCTATCGATTAGCTTTATAAGTCTTGTATTGATTAGCCTTTTAAGTTTTCTATTAATTAACATTTTATAGTTACAATTGATTACTGTTTATAGTGTTCACTTCGAATCCATACAAGTCTGATTTGATTAACGTTTGAGCAACCACTTCGATTACTTTGATAACGGTAATCAAAACTCAACTTAGAGTTACCTTAGTCTCATTTCAATTAGTGTTCTTAAATATCCTTTTGATTATTATTATCACACTAATCGAAGTTTCGCTCTCGGACTTTACTTTGAGTAATGTTGTGTAACACCTCGTATAAGAAGATGTTAAATAGACTAAATCAGTAGACTACTAACAACGCCGGTTACCTATTTTTCGGAGTTCGAGTTGGAAAGAATTCTGAAGTTAAGCGCGCTTAGTTAGGAGAAATTCCAGGATGGGTGACCTTCTTAAGAAGTCTACCAACTAGCACAATTGCTGGGCTAGTTAACTGATTGGGTCGTTAAAAATGATATCAGAGCCTGGCACCAGCCGGAAGTATGGGAGCTAAGTGCCACACAGGGTAAAGTCCTACATCATGGGAACCACCTTTTGAACCCATATGGGATAAAGTGCTACATGATGGGAGCCACCTCTTGAACCTATGAGGGCTACCTCTACAATCCTACATGCCTGGTGATTTGGAATAGTTGTGGTATAACGACGATGACGTCGCCTATCTAAGGGGGGTAGATTGTAACACCTCGTATAAGAAGATGCTAAATAGACTACATTAGTAGACTACTAACAATATCGGTTAGTCATTTTTCGGGGTTCGAGTTGGAAAGAACTCTGAAGTTAAGTGCGCTCTGTTGGGAGAAATCTCAGTATAGGTGACCTTCCTGGGAAGTCTGCCAACCAGCACAATTGTTGGGTCAGTTAACTGATTGGGTTGTTACATGTTGTAAGCTTCACTTCGATTAATGGTTGCAGCTTTGCTTCGATTAACGATGTCTCTTCAATTACTAATCATTAGTCCACTGCGATTACTGAACAAATTGAGACTTCCATTAATGAGAGACTTTACTCAAGTTTCAACATGCCGATTAAGACTTCGTTTAACGCTTTAGTTATCACTTCGATTAACTATTTCTCCTGCGTTTTGAGTAAAGTCATTCTTCTAATATGAGTTAGAGCCACTTGTACTTTGATTAACAGTCTATTTGAGTCAGACTAACACTCACCTATTGACTTCGATTAAGTGGCCAAATTATCACTTCGATTAGTGTTCGTTTATGACTTATATTAAAGATATGTCATCCTAAAAATCCTCTAACTTCGGCTAGCGAATTTCTTTAATTGAATTGAATTTAAATTAGTCGGTGCTCTCGAGTTATTTGTATGTGTACTTTTTGATTGCTCTGCTATATCCTTATCTGATAGATTTGTTAAGAGTTTATATGCACCTTGTATTATCATAGACTTCTGCAAGAAATGACACAATGGCAGAAAAAAACAATCTTGCCTTTTTTAGTGTTTACGCTTTTTGCAGGTCTAACCTGACAATACAAGATCTGTACTTGAGGAAGCTTCCATGCATTAATTCATGCCATCTCGAGTTCACTAACGTAGTAAATCTGTCATGCTCTCTCTCTAACTTCTCTCTTGAGATTTTGAACGTTAAATACAAGCGGGAAAAAGTCTTCTTCAAGTAAATCAGTCTAACAGATTAATTTTCAAGAATATAAGTAGAAGCCCGTCACCAAAAAATAGATAGACATAGAATATAGACACACCCACCCTAGTCTGAGCAAGAGCAAACACACCTAACCAGTTAAGAGAAAGAGCTTGAAGATCTCAAGAGTTGTGCCTTTTCTTTTTCACAAGAGACTCTTAAAGATCCTCTGTCAGATTAAGACCTGTGCAAAATAGTTGTTTATTTTCTGTCTTGACCTGTACTGTATTCTTCGTGAATACTTGCCTATTTCTTAGGCACTCTCTATATTCTACATTTGCTTTGTTTCCACTTCCTAGTTGTAGAAGAGAGGGCCTGCTGGAACCAGGAGGTTGTTCTTCTTCTTGTTGAAGAGAGGGCCTGCAGTTGCAGGAGGTTGCCGTGTGTAACTTGCAAGGGGTTGGGGTTGGTACCTTGTTGTTAGTAGAAATCCGAAGTGGTTTCTTGAGGACTTGACATGGGTCTGGACAGATCGAACTAGTATAAGTCTCTTGAGCATTCATTGCGTGTTTGTTTCCCTATTTCTCTCTTTCTGTCCATTTACTAGCTTTTGCATTTAATTTCTATTAGAGTAATTTTTAATAACACATTCACCTCCCTCTGAGTTAGTCTAGCCTTGGGCAACAATTGCTAGGACTGTGAACGAAACTAATTATGGCTTCAAAAGGGTTCCATGCTTTCATAAGGATAACACATATCAAGCTAATCTTTATGTGACTTAATTGTTTCACGACTCTCTTTAATTGTTTCAGGACTCTCTTCATCTCGTTGATTCTTAACTTGTATAACTGTGATGTCATTTATCGACACCATTGTCTTAAAATTTAAAGGCATAAGAGTTACAATTTTAGTATCGTAAACTTATGTATATCCTTCGTAAAACCCAATCAACCTTATAACATTCTACATTCTAGGCTCACAATATTAATAACATATCAGTCTTGAGAAATACAAGTTTAATATTGTAAACTTATGTATATCCTTTGCAAAACCCAATCAACCTTGTAACATTCTATATTTTAGGCCCACAATGTTAATAACCTATCAGTCTACTTTTACGTTTAAACCGTAACCAAACAATCTTATTATTCTAGTTTATTATATAAAAGTTAACATCTAAATAGATAAGAAGAAAAAAATTAACCATCATTAACTCAAAATCAAAGGAGCATGAATAAATCACCTTACCTGAAAGGAGATTCATCGAAGTTCGAGTTGCTACTGAGATTTAGCCTTCCACTTACTTGAAAGGAGATTTATTAAAGTCTGAGAACTATAAATTTATGGCAAATCTACTTACTAAGAACTATAAATTTTTACGTTTAATTAGAAATCAAAGGACAAGTAAGATTGTATCACCTTACTTGAAAGGAGACTCATCCAAATCCGAGTTGCTATTAAGATGACGTCGAGTTACCCTGATTTGATGGCTTCAGTTGCTTACTAAAAACTGCAAATCTTATTATCTATGTAAAGGTTAGAAACCAAAGAAATAGCATGAATATATGACCTTACTTGAAAGGAGATTCTTCGAAGTTTGAGTTGCTGCTTAGATTTTGTCAAAGTGCCCCCAATTTGATGCCTCCTACTTATTAGCAGCTACAAATCTTATGCTAAAGTCAGAAACCAAAGGAGGAGCGGGAATGTATCACCTTACCTAAAAGGAGATTTATCAAAGTTTAAGTTGCTACTAATATTTCGATGAGTTGCACCTAGTCCGATGACTGCAGCTGCTTTCTAAAAGCTGCAAATCATATATATGTTGAAGTTAGAAGAAACCAAACGAGTAGAAAAGTATCATCTTACTTGAAAGGAGATTCATCGATGTCCAAGTTGCTACCGAGATTTTGTCGAGTTGCGCCCAATTTAATGATTGCAACTACTTACTAAAAGGTGTAAATCTTATATATGTTAAAGTTAGATACAAAAGGAAGAGTAAGAATGTATTATCTTACCTGAAAGAGGATTCATCGAAGTCTCTATTGTTACTAAGATATTGTCGAGCTACTCCCAATTCAATGCCTTCTACTTACTAGAAACTACAAATCTTATGCGAATGTATCACCTTACTTGAAAGGAGATTCATTGAAGTCCGAGTCACTACTTAGATTTTGTCAAGTTGCCCCCAATTTGATGCCTCCTGCTTACTAGAAATCAAAGGAGAAGCAAGAGTGGATTAGCTTACTTGAAAGGAGATTCATCGAAATTTGACTTGCTGTAGAGATATTGTCGATCTGCCCACGATTTGATACGTTCAACTACTTATTAAAAACTGCAGAACGTCAGCAACTACTGCTCCTGTCACTGCTTCAGCTCCAGTTGAACTAGAATGCATTCCTGAAGTGGCTGCTGAAGGGAGGGATGTTCATACCGAAGCGGAATTTTAGATGGTTGTCAGAGAAGGGGGCGCAACAAGTACAATAAGAAGAATTGCGCTTTATCATGCTTTCTAGTCCATTAATTTTAAACACCTCGTCTATTATTCAATAGCAGTGGCCTACTTCTACTATATGTTCCTAAACATCTAAGTGCCTTCTTCTGACTCTCTATAGCAAATGAATGCTTCCAGCAATAGGGAACACATTCCTATGCCCTCTCCATTAGTACGTAACCCCTTCCAACCCTTCCAGCAATAATTAACCCCAACTAACCTACTAGTACGTCACTTTCTGATCTATAATTAGGAACTTTGCACATAGAGAGGAGTAGAGATCCCTCAATAAGGTATCATCGAGTAGAGAGAATCACATGTTAATCATTATAGTCGCTTCTAGTAAAACACCTCTCTAGAATTACCTTTCCAGTATATAAGAATTACTTGCTCGATAGAATAACCATTTATAGTACATGAGAATCTCCTCAAGTTCTTATGAATCTGTTCAACTACATGAGAATCACTTCATCGCCAGGTTAATCACTTCCTATCCACGCGAATCACCTTTTTATGCCCTCTCCTATACTTTATCAGCATAATAACTATTTCCAATACCTAGAGGAAAAGAGCATTACAAGGAAATCATTAGATAGGAAAGAAGAAGAGAGGAAAAATTATGAACATGGTGAAGATGGACCAGGGTTGTGTATGTTAGATCACATCTTCTTCTAGCGTTGTCAAGGATGTCAACGGCGATGTCACGCTTAGTAGTTAGTTCCGACCCATAGGAACATTCATTACTTGAGTTACATCCAACGAGGTCATCCTCATGGGAAGGGAGGCATGTCTGCTCCTTACTACGATGACACCAACTAAGATCACCGTCTTACCATCAGTAATGACATCGTCCTCAGATGTTGTCATCCTTAAGGGCAACTTCGACCTGCAGCAAGAGCATCCTCAATACTAATGTCTGATCTCCCAAGTCCTCATGGCCTCACAGCCATCCTCCGAGGATGCAGAGTTCGAGTACCAACCTCAAGGACTCTCCTCCTTCCTAAGATGAGCGACTCGTCATCACCATGTTTGACCAGGCCGCCAATGACTTCAAGCTCAAATACCATTGTTTCCGAGGTTGGCCCCAGCAGCAACACCATAAACTGCATGCGCGCCTTGACAGTCTAAGGTCGAGGCGTCGCCACCAATGAAAGAAATCATCTACCATGCAAGGGTACGTGGTCACTACCAACTGTTTTTCCTTCCAACTCGATCTCTTTATAGGTGCACCATGTCATGCACGTCGCGAAAACCCAACACCCTCACAAGTCAGACCCAAAGAGCATATTAAAAAAAAAAAACACTTGCATGGGCACTGCATTTGCATCTTCTAGAGCAGCTTCGGGTTTGCACGAGTATGCTTTGCCAAGCTCAGAGTTGAAGCGACCGAGAGACTAATGTTGCCCAAACACCCACCAGCCCTCTCCTCTAGCCCTTACTTTTGTTCTCTCTCTCTCTCTCTCTCTCTCTCTCTCTCTCTGAGTATCCCTTACGAGAGGAAATGACCATGGAGGCCCAAAACTATAAAGGGAGGCCAAGAGAGAGTAGGAATTCCAATAAGAGAAGGGGCAAGAGAAGCAAAGATGTAGCGAGGATTTTCACTGCCCTCCAATCTCTCTCTCTCTCCCCACTGGTACCCCATACATGGAATGCAGAATCGGCCGATCCCAGTCGATTCTAGTCGATCCTGGCCGATTCCGGCCTATCTGATCCCGATTCGGATCGGGATCGGCGGGTACCGATTCGGGGACCCAATCCAACCTGAAATTCCTTGATCCCATATGAGTGGAAACTACTATGGAAACCCAAAAACAGAGGGAGGTTAAGAGAGCAAGAGGTTTGACGAGAGGAGGGCGAGATAAGTAAAGAAGAGGAGAGGTAGAGAGGATCTACTTTGCCATGGTTGTTGCCCTTACGTTACCCCATCGCACCTGTCAGATATCCATCACCACCACTCAACCTATGACAAATCCATCAATGTTGAAACCAATGATGGGTGATGATCCTATCAGTAGATCTCCATCACACCAGATCCCCCTCCCACTCTACTGTAGCAATTCCATTAGTGGAAATGGTTGTTGACCTAGTAAGTTCTCTCTCTCTCTCTCTCTCTCTCTCACACACACACACACACACAAACACACACACACATACACACACAGAGAGTTTCATCAGTAGCTGATGGCAAAGACAAGGTAGGAGATGCCACCTATAATAGGCAGTAGAAAGATCGCCCCTAGGTACCTCCAAGATCTCTACCTCATAATGTTGCACACTCCTCACGAAACTCGATCATCAATATGACAACAACCAAGACAAGAATACATACACATGATACACTATACTATAGTTGCAATACTTTTATGGTAAATAATCAACTTGGTCATTCCTTTCTTTGATTTCAACAAATATATTTCCTAGGAGGTTGCAAACAAATTCTACGTAATGGTTTTTAAATGTATAAGTAATTGTTGAATGCCATGATATTTGCTGACCTCTTCATAAATTGGTAGTAAGAACACTAAAATGATATATGCCATATGTAATATCATGTACATAAGTACACAAACAATGTCTCTAGGGAATAATGAGCTATGCTTTGGAACATATCAAAAGAGAATTCATGCATTGTGCAAAATGTTGATCAATGCTATTATCCCTAATGTTGCCAATGCTTAACTTTGGTCATTTGGTCAATGTTGATGCTAACTTTAGGATATCCTCAGGATATATAGGAGAAAGTAAGGAGGTCATAAATAACTAATGGCCCTGAGGGTCCATAGACGTAAGAATAAAGAGGAACATGTACATGGAAAATAATAGGGCAGCTTCATCAACATGTTTTACTGAAAAAAAAAGTAGCCATGTACCATTGTTCCCAGGTGTTTGTTACATATTGGATGCATAAGATGGATGTAACCTTGTCCACGTCAAAAGGACTGAAATCACCTATAACTCGGAAAGTGAAAGTGGAATGAGAAGTCATTGTAAATAAAATAATCAAATAAAAGTCTCAGTGACTTAGAATAATTAATCAAGGAAGAATCCAAAATAAAAAATGAATAACTTTTCCTCGAACAACTACAGAAACATCGTCAATCCACACAAAAAAGAATTGTAAACAAACAAAGAAGAACTATAAGTCCTTTCATAATCCCTCAATATTATTTTAAAAAAAACAAGCTATAAGTTTGTTTTGAAACAAGCTATAGTGCGCGTGCCCACCCAGCTCTTTCTAATGGCCTTGCGCCTCCTAACAACCCTTTCTCCCAAATCCAAATCCCCAACTGCCACATTCTCTAGTAGTGATCTTGGTGCCCACTTGCACAAGTCTCACGTCCAACATTGACATCCTCCTCCAAAAGGATGCATGTACCACTTACATGTGCTATATTAGTGCTATATGAGTACATTCTAAAGAAAATGTCAATACATGTTTAAAAGAATTTATACCCCTTTTCAAAAGTTCTCCCTTTTTTTTTTTTTTACTTTACAGTTCAAATTGACCATTATAAATTAGACAACTGGTCATTGAACAATGATTATTGGGTCAATTACCTAGCACAACCAAGGATTATAGAATTGGATCAAATTCAGGGATCCCGGCCGATCGGATCCAGATCAGATTGGGTTGCCCATTTTTGTAACAACCAATACAAGGCGAATAGTTTTTGTTCCTTTTTTATATTTAAATAGGGATCATACTTGCCCTATTGAAATCAGATCGGCATTGGCTGATCCCAATCCAAATCTGGATCAACCAATCCTACCATGAATTCAACCCTAATGCACTCAAATGACTTCAGGTTGAATGCAGATTGGGGCATGCTGAATTTAACGTGGTTTGGGTCAAATTTGGGCCAGCCAAAAACTAAAATTGGGCTGGCTCATTTTCACATCAACCCAACCAAACCCACCCAATTTGCATCCCTCCTTCCCTGGACTCTCCTCCTTTGCACTTCTTCTTCTAATGCAAAAAAGGATTTTTACCTCAAAAACAGTGGGCAGGGGATGGCCTTGCCATGACATATAAGTAGAAGGATCAGAACGAAAACCTACTTATAAATTACAAAGTTGTAAGTTTAGGCAACAGGGAATGACCCGCCAAGATTCTCATAGGTTTTCTGTGCCTTCTATAAACAGGCAGAAAAAACTTCATATCACGGGCACTGATACGACAAATTCTATAAATTTGTTTTGATGTGACCTACGTGTGGTATAAACAAAGTATATGCATGCATATACTGTTGGCGGGATGAAAAGTAAATTAGAGCACAGCTTTGTTACTTGGAGACAAAGACTAAATGAAGGTTGAGATATTTCTTAGAAGCAGGTCAGCACTGACAATATAGATGATCAAGATTGCTCACACTTGTGATGGTAATGCAATAAACATACCTTCTGTGCGAACTCTGCTCTCCAAAATGCAAAAGCATCATCCAGACTCAAGCCGACACCCTGCAGAGGACAGAAGCGTTACAAAAAAGAAGATACCATGACTTGAGATGATACGTGCGAATTCATGCTTCTGATTAATGCTACAGATGGGAACTCATCCATCCTAATCTCAAAATTCATCAATGCGCCTAGTTGGTTCTATTACCTGTTAAAAAAACTGTTACTGCAGAAAAGACAGGCAAACAAGCTTTATAGAAGAAAAAGGTTCATCATTTAACAAAAATATCCAACTAACCAGCCATCACTAAGGACAGCTACTAGAAGATTTTAGTTAAGAATGATTCTAATTTGATGTCTCACCACTAGAAGAAAATGACACAACAACATGTTTAATCAGCTAAAAAAACATCATGATATACATGATAGCATGATGAAAGAAAAAGAATGCACGCTGCACTGTGTAGTATCATACAGGCATACTTGTGGAAAATGTATGTACAGTTTCAGGCAACCACGGTCAAAACTAAAGCAGAATCCAAATTTACTAGTATTATATACACAAAGCTCCTCAATGCGCAAAACCATTAAAACAATGAACCACAAGAGGGTCAATCACTTCCCAACCTCACTCCTAATCCTTCAATATCCTTTGAAGTCCCAGACCTGCTAAAAGATTACTGCTTAGTAACAAGATTCACTCCCAAAAGTGGTTGTGCTCCCTGTTACCACTCCTACTCCCAAGGGAAATTTAAATGATAAACTATGAAGGATAAGCACCCACCACAACACCTGTTGGTGTAGCTATAAGACATGGTCAACCAAGCTACAGAAAAATCATATACATGTATAGTATAACATTATATTTCTGGGCAGTGAAGGCAAGGAAAGTGTAGAAAAGAGTGAAAGTGCCTTAAGGAAAAGGCCCAGTTGCATCCTCCCTCCATTCTTCAAGTGATGGTTCTCTCTAAGCTGCAACTATAGAACTAGATAAAGGAAAATTCACAAAACAATATCTAGGCAGCTAGTCGACTTGAGAAAGATAGGGAAGAGATGGTCACATTATTTATTAATTGCACTCGTACCTTCTCAAATAGGTGTCGCATACATAAAGGAAAGGAACCATTAGCCAACTGATCAATGTCCTTGAGTGATATCTCAGCAAATTCCTTAGGCTCACTTTGTTTGCAGAATAGGGCCAGAATAACCGGTATAAAGGCCTTATTCGGGTTTGGCTGCAGGGATACCTAACTCCTCCAATTCCCCCAATTCCCTAAACTCTACTTGGAATGCCTAATTCCCCAATTCCCCCAATTCCCCCAATTTTACCCTTTATTTCACTCCTTATTCCACTTATTCCTACCAAATCACTTGGAATAACGCAATGTAATTCTCCTTATTCTGGGTGAAATACCAACAACTTACCAAATCAAAATACCTCTTATTCTGGTTTAAGAAATCACCAAAACCTTATTCTAATTTAAACTATTCTGCAAACAAAGTGAGCCTTAGGATGTGGTAACTGGTAAGTGATGAATGATGTGTTAACCACACTAATCTCTATTTGATGTTTAAAAAAAAAACAGGGTCTTGGCAAACTTAGCTAAAATACCTGAGAATACTCAGGACCCAGGTAACTTGTGCTCAATGCCTCTACAATCTGATCATTGAAAATTATAAACCACACAATTACAGGTCGGCACCTAAATTTTGTGTAGAAGGACTATATCAGATAAGTTGTACTCACAAGAGTCAAGCGATCCTTCTCTTGCTCTTTGATGGTCGACATCCATTTCCTGCAAGCAGTTAAATGTCATGGATATTCTAACACGAAATATATAAACATGGACCTCTGAGGTTACTTATCTCACACTGGTTTGCATGTTGTAAATATAATTTACTACATGCAGGCACACTGTATTTGTATGTATGGGCTCAATGGACAAGTATCTTCCTTGACAAAAGGGCAAATATATGGGAATCCTTTACCCGTTTGGCTCTTACATCATATGTATGTTTTGGACAATGATGGCCTTTCAACAGACATACCATCGTCAGAAGACTCTCTTCTAGACTTGCACCAAGTAGGGGTGTAAGTGGCACTCTGACTTCCTGGTTTCTGAGCCATTTCTGAAATTTCAAAAATGGATATGGAAATGCAGAAAAATAGTTCTACTCTTTCAGTATACAAGAGTTTCCAAGTTGGAACCTTCCAGCAACAAATTGGATCCATAATTTGAAACACTCATTTCTGCATCGGCCTTCTGATACATATTATTATAATATTTATGTATTAATTATATGTCTCCTTTTCATAGCAGCCAACTAAAAATTCAGCTTTAACTAAGTCGCTCAGCTACCAATGCTTTGGTTAGATGGAGGGTACACTTTAATAAAGGGGGCTAGGGGTCTGATCTTCCTTCCACCTTTGTCCAATCTGATACAAAACAACAAGGACACTACCCTATCAAGATGTGTGAATCACACACCTCAATTCAACAGACATCATAGTGCATGAATTATATGATGCATGACGGACAACAACACGTATGACTGGCAATGGGCTTCACCTCACATTGCCAGCAACTTGCAAGTGTCAATATGCATGCGGGAGGAAAACAGAATTAATACTTCTGTTTTCACTTCCAAATAAGAAATGGATGCAGAAGCAAAGATATGCATTCCATTTCCACTTCTGTTTCTGATATTTGATATAGGAAAGAAACCTACTTCCATTTAAATCTCTGACCCATTTACAACCCTAGTGCCAAGTTTTCCCTTTTAAACACACAATCCAGACATGTTGGTGCATTTTAACGGTATGCCATTGACGATAGCAAACCAGAATGACCATATGTCAAGCTTGGGTGTGAAGGAAATGCATGCAGAAATGGAATTTTCTTCTCCACTTTCATTTCTAATATACTATGTACGAGAGGGAAGCAACACCTATCTCCATTTCCATCTCTGACCCTTTTACAGCCCTACCGCCAAGTATTCCTTTCTTAACATGCAGTCAGGCATTTTGGTGCATTTTATCATTATGTCACTGACAACTGTTAACCAGAATAACTCTGCCAAGTTTGGGTATGAAGTGTTCTCATGCAGGAGCCTCAAGAAAAGTTCATCAACAGTTTCTTTCCTCATTCACAATGCAAACTACTCATCATGGTTTCATGGGTGTTCTCCAGTCATGAACATAATTAACTTAGATCATTTCAAACCCCATTGCGATTGGAAATTCTGCTTAAATACCAAAATCCACCCAAACCAGAGCCAACCTTCCCGAGTAATGTGGACCACCTCCATACTAAGTTTAATGACCATCACATTACTTGTACACTTAAACGGTAGCTTCATATCTGGTTTGTTCTAGTGTTTTTATCACCTGAATTTTCACTTTACCATAGAAGCACACCAATATGCTCGAATTCATGAGCAGCATAAACATGGTCATACAGTTGGCAGATCTGTTTAACTTTAAAAACAAGGCAAGACAAATTGCTCATAACATCATTGTTAAAGTAAGAAATCAAAAGTAGAGCAAGAAATGTATTACCTGAAAGGAGAATCATCAAAATATGACATGTTGCTTAGATATTGATTGTCAAGTTACCCCCGTTTTGATGCCACCAACTATTTACTAAAAATTGCAAATCATTTATGTTAAAGTTAGAAACCAAAGGAGGAGCAGGAATGTATCACCTTAGTTGAAAGTAAGGTTTGCCGTAACGTACCAAATCGGGCCGACTCGTACAAGCTCACTTGTATCAGGACAGTCTTGAGTTGATAGTACGGGTGGATCGTATGAGTCGGGCTAGGAAGCTTCCGGATCAAGAAGTCTCACATCGTATCGGACTAACTTGTGTCGGATCGCACGATACAAACACGGGTCACTGCGATCCACTGCGAGTCAATTACGGTTTGGCTCGAGTCAGTACGATCCAACTCGATTGTGATCCACTCTCTTTAGTCTAGGGGTACTTTGTTTTGTTAATTGAGATTTGACATTTCTAACTTTCTATGATACATGGTGTACCATTTTTTTTTCAAACTAAGATCCCTAGACTAAATTCCTCTTAATTAGGATCCTAGACTAATTTTTTTACAAATTTAAATCTATTAAATTGTAGTACTTTTCTTAAATGTGACTTATAACACGGTAATGATGGACGTGAAGTATGATGTTTATAATTAGATAACAATTAAAAAAAAAAAAAAAAAGACATCAAAAAAAAAATCATGCATTGACTTGAATCGGCCCGACTCATGCAAGCGGCCCGAGTCGGATCGAGTCCGACTCATATCTGGCTGAATCCGATCCAATCTGGGTCCATGAGTCAGCAAACCATACTTGAAAGTAGATTCATCGAACTCCAATTTGCTGCTAAGATATTCTTGAGTTGCCCCTTATGGCTCCAACTAATTATCAAAGACTACAAAGATTATCTATTTGAGTTAGAAAGTAAAGGAGAAGTAGGAATGTAAGACCTTGCATGAAAGGAGATTCAAATAAGTTCGAGTTGTTATTGACATATTGTTAAGCTGCCCCAAATATGATGTCGTCTACTTACTAGGAACAACAAATCTTATGGTAAAGTTAAAGAAACCAAAGGAGGAGCAATATCACCTTTCCTGAGAGGACGTTCATAGAAGTCTGAGTTGCTACTGAGATATTATCGAGTTGCCTCCAATTTGATGCCTCTTACTAACTAGCAACTACAAATCTTTTTATGTTAAAGTTAGAAGCCGAATAAGGATTAGGAATGTATCACTTTACCTGAAATGATATTCATCAAAATCAAAGTTGCTACTGAGATATTGTCGAATTGTCCCAATTGAGGCCTTCTACTTACAAGGAACTACAAATCATATGTTCAAGTTGGAAACCAAAGAAGGAGTATGAATATATCACCTTACATGATAGGATATTCATCCAAGTCCGAGTTGTCGCTAAGATATTGTCGACCCGCCTCCATTTGATGCCTCCAATTTACAAGGAACTACAATCTTATGTTAAAGTTAGAAATCAAAGGGGAAGCAAGAACATATCACCTTACCACAAAAGCACACCAATATGCTCGAATTCATGAGTTGCATAAAGATGGTCATACAGTTGGCAGATCTGTTTAACTTTAAAAACAAGGCAAGACCAATTGCTCATAACATCAAAGTTAAAGTTAGAAATCAAAAGTAGAGCAAGAATGTATTACCTGAAAGGAGAATCATCAAAATATGAGCTGCTGCTTAGATATTGTTTGTCAGGTTACCCCCGTTTCGATGCCAACTATTTAATAAAAATTTTAAATCTTTTATGTTAAAGTTAGAAACCAAAGAAGGAGCAGGAATGCATCACCTTAGTAGAAAGCAAGGTTTGCCGTATCGTACCAGATCGGGCCGACTCGTATGAGTCGACTTGTATCTGGACAATCCCGAGTCGTTGGTACGGGTGGATCGTATGAGTCGGGCTGGGACACTTCCTTATCGAGCTGTCTCGCATCCTATCGGACTAACTTGTGCTAGATCGATTAGTGTTCGTTTATGACTTATATTAAAGATATGTCATCCTAATAATCCTCTAACTTCGGCTAGCGAATTTCTTTAATTGAATTGAATTTAAATTAGTCGGTGCTCTCGAGTTATTTGTATGTGTACTTGTTGACTGCTCTGCTATATCCTTATCTGACAGATTTGTTAAGAGTTTCTATGCACCTTGTACTATCATAGACTTCTGCTAGAAATGACACAATGGCAGAAAAAAACAATCTTGACTTACATACCTGACAATACAAGATATGTACTTGACGAAGCTTCCATGCATTAATTCATGCCATCTCGAGTTCACTAACGTAGCAAATCTGTCATGCTCTCTCTCTAACCTCTCTCTTGAGATTTTGAACGTTAAATAGAAGTGGGAAAAAGCCTTGTTCAAGCAAATCAGTCTAACGGATGAATTTTGAAGAAATGATGTAAGTAGAAGCCCATCACCAGAGAATAGATGGACATAGAATATAGACATACAAGAGATACACACATCCTAGTCTGAGCAAGAGCAAACACACCTAACCAGTTAAGAGAAAGAGCTTGAAGATCTCAAGAGTTGTGCCTTTTCTTTCTCATAAGAAGCTCTTAAAGATCCTCTTTCAGATTAAGACCTGTGCAAAATAGTTGTTTATTTTCTGTCTTGATCTGTACTGTATTCTTCGTGAATACTTGCCTATTTCTTAGGCACTCTCTATATTCTACATTTGCTTTGTTTCCTCTTCCTGGTTGTAGAAAAGAGGGCCTGTTGGAAGAAGGAGGTTGTTTATCTTCTTGTTGAAGAGAGGACCTGCAGTTGCAGGAGGTTGTCGTGTGTAACTTGTAAGGGGTTGGTACCTTGCTGTTAGTAGAAATCCGAAGTGGTTTCTTGAGGATTGGACATGGGTCTGGACAGATTGAACCAGTATAAGTCTCTTGAGCATTCATTGCGTGACGATTCCCGTAGTTCAAGAATCGGTAGGGTGACGATTCCCGTAGTGTTTTGTTTTAAAACCATGTTCTCCCGCTTGAAGCATGCTATGGATCTACGGTTTTTGGGTAGAAAGAGCATGTTAGGGGCTTTTTCTTGATGGGAATGGGAGTTTCTGTGATGGTTTAGCATGCCCCTCTTCCTCCCCCGTTTGGTTTGATTTTTGGGGCATTTGGGGGTGAAAAAGGGAGCCCTCGGGCTGAGGACAAAACTCGGTTTCTGGTGTTAAAAGAAGTCATGCCTGGACGACGCGATTTGGAAAAACGTCGGGCCACCATGACGCATTTTTGACAGAAATCGCTCCACCGAACCTCTGTCAGTTCGGGGAGTCTGGCGCTAAAAGACGTCATGTATGGACGACGCCTTTTAGAAGGACGTCGGGCCATCATGACGCCTTTTAGGCAGAAATCACCTGATTAAGGTTTTCTGCAAATTCCGGATTTTGGTGTGATTGGCGTCCTTCGACTTCGACGCGTTTTAAAGGGCGGCTAACTGTGAAGACACCTTTTTAGGCCATATTCTGAGGCCGGGATTTCATGAACCAGTTTAGGAGACTTGAATGGCGTCGTCCTTGGTCGACGCGATTCAAGGCAGAACCACACTAATTCATGCCATTAAAACATGTTACACTGTTAGACAGTTGTTTAGTTAGTTAGATGCATGTTTTGAATTATACTCTATGATGATGGATTCATTGTAACCGGATTGTACGCGTGGTGTTGCATGCGATCGTGGATTTCTTACTGTGCTGTGTTTTGAGCTACTGTGGACCTAGAGTGACAGTTGTAGCGCTTTATCACCCTGTGCTGGTGTGGGTGGAGCCCAGCGCCGATGTGGGTGTGGCGGGGTGACGCCTAGTGAGAGAGGGTCACCTGGTGGACCCCGGGGTTAGCTAGTACCGGTGTGGGAGTGGTACCTTTGGAGTGTCACTCGTGCTGAGGGAAGGAGTAACCACCTGAGCCAGTTGGGCCGGAGTAGCTAGAGTGCTATCCGAGGGGTTACTGTTTGGTCTCAGCGGGTTGGTGTTTTCCCCACCTCCGTTCGTGTGGTTGGCGTGTTTTACCGAGACGTTGGTTGTGGGTTTCCTGTAGACTGGTTTTAGAATTATGCATGTTAAATATATCTCAAATGCATGTGATTCATATCGAGATTTAGGAGTAGTGATTACTGCTTTACTTGTTCACTAGACCTTTAGCTGTGTTTTACACTTGTGGGTGTGTGAGTGGGCAGTGGGGATCGAAAGATCCCTACTGAGTCTTTTCGTTGAGACTCACCCCTGCGGTTTTCAGGTGAGGACTCCAGGCAGACTTAGCGAGGGGTGTGCTGTTGTGTGTCGCGCGTCGTCAGTTGTTGTTCCGGGGTATGCCCCGATGTAGTTGTTATCTTTATTTCTGGCCTGTATGTTTAATTATCTCTTTTCTGTTGGAGTATGTAATTATTTGCTGTATCGAGTCGCATTGTAATAACCTTTAATTCCTGCATTTTCCTTTCAACTCAATGCGATGTGAATAGCTTAGTTTATTATTTATTTCCCAGACTTACTTAGATCCTGGTTTGATTCCAAATTAATGATTCGGTACCCATTTAGTAATCGGATCCCCGATTATAGGGTGGCGGGTCGTTACACTCCGAGTCGGCCTCGGCCACCGATTTCGGTCTTCTTCCTCCGGTCACGACGTCGCCCTTCGTCGGACGAGATCCCTTCGATCCTGCGGAGTCCGCTTCGCTCTCGGCCTCACTCGCCGTGTGGGTCTTCATCGGCCGAAGGAGTCTCGGCTTAGTTCCCAGCACGTCTTCGCCCGAGTGTATTCCGGCCACGAAGCCTCGGCCCTCACTTCGCCCTCGTCTCAATCCGGGTCCCGTCGGTCTTCTTTAAATCTCCTGTTTCGGATTCTAGTCCCGGAATCCGATCGTGATAGCTTCGGCTACATCACGTGGCACCGTCTGTGGGAAACCAACGAGAAGTCATGTCTCATCGTCCGGTGACCAGACTATCTGGACAAGACGAGGCGGAGACACGGGCGACTCCTGCGCAGGTACTCCATTCCGAAGGTACTCCGTCTGTTCTTCCACAAGGTTCTGCCCTTCCTGTTATACCGGAGTCCATCGCTCCTAGAGATGACCGGGTGGAAGAGCTTCAACAGCAAGTAGCGACACTGGCTGCCACTGTCACCTCCTTGGTCCCCTTGCGAGATATGGTGTCTGCTATCCCCCAGCATATGGAATTACTGGGTCAGCCCCCACAGTAGGTACCACCTCCTCCATTCTGTCCTGCTCAAGCTGCGAGGCTACCACCGACACCTTCACGGGCATCCCACGACGAAGCAATTTTAGCGCGCAGCCAGCCACTCGGGCCGCAGGGCCAAATTCCTCGCGCTAGTTATATTTTAACAGAGCCAAACTATGCTTCGTCCGGATTTCATCCAACTAAAACCAAAGTGACACGCGATCCAGGTGATCACTGTTAAACGCCTGAGATCTTTTTGTGCTTTCGGCGGATCGGCCGGATGCACAACACGTGTCCTGTGTTTGTTGTGACGCGACCGTGAAGGCGGGAATCCCGAGGTCTTTCCCGCCCTTGCCTGGTATCCCGATATACTGAGAACTCGCCCTTTCGTGACTAGGGACGAAGGCAGTCATCACCGAGTCTCGGCTTGAGACGAAGGTGTCTACGATAGGGTTTCGGCATGAGACGAGGCTGTTTGTCACCAGCCCTCGACTAACCTAAAGCGAACACTTGCCTCCCAGTTTCGGAAGCTGGTAATAACAGTTTCGGACGAAGTGCGAATTATGTTTCTTTCTGTAAGGGATTCAGATTTTACTCTCGGCGTTTCATGGAATTGAGAACGACAAGAGTAGGGGGCTATGTGATGGGGTAGAATCCGATTCGGCCCATTAAGCAGCCCAATACCAACAGCTCAACAGCAGCCTTCGGCCCATCAGCTACCCAGCAGCCTTCGGCCCATCAGCAGCCCAGTGGCCCTCAGCACAATTGGCCTCGGCCCAGTTAGCGGCCTGCAACCCAGTTGGCTTCAGCCCACTAAGCGGCGTTCGGCCCAACAACGGCCCCCAACCTTCGGCCCAGGAACTGTATCCGGCCCACTCCGGTGGGAGGGTTAGGCACTATGGCGGTTTACCAGTAAACCACAACATAGTCCTATATCGGCTGCCACAGTTGAGTAACCTCTATCCTCCGTTATAAATACAAGACTATTTATTACCAAAGGTATGTCTTCTTGACCAAGGACAACAGTCCAAAAGCATTAAAGCTATCTCTTCTTCCTTCCCTTCTGAATCGAATCTTCTTCATAAGCTGATTTAGCCGTCGGAGGGGGTTCTATTGGGCCGAAGCCCGGGATCCCTACTGACTGGTTCTTCTTCTTCTTCTTACAGGGGCTTTGGTTCGAATCTTCGCCGACCTCTCCGAGTCGGCCTCGGCCACCGATTTCGGTCTTCTTCCTCCGGTCACGACGTCGCCCTTCGCCGGACGAGATCCCTTCGATCCTGCGGAGTCCGCTTCGCCCTCGGCCTCACTCCCCGTGTGGGTCTTCATCGGCCGAAGGAGTCTCGGCTTAGTTCCCGGCACGTCTTCGCCCGGGTGTATTTCGGCCACGAAGCCTCGGCCCTCACTTCGCCCTCGTCTCGATCCGGTCCCTGTCGGTCTTCTTCAAATCTCCAGTTTCGGATTCTAGTCCCGGAATCCGATCGTGATAGCTTCGGCTACATCATCAAGCTAATCTTTATATGACTTAATTGTTTCAGGACTCTCTTTAATTGTTTCAGGACTCTCTCTTCATCTTGTTGATTCTTAACTTGCATAATTGTGATGTCATTTATCGACACCATTGTCTTAAAATTTAAAGGCATAAGAGTTACAATTTTAGTATTGTAAACTTATGTATATCCTTCGTAAAACCCAATCAACCTTATAACATTCTACATTCTAGGCCCACAATATTAATAACATATCAGTCTTGAGAAATACAAGTTTAATATTGTAAACTTATGTATATCATTTGCAAAACCCAATCAACCTTGTAGCATTCTATATTTTAGGCCCACAATATTAATAACCTATCAGTCTACTTTTACGTTTAAACCTTAGCCAAACAATCTTATCATTCTAGTTTATTATATAAAAGTTAACATCTAAATAGATAAGAAGAAAAAAATTAACCATCATAAACTCAAAATCAAAGGAGCATGAATAAATCACCTTACCTAAAAGGAGATTCATCGAAGTTCGAGTTGCTACTGAGATTTGGCCTTCCACTTCCTTGAAAGGAGATTTATTAATGTATAAGAACTATAAATTTATGGCAAATCTACTTACTAAGAACTATAAATTTTTACGTTTAATTAGAAATCAAAGGAAGAGCAAGATTGTATCACCTTACTTGAAGGGAGACTCATCCAAATCCGAGTTGCTATTGAGATGTCGTCGAGCTAATCGGATTTGATGCCTTCAGCTACTTACTAAAAACTGCAAATCTTATTATCTGTGTAAATGTTAGAAACCAAAGAAAGAACTTGAATATATCACCTTACTTAAAAGGAGATTCTTCGAAGTTTGAGTTGCTGCTTAGATTTTGTCAAACTGCCTCCAATTTGATGCCTCCTACTTATTAGCAGCTACAAATCTTATGCTAAAGTCAGAAACCAAAGGAGGAGCGAGAATGTATCACCTTACCTAAAAGGAGATTCATCGAAGTTCAAGTTGCTACTAATATTTCGATGAGTCGCACCCAGTCCGATGACTGCAGCTGCTTTCTAAAAGCTACAAATCATATATATGTTGAAGTTACATGAAACCAAAGGAGTAGAAATGTATCATCTTACTTGAAAGGAGATTCATCGAAGTCCAAGTTGCTACCGAGATTTTGTCAAGTTGCGCCCAATTTAATGATTGCAACTACTTACTAAAAGGTGTAAATCTTATATATGTTAAAGTTAGATCGAAAGGAAGAGCAAGAATGTATCATCTTACCTGAAAGGGGATTCATCGAAGTCTCTATTGTTACTAAGATATTGTCGAGATGCTCCCAATTCAATGCCTTCTACTTACTAGAAACTACAAATCTTACGCGAATGTATCACCTTACATGAAAGGAGATTCATCGAAGTCCGAGTCACTACTTAGATTTTGTCAAGTTGCCCCCAATTTGATGCCTCCATCTTACTAGAAATCAAAGGAGAAGCAAGAGTGGATTAGCTTACTTGAAAGGAGATTCATAGAAATTGACTTGCTGTAGAGATATTGTCGATCTGCCCATAATTTGATACTTCCAACTACTTATTAAAAACTGCAGAAGGTCAGCAAAATAGCTCATGTCACTGCTCCAGCTCCAGTTGAACTAGAATGCATTCCTGAAGTGGTTTCTGAAGGGAGGGATGTTCATACCGAAGCGGAATTTTAGATCGTTGTCAGAGAAGGGGGCGCAACAAGTACAATAAGAAGAATTGGGCTTTATCATGCTTTCTAGTCCATTAGTCCATTAATTTTCAACACCAACTAAGATCACCGTCTTAGCATCAGCAACGACATCGTCCTTAAATGTTGTCATCCTTAGGGGCAACTTCAACCTGCAGCAAGAGCATCCTCAATACTAATGTCTGATCTCCCAAGTCCTCATGGCCTCACAGCCATCCTCCGAGGATGCAGAGTTCGAGTACCAACCTCAAGGACTCTCCTCCTTCCCAAGATGAGCGACTCGTCCTCACCATGTCTGACCAGGCCGCCCACGACTTCAAGCTCAGATACCATTGTTTCTGAGGTTGGCCCTAGCAGCAACACCATATACTGCATGCACGCCTTGACCGTTTAAGGTCGAGGCGTCGCCACCAACGAAAGACATCATCTACCATGCAAGGGTACGTGGTCACTACCAACTATTTTTCCTTCCAACTCGATCGCTTTATAGGTGCACCATGTCATGCACGTCGCGAAAACCCAACACCCTCACAAGTCTGACCCAAAGAGCATATTTAAAAAAAAAAAAAACACTTGCATGGGCACTGCATTTGCATCTTTTGGGGCATCTTCGGGCTTGCACGAGTATGCTTTGCCAAGCTCAGAGTTGAAGTGACCGAGAAACTAACGTTGTCCCCAGCATGTCAGTCCTCTGTCTCCGCATTCCCTCCGCCACAAACACTTCAACCATGTCCGCCATCTGCACCGCCAGACACCCACCAGCCCTCACACTCTAGCCCTTGCTTTTGTTCTCTCTCTCTCTCTCTCTCTCACAGTATCCCTTACGAGAGGAAATGACCATGGAGGCCCAAAATTATAAAGGGAGGCCAAGAGAGAGTAGGAATTCCAATAAGAGAAGGGGCGAGAGAAGTAAAGATGTAGAGAGGATTTTCACTACCCTCCAATCTCTCTCTCTCTCCCCACTAGTATCCCATACATGGAATGCAGAATCGGCCGATCCAGATCCGGATCGACCGATTCGGATCGGGATCGGCAGGTCCCGATTCTGCTGATCCCAGCCGATTCTAGTCGATCCTGGCCTATTTCGGCTGATCTGATCCCGATTTGAATCGGGATCGGCGGGTCCCGATTCGGGGACCCAATCCGACCTGAAGTTCCTTGATCCCATATGAGAGGAAACTACCATGGAGACCCAAAAACAAAGGGAGGTTAAGAGAGCAAGAGGTTCGACAAGAGAAGGGGCGAGATAAGCAAAGAAGAGGAGAGGTAGAGAGGATCTACTTTGCCATGGTTGTTGCCCTTACACTGCCCCATCGCACCCGTCAGATATCCATCACCACCACTCAACCTATGACAAATCCATCAATGCTGAAACCTATGATGGGTGATGATCCTGTCCGCAGATCTCCATCGCACCAGATCCCCCTCCCGCTCTACTGTAGCAATTCCATTAGTGGAAATGGTTGTTGACCTAGTAAGTTCTCTCTCTCTCTCTCTCTCTCTCTCACACACACACACACATACACACACACATACACACACAGAGAGTTTCATCAGTAGTTTATGGCAAAGACAAGGTAGGAGATGCCACCTATAATAGGCAGTAGCAAGATCGCCCTTGGGTACCTCCAAGATCTCTGCCTCACAATGCTGCACACTCCTTACTAAACTCGATCATCAATATGACAACAACCAGGACAAGAATACATACACATGATACACTATACTATAGTTCCAATACTTTTATGGTAAATAATCAACTTGGTCATTCCTTTCTTTGATTTCAACAAATATATTTCCTAGGAGGTTGCAAAAAAATTCTGCATAATGGTTTTTAAATGTACAAGTAATTGTTGAATGCCATGATATTTGCTGACCTCTTCATAAATTGGTAGTAAGCACACTAAAATGATCTATGCCATATGCAATATCATGTACATAAGTACACAAACAATGTCTCTAGGGAATAATAAGCTATGCTTTGGAACATATCAAAAGAGAATTCATGCATTGTGCAAAATGTTGATGCAATGCTATTATCCCTAATGTTGCCAATGCTTAACTTTGGTCATTTGGTCAATGTTGATGCTAACTTTAGGATATCCTCAAGGATATATAGGAGAAAGTAAGGAGGTCATAAATAACTAATGGCCCTGAGGGTCCATAGACATAAGAATAAAGAGGAACATGTACATGGAAAATAATAGGGCAGCTTCATCAACCTGTTTTACTGAAAAAAAAAGTAGCCATGTACCACTGTTCCCAGGTGTTTGTTACATATTGGATGCATAAGATGGATGCAACCTTGTCCACGTCAAAAGGACTGAAATCACCTATAACTCGGAAAGTGAAAGTGGAATGAGAAGTCATTGTAAATAAAATAATCAAATAAAAGTCTCAGTGACTTAGAATAATTAATCAAGGAAGAATCCAAAATAAAAAATGAATAACTTTTCCTCGAACAACTACAGAAACATCGTCAATCCACACAAAAAAGAAAAAAAGAATTGTAAACAAACAAAGAAGAACTATAAGTCCTTTCATAATCCCTCAATATTATTTTAAAAAAAAACAAGCTATAAGTTTGTTTTGAAACAAGCTATAGTGCGCGTGCCCACCCAACTCTTTCTAATGGCCTTGCGCCTCCTAACAACCCTTTCTCCCAAATCCAAATCCCCAACTGCCACATTCTCTAGTAGTGATCTTGGTGCCCACTTGCACAAGTCTCACGTCCAACATTGACATCCTCCTCCAAAAGGATGCATGTACCACTTACATGTGCTATATTAGTGCTATATGAGTACATTCTGAAGAAAATGTCAATACGTGTTTAAAAGAATTTATACCTCTTTTCAAAAGTTCTCCCTTTTTTTTTTTTTACTTTACAGTTCAAATTGACCATTATAAATTAGACAACTGGTCATTGAACAATGATTATTGGGTCAATTACCTAGCACAACCAAGGATTATAGAATTGGATCAAATTCAGGGATCCCGGCCGATCGGATCCAGATCAGCTTGGGTTGCCCATTTTTGTAACAACCAATACAAGGTGAATAGTTTTTGTTCCTTTTTTATATTTAAATAGGGATCAGACTTGCCCTATTGAAATCAGATCGGCACTGGCTGATCCCAATCCAAATCTGGATCAGCCAATCCTACCATGAATTCAACCCAAATGCACTCAAATGACTTCAGGTTGAATGCAGATTGGGGCATGCTGACTTTAACGTGGTTTGGGTCAAATTTGGGCCAGCCAAAAACTAAAATTGGGCTGGCTCATTTTCTCATCAACCCAACCAAACCCACCCAATTTGCATCCCACTTTCCCAGGACTCTCCTCCTTTGCACTTCTTCTTCTAATGCAAAAAAGGATTTCTACCTCAGAAACAGTGGGCAGGGGATGGCCTTGCCATGACATATAAGTAGAGGATCAGAACGAAAACCTACTTATAAATTAGAAAGTTGCAAGTTTAGGCAACAGGGAATGACCCGCCAAGATTCTCATAGGTTTTCTGTGCCTTCTATAAAAAGGCAGAAAAAACTTCATATCACGGGCACTGATACGACAAATTCTATAAATTTGTTTTGATGTGACCTGCGTATGGTATAAACAAAGTATATGCATGCATATACTATTGGTGGGATGAAAAGTAAATTAGAGCACAGCTTTGTTACTTGGAGACAACGACTAAATGAAGGTTGAGATATTTCTTAGAAGCAGGTCAGCACTGACAATATAGATGATCAAGATTGCTCACACTTGTGATGGTAATGCAACAAACATACCTTCTATGCGAACTCTGCACTCCAAAATGCAAAAGCATCATCCAGACTCAAGCCAACACCCTGCAGAGGACAGAACCGTTACAAGGAAGAAGATACCATGACTTGAGATGATACGTGCGAATTCATACTTCTGATTAATGCTACAGATGGGAACTCATCCATCCTAATCTCAAAATTCATCAATGCTCCTAGTTGGTTCTTTTACCTGTTAAAAAACTGTTACTGCAGAAAAGACCGGCAAACAAGCTTTATAGAAGAAAAAGGTTCATCATTTAACAAAAATATCCAACTAACCAGCCATCACTAAGGATAGCTACTAGAAGATTTTAGTTAAGAATGATTCTAATTTGATGTCTCACCACTAGAAGAAAATGACACAACAACATGTTTAATCAGCTAAAAAAACATCATGATATACATGATAGCATGATGAAGGATAAAGAATGCACACTGCACTGTATAGTATCATACAGGCACACTTGTGGAAAATGTATGTACAGCTTCAGGCAACCACGGTCAAAACTAAAGCACAATCCAAATTTACTAGTATTATATACACAAAGCTCCTCAATGCGCAAAACCATTAAAACCATGAACCACAAGAGGGTCAATCACTTCCCAACCTCACTCCTAATCCTTCAATATCCTTTGAAGGCCCTGACCTGCTAAAAGATTACTGCTCCCTATTCCCACTCCTACTCCCAAGGGAAATTTAAATGATAAACTATGAAGGATAAGCACCCACCACAACACCTGTTGGTGTAGCTATAAGACATGGTCAACCAAGCTACAGAAAAATCATATACATGTATAGTATAACATTATATTTCTTGGCAGTGAAGGCAAGGAAAGTGTACAAAAGAGTGAAAGTGCCTTAAGGAAAAGGCCCAGTTGCATCCTCCCACCATGCTTCAAGTGATGGTTCTCTCTAAGCTGCAACTATAGAACTAGATAAAGGAAAATTCACAAAAAATATCTAGGCAGCTAGTCGACTTCAGAAAGATAGGGAAGAGATGGTCACATTATTTATTAATTGCACTCGTACCTTCTCAAATAGGTCACATACATAAAGGAAAGGAACCATTAGCCAACTGATCAATGTCCTTGAGTGATATCTCAGCAAATTCCTTAGGCTCACTTTGTTTGCAGAATAGGGCCAGAATAACCGGTATAAAGGCCTTATTTTGGTTTGGTTGCGGGCATACCTAATTCTTCCAATTCCCCCAATTCTCTAAACTCTACTTGGAATGCCTAATTCCCCAGTTCCCCCAATTTTACCCTTTATTTCACTCCTTATTCCACTTATTCCTACCAAATCACTTGGAATAACGCAATGTAATTCTCCTTATTCTGGGTGAAATACAAACAACTTACCAAATCAAAATACCTCTTATTCTGGTTTAAGAAATCACCAAAACCTTTTTCTGATTTAAACTATTCTGCAAACAAAGTGAGCCCTAGGCTGTGGTAAGTGGTAAGTGATGAATAATGTGTTGACCAGACTAATCTCTATTTGATGTTTAAAAAAAAAACAGGGTCTTGGCAAACTTAACCAAAATACCTGAGAATACTCAGGACCCAGGTAACTTGTGCTCAATGCCTCTACAATCTGATCATTGAAAATTATAAACCACACAATTACAGGTCGGCACCAAAATTTTGTGTAGGACTATATCAGATAAGTTGTACTCACAGGAGTCGAGCGATCCTTCTCTTGCTCTTTGATGGTCGACATCCATTTCCTGCAAGCAGTTAAATGTCATGGATATTCTAACACGAAATATATAAACATGGACCTCTGAGGTTACTTATCTCACACTGGTTTGCATGTTGTAAATATAATTTAGTACATGCAGGCACATTGTATTTGTATGTATGGGCTCAATATACAAGTATCTTCCTTGACAAAAGGGCAAATATATGGGAATCCTTTACCCGTTTGGCTCTTACATCATATGTATGTTTTGGACAATGATAGCCTTTCAACAGACATACCATCGTCAGAAGACTCTCTTCCAGACTTGCACCAAGTAGGGGTGTAAGTGGCACTCTGACTTCCTGGTTTCTGATGCATTTCTGAAATTTCAAAAATGGATATGGAAATGCAGAAAAATAGTTGTACTCTTTCAGTATAGAAGAGTTTCCAAGTTGGAACCTTCCAGCAACAAATTGGATCCAGAATTTGAAACACTCATTTCTGCATCGGCCTTCAGATACATATTATTATAATATTTATGTATTAATTATATGTCTCCTTTCCATAGGAGCCAACTAAAAATTCAGCTTTAACTAAGTCGCTCAGCTACCAATGCTTTGGTTAGATGGAGGGTACACTTTTATAAAGGGGGCTAGGGGTCTGATCTTCCTTCTACCTTTGTCCAATCTGATACAAAACAAGGACACTACCCTACCAAGATGTGTGAATCACACACCTCAGTTCAAAAGACATCACAGTGCATGAATTATATGATGCATGATGGACAACAACACGTATGACTGGCAATGGGCTTCACCTCACATTGCCAGCAACTTGCAAGTGTCAATATGCATGCGGGAGGAAAACAGAATTTATACTTCTGTTTTTCACTTCCAAATAAGAAATGGATGCAGAAGCAAAGATATGCATTCCATTTCCACTTCTGTTTCTGATATTTCATATAGGAAAGAAGCCTACTTCCATTTAAGTCTCTGACCCATTTACAACCCAAGTGCCAAGTTTTCCCTTTTAAACACAATCCAGACATGTTGGTGCATTTTAACAGTATGCCATTGACGATAGCAAACCAGAATGACCATATGTCAAGCTTGGGTGTGAAGGAAATGCATGCAGAAATGGAGTTTTCTTCTCCACCTTCATTTCTAATATACTATGTAGGAGAGGGAAGCAACACCTATCTCCATTTCCATCTCTGACCCTTTTACAGCCCTACCGCCCAGTATTCCTTTCTTAACATGCAGTCCAGAAATTTTGGTGTATTTTAACATTATGTCACTGACAACTGTTAACCAGAATGACTGCCAAGTTTGGGTATGAAGTGTTCTCATGCAGGAGCCTCAAGAAAAGTTCATCAACAGTTTCTTTCCAAATTCACAATGCAAACTACTCATCATGGTTTCATGAGTGTTCTCCAGTCATGAACATAATTAACTTAGATCATTTCAAACCCCATTGCGATTGGAAATTCTGCTTAAATACCAAAATCCACCCAAACCAGAGCCAACCTTCCTGAGTAATGTGGACCACCTCCACAGTAAGTTTAATGACCATCACATTACTTGTACACTTAAATGGTAGCTTCATATCTGGTTTGTTCTAGTGTTTTTATCACCTGAATTTTCACTTTACCATAGAAGCACACCAATATGCTCGAATTCATGAGCTGCATAAAGATGGTCATACAGTTGACAGCTCTGTTTAACTTTAAAAACAAGGCAAGACAAATTGCTCATAACATCATCGTTAAAGTTAGAAATCAAAAGTAGAGCAAGAAATGTATTACCTGAAAGGAGAATCATCAAAATATGACATGTTGCTTAGATATTGATTGTCAAGTTACCCCCGTTTTAATGCCACCAACTATTTACTAAAAAATGCAAATCATTTATGTTAAAGTTAGAAAACAAAGGAGGAGCAAGAATGTATCACCTTAGTTGAAAGCATGGTTTGCCGCAAAGTACCAGATCGGGCCAACTCCTACGAGCCGACTTGTATCTGGACAGTCCCGAGTCGCTGGTACAGGTGGATCGTATGAGTCGGGCTGGGACACTTCCGGATCAAGAAGTCTCACATCGTATCGGACTAACTCGTGTCGGATCGCACGATACAAACACGAGTCACTGCAATCCGCTGCGAGCCAATTACGGTTTGGCTCGAGTCAATACGATCCAACTCGATTGTGATCCACTCTCTTTAGTCTAGGGGTACTTTGTTTTGTTAATTGAGATTTGATGTTTCTAACCTTCTATGATATGTGGTATACCATTTTTTTTTTCAAACTAAGATCCCTAGACTAAATTCCTCTCAATTAGGATCCTAGACGAATTTTTTTACACATTTAAATCTATTAAATTGTAGTATTTTTCTTAAATGTGACTTATAATCATTCACGGTAATGATAGACATGAAGTATGATGTTTATAATTAGATAACAATTATATAAAAAAAAAAGATAAAAACCTGCATTTACTTGAATCGGCTTGACTCGTGCAAGCGGCCCGAGTCAGATCAAGTCCGACTCGTATCTGGCCGAATCCAATCTGATCCGGGTCCACGAGTCGGCAAACCATACTTGAAAGTAGATTCATCGAACTCCAATTTGCTGCTAAGATATTCTTGAGTTGCCCCCTATGGCTCCAACTAATTATTAAAGACTACAAATATTATCTATTTGAGTTAGAAAGTAAAGGAGAAGTAGGAATCTAAGACCTTGCATGAAAGGAGATTCAAAGAAGTTCGAGTTGTTATTGAGATATTGTTAAGCTGCCCCAAATATGATGTCGTCTACTTACTAGGAACTACAAATCTTACGGCAAAGTTAAAGAAACCAAAGGAGGAGCAATATCACCTTTCCTGAGAGGAGGATCATAGAAGTCTGAGTTGCTGCTGAGATATTATCGAGTTGCCTCCAGTTTGATGCCTCTTACTAACTAGCAACTACAAATCTTTTTATGTTAAAGTTAGAAGCCGAATAAGGATTAGTAATGTATCACTTTACCTAAAATGATATTCATCAAAATCAAAGTTGCTACTGAGATATTGTTGAATTGTCCCAATTGAGGCCTTCTACTTACAAGGAACTACAAATCATATGTTCAAGTTGGAAACCAAAGAAGGAGTATGAATATATCACTTTACATGATAGGAGATTCATCTAAGTCCGAGTTGTCGCTAAGATATTGTCGACCCGCCTCCATTTGATGCCTCTAATTTACAAGGAACTACAATCTTATGTTAAAGTTAGAAATCAAAGGAGAAGCAAAAACATATCACCTTACCACAAAAGCACACCAATATGCTCGAATTCATGAGCTGCATAAAGATGGTCATACAGTTGGCAAATCTGTTTAACTTTAAAAACAAGGCAAGACCAATTGCTCATAACAGCAAAGTTAAAGTTAGAAATCAAAAGTAGAGCAAGAATGTATTACCTGAAAGGAGAATCATCAAAATATGAGTTGCTGCTTAGATATTGATTGTCAAGTTACCCCCGTTTTGATGCCACCAACTATTTAACAAAAATTGCAAATCTTTTATGTTAAAGTTAGAAACCAAAGGAGCATGAATGTATCACCTTAGTAGAAAGCAAGGTTTGCCGTATAGTACCAGATCTGGCCGACTCGTATGAGTCGACTCGTATCTGGACACTCTCGAGTCGTTGGTACGGATGGATCGTATTAGTCGAGCTGGGACACTTTCGGATCGAGCTGTCTCGCATCCTATCGGACTAACTTGTACCAGATCGCACGATATGAATACGAGTCGCTACGATCCGGTGCGAGCCAATTATAGTTCGCCTCGAGTCGGTGAGATCCAACTCGATAAAGTGTGATCCACTCTCTTTATTCTAAGTGTACTTTGTTTTGTTAATTGAGATTTGGCGTTTCTAACTTTCTATGACATGTGGTATACCATTTTTTTAGGCAAACTAACATCCCTAGACTAAATTCCTCTCAATTAGAATCCTGGACAAATTTTTTTACAAATTTAAATCTATTAAATTGGAGTATTTTTCTTAAATGTGACTTATAATCATTCACGGTAAGGATGGATGTCAAGTATGATGTTTATAATTAGAGAACAATTCAAAAAAAAAAAAGGGATTTGTCAAAAAAAACTAGCATGCAATGACTTGAATCGGCCCAACTCGTGCGAGTCGGCCCGAGTCAGATCGAGTCGACTCGTATCTGGCCGAACCCATCCTATCCGGGTCCATGAGTCGGCAAATCTTACTTGAAAGTAGTTTCATCGAACTCTAATTTACTGCTAAGATATTCTTGAGTTGCCCCTTATGGCTTCAACTAATTATTAAAGACTACAAATATTATCTATTTGAGTTAGAAAGTAGAGGAGAAGTAGGAATCTAAGACCTTGATTGAAAGGAGATTCATCGAAGTTCGAGTTGTTATTGAGATATTGTTGAGCTGCCCTAAATATTATGTCGTCTACTTACTAGGAACTACACATCTAACGGTAAAGTTAAAGAAACCAAAGGAGGAGCAATATCACCTTTCTTGAGAGAAAATTAATCGAAGTCTGAGTTGCTGCTGAGATACTATCGAGTTCCCTCCAGTTTGATGCCTCTTACTAACTAGGAACTACGAATCTTTTTATGTTAAAGTTAGAAGCCGAATAAGGAGTATGAATGTGTCATTTTACCTGAAATGATATTCATCAAAATCAAAGCTGCTACTGAGAGATTGTCGAATTGTCCCAATTGAGGCCTTCTACTTACTAGGAACTACAAATCATATGTTCAAGTTCGAAACCAAAGAAGGAGCATGAATATATCACCTTACATAATAGGAGATTCATCCAAGTCCGAGTTGTCGCTAAGATATTGTTGACCTGCCTCCATTTGGTGCCTCTAATTTACTAGGAACTACGATCTTATGACAAAGTTAGAAGCCAAAGGATAAGCAAGAACATATCACCTTACCATAGAAGCACACCAATATGCTTGAATTCATGAGCTGCAAAAAGATGGTCATACAGTTGGTAGATCTGTTTAACTTTAAAAACAAGGCAAGACCAATTGGTCATAACATCATTATTAAAGTTAGAAATCAAAAGTAGAGTAAGAATCTATTACCTGAAAGGAGAAGCATCAAAATATGAGTTGTTGCTTAGATATTGATTGTCAACTTTCCCCCTTTTTGATGCCACCATTTATTTTCTAAAAGATCCAAATCTTTTATGTTAAAGTTAGAAACCAAAGCAAGAGCAGGAATGTATCACCTTTGTAACGACCCGCCATCCTATGACCGGAGACCCGGTCACTAAATGGATGTCGGCCCATTAACTGCGGGTTCACACCCGGATCTCACACAACACGTCTGGAGGAGTAAGTGCTAAACAAGGCTAAATATAACAATCACACGGACAACAAAGGTAAGCAAGTGCGCAGGAAGGAAAATAACAATGTCCGTATACAGTCCAACAATAATTACATGTCCAACAATTAAATAAGTACAGGCAGAAGGAAGTATAACAACATCGGGGCATACCCCGGAACTAAGACAGCTGCTGGTCCGCACACCAAGAAGGCACCACGCTACCGCTCGCCTCGAGGTCCACACCTGAAACCGCAGGGAGTGAGCCACACCAGAAATGGGCTCAGTAGGGATCATCCGATCCCCTGCCTCCCACTCACACACCCACAAGTGTAACAACAGGAATATATGGCAATTAAGTAAAGCAGTAAACGCAGTACCCAACTCTGATATGAAACGCACGATAAGCAGTGTAGCAAGAACCATTCTAAGCAACCCGAAGAACCCAACACAGAGTAACGTCTCAGAGCCAAAGTCCACGAAGCGACTGAACCACACTGTCGACCGAAGTCAAACGTCGCCTCCCAACACTACCACCACAGCTCACGCCTGTCCACCCCTACAGTGTTCCGGGGCACTGTAGGGTGAGGCAGTGAGTCAAACTAGGACTAGCTGGAACCAGTGTACCGCCACTGCCAGCTACGTGTGCACACAAGCAGTCTAGACTACTGTCCTACCGTCTGGATTGCCTCCACGCTAGGCCTCAGCGCTTCAGGAGGGCCCTGGGGACCGGCGAACCCCCGTCAAGCCGAAGCTACAGGAACTACCCACAAACCCAACTCTCCCGGGCTGCGTCAGGCCAAACGGCTAAAGGTACCACTCGTAACCTTGATCAAAGGTCACATCAGGCCCGATGGCTAAAGGGTAAACCAACTCCCACCAGTAACACCACCAGCTCCACAGCAAGAAACACACCAGAAGCTGTCACGACAACCAAGGGAAACACCGACCCGCTGAGACCAAACAGCAACCCCTCGGGTAGCGCACCAGCTACTCCGGCCCGACGGGCTCAAGGTGGTTCTACTTTTCTCAGCCAAGGGTAAAACACAACATGCACCACTCCACAGATACTATGGCCCTTCTCCCATCGGCCCATGGTGACAAACGTAAACCACAGTTAACCCGATCCACATTCGCATAACACAACCACACATATAACATGATTCCATTCGCACAGAAAACCTCAGTCTCAGTATACAACCCAAAGCATGCATTTGAACCATCCCACCGTGAAACATGCATGAAATAACAGGATTTAAGCATTCCTGTCTTGAATCGCGTCGACCGAGGTCGACGCCATTCAAGACCCTCAGACAGGTTTATTAAAAGTCAGATTATCCCTTAAAACGCGTCCACCAGTGAAGCCGCCGTTTAAAACGCGTCAGGGTCTCCAGACGCCATTCAACCCAGAAATCCAGATTGCAGAACCCTTAAACGGGGGCATTTCCTGCCTAAATGGCGTCATGATGGCCCGACGTCCTTCTGAAAGGCGTCGTCCATCCATGACGTCATTTAGCGCAGAACCCCTAACTCAGGAAACCTCGAACATGGAGATTTCTGCCCTAAAACGCGTCGTACTGACCAGACGTCTTTCGGAAAGGCGTCGACCAGGCACGACGCCATTTAGCGCCAGAAACAAGGTTTCCTGGTTCAACCCGAGGGTCTCACCCTTAACCCCAAACACCCCGAAAAAGCCCCAAAACGGAAGGAAAGGAAGAGGAAACCATCCACCACAAGCATGCTACAAATCCACGTTCGTAAGCACGGCCATACCCCCAAGGACACCCCCTAAACATGCTCAATCTAGCCCAAAACACATCATGCCATGCCAAGGAAAGTCACGAGCAACTCGAGCAAGGTTCGTCCCCCTACCGGTTCTTGAACTCCTCCAAGCTCCTCGCCGCCGACCCGCCGCACCGCAGACCGCCGCCGGTACCCTCGAGGACGCCGCCACTCCGCCAGGACGTCGGCCGCCGTCCGGAGAAGGGAACGCCGCGAAGGAGGTGGTGGAGGTAGAGGTGAGAGGTAAGGTGGCTATGGAGTGATTGGACGAGGAAGAAGAGGAAGGGAAGGGGAGGAAGAGAGTCGGAGAGGGCGGAGAGGGTGAGGAGAGAGAGAGTGAAGGCGAGAATGAGGGAAAGAAGGGGAGGCTCGCGGAGTCAATCCGAAACCAGCTAAAACGCGTCGATCGAGGTAGACGCCTATCAGTCTGACAGGACGGCCGTACTGACAGCGGTCTGAAACGCGTCACCCACCGTGGACGCCGTTCAGACGACAGGACAGGCCGTACTGACAACGCTCTGGCGCCGCACCCTGACATCTCAGAGGTCACAGTTTGAATCGCGTCGGCCAACCTGGACGCCGTTCAGATGATGTGACCGGGGCCACACTCTCGCGGCCTGAAACCCGCCCACGTGGCGCACACGTGGCACAACAACCTGCAGACCTAAATGGCGTCTACACACCCTGACGACTTTTGAAAGGCGTCGAGCAGTACTGACGCCATTCAGCCAGAAATCTCAAGACCCCCCACAGGGTCCAAACCAAGGGATCCGACCCGAAACAGAACCCGAAACCTCAGTCCTTACACCTTAGTTGAACGCAAGGTTTGTTGTATCGTACCAGATCGGGCTGACTCGTACGATTCGACTCGTATCTGGACAACCACTAGTCGCTGGTACAGGTGGATCGTATGAGTCGGACTGGGACACTTACGGATCGAGCTACCTTGCATCGTATCGGACTAACTCTTGCCGGATCGCACGATGTGAACATGAGTCGCTGCGATCCGGTGCGAGCCAGTTACGGTTCAGCTTGAGTCGGTGCGATCCAACTCAATAAAGTGTGATGCACTCTCTTTAGTCTAGGTGTACTTTGTTTTGTTAATTGAGATTTAACGTTTCTAACTTTCAATGATATGTGGTATACCATTTTCCTTTTGCAAACTAAGATCCGTAGACTAAATTCCTCTCAGTTAAGATGCTAGACTAATTTTTTTACAATTTTAAATCTATTAAATTGGAGTATTTTTCTTAAATGTGACTTATACTCATTCACGGCAACAATGGACGTGAAGTATGATGTTTATAATTAGATAACAATTCAAAAAAAAAAGAGATTTGTCAAAAAAACTACCCTGCATTGACTTGAATCGGCCCAACTTGTCCAAGTCGGCCCGAGTCGGATCGAGTCCGACTCGTATCTGGCCGAACCCAATCCGATGCGATCCGTAAATCAAACTCTATTTTGCTGCTAAGATATTCTTAAGTTGCCCCCTATAGCTCCAACTAATTATTAAAGACTACAAATATTATTTGTTTGAGTTAGAAAGTAAAGGAGAAGTAGGAATCTAAGACCTTGCATGAAAGGAGATTCATCGAAGTTCAAGTTGTTATTGAGATATTGTTGAGCTGCCCCAAATATGATGTCTTCTACTTACTAGGAACTACAAATCTTACAGTATAGTTAAAGAAACCAAAGGAGGAACAATATCACCTTTCTTGAGAGGAGATTCATCGAAGTTTGAGTTGTTGCTGAAATATTATTGAGTTGCCTCCAGTTTGATGCCTCTTACTAACTAGGAACTACGAATATTATTATGTTAAAGTTAGAAGCCGAATAAGGACTAGGAATGTATCTCTTTACCTGAAATGATATTCATCAAAATCAAAGTTGCTCTTGAGATATTGTCGAATTGTCTCAATTGAGGCCTTCTACTTACTAGGAATGACAAATCATATGTTCAAGTTGGAAAGGAAAGGAGGAGCATGAATATACCACTTTACATGATAGTAGATTCAACCAAGTCCAAGTTGTTGCTAAGATATTGTCGACCCGCCTGCAATTGATGACTCTAATTTACTAGGAACTACAATCTTATGTTAAAGTTAGAAACCAAAGGAGAAGCAAGAACATATCACCTTACCTAAAAGAAGATACATCAAAATCCGAACAGCTGCTAAGATATTGCCGAGCTACCCACCACTTTACCATAGAAGCACACCAATATGCTCGAATTCATGAGCTGCATACAGATGGTCATACAGTTCACAGATCTGTTGAACTTTAAAAACAAGGCAAGACCAATTGCTCATAACAGCATTATTAAAGTTAGAAATCAAAAGTAGAGCAAGAGTGTATTACCTGAAAGGAGAATCATGAAAATATGAGCTACTACTTAGATATTGATTGTCAAGTTATCCCCTTTTTGATGCCACCAACTATTTACTAAAAATTGCAAATTTTTTATGTTAAAGTTAGAAACCAAAGGAGAAGCAGGAATGTATCACCTTACTTGAAAGTAACGTTTGCCTTATCGTACCAGATCGGGCCGACTCATACGAGTCGACTCATATTTAGACAGTCCCGAGTAGCTGGTATAGGTGGATCGTATAAGTCAGGTTAGGACGCTTCCGGATCGAGCTGTCTCGCATCCTATCGGACTAACTCGTGCCAGATCACACAATACGAACACGAGTCGCTGCGATCTGGGGCGAGCCGGTTACGGTTCGCCTCGAGTCGGCGCGATCCAACTCGATAAAGTGTGATCCACTCTCTGTAGTCGAGGTGTACTTTGTTTTGTTATTTGAGATTTGACGTTTCTAACTTTCTATGACAAGTGGTATACCATTTTTTTTTGCAAACTAAGATCCCTAAACGAAATTCATCTAAATTAGGATCCTAGACGAATTTTTTTACAAATTTAAATCTATTAAATTCTAGTATTTTTGTTTAATGTGACTTATAATCATTTACGGTAACGATGGACGTGAAGTATGATGTTTATAATTAGATAACAATTCAAAAAAAAAAAAGAGATTTGTCAAAAAAAAACTACCCAGCATTGACCTAAATTGGCCAGACTCGTGCGAGTCGGCCCGAGTCGGATCGAACCCGACTCGTATCTGGCCTAACCCGATTCGATCTGAATCCACGAGTCGGCAAACCTTACGTGAAAGTAGATACACCGAACTCTAATTTGCTGCTAAGATATTCTTGAGTTGCCCCCTATGGCTCCAACTAATTATTAAAGACTACAAATATTATCTATTTAAGTTAGAAAGTAAAGGAGAAGTAGGAATCTAAGACCATACATGAAAGGAGATTCATCGAAGTTTGAGTTGTTATTAAGATATTGTTGAGCTACCCCAAATATGATGTCGTCTACTTTCTAGGAACTACAAATCTTGCGATAAAGTTAAAGAAACCAAAGGAGGAGCAATATTACCTTTCCTGAGAGGAGGTTCATCGAAGTCTGAGTTGCTGCTGAGATATTATTGAGTTGCCTCCAGTTTGATGCCTTTAACTAACTAGGAACTACGAATCTTTTTATGTTAAAGTTAGAAGCCGAATAAGGATTCAGAATCTATCACTTTACCTGAAATGATATACATCAAAATCAAAGTTGCTACTGAGATATTGTCGAATTGTCCCAATTGAGGCCTTCTACTTACTAGGAACTACAAATCATATGTTCAAGTTGGAAACCAATGGAGGAGCAAGAATATATCACCTTACATGATAGGAGATTCATCCAAGACCGAGTGGTCGCTAAGATATTGTCGACCCGCCTCCATTTGAGGCCTCTAATTTACAAGGAACTACAATCTTATGTTAAAGTTAGAAATCAAAGGAGAAGCAAAAACATATCACCTTACCACAAAAGCACACCAATATGCTCGAATTCATGAGCTGCATAAAGATGGTCATACAGTTGGCAAATCTGTTTAACTTTAAAAACAAGGCAAGACCAATTGCTCATAACAGCAAAGTTAAAGTTAGAAATCAAAAGTAGAGCAAGAATGTATTACCTGAAAGGAGAATCATCAAAATATGAGCTGCTGCTTAGATATTGATTGTCAAGTTACCCCCGTTTTGATGCCACCAACTATTTAACAAAAATTGCAAATCTTTTATGTTAAAGTTAGAAACCAAAGAAGGAGCATGAATGTATCACCTTAGTAGAAAGCAAGGTTTGTCGTATAGTACCAGATCTGGCCGACTCGTATGAGTCGACTCGTATCTGGACACTCTCGAGTCGTTGGTACGGATGGATCGTATTAGTCTAGCTGGGACGCTTTCGGATCGAGCTGTCTCGCATCCTATCGGACTAACTTGTACCAGATCGCACGATATGAATACGAGTCGCTACGATCCGGTGCGAGCCAATTATAGTTCGCCTCGAGTCGGTGAGATCCAACTCGATAAAGTGTGATCCACTCTCTTTATTCTAAGTGTACTTTGTTTTGTTAATTGAGATTTGGCGTTTCTAACTTTCTATGACATGTGGTATACCATTTTTTTTGGCAAACTAACATCCCTAGACTAAATTCCTCTCAATTAGAATCCTGGACAAATTTTTTTACAAATTTAAATCTATTAAATTGGAGTATTTTTCTTAAATGTGACTTATAATCATTCACGGTAAGGATGGATGTCAAGTATGATGTTTATAATTAGAGAACAATTCAAAAAAAAAAAAAGGGATTTGTCAAAAAAAACTAGCATGCAATGACTTGAATCGGCCCAACTCGTGCGAGTCGGCCCGAGTCAGATCGAGTCGACTCGTATCTGGCCGAACCCATCCGATCCGGGTCCATGAGTCGGCAAATCTTACTTGAAAGTAGTTTCATCGAACTCTAATTTGCTGCTAAGATATTCTTGAGTTGCCCCCTATGGCTTCAACTAATTATTAAAGACTACAAATATTATCTATTTGAGTTAGAAAGTAGAGGAGAAGTAGGAATCTAAGACCTTGATTGAAAGGAGATTCATCGAAGTTCGAGTTGTTATTGAGATATTGTTGAGCTGCCCTAAATATTATGTCGTCTACTTACTAGGAACTACACATCTAACGGTAAAGTTAAAGAAACCAAAGGAGGAGCAATATCACCTTTCTTGAGAGAAAATTAATCGAAGTCTGAGTTGCTGCTGAGATACTATCGAGTTCCCTCCAGTTTGATGCCTCTTACTAACTAGGAACTACGAATCTTTTTATGTTAAAGTTAGAAGCCGAATAAGGAGTATGAATGTGTCATTTTACCTGAAATGATATTCATCAAAATCAAAGCTGCTACTGAGAGATTGTCGAATTGTCCCAATTGAGGCCTTCTACTTACTAGGAACTACAAATCATATGTTCAAGTTCGAAACCAAAGAAGGAGCATGAATATATCACCTTACATAATAGGAGATTCATCCAAGTCCGAGTTGTCGCTAAGATATTGTTGACCTGCCTCCATTTGATGCCTCTAATTTACTAGGAACTACGATCTTATGACAAAGTTAGAAGCCAAAGGATAAGCAAGAACATATCACCTTACCATAGAAGCACACCAATATGCTTGAATTCATGAGCTGCAAAAAGATGGTCATACAGTTGGTAGATCTGTTTAACTTTAAAAACAAGGCAAGACCAATTGGTCATAACATCATTGTTAAAGTTAGAAATCAAAAGTAGAGTAAGAATCTATTACCTGAAAGGAGAAGCATCAAAATATGAGTTGTTGCTTAGATATTGATTGTCAACTTTCCCCCTTTTTGATGCCACCATTTATTTTCTAAAAAATCCAAATCTTTTATGTTAAAGTTAGAAACCAAAGCAAGAGCAGGAATGTATCACCTTAGTTGAACGCAAGGTTTGTTGTATCGTACCAGATCGGACTGACTCGTACGATTCGACTCGTATCTGGACAGCCACTAGTCGCTGGTACAGGTGGATCGTATGAGTCGGACTGGGACACTTACGGATCGAGCTACCTTGCATCGTATCGGACTAACTCTTGCCGGATCGCACGATGTGAACACGAGTCGCTGCGATCCGGTGCGAGCCAGTTACGGTTCAGCTTGAGTCGGTGCGATCCAACTCAATAATGTGTGATGCACTCTCTTTAGTCTAGGTGTACTTTGTTTTGTTAATTGAGATTTAACGTTTCTAACTTTCTATGATATGTGGTATACCATTTTCCTTTTGCAAACTAAGATCCGTAGACTAAATTCCTCTCAGTTAAGATGCTAGACTAATTTTTTTACAATTTTAAATCTATTAAATTGGAGTATTTTTCTTAAATGTGACTTATACTCATTCACGGCAACAATGGACGTGAAGTATGATGTTTATAATTAGATAACAATTCAAAAAAAAAAGAGATTTGTCAAAAAAACTACCCTGCATTGACTTGAATCGGCCCAACTTGTCCAAGTCGGCCCGAGTCGGATCGAGTCCGACTCGTATCTGGCCGAACCCAATCCGATGCGATCCGTAAATCAAACTCTATTTTGCTGCTAAGATATTCTTAAGTTGCCCCCTATAGCTCCAACTAATTATTAAAGACTACAAATATTATTTGTTTGAGTTAGAAAGTAAAGGAGAAGTAGGAATCTAAGACCTTGCATGAAAGGAGATTCATCGAAGTTCAAGTTGTTATTGAGATATTGTTGAGCTGCCCCAAATATGATGTCTTCTACTTACTAGGAACTACAAATCTTACAGTATAGTTAAAGAAACCAAAGGAGGAACAATATCACCTTTCTTGAGAGGAGATTCATCGAAGTCTGAGTTGTTGCTGAAATATTATTGAGTTGCCTCCAGTTTGATGCCTCTTACTAACTAGGAACTACGAATATTATTATGTTAAAGTTAGAAGCCGAATAAGGACTAGGAATGTATCTCTTTACCTGGAATGATATTCATCAAAATCAAAGTTGTTCCTGAGATATTGTCGAATTGTCTCAATTGAGGCCTTCTACTTACTAGGAATGACAAATCATATGTTCAAGTTGGAAAGGAAAGGAGGAGCATGAATATATCACTTTACATGATAGTAGATTCAACCAAGTCCAAGTTGTTGCTAAGATATTGTCGACCCGCCTGCAATTGATGACTCTAATTTACTAGGAACTACAATCTTATGTTAAAGTTAGAAACCAAAGGAGAAGCAAGAACATATCACCTTACCTAAAAGAAGATACATCAAAATCCGAACAGCTGCTAAGATATTGCCGAGCTACCCACCACTTTACCATAGAAGCACACCAATATGCTCGAATTCATGAGCTGCATACAGATGGTCATACAGTTCACAGATCTGTTGAACTTTAAAAACAAGGCAAGACCAATTGCTCATAACAACATTATTAAAGTTAGAAATCAAAAGTAGAGCAAGAGTGTATTACCTGAAAGGAGAATCATGAAAATATGAGCTACTACTTAGATATTGATTGTTAAGTTATCCCCTTTTTGATGCCACCAACTATTTACTAAAAATTGCAAATTTTTTATGTTAAAGTTAGAAACCAAAGGAGAAGCAGGAATGTATCACCTTAGTTGAAAGCAACGTTTGCCATATCGTACCAGATCGGGCCGACTCATACGAGTCGACTCATATTTAGACAGTCCCGAGTAGCTGGTATAGGTGGATCGTATAAGTCAGGTTAGGACGCTTCCGGATCGAGCTGTCTCGCATCCTATCGGACTAACTCGTGCCAGATCACACAATACGAACACGAGTCGCTGCGATCTGGGGCGAGCCGGTTACGGTTCGCCTCGAGTCGGCGCGATCCAACTCGATAAAGTGTGATCCACTCTCTGTAGTCGAGGTGTACTTTGTTTTGTTATTTGAGATTTGACGTTTCTAACTTTCTATGACAAGTGGTATACCATTTTTTTTTGCAAACTAAGATCCCTAAACGAAATTCATCTAAATTAGGATCCTAGACGAATTTTTTTACAAATTTAAATCTATTAAATTCTAGTATTTTTGTTTAATGTGACTTATAATCATTTACGGTAACGATGGACGTGAAGTATGATGTTTATAATTAGATAACAATTCAAAAAAAAAAAGAGATTTGTCAAAAAAAAACTACCCAGCATTGACCTAAATTGGCCAGACTCGTGCGAGTCGGCCCGAGTCGGATCGAACCCGACTCGTATCTGGCCGAACCCGATTCGATCTGAATCCACGAGTCGGCAAACCTTACGTGAAAGTAGATACACCGAACTCTAATTTACTGCTAAGATATTCTTGAGTTGCCCCCTATGGCTCCAACTAATTATTAAAGACTACAAATATTATCTATTTAAGTTAGAAAGTAAAGGAGAAGTAGGAATCTAAGACCATACATGAAAGGAGATTCATCGAAGTTTGAGTTGTTATTAAGATATTGTTGAGCTACCCCAAATATGATGTCGTCTACTTTCTAGGAACTACAAATCTTGCGATAAAGTTAAAGAAACCAAAGGAGGAGCAATATTACATTTCCTGAGAGGAGGTTCATCGAAGTCTGAGTTGCTGCTGAGATATTATTGAGTTGCCTCCAGTTTGATGCCTTTAACTAACTAGGAACTACGAATCTTTTTATGTTAAAGTTAGAAGCCGAATAAGGATTCAGAATCTATCACTTTACCTGAAATGATATACATCAAAATCAAAGTTGCTACTGAGATATTGTCGAATTGTCCCAATTGAGGCCTTCTACTTACTAGGAACTACAAATCATATGTTCAAGTTGGAAACCAATGGAGGAGCAAGAATATATCACCTTACATGATAGGAGATTCATCCAAGACCGAGTGGTCGCTAAGATATTGTCGACCCGCCTCCATTTGAGGCCTCTAATTTACTAGGAACTACAATCTTATGTTAAAGTTAGAAATCAAAGGAGAAGCAAAAACATATCACCTTACCACAAAAGCACACCAATATGCTCGAATTCATGAGCTGCATAAAGATGGTCATACAGTTGGCAAATCTGTTTAACTTTAAAAACAAGGCAAGACCAATTGCTCATAACAGCAAAGTTAAAGTTAGAAATCAAAAGTAGAGCAAGAATGTATTACCTGAAAGGAGAATCATCAAAATATGAGCTGCTGCTTAGATATTGATTGTCAAGTTACCCCCGTTTTGATGCCACCAACTATTTAACAAAAATTGCAAATCTTTTATGTTAAAGTTAGAAACCAAAGAAGGAGCATGAATGTATCACCTTAGTAGAAAGCAAGGTTTGCCGTATAGTACCAGATCTGGCCGACTCGTATGAGTCGACTCGTATCTGGACACTCTCGAGTCGTTGGTACGGATGGATCGTATTAGTCTAGCTGGGACGCTTTCGGATCGAGCTGTCTCGCATCCTATCGGACTAACTTGTACCAGATCGCACGATATGAATACGAGTCGCTACGATCCAGTGCGAGCCAGTTATAGTTCGCCTCGAGTCGGTGAGATCCAACTCGATAAAGTGTGATCCACTCTCTTTATTCTAAGTGTACTTTGTTTTGTTAATTGAGATTTGGCGTTTCTAACTTTCTGTGACATGTGGTATACCATTTTTTTTGGCAAACTAACATCCCTAGACTAAATTCCTCTCAATTAGAATCCTGGACAAAATTTTTTACAAATTTAAATCTATTAAATTGGAGTATTTTTCTTAAATGTGACTTATAATCATTCACGGTAAGGATGGATGTCAAGTATGATGTTTATAATTAGAGAACAATTCAAAAAAAAAAAAAGGGATTTGTCAAAAAAAACTAGCATGCAATGACTTGAATCGGCCCAACTCGTGCGAGTCGGCCCGAGTCAGATCGAGTCGACTCGTATCTGGCCGAACACATCCGATCCGGGTCCATGAGTCGGCAAATCTTACTTGAAAGTAGTTTCATCGAACTCTAATTTGCTGCTAAGATATTCTTGAGTTGCCCCCTATGGTTTCAACTAATTATTAAAGACTACAAATATTATCTATTTGAGTTAGAAAGTAGAGGAGAAGTAGGAATCTAAGACCTTGATTGAAAGGAGATTCATCGAAGTTCGAGTTGTTATTGAGATATTGTTGAGCTGCCCTAAATATTATGTCGTCTACTTACTAGGAACTACACATCTAACGGTAAAGTTAAAGAAACCAAAGGAGGAGCAATATCACCTTTCTTGAGAGAAAATTAATCGAAGTCTGAGTTGCTGCTGAGATACTATCGAGTTCCCTCCAGTTTGATGCCTCTTACTAACTAGGAACTACGAATCTTTTTATGTTAAAGTTAGAAGCCGAATAAGGAGTATGAATGTGTCATTTTACCTGAAATGATATTCATCAAAATCAAAGCTGCTACAGAGAGATTGTCGAATTGTCCCAATTGAGGCCTTCTACTTACTAGGAACTACAAATCATATGTTCAAGTTGGCAACCAAAGAAGGAGCATGAATATATCACCTTACATAATAGGAGATTCATCCAAGTCCGAGTTGTCGCTAAGATATTGTTGACCTGCCTCCATTTGATGCCTCTAATTTACTAGGAACTACGATCTTATGACAAAGTTAGAAGCCAAAGGATAAGCAAGAACATATCACCTTACCATAGAAGCACACCAATATGCTTGAATTCATGAGCTGCAAAAAGATGGTCATACAGTTGGTAGATCTGTTTAACTTTAAAAACAAGGCAAGACCAATTGGTCATAACATCATTGTTAAAGTTAGAAATCAAAAGTAGAGTAAGAATCTATTACCTGAAAGGAGAAGCATCAAAATATGAGTTGTTGCTTAGATATTGATTGTCAACTTTCCCCCTTTTTGATGCCACCATTTATTTTCTAAAAAATCCAAATCTTTTATGTTAAAGTTAGAAACCAAAGCAAGAGCAGGAATGTATCACCTTAGTTGAACGCAAGGTTTGTTGTATCGTACCAGATCGGACTGACTCGTACGATTCGACTCGTATCTGGACAGCCACTAGTCGCTGGTACAGGTGGATCGTATGAGTCAGACTGGGACACTTACGGATCGAGCTACCTTGCATCGTATCGGACTAACTCTTGCCGGATCGCACGATGTGAACACGAGTCGCTGCGATCCGGTGCGAGCCAGTTACGGTTCAGCTTGAGTCGGTGCGATCCAACTCAATAAAGTGTGATGCACTCTCTTTAGTCTAGGTGTACTTTGTTTTGTTAATTGAGATTTAACGTTCCTAACTTTCTATGATATGTGGTATACCATTTTCCTTTTGCAAACTAAGATCCGTAGACTAAATTCCTCTCAGTTAAGATGCTAGACTAATTTTTTTACAATTTTAAATCTATTAAATTGGAGTATTTTTCTTAAATGTGACTTATACTCATTCACGGCAACAATGGACGTGAAGTATGATGTTTATAATTAGATAGCAATTCAAAAAAAAAAGAGATTTGTCAAAAAAACTACCCTGCATTGACTTGAATCGGCCCAACTTGTCCAAGTCGGCCCGAGTCGGATCGAGTCCGACTCGTATCTGGCCGAACCCAATCCGATGCGATCCGTAAATCAAACTCTATTTTGCTGCTAAGATATTCTTAAGTTGCCCCCTATAGCTCCAACTAATTATTAAACACTACAAATATTATTTGTTTGAGTTAGAAAGTAAAGGAGAAGTAGGAATCTAAGACCTTGCATGAAAGGAGATTCATCAAAGTTCAAGTTGTTATTGAGATATTGTTGAGCTGCCCCAAATATGATGTCTTCTACTTACTAGGAACTACAAATCTTACAGTATAGTTAAAGAAACCAAAGGAGGAACAATATCACCTTTCTTGAGAGGAGATTCATCGAAGTCTGAGTTGTTGCTGAAATATTATTGAGTTGCCTCCAGTTTGATGCCTCTTACTAACTAGGAACTACGAATATTATTATGTTAAAGTTAGAAGCCGAATAAGGACTAGGAATGTATCTCTTTACCTGAAATGATATTCATCAAAATCAAAGTTGCTCCTGAGATATTGTCGAATTGTCTCAATTGAGGCCTTCTACTTACTAGGAATGACAAATCATATGTTCAAGTTGGAAAGGAAAGGAGGAGCATGAATATATCACTTTACATGATAGTAGATTCAACCAAGTCCAAGTTGTTGCTAAGATATTGTCGACCCGCCTACAATTGATGACTATAATTTACTAGGAACTACAATCTTATATTAAAGTTAGAAACCAAAGGAGAAGCAAGAACATATCACCTTACCTAAAAGAAGATACATCAAAATCCGAACAGCTGCTAAGATATTGCCGAGCTACCCACCACTTTACCATAGAAGCACACCAATATGCTCGAATTCATGAGCTGCATACAGATGGTCATACAGTTCACAGATCTGTTGAACTTTAAAAACAAGGCAAGACCAATTGCTCATAACAGCATTATTAAAGTTAGAAATCAAAAGTAGAGCAAGAGTGTATTACCTGAAAGGAGAATCATGAAAATATGAGCTACTACTTAGATATTGATTGTCAAGTTATCCCCTTTTTGATGCCACCAACTATTTACTAAAAATTGCAAATTTTTTATGTTAAAGTTAGAAACCAAAGGAGAAGCAGGAATGTATCACCTTAGTTGAAAGCAACGTTTGCCTTATCGTACCAGATCGGGCCGACTCATACGAGTCGACTCATATTTAGACAGTCCCGAGTAGTTGGTATAGGTGGATCGTATAAGTCAGGTTAGGACGCTTCCGGATCGAGCTGTCTCGCATCCTATCGGACTAACTCGTGCCAGATCACACAATACGAACACGAGTCGCTGCGATCTGGGGCGAGCCGGGTACGGTTCGCCTCGAGTCGGCGCGATCCAACTCGATAAAGTGTGATCCACTCTCTGTAGTCGAGGTGTACTTTGTTTTGTTATTTGAGATTTGACGTTTCTAACTTTCTATGACAAGTGGTATACCATTTTTTTTTGCAAACTAAGATCCCTAAACGAAATTCATCTAAATTAGGATCCTAGACGAATTTTTTTACCAATTTAAATCTATTAAATTCTAGTATTTTTGTTTAATGTGACTTATAATCATTTACGGTAACGATGGACGTGAAGTATGATGTTTATAATTAGATAACAATTCAAAAAAAAAAAGAGATTTGTCAAAAAAAAACTACCCAGCATTGACCTAAATTGGCCAGACTCGTGCGAGTCGGCCCGAGTCGGATCGAACCCGACTCGTATCTGGCCGAACCCGATTCGATCTGAATCCACGAGTCGGCAAACCTTACGTGAAAGTAGATACACCGAACTCTAATTTGCTGCTAAGATATTCTTGAGTTGCCCCCTATGGCTCCAACTAATTATTAAAGATTACAAATATTATCTATTTAAGTTAGAAAGTAAAGGAGAAGTAGGAATCTAAGACCATACATGAAAGGAGATTCATCGAAGTTTGAGTTGTTATTAAGATATTGTTGAGCTACCCCAAATATGATGTCGTCTACTTTCTAGGAACTACAAATCTTGCGATAAAGTTAAAGAAACCAAAGGTGGAGCAATATTACCTTTCCTGAGAGGAGGTTCATCGAAGTCTGAGTTGCTGCTGAGATATTATTGAGTTGCCTCCAGGTTGATGCCTTTAACTAACTAGGAACTACGAATCTTTTTATGTTAAAGTTAGAAGCCGAATAAGGATTCAGAATCTATCACTTTACCTGAAATGATATACATCAAAATCAAAGTTGCTACTGAGATATTGTCGAATTGTCCCAATTGAGGCCTTCTACTTACTAGGAACTACAAATCATATGTTCAAGTTGGAAACCAATGGAGGAGCAAGAATATATCACCTTACATGATAGGAGATTCATCCAAGACCGAGTGGTCGCTAAGATATTGTCGACCCGCCTCCATTTGAGGCCTCTAATTTACTAGGAACTACACTTTTATGTTAAAGTTAGAAATCAAAGGAGAAGCAAAAACATATCACCTTACCACAAAAGCACACCAATATGCTCGAATTCATGAGCTGCATAAAGATGGTCATACAGTTGGCAAATCTGTTTAACTTTAAAAACAAGGCAAGATCAATTGCTCATAACAGCAAAGTTAAAGTTAGAAATCAAAAGTAGAGCAAGAATGTATTACCTGAAAGGAGAATCATCAAAATATGAGCTGCTGCTTAGATATTGATTGTCAAGTTACCCCCGTTTTGATGCCACCAACTATTTAACAAAAATTGCAAATCTTTTATGTTAAAGTGAGAAACCAAAGAAGGAGCATGAATGTATCACCTTAGTAGAAAGCAAGGTTTGCCGTATAGTACCAGATCTGGCCGACTCGTATGAGTCGACTCGTATCTGGACACTCTCGAGTCGTTGGTACGGATGGATCGTATTAGTCTAGCTGGGACGCTTTCGGATAGAGCTGCCTCGCATCCTATCGGACTAACTTGTACCAGATCGCACGATATGAATACGAGTCGCTACGATCCGGTGCGAGCCAGTTATAGTTCGCCTCGAGTCGGTGAGATCCAACTCGATAAAGTGTGATCCACTCTCTTTATTCTAAGTGTACTTTGTTTTGTTAATTGAGATTTGGCGTTTCTAACTTTCTGTGACATGTGGTATACCATTTTTTTTGGCAAACTAACATCCCTAGACTAAATTCCTCTCAATTAGAATCCTGGACAAATTTTTTTACAAATTTAAATCTATTAAATTGGAGTATTTTTCTTAAATGTGACTTATAATCATTTACGGTAAGGATGGATGTCAAGTATGATGTTTATAATTAGAGAACAATTCAAAAAAAAAAAAAAAGGGATTTGTCAAAAAAAACTAGCATGCAATGACTTGAATCGGCCCAACTCGTGCGAGTCGGCCCGAGTCAGATCGAGTCGACTCGTATCTGGCCGAACCCATCCGATCCGGGTCCATGAATCGGCAAATCTTACTTGAAAGTAGTTTCATCGAACTCTAATTTGCTGCTAAGATATTCTTGAGTTGCCCCCTATGGCTTCAACTAATTATTAAAGACTACAAATATTATCTATTTGAGTTAGAAAGTAGAGGAGAAGTAGGAATCTAAGACCTTGATTGAAAGGAGATTCATCGAAGTTCGAGTTGTTATTGAGATATTGTTGAGCTGCCCTAAATATTATGTCGTCTACTTACTAGGAACTACACATCTAACGGTAAAGTTAAAGAAACCAAAGGAGGAGCAATATCACCTTTCTTGAGAGAAAATTAATCGAAGTCTGAGTTGCTGCTGAGATACTATCGAGTTCCCTCCAGTTTGATGCCTCTTACTAACTAGGAACTACGAATCTTTTTATGTTAAAGTTAGAAGCCGAATAAGGAGTATGAATGTGTCATTTTACCTGAAATGATATTCATCAAAATCAAAGCTGCTACTGAGAGATTGTCGAATTGTCCCAATTGAGGCCTTCTACTTACTAGGAACTACAAATCATATGTTCAAGTTCGAAACCAAAGAAGGAGCATGAATATATCACCTTACATAATAGGAGATTCATCCAAGTCCGAGTTGTCGCTAAGATATTGTTGACCTGCCTCCATTTGATGCCTCTAATTTACTAGGAACTACGATCTTATGACAAAGTTAGAAGCTAAAGGATAAGCAAGAACATATCACCTTACCATAGAAGCACACCAATATGCTTGAATTCATGAGCTGCAAAAAGATGGTCATACAGTTGGTAGATCTGTTTAACTTTAAAAACAAGGCAAGACCAATTGGTCATAACATCATTGTTAAAGTTAGAAATCAAAAGTAGAGTAAGAATCTATTACCTGAAAGGAGAAGCATCAAAATATGAGTTGTTGCTTAGATATTGATTGTCAACTTTCCCCCTTTTTGATGCCACCATTTATTTTCTAAAAAATCCAAATCTTTTATGTTAAAGTTAGAAACCAAAGCAACAGCAGGAATGTATAACCTTAGTTGAACGCAAGGTTTGTTGTATCGTACCAGATCGGACTGACTCGTACGATTCGACTCGTATCTGGACAGCCACTAGTCGCTGGTACATGTGGATCGTATGAGTCGGACTGGGACACTTACGGATCGAGCTACCTTGCATCGTATCGGACTAACTCTTGCCGGATCGCACGATGTGAACACGAGTCGCTGCGATCCGGTGCGCGCCAGTTACGGTTCAGCTTGAGTCGGTGCGATCCAACTCAATAAAGTGTGATGCACTCTCTTTAGTCTAGGTGTACTTTGTTTTGTTAATTGAGATTTAACGTTTCTAACTTTCAATGATATGTGGTATACCATTTTCCTTTTGCAAACTAAGATCCGTAGACTAAATTCCTCTCAGTTAAGATGCTAGACTAATTTTTTTACAATTTTAAATCTATTAAATTGGAGTATTTTTCTTAAATGTGACTTATACTCATTCACGGCAACAATGGACGTGAAGTATGATGTTTATAATTAGATAACAATTCAAAAAAAAAAGAGATTTGTCAAAAAAACTACCCTGCATTGACTTGAATCGGCCCAACTTGTCCAAGTCGGCCCGAGTCGGATCGAGTCCGACTCGTATCTGGCCGAACCCAATCCGATGCGATCCGTAAATCAAACTCTATTTTGCTGCTAAGATATTCTTAAGTTGCCCCCTATAGCTCCAACTAATTATTAAAGACTACAAATATTATTTGTTTGAGTTAGAAAGTAAAGGAGAAGTAGGAATCTAAGACCTTGCATGAAAGGAGATTCATCGAAGTTCAAGTTGTTATTGAGATATTGTTGAGCTGCCCCAAATATGATGTCTTCTACTTACTAGGAACTACAAATCTTACAGTATAGTTAAAGAAACCAAAGGAGGAACAATATCACCTTTCTTGAGAGGAGATTCATCGAAGTCTGAGTTGTTGCTGAAATATTATTGAGTTGCCTCCAGTTTGATGCCTCTTACTAACTAGGAACTACGAATATTATTATGTTAAAGTTAGAAGCCGAATAAGGACTAGGAATGTATCTCTTTACCTGAAATGATATTCATCAAAATCAAAGTTGCTCCTGAGATATTGTCGAATTGTCTCAATTGAGGCCTTCTACTTACTAGGAATGACAAATCATATGTTCAAGTTGGAAAGGAAAGGAGGAGCATGAATATATCACTTTACATGATAGTAGATTCAACCAAGTCCAAGTTGTTGCTAAGATATTGTCGACCCGCCTGCAATTGATGACTCTAATTTACTAGGAACTACAATCTTATGTTAAAGTTAGAAACCAAAGGAGAAGCAAGAACATATCACCTTACCTAAAAGAAGATACATCAAAATCCGAACAGCTGCTAAGATATTGCCGAGCTACCCACCACTTTACCATAGAAGCACACCAATATGCTCGAATTCATGAGCTGCATACAGATGGTCATACAGTTCACAGATCTGTTGAACTTTAAAAACAAGGCAAGACCAATTGCTCATAACAGCATTATTAAAGTTAGAAATCAAAAGTAGAGCAAGAGTGTATTACCTGAAAGGAGAATCATGAAAATATGAGCTACTACTTAGATATTGATTGTCAAGTTATCCCCTTTTTGATGCCACCAACTATTTACTAAAAATTGCAATTTTTTTATGTTAAAGTTAGAAACCAAAGGAGAAGCAGGAATGTATCACCTTAGTTGAAAGCAACGTTTGCCTTATCGTACCAGATCGGGCCGACTCATACGAGTCGACTCATATTTAGACAGTCCCGAGTAGCTGGTATAGGTGGATCGTATAAGTCAGGTTAGGACGCTTCCGGATCGAGCTGTCTCGCATCCTATCGGACTAACTCGTGCCAGATCACACAATACGAACACGAGTCGCTGCGATCTGGGGCGAGCCGGTTACGGTTCGCCTCGAGTCGGCGCGATCCAACTCGATAAAGTGTGATCCACTCTCTGTAGTCGAGGTGTACTTTGTTTTGTTATTTGAGATTTGACGTTTCTAACTTTCTATGACAAGTGGTATACCATTTTTTTTTGCAAACTAAGATCCCTAAACGAAATTCATCTAAATTAGGATCCTAGACGAATTTTTTTACCAATTTAAATCTATTAAATTCTAGTATTTTTGTTTAATGTGACTTATAATCATTTACGGTAACGATGGACGTGAAGTATGATGTTTATAATTAGATAACAATTCAAAAAAAAAAAAGAGATTTGTCAAAAAAAAACTACCCAGCATTGACCTAAATTGGCCAGACTCGTGCGAGTCGGCCCGAGTCGGATCCAACCCGACTCGTATCTGGCCGAACCCGATTCGATCTGAATCCACGAGTCGGCAAACCTTACGTGAAAGTAGATACACCGAACTCTAATTTTCTGCTAAGATATTCTTGAGTTGCCCCCTATGGCTCCAACTAATTATTAAAGACTACAAATATTATCTATTTAAGTTAGAAAGTAAAGGAGAAGTAGGAATCTAAGACCATACATGAAAGGAGATTCATCAAAGTTTGAGTTGTTATTAAGATATTGTTGAGCTACCCCAAATATGATGTCGTCTACTTTCTAGGAACTACAAATCTTGCGATAAAGTTAAAGAAACCAAAGGAGGAGCAATATTACCTTTCCTGAGAGGAGGTTCATCGAAGTCTGAGTTGCTGCTGAGATATTATTGAGTTGCCTCCAGTTTGATGCCTTTAACTAACTAGGAACTACGAATCTTTTTATGTTAAAGTTAGAAGCCGAATAAGGATTCAGAATCTATCACTTTACCTGAAATGATATACATCAAAATCAAAGTTGCTACTGAGATATTGTCGAATTGTCCCAATTGAGGCCTTCTACTTACTAGGAACTACAAATCATATGTTCAAGTTGGAAACCAATGGAGGAGAAAGAATATATCACCTTACATGATAGGAGATTCATCCAAGACCGAGTGGTCGCTAAGATATTGTCGACCCGCCTCCATTTGAGGCCTCTAATTTACAAGGAACTACAATCTTATCTTAAAGTTAGGAACCAAAGGAGAAGCAAGAACATATCACCTTACCTTAAAGGAGATACATCAAAATCCGAACTGCTGCAAAGATATTGTCGAGCTACCCTCCACTTTACCAAGGAGCTACCCCCCATTTTACCAAGGAAGCACACTAATATGCTCGAATTCATGAGCTGCATAAAGATGGCCATACAGTTTGCAGATCTGTTTAACTTTAAAAACAAGGCAAGACCAATTGCTCATAACAGCATTGTTAAAGTTAGAAATCAAAAGTAAAGCAAGAATGTATTACTTGAAAGGGGAATCATCAAAATATGAGCAGCTGCTTAGATATTGATTGTCAAGTCACCCCCGTTTTGATGCCACCAACTATTTACTATAAATTGAAGATCTTTTATGTTAAAGTTAGAAACCAAAGGAGGAGCAGGAATGTAACACCTTAGTAGAAAGCAAGGTTTGTCATATCGTACCAGATCAAGCCAGGTCATACGAGTCGACTCGTATCTAGACAATCATGAATCGCGGTTATGGGTGGATCGTATGAGTCGGGCTGGGACGCTTTCAGATCAAGTTGTCTTGCATCTTATCGGACTAACTCATGTCGGATTGCACGATACAAACACGAGTCGCTGCGATCCGGAGCGAGCCAGTTATAGTTCGTCTCGAGTCGGTGCGATCCAACTAGATAAAGTGTGATTCACTCTCTTTAGTCTAAGTGTACTATGCTTTGTTAATTGAGATTTGGCGTTTCTAACTTTCTACGATATGTGCTATACTATCTTTTTTTGGCAAACTAAGATCCCGAGACTAAATTTCTCTCAATTAAGATCCTTAACTAATTTTTTTACAAATTTAAATCGATTAAATTGGAGTATTTGTTAATTGAGATGGACGTGAAGTATGGTGTTTATAATTAGATAACAATTTTAAAAAAAAAGAGATTTGTCAAAAAAAACTAGATTGCATTGACTTGAATCGGCCCGACTCGTACGAGTCGGCCCGAGTCAGATTGACTCCAACTCGTACCTGGCCGAACCCGATCCGATTCGGATCAACGAGTCGGCAAACATTACTTGAAAGTATATTCATCGAACTCCAATTTGTTGCTAAGATATTCTTGAGTTGCCCCTTATGGCTCCAACTAATTATTAAAGACTATAAATATTATCTATTTGAGTCAGAAAGTAAAGAATAAGTAGGAATCTAAGACCATGCATGAAAGGAGATTCATCGAAGTAAGTTCGAGTTGTTATTGAGATATTGTTGAGCTGCCCCAAATATGATGTCATCTACTTACTAGGAACTACAAATCTTACGGTAAAGTCAAAGAAACCAGAGGAGGAGCAATATCACCTTTCCTGAGAGGAGATTCATTGAAGTCTGAGTTGTTGCTGAGATGTTATCGAGTTGCTCCAGTTTGATGCCTCTTACTAACTAGGAACTACGAATCTTATTATGTTAAAGTTAGAAGCTGAATAAAGAGTAGGATTGTATCACTTGAAATTATATTAATCAAAATCAAAGTGGCTACTGAGATATTGTCGAATTGTCCCAATTGAGGCCGTATGCTTACTAGGAACTACAAATCATATGTTCAAGTTAGAAACCAAAGGGGCATTAATATGTCACCTCACATGATAGGAGATTCATCCAAGTCCGAGTTCTCACTAAGATATTGTCGACCCGCCTCCATTTGCTGTTTAGATATTGATTGTCAAGTTACCCCCTTTTTGATGCCACCAACTATTTACTAAAAATTGCAAATCTTTTATGTTAAAGTTAGAAACCAAAGCAGGAGCAAGAATATATCATTTTAGTTGAAAGCAAGGTTTGACGTATCGTACCAGATCGGTCCGACTCATACGAGTCAACTCGTATTTGGACAGTCCTGAGTTGCTGGTACGGGTGGATCGTATCAGTAGGGCTGGGACACTTCCAGATCGAGCTGTCTCGCATCATATCAGACTAACTCGTGTTGGATCGCACGATACAAACACGAGTCGCTCCGATCCTGTGCGAGCCAGTTACGGTTCGCCTCGAGTCGGTGCGATCCAACTCGATAAAGTGTGTTTCACTCACTTTAGTCTAAGTGTACTTTGTTTTGTTAATTGAGATTTGGCGTTTCTAACTTTCTATGATATGTGGTAAACCATTTTTTTTTGGAAAACTAAGATCCCTAGATAAAATTCCTCTCAATTAGGATCCTAGACAAAATTCCTCTCAATTGAGATTTGATGTTTCTAACTTTCTATGATATGTGGTATACCATTTCTTTTGCAAACTAAGATCCCTAGACTAAGTTCATCTCAATTTGGATACTATACTAATTCTTTTACAAATTTAAATGTATTACATTGCAATATTTATCCTAAATGGGACTTATAATCATTGAAGGCAACGATCGAGGTAAAGTATGATGTTTATAATTATATAACAATTAAAAAAAAAAGATTGGTAAAAAAAAAGTACCCTGCATTGACTTGAATCGGACGGACTCGTGCGAGTCGGATCGAGTCCGACTCGCATCAGGCTGAACCCGATCCGATCAGGATCCACGAGTTGGCAAACCTTACTTGAAAGTAGATTCATCAAACTCCAATTTGCTGCTAAGATACTCTTGAGTTGCCCCTTATGGCTCCAACGAATTATTAAAGACTAAAAATATTATCTATTTGCGTTAGAAAGTAAAGGACAAGTAGGAATCTAAGACCTTGCATGAAAGGAGATTCATCGAAGTTTGAGTTGTTATTGAGATATTGTTGGGCTGCCCAAAATCTGATGTCGCCTACATAATAGGAACTACAAATCTTTCAGTAAAGTTAAAGAAACTAAAGGACTAGCAATATCACCTTTCCTGAGAGGAGATTCATCGAAGTCTGAGTTGCTGCTGAGATATTATCGAGTTGCCTCCAGTTTGATGCCTCTTAATAACTAGGAACTACGAATCTTACTATGTTAAAGTTAGAAGCCAAATAAGGATTAGGAATGTATCACTTTACTTGAAATGATATTCATCAAAATCAAAAGTTGTTGCTGAGATATTGTATAATTGTCCCAATTGAGGCCATCTACTTACTAGGAACTACAAATCATATGTTCAAGCTAGAAATCAAAGGAGGAGCATGAATATATCATCTTACATGAAAGGAGATTTATCCAAGTCCCAGTGGTCGCTAAGATATTGTCGACCTGCCTCTATTTGAGGCATCTAATTTACTAGGAACTATAATCTTATGTTAGAGTTAGAAACCAAAGGAGAAGCAAAAACATATCACCTTACCTTCAAGGGGATACATCAAAATCCGAACTGCTGCTAAGATATTGTCGAGCTACCCCCCACTTTACCAAAGAAGCAAACCAATATGCTCGAATTCATAAGCTGCATAAAGATGGTCATATAGTTGGCAGATCTGTTTAACTTTAAAAACAAGGCAAGACCAATTGCTCATAACAACATTGTTAAAGTTAGAAATCAAAAGCAGAGCAAGAATGTATTACAAGAAAGGAGAATCATCAAAATATGAGCTGCTACCTAGATATTGATTGTCAAGTTACCCCCGTTTTGATGCCACCAACTATTTACTAAAAATTGTACATCTTTTATGTTAAAGTTAGAAACCAAAGGAGGAGCAGGAATGTATCACCTTAGTAGAAAGCAACGTTTGCCGTATCGTACCAGATCGGGCTGACTCGTACAAGTCGACTCATATCTGGACAGTCTCGAGTCGTTGGTACGGGTGGATCATATGAGTCGGGCTGGGATGCTTTCGGATCGAGCTGTCTCGCATCGTAGCGAACTAATCGGTGACGGATCGCACGATACAAACACGAGTCGCTGCGATCTGGTGCGAGCCAGTTACAGTTCGCCACGGGCCGGTGCGATCCGACTCGATAAAGTGTGATCCACTCTCTTTAGTGTAGGTGTACATCTTTTGTTAATTGAGATTTGATGTTTCTAACTTTCTATGATATGTAGTAATACCATTTTTTTGGCAAACTAAGATCCCTAGATTAAATTCAACTCAATTAAGATCCTAGACTATTTTTTTTTCAAATTTAAATCTATTAAATTGCAATGTTTTTCGTAAATGCGACTTATAATCGTTCACGGTAACGATGGACGTGAAGTATGATGTTTATAATTAGATAACAATTCAGAAAAAAAAAGAGATTTGCCAAAAAAACTTCCCTGCATTGACTTGAATCGGCCCGACTCTTACGAGTCGACCCGAGTTGGTTCGAGTCCGACTCGTATATGGCCGAACCTGATCCGATCCGGAACCACGAGTCAACAAACCTTACTTGAAATTAGATTCATCGAACTACAATTTGCTGCTAAGATATTCTTGAGTTATGGCTCCAACTAATCATTAAAGACAACAAATATTATCTATTTGAGTAAGAAAGTAAAGGAGAAGTAGGAATCTAAGACCTTGCATGAAAGGAGATTCAAAGAAGTTCGAGTTGTTATTGAGATATTGTTAAGCTGCCCCAAATATGATGTTGTAAGGACTGAGGTTTCGGGTTCGGTTTTCGGGTCGGTTTGGGGCCGGATCCCCTGGGTCGGACCTTGCGGGGTCTGGAGAATTTCCTCTGAATGGCGTCGGAGGATCACGACGCCTTTCAAACGGCGTCTTGATAGGTGGACGCCATTTAGGCGAATTGCTGTTGTGCCACGTGGGTGCCACGTGGGCGGGTTTCGGGCCGCGAGAGTACGGCCCCTGTCTTGTCGTCTGAACGGCGTCCATGATGGACGACGCGATTCAGACTGCCACCCTGCGATGTCAGTGTTCGGTGCCTGACATGTCAGCTGAACGGCGTCCATGGTGGTCGACGCATTTCAGACAGCTGTCAGTACGGCCCGTCCTGTCATCTGATAGGCGTCCTTCTCGCTCGACGCGTTTTAGGTAGTTTCTGATGACCCCCGCGAGCCCTCCTTTCTTTCCCTCATTTCTCACCTCTCACTCTCTCTCCTCTCCCTCTCCGCCTCCTCCGATCCCACTCTCCGCCTCCTCCGATCCCACTCTCCGCCATTCCCTTTCTCTTCTTCCTCTTCCACCACTCCAACGCCTCCCTACCTCTCACCTCTGCCACCACCACTTCCTTCGCGGCGTTCCATTCTCCGGACGGCGGCCGACGTCCCGGCGGAGTGGCGACGTTCTCGGGGGTACCGGCGGCGGTCTGCGGCGCGGCGGTTGGGCGACACGGAGCCAGGAGGAGTTCAAGTATCCGGTAGGGGGACGAACCTTGTATGTGTTGCTCGTGCTTTCCTAGGCGTGTTTTGATGTGTTTTGGGCTAGATTGAGCATGTTTAGGGGGTGTTCTTGTGGGTATGGCCGTGTTTGTGAATGGGGTTTCATAGTATATTTGTGGTGGATCAACTGTTTTCCTCCCCCTTTCCGTTTTGGGGCTTTTCGGGGCATTTGGGGTTAAGGGAGAAACCCTCGGTTCGAACCAGAGAACCAGGTTTCTGGCGCTAAACAACGTCGTGCCTGGTCGACGCCTTTTAGAAGGACGTCGGGGCAGTACGACGCGTTTTAGGGCAGAAACCTCCCCTGTTCGAGGTTTAACAGGCTAGGGGTTCTGGCGCTAAATAACGTCATGGGTGGTCGACGCCTTTCAGAAGGACGTCGAGCCACCATGACGCCATTTAGGCAGGAAATCACCCCGACTGAGGGTCCGTCAGCTCGGGATTCTGGGACTAAAAGACGTCATGGGCGGGCGACGCGATTCAAATGGCGTCGGGCGACCATGACGCCTTTTAAGGCAGAAATCCCCTGGGTACTGTTTTCCTGAAATTCTGGATTTATCAGCTGAATGGCGTCGTAGGATGTCGACGCGTTTCAATAGGCGACCTCTGGTGTCGACGCCTTTTAGGCCAGATTTCCGTGGCCTCTGTTTTATGAACCAGTTTAGGGAGCTTGAATGGCGTCGGCCTTGGGCGACGCCATTCAAGACAGAACAACACTAATTCATGCCAGTAAAATGTATTCATACTGCTAGATAGTTGGTTAGTGCATGCCTTAGTATACATGGATTCTTCATGACCAGATGGCACTGTATTGTGTGTAGTGCGATCGCGGGCTTTTCACGTGACCAGATCGTACCGTGCCGGGTTTTGGTGTTTTGAGTTACTGTGGACCTGGAGTGACATTGTAGCGCTTTATCACCCTGTGCTGGTGGGGGCGTGAGCACAGCGCCGGTGGGGGCGTGGGCGGGGTGACGCCTAGTGAGAGAAGGTCACCTGGTGAACCCCGGGGTCAGCTAGTACCGGTGTCGGAGTGGTACATTCGGAGAGTCACTCATGCTGAGGGAAGGAGTAACCACCTGAGCCAGTTGGGCCGGAGTAGCTAGCGTGCTATCCGAGGGGTTACTGTTTGGTCTCAGCGGGTCGGAGTTTCCTACTTGTGCTTGTGTGGACGGTGTTTCCCACTTACGGTTGTGTGGACGGTGTTTCCCACTTACGGCTGTGTGGTTGGTGTTTCCCACTTTCGGAGGAGTGGTTGACGTGTTTTGCCGAGACGGGAGTTGTAGGCTCCCTGATAGTATGATTTTAGAAATATGCATGTTACATTCCGAAGGCACATGGTTCATATCGAGATTTTAGGAGTAGTGTGTTACAGCTTTACTTGCCCTATTACCTGTATCTTTGTTACTGCACTTGTGGGTGTGGGTGTGGGAGGCAAGGGATCGGATGATCCCTACTGAGCCCAATTTTGGTGTGGCTCACTCCCTGCGTTTTCAGGTGTAGACCTTGTGGCGTGTGGCGGCGCGTGGCGTCCTCCTTGGTGTACGGACCAGCAGCTATCTCAGTTTCCGGGGTATGCCCCGATGTTGTTGTACTTTATTTCTGCCTGTACTCAATTAATTTGTTGGACATGTAATTATTGTTGGACTGTGTACGGACATTGTTACTTTACTTCCTGCGCACTGTACCCCTTGTAGTCCGTGTGAATGTTATATTTAATCTTGTTTAACGCTTACTCCTCCAGATGTGCGAATAAGATCCTGGTATGAACCTACAGTTAATGGGCCGACATCCATTTAGTGACCGGGTCTCCGGTCATAGGATGGCGGGTCGTTACAGTTGGTATCAGAGCATAGTCTGGTCGAGTAAGTGGTAAACTGGGTTAGATATCGTAGTCCAACAATAAGTACGAGTCTGTACAGGCGATGGCTGCTGGTGTAGAATGATAGGTTTTGACGTGTTTGTGTTGATTTTCGTGTTCGTGAGGTAGCGATGGCGCCGAGGAAGAGAGTTTTGTTGGCTCGTGGTACGAGATCAGACGATGGTAGTTCGGGGGCAGAAGGGCATAATGTGGATCGTTTCGTAGAGGCTATGATTGGAGCTATGGGTAGGTACCAGCAGGGAGACGGTAGTGAGGGATCCAATTCCCGAGGTGACCAGTTCACGGTGTTAGAGCGGCTTTTGAGGTTGGAGACCCCTTCTTTCACAGGTCGACCAGTCCCAGACGAGGCAGCTCGTTGGATTAAGGAGATGGAGAAGGCGTTTGACGTTCTTGAATGTGCTGAGAATGACAAGACCTTGTTGGCAACCTATTTGTTGAAGGATAATGCATACGAATGGTGGGTTACCATCAAGACAAGGATGTTTGCAAATAGATCTTTGAGAGAGATCTCTTGGGAGGCATTTGTGAGAGAGTTTAGTGGACAGTACTTTCCGAGGCACGTCCAGGAGGCTAAGGAAAGAGAGTTTATGGAATTGGTGCAAAATGACATGTCAGTTCTAGATTATCATGCAAAGTTTGTGGCTCTTGGAGGATTCGTTCCACACTTATCTGAGCATGAGAGATATAGAACCGAGAGATTTGTAGATGGACTCCGATATGATCTAAGGACAATGGTGGCACCTCAGGGTTGTAGAGATCTGGCGTCAGCGGTTCGATGCGCGGCAGCGGTGGAGACTCAATTTCAGTAAATGGCAAAAGAGTTGGAGCGATCGGTACGAGGGAAGCAGCAAGGCAAGAGCAAATCAACGGTCCCTTCGTCAGGCGGTTCGAGTTCCTTTGAGTTCGGGTCCCAAGGGGGGTCACGTGACGAAGATTAGGACGGTTCGGCCCAACAAATGCAGACTGAGGCTAGCAGGCAACAGGGAAAGAGTCATGATGCGGCAGATTATTGTCCCCGTTGTGGTAGGTATCACGGCAACCGGGCGTGTCCTTTGGTCGCTGGGAGCTGTTTTGGCTGTGGCAGGAGGGGACATCTCGCGAGGAACTGTCCCCAGAAGAATAAGACGAGTCAGGGGCCGAGTGGTCAGTAGGAGCCCGGTACCTTATGTAGTGTAGTGTGCCCTTATTGTGGAGATCCGAGGTGCGGGGATAGATGAACACTCTTATCTTGTCTTATGAGGTAGTGGTTGTGAACTTTTGTGGTACTCTTTATGTAGTTTGGGTCGTGGTGGTGATTTGGTATTGTAATGTGTGCTTTGTAAGGTTATTATATAATGATGTTGGCATGTCGATTTTGGTGGAATCATGGCACATAATTAGTTTAATAGTGATTTGATTGATGGATTGCGTGTGGGGAGCCCCGTGTAAGAGTGTGATCGTCGAGAGCATTAGCAGGATTTTACCGATGGTTGGTCCAGGAGTTTTCTTCGATAGCAACCCCCCTTGTTGAGGTTGACTCGTAGGGGAGTTCGTCTCACGTAGATTGAGGAGTGTGGGCGGAGTTTCATTAAGATGAAGACTCGCCTCACTTGGGCTCCAGTGTTGGTACTTTTATCAGGTTCCGGTAAATTTGTGGGATATTCAGTTACATCACATCGAGGTTTGGGCGTGTTTCTGATGCAACTTGGTAAGATTGTGGCCTATAGGTAGTTGAAGAAGCGTGAGGAGAACTATTCATCTATGACTCCGAGTTGGCAGCTGTGATGTTTGCACCATAGATCTAGAGGCATTGTTTGTATGGGGATTATTTGAGCAACTGTGGAATCTCCCTTTCGGATTCCACGTGAGGCTGATGGAGCCAGGTTGGCCAGCAGTGGACCATACCGTAATTAAGACTTAGAGGACAGATGCAGAGTTACCGCAGATTCTCTAGAGTTCAGAGGTGGAATTGTAGGGTAGTAGTACAGTCAGGTTAGAGGTAGACTTTGTGATTTGACCGTGAAGGACGTGCGCGGGTGTCCCTTTTAGAGGCACACTGTTCTAGAATAAATGATGCTTCCCGGATCGAGTAAGGCGTATCATTGTCGAGGTGGTCTAGTGAGAAGGAGGACATGGGTGATTCTGTGATTGAATGCTTGAATTGTCGGCAAGTTAGGGTAGAATATCAGAGTGGCGCAGCGGTAGCGTGGTTACAGTCCTTGCCGATCCCGGTGTGGAGATGGGAGCTTGCGACTTGAGGCTTGTGTTAGGATTGTTTTATTCCCTGGTGGAGGGAGCGTGATTTGGATTACCATTGAACTACTAACTACGTCAGTACACTTCCTGGTTATCAGGAAGGACTGGTCAGTCGGTAAGTTGACTGAGTTGTTTGTGAGTCGGATCATCTCTTTCTGCTCGATGTGCCCTTGTCCATCATGTCGGATCGGGCTTGAGATTTACTTCTTAATTGTGGGGAGAGTCTTTGGAAGACTTTGAGTACGCGGTTAGCCTTCAGCCCAGCCTATCATCCCGAGGCTGATGGGCGGTCAGAGGGGGGCCATTCGGATTTGAGAGGTTTTGCTCGTGACATGTTGCCTAGACTGAGGAGGTTTTTGGGAGCAGCGTTTGTTTTTAGTGGGGTCTTGTGTACCATGGCAATTACCACTCTAGCATTGGCATGGCGCCTTATGAGACATTGTTTAGATGGCTGTGTCGATCCCCTGTGATCTAGTCTGAGATTGGCAAGAGGCAGTAAGCAGGATCAGGGTTGGTATGGCAGTGTGCTTAGGTTGCCAGAGTTGTGCTATCATCGGTAAGAGACCGATTGGGTTTGAAGTCGGGGACCTCGTGTCTTTCCAAGTCTCGCCCTCCATGGGTGTGAAGAGATTTGAGAAGCAAGGTAAGCTGGGTCCGTGCCGTGCTGGGCCTCTTCCCGTTCTTGCTCGAATTGAGGAAGATTACCAGCCAGCCTTGCCGTTCAGTCTTGCGGGAGTGCACGATGCGATTCGTGTTTCGTTGCAGAGGAGTGTTCTGGATCCACCCCAGGTGTTAGAACTTTCAGGACTTGAGGTCGCTGAGGATTTGTCCTTTCCTGAGTGTCTAGTGAGTTTTGAGAATCACTAGTGACAGGTCCTTCGGAACAAGGTTGCATATGTGGACTGAGTATTTTGACAGTATCGCTCCGGGAGCGAGGCGACCTGGGGGCGTGTGATTGAGATGTTGGGAAGCAGTTCCCTATCCTTTTTGGTAAGTTCCCATGCGAGTTGGCAGTGGAGGTGTTTTCACCCTCGTTACTTGTAGTAGGCAATTTCGGGGACGAAATTCTTTTAAGGGGGGGAGAATATAAGGACTGAGGTTTCGGGTTCGGTTTTCAGGTCGGTTTCGGGCCGGATCCCCTGGGTCGGACCTTGCGGGGTCTGGAGAATTTCCTCTGAATGGCGTCGGAGGATCACGACGCCTTTCAAACGGCGTCTTGATAGGTGGACGCCATTTAGGCGAATTGCTGTTGTGCCACGTGGGTGCCACGTGGGCGGGTTTCGGGCCGCGAGAGTACGGCCCCTGTCTTGTCGTCTGAACGGCGTCCATGATGGACGACGCGATTCAGACTGCCACCCTGCGATGTCAGTGTTCGGTGCCTGACATGTCAGCTGAACGGCGTCCATGGTGGTCGACGCATTTCAGACAGCTGTCAGTACGGCCCGTCCTGTCATCTGATAGGCGTCCTTCTCGCTCGACGCGTTTTAGGTAGTTTCTGATGACCCCCGCGAGCCCTCCTTTCTTTCCCTCATTTCTCACCTCTCACTCTCTCTCCTCTCCCTCTCCGCCTCCTCCAATCCCACTCTCCGCCTCCTCCGATCCCACTCTCCGCCATTCCCTTTCTCTTCTTCCTCTTCCACCACTCCAACGCCTCCCTACCTCTCACCTCTGCCACCACCACTTCCTTCGCGGCGTTCCATTCTCCGGACGGCGGCCGACGTCCCGGCGGAGTGGCGACGTTCTCGGGGGTACCGGCGGCGGTCTGCGGCGCGGCGGTTGGGCGACACGGAGCCAGGAGGAGTTCAAGTATCCGGTAGGGGGACGAACCTTGTATGTGTTGCTCGTGCTTTCCTAGGCGTGTTTTGATGTGTTTTGGGCTAGATTGAGCATGTTTAGGGGGTGTTCTTGTGGGTATGGCCGTGTTTGTGAATGAGGTTTCGTAGTATATTTGTGGTGGATCAACTGCTCTTCCTCCCCCTTTCCGTTTTGGGGCTTTTCGGGGCATTTGGGGTTAAGGGAGAAACTCTCGGTTCGAACCAGAGAACCAGGTTTCTGGCGCTAAACGGCGTCGTGCCTGGTCGACGCCTTTTAGAAGGACGTCGGGGCAGTACGACGCGTTTTAGGGCAGAAACCTCCCCTGTTCGAGGTTTAACAGGCTAGGGGTTCTAGCGCTAAATGACGTCATGGGTGGTCGACGCCTTTCAGAAGGACGTCGAGCCACCATGACGCCATTTAGGCAGGAAATCACCCCGACTGAGGGTCCGTCAGCTCGGGATTCTGGGACTAAAAGACGTCATGGGCGGGCGACGCGATTCAAATGGCGTCGGGCGACCATGACGCCTTTTAAGGACGAAATCCCCTGGGTACTGTTTTCCTGAAATTCTGGATTTATCAGCTGAATGGCGTCGTAGGATGTCGACGCGTTTCAATAGGCGACCTCTGGTGTCGACGCCTTTTAGGCCAGATTTCCGTGGCCTCTGTTTTATGAACCAGTTTAGGGAGCTTGAATGGCGTCGGCCTTGGGCGACACCATTCAAGACAGAACAACACTAATTCATGCCAGTAAAATGTATTCATACTGCTAGATAGTTGGTTAGTGCATGCCTTAGTATACATGGATTCTTCATGACCAGATGGCACTGCATTGTGTGTAGTGCGATCGCGGGCTTTTCACGTGACCAGATCGTACCGTGCCGGGTTTTGGTGTTTTGAGTTACTGTGGACCTGGAGTGACATTGTAGCGCTTTATCACCCTGTGCTGGTGGGGGCGTGAGCACAGCGCCGGTGGGGGCGTGGGCGGGGTGACGCCTAGTGAGAGAGGGTCACCTGGTGAACCCCGGGGTCAGCTAGTACCGGTGTCGGAGTGGTACATTCGGAGAGTCACTCATGCTGAGGGAAGGAATAACCACCTGAGCCAGTTGGGCCGGAGTAGCTAGCGTGCTATCCGAGGGGTTACTGTTTGGTCTCAGCGGGTCGGTGTTTCCTACTTGTGCTTGTGTGGACGATGTTTCCCACTTACGGTTGTGTGGACGGTGTTTCCCACTTACGGCTGTGTGGTTGGTGTTTCCCACTTTCGGAGGAGTGGTTGACGTGTTTTGCCGAGACGGGAGTTGTAGGCTCCCTGATAGTATGATTTTAGAAATATGCATGTTACATTCCGAAGGCACATGGTTCATATCGAGATTTTAGGAGTAGTGTGTTACAGCTTTACTTGCCCTATTACCTGTATCTTTGTTACTGCACTTGTGGGTGTGTGTGTGGGAGGCAGGGGATCGGATGATCCCTACTGAGCCCAATTTTGGTGTGGCTCACTCCCTGCGTTTTCAGGTGTAGACCTTGTGGCGTGTGGCGGCGCGTGGCGTCCTCCTTGGTGTACGGACCAGCAGCTATCTCAGTTTCCGAGGTATGCCCCGATGTTGTTGTACTTTATTTCTGCATGTACTCAATTAATTTGTTGGACATGTAATTATTGTTGGACTGTGTACGGACATTGTTACTTTACTTCCTGCGCACTGTACCCCTTGTAGTCCGTGTGAATGTTATATTTAATCTTGTTTAACGCTTACTCCTCCAGATGTGCGAATAAGATCCTGGTATGAACCTACAGTTAATGGGCCGACATCCATTTAGTGACCGGGTCTCCGGTCATAGGATGGCGGGTCGTTACAGATGTCGTCTACTTACTAGGAACTACAAATCTTACGGCAAAGTTAAAGAAACCAAAGGAGGAGCAATATCACCTTTCCTGAGAGGAGGATCATAGAAGTCTGAGTTACTGCTGAGATATTATCGAGTTGCCTCCAGTTTGATGCCTCTTACTAACTAGCAACTACAAATCTTATTATGTTAAAGTAAGAAGCCGAATAAGAAGTAAGAATGTATCACTTTACCTAAAATGATATTCATGAAAATCAAAGTTGCTTTTGAGATATTGTCGAATTGTCCAAATTACGGCCTTCTACTTACTAGGAACTACAAATCATATGTTCAAGTTGGAAACCAAAGGAAGAGCATCAACACATCACCTTACATGATAGGAGATTCATCCAAGTCCGAGTGGACGTTAAGATATTGTCGACCTGCCTCCGATTGAAGCCTCCAATTTATTAGGAACTACAATCTTACGTTAAAGTTAGAAACTAAAGGAGAACCAAGAATATATCACCTTACTTTAAAGGAGATACATGAAAATCCGAGCTGCTGCTAAGATATTGTCAAGCTACCCCCCACCTTATCATAGAAGCACACCAATATGCTCGAATTCATGAGCTGCATAAAGATGGTCATACAGTTGGCAGATCTCTTTAACTTTAAAAACAAAGCAAGACCAATTGCTTAAAACAGCAATGTTAAAGTCATAAATCAAAAGTAGAGCAAGAATGTATTACCTGAAAGGAGAATCATGAAAATATCAGCTACTGCATAAATATTGATTGTCAAGTTACTCCCGTTTTGATGCCACCAACTATTTACTATAAATTGCAAATCTTTTATGTTAAAGTTAGAAACCAAAGTAGGAGCAAGAATGTATCACCTTAGTTGAAAGCAAGGTTTGTCGTATCATACCAGATCAGGCCTGCTCGTACAAGTCGACTCATATCTGGACAATCCCGAGTCGCTGGTACGGGTTTATCATATGAGTCGGGCTGGGACGCTTCCGGATCGAGCAGTCCCGCATCGTATCAGACTAACTCGTGCCGAATCGTACGATACGATCACGAGTCGCAGCGATCCGGTGAGAGCTAGTAATAGTTCACCTCGAGTCGGTGCGATCTAACTCGATAAAGTGTGATCCACTATCTTTAGTCTAAGTGTACTTTGTTTAGTTAATTGAGATTTAACGTTTCTAACTTTCTATGATATGTGGTATACCATTTTTTTTTGGCAAACTAAGATCCCTAGACAAAATTCCTCTCAATTAGGATCCTAAACTATTTTTTTTTACAAATTTAAATCTATTAATTTGGTGTATTTTTCTTAAATGTGACTTATAACTATTCATAGTAACGATGGACGTGAAGAATGATGTTTATAATTAGACAAAAATTCAAAAAAAATAAAGATTTATCAAAGAAAACTAGCCTGCATTGACTTGAATCGGCCCGACTCGTGTAAGTCGGCCCGATTTAGATCAAGTCCGACTCATATCTGGCCGACCCCAATCCGATCTGGATCCACAAGTCGGCAAACCTTGAAAGTAGATTCATCGAACTCCAATTTGCTGCCAAGATATTCTTGAGTTGCCCCCTATGGGTCCAACTAATTATTAAAGACTACAAATATTATCTATTTGAGATAGAAAGTAAAGGAGAAGTAGGAATCTAAGACCATGCATGAGAAGAGATTCATCGAAGTTCGAGTTGTTATTTAGATATTGTTGAGCTGCCCCAAATATGACATCGTCTACTTACTAGGAACTACAAATCTTACGATAAAGTTAAAGAAACCAAAGGAGGAGCAATATCACCTTTCCTGAGATGAGATTCATCGAAGTCTGAGTTGCTGTTGAGATATTATCGAGTTGCCTCCAATTTGATGCCTCTTACTAACTAGGAACCACAAATCTTATTATGTTAAAGTTAGAGGCCGAATAAGGAGTAGGAATGTATCACTTTACATAAAATGATATTCATCAAAATCAAAGTTATTACTGAGATATTGTCGAATTATCCGAATTAAGGCCTTCGACTAACTAGGAACTACAAATCATATGTTCAAGTTGTAAATCAAAGGAGCATGAATATATCACCTTCTATGATAGGAGATTCATCCAAGTCCGAGTTGCTGCTAAGATATTGTCAACTTGCCTCCATTTGATGCCTCCAATTTACTAGGAACACAATCTTATGTTAAAGTTAGAAACCAAAGGAGAACTAAGAACATATCACCTTACCTAAAGGATGATACATCAAAATCCGAACTGCTGCTAGGATATTGTCGAGCTAGGACTTTACCATACAAGTACACTAATATGCTCGAATTCATGAGCTGCATAAAGATGGTCATACTGTTGGCAGATCTGTTTAACTTTAAAAACAAGGTAAGACCAATTGCTCATAACAGCATTGTTAAAGTTAGAAATCAAAAGTAGAGCATGAATGTATTACCTGAAAGGAGAATCATCAAAATATGAGCTGCTGCTGAGATATCGATTGTCAAGTTACCCCCTTTTTTATGCCACCAACTATTTACTAAAAATTGCAAATCTTTTATGTTAAAGTTAGAAAGCAAAGGAGGAACATGAATGTATTACCCGTACCAGATCGGGCCGACTCGTACGAGTTGACTCGTATTTGGATAGTCTCGAGTCGCTAGCACGGGTGGATCGTATGAGTCAGGCTGGGACACTTTCAGATCGAGTTGTCTCGCATTGTATCGGGCAAACTCGTACCGGATCGCACGATACGAACACGAGTCGCTACGATACGGTGCGAGCTAGTTACGGTTCGGCTCGAGTCGGTGCGATGCAACTCGATAAAGTGTGATGCACTCTCTTTAGTCTAGGTGTACTTTGTTTTGTTAATTGAGATTTGACGTTTCTAACTTTCTATGATATGTAGTATACCATTTTCCTTTTGCAAACTAAGATACGTAGACTAAATTCCTCTCAATTAGGATCCTGGACTAATTTCTTTCCAAATTTAAATCTATTAAATTGGAGTATTTTTCTTTAACGTGACTTATAATCATTCACTGTAACGATGGACGTGAAGTACGAGGTTTATAATTAGATAACAATTAAAAAAAAAGATATTTGCCAAAAATAACTACCCTGCATTGACATGAATCGGCCCGACTCGTGCGAGTCGGCCCAAGTCGGGTCGAGTCCGACTCGTATCTAGCCAAACCCGATCCGATCCAGATCCACGAGTCGACAAACCTTGCTTGAAAGTGGATTCATCGAACTCCAATTTACTGCTAAGATATTCTTGAGTTGCCCCCTATAGCTCCAAATAATTATTAAAGACTACAAATATTATCTATTTAAGTTAGAAAGTAAAGGAGAAGTAAGAATCTAAGACCTTGCATGAAAGGAGATTCATCGAAGTTCGTGTTGTTATTGAGATATTGTTGAGCTGCCCTAAATATGATGTCTTCTACTTACTAGGAACTACAAATGTTACGGTAAAGTTAAAGAAATCAAAGGAAGAGCAATATCACCCTTCTTGAGAGGAGATTCATCGAAGCCTGAGTTGCTACTGAGATATTATCAAGTTGCCTCTAGTTTGATGCCTCTTACTAACTAGGAACTACAAATCTTATTATGTTAAAGTTAGAAGTCGAATAAGGAGTAGGAATGTATCACTTTGCCTGAAATGATATTCATCAAAATCAAATTTGCTACTGAGATATTGTCGAATTGTCCCAATTGAAGCCTTCTACTTATTGAGATATTGTCAAATTTGCTACAAATCATGTGTTCAAGTTGGAAACCAAAGGAGGAGCATGAATATATCAACCTTATATGAAAGGAGATTAATCCAAGTCTGAGTTGTCGCTATGATATTGCCGACCCGCCTCTATTTGAGGCCTCCAATTTACTAGGGACTACAATCGTATGTTAAAGTTAGAGACCAAAGGAGAAGCAAGAACATATCACCTTACCTAAAAGGAGATACATCAAAATCTGAACTGCTGCTAAGATATTGTCGAGCTAGGACTTTACCATAGAAGCACACCAACATGCTCGAATTCATGAGCTGCATAAAGATGGTTATATAGTTGGCAAATTTGTTTACCAGATTAGGCAGACTCGTACGAGTCAACTCATTCTAGACAATCCCGAGTCACTGGTACGGGTGGATCGTATGAGTCGGGCTGGGACGCTACAGGATCGAGCTGTCTCGCACATCGTATCGGACTAACTCGCGCCAGATCACACGATACAAACATGAGTTGCTGCAATCCGATGCGAGCCAATTACGGTTCGGCTCGAGTCGGTGCGATCCAACTCGATAAAGTGTGATCCACTCTCTTTAGTCTAGGTGTACTTTCTAACTTTCTATGATATGTGGTATACCATTTTCCTTTTGCAAACTAAGATCCCTAGCTAAATTCCTCTCAATTAGGATACTAGACAAAATTCCTCTCAATTGAGATTTGATGTTTCTAACTTTCTATGATATCTGGTATACCATTTTTTTTGCAAACTAAGATCCCTAGACTAAGTTCATCTCAATTTGGATACTATACTAATTCTTTTACAAATTTAAATGTATTACATTGCAATATTTATCCTAAATGGGACTTATAATCATTGAAGGCAACGATCGAGGTAAAGTATGATGTTTATAATTAGATAACAATTAAAAAAAAAAGATTGGTAAAAAAAAAGTACCCTGCATTGACTTGAATCGGACGGACTCGTGCGAGTCGGATCGAGTCCGACTCGCATCTGGCTGAACCCGATCCGATCAGGATCCACGAGTTGGCAAACCTTACTTGAAAGTAGATTCATCAAACTCCAATTTGTTGCTAAGATACTCTTGAGTTGCCCCTTATGGCTCCAACGAATTATTAAAGACTAAAAATATTATCTATTTGCGTTAGAAAGTAAAGGACAAGTAGGAATCTAAGACCTTGCATGAAAGGAGATTCATCGAAGTTTGAGTTGTTATTGAGATATTGTTGGGCTGCCCAAAATCTGATGTCGCCTACATAATAGGAACTACAAATCTTTCAGTAAAGTTAAAGAAACTAAAGGACTAGCAATATCACCTTTCCTTAGAGGAGATTCATCGAAGTCTGAGTTGCTGCTGAGATATTATCGAGTTGCCTCCAGTTTGATGCCTCTTACTAACTAGGAACTACGAATCTTACTATGTTAAAGTTAGAAGCCAAATAAGGATTAGGAATGTATCACTTTACTTGAAATGATATTCATCAAAATCAAAGGTTGTTGCTGAGATATTGTATAATTGTCCCAATTGAGGCCATCTACTTACTAGGAACTACAAATCATATGTTCAAGCTAGAAATCAAAGGAGGAGCATGAATATATCATCTTACTTGAAAGGAGATTTATCCAAGTCCCAGTGGTCGCTAAGATATTGTCGACCTGCCTCTATTTGAGGCATCTAATTTACTAGGAACTATAATCTTATGTTAGAGTTAGAAACCAAAGGAGAAGCAAAAACATATCACCTTACCTTCAAGGGGATACATCAAAATCCGAACTGCTGCTAAGATATTGTCGAGCTACCCCCCACTTTACCAAAGAAGCAAACCAATATGCTCGAATTCATAAGCTGCATAAAGATGGTCATATAGTTGGCAGATCTGTTTAACTTTAAAAACAAGGCAAGACCAATTGCTCATAACAACATTGTTAAAGTTAGAAATCAAAAGCAGAGCAAGAATGTATTACAAGAAAGGAGAATCATCAAAATATGAGCTGCTACCTAGATATTAATTGTCAAGTTACCCCCGTTTTGATGCCACCAACTATTTACTAAAAATTGTAAATCTTTTATGTTAAAGTTAGAAACCAAAGGAGGAGCAGGAATGTATCACCTTAGTAGAAAGCAACGTTTGCCGTATCGTACCAGATCGGGCCGACTCGTACAAGTCGACTCATATCTGGACAGTCTCGAGTCGTTGGTACGGGTGGATCATATGAGTCGGGCTGGGATGCTTTCGGATCGAGCTGTCTCGCATCGTAGTGAACTAATCGGTGCCGGATCGCACGATACAAACACGAGTCGCTGCGATCTGGTGCGAGCCAGTTACAGTTCGCCACGGGCCGATGCGATCCAACTCGATAAAGTGTGATCCACTCTCTTTAGTGTAGGTGTACTTCTTTTGTTAATTGAGATTTGATGTTTCTAACTTTCTATGATATGTAGTAATACCATTTTTTTGGCAAACTAAGATCCCTAGATTAAATTCATCTCAATTAGGATCCTAGACTATTTTTTTTCAAATTTAAATCTATTAAATTGCAGTGTTTTTCGTAAATGTGACTTATAATCATTCACGGTAACGATGGACGTGAAGTATGATGTTTATAATTAGATAACAATTCAGAAAAAAAAAGAGATTTGCCAAAAAAACTTCCCTGCATTGACTTGAATCGGCCCGACTCTTACGAGTCGACCCGAGTCGGTTCGAGTCCAACTCGTATATGGCCGAACCTGATCCGATCCGGAACCACGAGTCAACAAACCTTACTTGAAATTAGATTCATCGAACTACAATTTGTTGCTAAGATATTCTTGACTTATGGCTCCAACTAATCATTAAAGACAACAAATATTATCTATTTGAGTAAGAAAGTAAAGGAGAAGTAGGAATCTAAGACCTTGCATGAAAGGAGATTCAAAGAAGTTCGAGTTGTTATTGAGATATTGTTAAGCTGCCCCAAATATGATGTCGTCTACTTACTAGGAACTACAAATCTTACGGCAAAGTTAAAGAAACCAAAGGAGGAGCAATATCACCTTTCCTGAGAGGAGGATCATAGAAGTCTGAGTTATTGCTGAGATATTATCGAGTTGCCTCCAGTTTGATGCCTCTTACTAACTAGCAACTACAAATCTTATTATGTTAAAGTAAGAAGCCGAATAAGAAGTAAGAATGTATCACTTTACCTAAAATGATATTCATCAAAATCAAAGTTGCTTTTGAGATATTGTCGAATTGTCCAAATTACGGCCTTCTACTTACTAGGAACTACAAATCATATGTTCAAGTTGGAAACCAAAGGAAGAGCATCAACACATCACCTTACATGATAGGAGATTCATCCAAGTACGAGTGGACGTTAAGATATTGTCGACCTGCCTCCGATTGAGGCCTCCAATTTATTAGGAACTACAATCTTACGTTAAAGTTAGAAACTAAAGGAGAAGCAAGAATATATCACCTTACTTTAAAGGAGATACATGAAAATCCGAGCTGCTGCTAAGATATTGTCAAGCTACCCCCCACCTTATCATAGAAGCACACCAATATGCTCGAATTCATGAGCTGCATAAAGATGGTCATACAGTTGGCAGATCTCTTTAACTTTAAAAACAAAGCAAGACCAATTGCTTAAAACAGCAATGTTAAAGTCATAAATCAAAAGTAGAGCAACAATGTATTACCTGAAAGGAGAATCATGAAAATATCAGCTACTGCATAAATATTGATTGTCAAGTTACTCCCGTTTTGATGCCACCAACTATTTACTATAAATTGCAAATCTTTTATGTTAAAGTTAGAAACCAAAGTAGGAGCAAGAATGTATCTCCTTAGTTGAAAGCAAGGTTTGTCGTATCATACCAGATCAGGCCTGCTCGTACGAGTCGACTCATATCTGGACAATCCCGAGTCGCTGGTACGGGTTTATCGTATGAGTCGGGCTGGGACGCTTCCGGATCGAGCAGTCCCGCATCGTATCAGACTAACTCGTGCCGAATCGTACGATACGATCACGAGTCGTTGCGATCCGGTGAGAGCTAGTAACAGTTCGCCTCGAGTCGGTGCGATCTAACTCGATAAAGTGTGATCCACTATCTTTAGTCTAAGTGTACTTTGTTTAGTTAATTGAGATTTAACGTTTCTAACTTTCTATAATATGTGGTATACCATTTTTCTTTGGCAAACTAAGATCCCTAGACAAAATTCCTCTCAATTAGGATCCTAAACTAATTTTTTTTACAAATTTAAATCTATTAATTTGGTGTATTTTTCTTAAATGTGACTTATAACTATTCATAGTAACGATGGACGTGAAGAATGATGTTTATAATTAGACAAAAATTGAAAAAAAATAAAGATTTATCAAAGAAAACTAGCCTGCATTGACTTGAATCGGCCCGACTCGTGTAAGTCGGCCCGATTTAGATCAAGTCCGACTCATATCTGGCCGACCCCAATCCGATCTGGATCCACAAGTCGGCAAACCTTGAAAGTAGATTCATCGAACTCCAATTTGCTGCCAAGATATTCTTGAGTTGCCCCCTATGGGTCCAACTAATTATTAAAGACTACAAATATTATCTATTTGAGATAGAAAGTAAAGGAGAAGTAGGAATCTAAGACCATGCATGAGAAGATATTCATCGAAGTTCGAGTTGTTATTTAGATATTGTTGAGCTGCCCCAAATATGACATCGTCTACTTACTAGGAACTACAAATCCTACGATAAAGTTAAAGAAACCAAAGGAGGAGCAATATCACCTTTCCTGAGAGGAGATTCATCGAAGTCTGAGTTGCTGTTGAGATATTATCGAGTTGCCTCCAATTTGATGCCTCTTACTAACTAGGAACCACAAATCTTATTATGTTAAAGTTAGAGGCCGAATAAGGAGTAGGAATGTATCACTTTACCTAAAATGATATTCATCAAAATCAAAGTTGCTACTGAGATATTGTCGAATTATCCGAATTAAGGCCTTCGACTAACTAGGAACTACAAATCATATGTTCAAGTTGTAAATCAAAGGAGCATGAATATATCACCTTCTACGATAGGAGATTCATCCAAGTCCGAGTTGCTGCTAAGATATTGTCAACTTGCCTCCATTTGATGCCTCCAATTTACTAGGAACACAATCTTATGTTAAAGTTAGAAACCAAAGGAGAACTAAGAACATATCACCTTACCTAAAGGATGATACATCAAAATCCGAACTGCTGCTAAGATATTGTCGAGCTAGGACTTTACCATACAAGTACACCAATATGCTCGAATTCATGAGCTGCATAAAGATGGTCATACTGTTGGCAGATCTGTTTAACTTTAAAAACAAGGTAAGACCAATTGCTCATAACAGCATTGTTAAAGTTAGAAATCAAAAGTAGAGCATGAATGTATTACCTGAAAGGAGAATCATCAAAATATGAGCTGCTGCTGAGATAACGATTGTCAAGTTACCCCCTTTTTTATGCCACCAACTATTTACTAAAAATTGCAAATCTTTTATGTTAAAGTTAGAAAGCAAAGGAGGAACATGAATGTATTACCCGTACCAGATCGGGCCGACTCGTACGAGTTGACTCATATTTGGATAGTCTCGAGTCGCTAGCACGGGTGGATCGTATGAGTCAGGCTGGGACACTTTCAGATCGAGTTGTCTCGCATTGTATCGGACAAACTCGTACCGGATCGCACGATACGAACACGAGTCGCTACGATACGGTGCGAGCTAGTTACGGTTCGGCTCGAGTCGGTGCGATGCAACTCGATAAAGTGTGATGCACTCTCTTTAGTCTAGGTGTACTTTGTTTTGTTAATTGAGATTTGACGTTTCTAACTTTCTATGATATGTAGTATACCATTTTCCTTTTGCAAACTAAGATACGTAGACTAAATTCCTCTCAATTAGGATCCTGGACTAATTTCTTTCCAAATTTAAATCTATTAAATTGGAGTATTTTTCTTAAACGTGACTTATAATCATTCACTGTAACGATGGACGTGAAGTACGATGTTTATAATTAGATAACAATTAAAAAAAAAGATATTTGCCAAAAATAACTACCCTGCATTGACATGAATCGGCCCGACTCGTGCGAGTCGGCCCAAGTCGGGTCGAGTCCCACTCGTATCTAGCCAAACCCGATCCGATCCAGATCCACGAGTCGACAAACCTTGCTTGAAAGTGGATTCATCGAACTCCAATTTACTGCTAAGATATTCTTGAGTTGCCCCCTATAGCTCCAAATAATTATTAAAGACTACAAATATTATCTATTTAAGTTAGAAAGTAAAGGAGAAGTAAGAATCTAAGACCTTGCATGAAAGGAGATTCATCGAAGTTCGTGTTGTTATTGAGATATTGTTGAGCTGCCCTAAATATGATGTCTTCTACTTACTAGGAACTACAAATGTTACGGTAAAGTTAAAGAAATCAAAGGAAGAGCAATATCACCCTTCTTGAGAGGAGATTCATCGAAGCCTGAGTTGCTACTGAGATATTATCAAGTTGCCTCTAGTTTGATGCCTCTTACTAACTAGGAACTACAAATCTTATTATGTTAAAGTTAGAAGTCGAATAAGGAGTAGGAATGTATCACTTTGCCTGAAATGATATTCATCAAAATCAAATTTGCTACTGAGATATTGTCGAATTGTCCCAATTGAAGCCTTCTACTTACTGAGATATTGTCAAATTTGCTACAAATCATGTGTTCAAGTTGGAAACCAAAGGAGGAGCATGAATATATCAACCTTATATGAAAGGAGATTAATCCAAGTCCGAGTTGTCGCTATGATATTGCCGACCCGCCTCTATTTGAGGCCTCCAATTTACTAGGGACTACAATCGTATGTTAAAGTTAGAGACCAAAGGAGAAGCAAGAACATATCACCTTACCTAAAAGGAGATACATCAAAATCTGAACTGCTGCTAAGATATTGTCGAGCTAGGACTTTACCATAGAAGCACACCAACATGCTCGAATTCATGAGCTGCATTGTAATGACTGAGATTTCGGGTTCTGTATTCGGGTCGGATTTGGGCCGGATCCCCTGGTTTGGACCCTGGAGGGGTCTTGAGGTTTCTGGCTGAATGGCGTCAACAGTGCTCGACGCCTTTCAAAAGGCGTCAGGGTGTGTGGACGCCATTTAGGCCTGCTGGTTGTTGTGCCACGTGTGTGCCACGTGTGCGGGTTTCGGGCCGCGAGAGTACGGCCCCTGTCAGATTTGTCTGAACGGCGTCCACCTCGGTCGACGCGTTTCAGACTGCGACACCTGCGGTGTCGGGGTACGGCGCCAGAGCGTTGTCAGTACGGCCTGTCTTGTCGTCTGAACGGCGTCCGCGGTGGGCGACGCGTTTCAGACCGGTGTCAGTACGGCCGTCCTGTCAGACTGAATGGCGTCTGCCTCGATCGACGCGTTTTAGCGGAATTCTGGTTGACCCCGCGAGCCTCCCCTTCTTTCCCTCATTCTCACCTTCACTCTCTCTCTCTTCGCTCTCTCCGCCCTCTCCGGCGATTTTCCTCCCTTCCCTTCCTCTTCTTCCTCTTCCAACTACTCCATAGCTTCCCTACCTCTCACCTCTACCTCCACCACCTCCTTCGCGGCGTTCCCTTCTCCGGACGGCGGCCGACGTCCTGGCGGAGTGGCGGCGTCCTCGAGGGTACCGGCGGCGGTGTGCGGTGCGGCGGGACGGCGGCACGGAGCTTGGCGGAGTTCGAGAACCGGTAGGGGGACGAAACCTTGCATGTGTGCTCGTTGCTTTCGGCGTAATGTGGCGTGTGTGGGGCTAGATTGAGCATGTTTAGGGGGTTTCCTTGAGGGAACAACGGTGTTTGGGATCGTGGATTCGTAGCATGATTATGTGGTTGAGCTTCTTTTCTTCCTCCTTTGATCGGGGTTCAAGGGTGAAGCCCTCGGGTCGAACCAGGAAACCTGGTTTCTGGCGCTAAATGGCGTCGGGCTGGGTCGACGCTTTTCCGAAAGACGTCCGGTCAGCACGACACGTTTTAGCGCAGAAACCTCCCTGTTCGAGGTTTCCTGAGTTAGGGGTTCTGCGCTAAATGACGTCATGGATGGACGACGCCTTTCAGAAGGACGTCGAGCCATCATGACGCCATTTAGGCAGGAAATGCCCCCGTTTAAAGGGTTCTAAAATCTAGATTTCTGGGTTGAATGGCGTCGGGCGACCTGGACGCTTTTTAAAATGGCGGCTTTACTGGTGGACGCGTTTTAAGAGATAATCTGACTTTTAATAAACCGGTCTATGGGTCTTGAATGGCGTCGACCTCGGTCGACGCGATTCAAGACAGGAATGCCCAGATCTGCTATATTCATGCATGTTTCACGTTGGGATGGTTCTAATGCATGCTGTGGGTTGTATATTGAGACGGGGACTTCTGCGTGAGTGGAATTACATCACCTGTGTGTTTGTGTTATGCGAATGTGAATCGTGTTAACTGTGGTTTACGTTGTCACCATGGACCGATGGGGACAGGGTCATGGTGTCTGTGGAGTGGTGCTTGTTGTGTTTTACCCTTGGCTGGGACAAGCAGAACCACCTTGAGCCCGTCGGGCCGGAGTAGCCGGTATGCTATCCGAGGGGTTGCTGTTTGGTCTCAGTGGGTCGGGGTTTCCCTTGGTTGTTGTGACAGCTTCTGGCGTGTTTCTTGCTGTGGAGCTGGTGGTGTTTCTGGTGAGAGTTGGTTTACCCTTTAGCCAGTGGGCCTGATGTGACCTTTGATCAAGGTTACGAGTGGTACCTATAGCCCTTGGCCTGATGCAGCCCGGGAGAGTTGGGTTTGTGGGTAGTTCCTGTAGCTTTGGCTTGACGGGGGTTCGCCGGTCCCCAGGGCCCTCCTGAAGCGCTGAGGCCTAGCGTGGAGGTAATCCGGTGGTAGGACAGTAGTCTAGACTGCTTGTGTGCACACGTAGCTGATAGTGGCGGTACACTGAGTCCAGCTAGTCCTAGTTTAGCTCGCTGCCTCACCCTACAGTGCCCCGAAACGCTGTAGGGGTGGACAGGCGTGAGCAGTGGTGGTAGTGTTGGGAGGCGACGTTCGACTTCGGTCGACAGTGTGGTTCAGTCGCTTCGTGGACTTTGACTATGAGATGTGACTTTGTGTTGGGTTCTCCAGGTTGCTCGGTACTGTTCCTGTTACACTGCTTACGCGTACGTTTCATATTGAGTTGGGTTCTTCGGGTTACTTGGTATCGTTCTTGCTATACTGCTTGTTGTACGGTTCCTATCAGGTTTGAGAGTTGTGTTTACTGCATGTTGTTATTGCTATATATCCCTGTTGTTACACTTGTGGGTGTGTGAGTGGGAGGCAAGGGATCGGATGATCCCTACTGAGCCCATTTCTGGTGTGGCTCACTCCCTGCGGTTTTCAGGTGTGGACCTCGAGGCGAGCGGTAGCGTGGGGACTTCTTGGTGTGCGGACCAGCAGCTGTCTTAGTTCTGGGGTATGCCCCGATGTTGTTGTACTTCCTTCTGCCTGTACTTATTTAATTGTTGGACATGTAATTATTGTTGGACTGTATACGGACAATGATATTTCCCTTTCTGCGCACTCGTTTACCTTTGTAGTCCGTGAGATTAATATATTTAATCTTGTTTAGCACTTACTCCTCCAGACGTGTTGTGTGAGATCCGGGTGTGAACCCGCAGTTAATGGGCCGACATCCATTTAGTGACCGGGTCTCCGGTCATAGGATGGCGGGTCGTTACAGATGGTATCAGAGCTCGGTCTGGTCGAGTATGTGATAAACCGGGTTAGATATTATAGTCCAACAATAAGAACAAGTCGGTACAGGCGATGGCTGCTGGTGTAGAATGATAGGTTTTGACGTGTTTTGGTTCGATTTGCGTGTTGTGGAGCAGCGATGGCGCCGAAGCGGAGAGCTCCGGTGGCTCGGGGTGCGAGAGCAGATGGCGGTGGTTCAGGGGCAGAGAGGCATGATGTGGAACGTTTCATGGAAGCCATGATTGGGGCTATGGCTAGATATCAGCAGAGGGATGGAACTGAGGGGTCCAGTTCCCGAGGTGGCCATTCTACGGTGGTGGAACGGTTCTTGAAGTTGAAGCCCCCTTCTTTCACGGGTCAACCTGTTCCAGATACGGCAGCTCAGTGGATTAAGGAAGTGGAGAAGGTGTTTGATGTTCTAGAATGTGCTGAGAGTGACAAGACCTTGTTGGCAACCTACCTACTGAAGGGCGATGATTATGATTGGTGGGTTACCATCAAGGGGTTGATGTTTCCAGATAGGTCTTTGAGGGAGATTCCTTGGGAAGGCTTTGTGAGAGAGTTTAGTGGGCAGTACCTTCCGAGGCATGTCCGCAGGGCCAAGGAAAGGGAGTTTATGGAATTGGTGCAGGGTGATATGTCAGTTCTAGACTATCAGATGAAATTTGTGGCCCTGGGAAGGTTTGCTCCACACATATCTGAGCGGGAGGATCTGAGGACGGAGAAATTCGTGGATGGACTTCGGTACGATCTGAGAGAGTTTGTGGCGGCCCATTGTTGTAGGGATTTGGCATCAGCAGTTCAGCGCGCGGCAGCATTGGAAATGCAGTTCCAACACACGGCGAGGGAATCGGAGCATTCAGCACGAGAGAAGCAGCCTAGCAGGGATAGATCAGCGGCCTTCTCGGCAGGCGGTTCGAGTTCGTTCGAGGTCGAGTTTTAGGAGGCACCTAATGAGGAAGAGGATGGTTCGGTTCAGCAGATGGAGACAGAGGACGGCTGGCAGCAGGAGGAGAGGCGGGACACTGCGGATCGTTGTCCCCGTTGTGGCAGGTTTCACGGCAACAGGATATGTCCCTTGATCACTGGTAGTTGTTTTGCCTGTGATAGGAAGGGACATCTCGCGAGGAACTGTCCCCAGAAGAACAAGGCAGGTCAGGGACCGAGCAGTGAGTAGGTGTTCGAGGACTGATTGGAGTCGCGTCTCTTTGTGGAAATTCGAGAGGTTGTGCTAGATGAGCACTTTTATCTTGTCTTGTTTGGAGATGGTTGTAGTCTCGTGTGGCACTTGTATGTATTAAGGATGGTGGAGAAATTGGTTTCGTAATTTGTGCCTTGTTAATGTATGATTGTTGTTATTGATGTTGTCGGCATGTGTGGGTTAGCCGAGTTGAGCATTGAGCGGTTGCAAATTTCGAGGACGAAATTCTTTTAAGGGGGGGAGATTGTAATGACTGAGATTTCGGGTTCTGTATTCGGGTCGGATTCGGGCCGGATCCCCTGGTTTGGACCCTGGAGGGGTCTTGAGGTTTCTGGCTGAATGGCGTCAACAGTGCTCGACGCCTTTCAAAAGGCGTCAGGGTGTGTGGACGCCATTTAGGCCTGCTGGTTGTTGTGCCACGTGTGTGCCACGTGTGCGGGTTTCGGGCCGCGAGAGTACGGCCCCTGTCAGATTTGTCTGAACGGCGTCCACCTCGGTCGACGCGTTTCAGACTGCGACACCTGCGGTGTCGGGGTACGGCGCCAGAGCGTTGTCAGTACGGCCTGTCTTGTCGTCTGAACGGCGTCCGCGGTGGGCGACGCGTTTCAGACCGGTGTCAGTACGGCCGTCCTGTCAGACTGAATGGCGTCTGCCTCGATCGACGCGTTTTAGCGGAATTCTGGTTGACCCCGCGAGCCTCCCCTTCTTTCCCTCATTCTCACCTTCACTCTCTCTCTCTTCGCTCTCTCCGCCCTCTCCGGCGATTTTCCTCCCTTCCCTTCCTCTTCTTCCTCTTCCAACTACTCCATAGCTTCCCTACCTCTCACCTCTACCTCCACCACCTCCTTCGCGGCGTTCCCTTCTCCGGACGGCGGCCGACGTCCTGGCGGAGTGGCGGCGTCCTCGAGGGTACCGGCGGCGGTGTGCGGTGCGGCGGGACGGCGGCACGGAGCTTGGCGGAGTTCGAGAACCGGTAGGGGGACGAAACCTTGCATGTGTGCTCGTTGCTTTCGGCGTAATGTGGCGTGTGTGGGGCTAGATTGAGCATGTTTAGGGGGTTTCCTTGAGGGAACAACGGTGTTTGGGATCGTGGATTCGTAGCATGATTATGTGGTTGAGCTTCTTTTCTTCCTCCTTTGATCGGGGTTCAAGGGTGAAGCCCTCGGGTCGAACCAGGAAACCTGGTTTCTGGCGCTAAATGGCGTCGGGCTGGGTCGACGCTTTTCCGAAAGACGTCCGGTCAGCACGACACGTTTTAGCGCAGAAACCTCCCTGTTCGAGGTTTCCTGAGTTAGGGGTTCTGCGCTAAATGACGTCATGGATGGACGACGCCTTTCAGAAGGACGTCGAGCCATCATGACGCCATTTAGGCAGGAAATGCCCCCGTTTAAAGGGTTCTAAAATCTAGATTTCTGGGTTGAATGGCGTCGGGCGACCTGGACGCTTTTTAAAATGGCGGCTTTACTGGTGGACGCGTTTTAAGAGATAATCTGACTTTTAATAAACCGGTCTATGGGTCTTGAATGGCGTCGACCTCGGTCGACGCGATTCAAGACAGGAATGCCCAGATCTGCTATATTCATGCATGTTTCACGTTGGGATGGTTCTAATGCATGCTGTGGGTTGTATATTGAGACGGGGACTTCTGCGTGAGTGGAATTACATCACCTGTGTGTGTTTGTGTTATGCGAATGTGAATCGTGTTAACTGTGGTTTACGTTGTCACCATGGACCGATGGGGACAGGGTCATGGTGTCTGTGGAGTGGTGCTTGTTGTGTTTTACCCTTGGCTGGGACAAGCAGAACCACCTTGAGCCCGTCGGGCCGGAGTAGCCGGTATGCTATCCGAGGGGTTGCTGTTTGGTCTCAGTGGGTCGGGGTTTCCCTTGGTTGTTGTGACAGCTTCTGGCGTGTTTCTTGCTGTGGAGCTGGTGGTGTTTCTGGTGAGAGTTGGTTTACCCTTTAGCCAGTGGGCCTGATGTGACCTTTGATCAAGGTTACGAGTGGTACCTATAGCCCTTGGCCTGATGCAGCCCGGGAGAGTTGGGTTTGTGGGTAGTTCCTGTAGCTTTGGCTTGACGGGGGTTCGCCGGTCCCCAGGGCCCTCCTGAAGCGCTGAGGCCTAGCGTGGAGGTAATCCGGTGGTAGGACAGTAGTCTAGACTGCTTGTGTGCACACGTAGCTGATAGTGGCGGTACACTGAGTCCAGCTAGTCCTAGTTTAGCTCGCTGCCTCACCCTACAGTGCCCCGAAACGCTGTAGGGGTGGACAGGCGTGAGCAGTGGTGGTAGTGTTGGGAGGCGACGTTCGACTTCGGTCGACAGTGTGGTTCAGTCGCTTCGTGGACTTTGACTATGAGATGTGACTTTGTGTTGGGTTCTCCAGGTTGCTCGGTACTGTTCCTGTTACACTGCTTACGCGTACGTTTCATATTGAGTTGGGTTCTTCGGGTTACTTGGTATCGTTCTTGCTATACTGCTTGTTGTACGGTTCCTATCAGGTTTGAGAGTTGTGTTTACTGCATGTTGTTATTGCTATATATCCCTGTTGTTACACTTGTGGGTGTGTGAGTGGGAGGCAAGGGATCGGATGATCCCTACTGAGCCCATTTCTGGTGTGGCTCACTCCCTGCGGTTTTCAGGTGTGGACCTCGAGGCGAGCGGTAGCGTGGGGACTTCTTGGTGTGCGGACCAGCAGCTGTCTTAGTTCTGGGGTATGCCCCGATGTTGTTGTACTTCCTTCTGCCTGTACTTATTTAATTGTTGGACATGTAATTATTGTTGGACTGTATACGGACAATGATATTTCCCTTTCTGCGCACTCGTTTACCTTTGTAGTCCGTGAGATTAATATATTTAATCTTGTTTAGCACTTACTCCTCCAGACGTGTTGTGTGAGATCCGGGTGTGAACCCGCAGTTAATGGGCCGACATCCATTTAGTGACCGGGTCTCCGGTCATAGGATGGCGGGTCGTTACAGATGGTATCAGAGCTCGGTCTGGTCGAGTATGTGATAAACCGGGTTAGATATTATAGTCCAACAATAAGAACAAGTCGGTACAGGCGATGGCTGCTGGTGTAGAATGATAGGTTTTGACGTGTTTTGGTTCGATTTGCGTGTTGTGGAGCAGCGATGGCGCCGAAGCGGAGAGCTCCGGTGGCTCGGGGTGCGAGAGCAGATGGCGGTGGTTCAGGGGCAGAGAGGCATGATGTGGAACGTTTCATGGAAGCCATGATTGGGGCTATGGCTAGATATCAGCAGAGGGATGGAACTGAGGGGTCCAGTTCCCGAGGTGGCCATTCTACGGTGGTGGAACGGTTCTTGAAGTTGAAGCCCCCTTCTTTCACGGGTCAACCTGTTCCAGATACGGCAGCTCAGTGGATTAAGGAAGTGGAGAAGGTGTTTGATGTTCTAGAATGTGCTGAGAGTGACAAGACCTTGTTGGCAACCTACCTACTGAAGGGCGATGATTATGATTGGTGGGTTACCATCAAGGGGTTGATGTTTCCAGATAGGTCTTTGAGGGAGATTCCTTGGGAAGGCTTTGTGAGAGAGTTTAGTGGGCAGTACCTTCCGAGGCATGTCCGCAGGGCCAAGGAAAGGGAGTTTATGGAATTGGTGCAGGGTGATATGTCAGTTCTAGACTATCAGATGAAATTTGTGGCCCTGGGAAGGTTTGCTCCACACATATCTGAGCGGGAGGATCTGAGGACGGAGAAATTCGTGGATGGACTTCGGTACGATCTGAGAGAGTTTGTGGCGGCCCATTGTTGTAGGGATTTGGCATCAGCAGTTCAGCGCGCGGCAGCATTGGAAATGCAGTTCCAACACACGGCGAGGGAATCGGAGCATTCAGCACGAGAGAAGCAGCCTAGCAGGGATAGATCAGCGGCCTTCTCGGCAGGCGGTTCGAGTTCGTTCGAGGTCGAGTTTTAGGAGGCACCTAATGAGGAAGAGGATGGTTCGGTTCAGCAGATGGAGACAGAGGACGGCTGGCAGCAGGAGGAGAGGCGGGACACTGCGGATCGTTGTCCCCGTTGTGGCAGGTTTCACGGCAACAGGATATGTCCCTTGATCACTGGTAGTTGTTTTGCCTGTGATAGGAAGGGACATCTCGCGAGGAACTGTCCCCAGAAGAACAAGGCAGGTCAGGGACCGAGCAGTGAGTAGGTGTTCGAGGACTGATTGGAGTCGCGTCTCTTTGTGGAAATTCGAGAGGTTGTGCTAGATGAGCACTTTTATCTTGTCTTGTTTGGAGATGGTTGTAGTCTCGTGTGGCACTTGTATGTATTAAGGATGGTGGAGAAATTGGTTTCGTAATTTGTGCCTTGTTAATGTATGATTGTTGTTATTGATGTTGTCGGCATGTGTGGGTTAGCCGAGTTGAGCATTGAGCGGTTGCAAATTTCGAGGACGAAATTCTTTTAAGGGGGGGAGATTGTAATGACTGAGATTTCGGGTTCTGTATTCGGGTCGGATTCGGGCCGGATCCCCTGGTTTGGACCCTGGAGGGGTCTTGAGGTTTCTGGCTGAATGGCGTCAACAGTGCTCGACGCCTTTCAAAAGGCGTCAGGGTGTGTGGACGCCATTTAGGCCTGCTGGTTGTTGTGCCACGTGTGTGCCACGTGTGCGGGTTTCGGGCCGCGAGAGTACGGCCCCTGTCAGATTTGTCTGAACGGCGTCCACCTCGGTCGACGCGTTTCAGACTGCGACACCTGCGGTGTCGGGGTACGGCGCCAGAGCGTTGTCAGTACGGCCTGTCTTGTCGTCTGAACGGCGTCCGCGGTGGGCGACGCGTTTCAGACCGGTGTCAGTACGGCCGTCCTGTCAGACTGAATGGCGTCTGCCTCGATCGACGCGTTTTAGCGGAATTCTGGTTGACCCCGCGAGCCTCCCCTTCTTTCCCTCATTCTCACCTTCACTCTCTCTCTCTTCGCTCTCTCCGCCCTCTCCGGCGATTTTCCTCCCTTCCCTTCCTCTTCTTCCTCTTCCAACTACTCCATAGCTTCCCTACCTCTCACCTCTACCTCCACCACCTCCTTCGCGGCGTTCCCTTCTCCGGACGGCGGCCGACGTCCCGGGGTAGTGGCGGCGTCCTCGAGGGTACCGGCGGCGGTGTGCGGTGCGGCGGGACGGCGGCACGGAGCTTGGCGGAGTTCGAGAACCGGTAGGGGGACGAAACCTTGCATGTGTGCTCGTTGCTTTCGGCGTAATGTGGCGTGTGTGGGGCTAGATTGAGCATGTTTAGGGGGTTTCCTTGAGGGAACAACGGTGTTTGGGATCGTGGATTCGTAGCATGATTATGTGGTTGAGCTTCTTTTCTTCCTCCTTTTATTTTAGGATTTTCGGGGTGCCCGGGGTTCAAGGGTGAAGCCCTCGGGTCGAACCAGGAAACCTGGTTTCTGGCGCTAAATGGCGTCGGGCTGGGTCGACGCTTTTCCGAAAGACGTCCGGTCAGCACGACGCGTTTTAGCGCAGAAACCTCCCTGTTCGAGGTTTCCTGAGTTAGGGGTTCTGCGCTAAATGACGTCATGGATGGACGACGCCTTTCAGAAGGACGTCGAGCCATCATGACGCCATTTAGGCAGGAAATGCCCCCGTTTAAAGGGTTCTAAAATCTAGATTTCTGGGTTGAATGGCGTCGGGCGACCTGGACGCTTTTTAAAATGGCGGCTTTACTGGTGGACGCGTTTTAAGAGATAATCTGACTTTTAATAAACCGGTCTATGGGTCTTGAATGGCGTCGACCTCGGTCGACGCGATTCAAGACAGGAATGCCCAGATCTGCTATATTCATGCATGTTTCACGTTGGGATGGTTCTAATGCATGCTGTGGGTTGTATATTGAGACGGGGACTTCTGCGTGAGTGGAATTACATCACCTGTGTGTGTTTGTGTTATGCGAATGTGAATCGTGTTAACTGTGGTTTACGTTGTCACCATGGACCGATGGGGACAGGGTCATGGTGTCTGTGGAGTGGTGCTTGTTGTGTTTTACCCTTGGCTGGGACAAGCAGAACCACCTTGAGCCCGTCGGGCCGGAGTAGCCGGTATGCTATCCGAGGGGTTGCTGTTTGGTCTCAGTGGGTCGGGGTTTCCCTTGGTTGTTGTGACAGCTTCTGGCGTGTTTCTTGCTGTGGAGCTGGTGGTGTTTCTGGTGGGAGTTGGTTTACCCTTTAGCCAGTGGGCCTGATGTGACCTTTGATCAAGGTTACGAGTGGTACCTATAGCCCTTGGCCTGACGCAGCCCGGGAGAGTTGGGTTTGTGGGTAGTTCCTGTAGCTTCGGCTTGACGGGGGTTCGCCGGTCCCCAGGGCCCTCCTGAAGCGCTGAGGCCTAGCGTGGAGGCAATCCGGTGGTAGGACAGTAGTCTAGACTGCTTGTGTGCACACGTAGCTGACAGTGGCGGTACACTGAGTCCAGCTAGTCCTAGTTTAGCTCGCTGCCTCACCCTACAGCATGGATTGCGGAATCGGCCGATTCCGATCCGAATCGGCCGATTCGGATCGGGATCGGCGGGTTCCGATCCGATTTGGGGGGGATTTCACTGTTCCCCCCCACCGATTTGAAAAAAAAAAAAAAACCGGCCGAAATCGGCCCGAACCGGACCAGATCGGGGCCGGACCGGCCAGATCGGGGCCGGACCGGCCAGATCGGCCGGTCCGGACCCGATCTGGTCCGGTTCGGGCCGATTTCGGTCCCCCCCTTAAGGTTTAAGGGTTTAGGGGTTTAGGGTTTTAGGGTTTAGGGTTTAGGGTTTAGGGTTTAGGGTTTAGGTTTTAGGGTTTAGGGTTAAGGGTTAAGGGTTAAGGGTTAAGGGTTAAGGGTTTAGGGTTTAGGGTTAAGGGTTAAGGGTTAAGGGTTAAGGGTTAAGGGTTTTAGGGTTTTAGGGTTTAGGGTTTAGGGTTTTAGGGTTTAAGGTTTAAGGGTTAAGGGTTAAGGGTTAAGGGTTAAGGGTTAAGGGTTTAGGGTTTAGGGTTTAGGTTTTAGGGTTAAGGGTTAAGGGTTAAGGGTTAAGGGTTAAGGTTTTAGGGTTAAGGGTTTTAAGGTTTAGGGGGTTTAGGGTTTTAGGGTTTGGGGTTTGGGGTTTGGGGTTTAGGGGTTTTGGGTTTTGGGTTTAGGGTTTAGGGTTTAGGGTTTTAGGGTTTAGGGTTTAGGGTTTAAGGTTTAGGGGTTAGGGGTTAGGGGTTTAGGGTTTTAGGGTTTAGGGTTTAGGGTTTTTTATGGATGTACATGAATTGCATTCATTCTTATTGTACATCAATTGAATAATATGTATGTAATTTTTTCTGATTTTTTTTTAATTTTTCCTGATTTTTCCTGATTTTTTTTAATTTTTAATTATTTTTTAATCTGGCCGAGTCGGACTGGCCAGACTTCATCTGGATCGTCCGACTCGGCCGATCCGATCCGAGTCGGATCGGGATCGGCGGGTCCCGATTCGGGGACCCGATCCGATCCGGAATTCCTTGCCCTACAGTGCCCCGGAACGCTGTAGGGGTGGACAGGCGTGAGCAGTGGTGGTAGTGTTGGGAGGCGACGTTCGACTTCGGTCGACAGTGTGGTTCAGTCGCTTCGTGGACTTTGACTATGAGATGTGACTTTGTGTTGGGTTCTCCAGGTTGCTCGGTACTGTTCCTGTTACACTGCTTACGCGTACGTTTCATATTGAGTTGGGTTCTTCGGGTTACTTGGTATCGTTCTTGCTATACTGCTTGTTGTACGGTTCCTATCAGGTTTGAGAGTTGTGTTTACTGCATGTTGTTATTGCTATATATCCCTGTTGTTACACTTGTGGGTGTGTGAGTGGGAGGCAAGGGATCGGATGATCCCTACTAAGCCCATTTCTGGTGTGGCTCACTCCCTGCGGTTTTCAGGTGTGGACCTCGAGGCGAGCGGTAGCGTGGGGACTTCTTGGTGTGCGGACCAGCAGCTGTCTTAGTTCCGGGGTATGCCCCGATGTTGTTGTACTTCCTTCTGCCTGTACTTATTTAATTGTTGGACATGTAATTATTGTTGGACTGTATACGGACAATGATATTTCCCTTTCTGCGCACTCGTTTACCTTTGTAGTCCGTGCGATTAATATATTTAATCTTGTTTAGCACTTACTCCTCCAGACGTGTTGTGTGAGATCCGGGTGTGAACCCGCAGTTAATGGGCAGACATCCATTTAGTGACCGGGTCTCCGGTCATAGGATGGCGGGTCGTTACATGCATAAAGATGGTTATATAGTTGGCAAATTTGTTTACCAGATTAGGCAGACTCGTACGAGTCGACTCATTCTAGACAATCCCGAGTCACTGGTACGGGTGGATCGTATGAGTCGGGCTGGGACGCTACAGGATCGAGCTGTCTCGCACATCGTATCGGACTAACTCGCGCCAGATCACACGATACAAACATGAGTTGCTGCAATCCGATGCGAGTCAATTACGGTTCGGCTCGAGTCGGTGCGATCCAACTCGATAAAGTGTGATCCTCTCTCTTTAGTCTAGGTGTACTTTCTAACTTTCTATGATATGTGGTATACCATTTTCCTTTTGCAAACTAAGATCCCTAGCTAAATTCCTCTCAATTAGGGTCATATTCTTTTACAAATGCAAGTCTATTAAATTGGAGTATTTTTCTTAAATGTGACTTATAATCATTCACGGTAACGATGGATGTGAAGTATGACGTTTATAATAAGATAACAATTCAAAAAAAAAAAAAGATTTGTCAAAAAAACTAGCTTGCATTGACTTGAATCGGCCGGACTCGTGCGAGTCGGCCCGAGTCAGATCGAGTCCAACTCGTATATGGCCGAACCTGATCCGATCCAGAACCACGAGTCGGCAAACCTTACTTGAAAGTAGATTCATCGAACTCCAATTTGCTGGTAAGATATTCTTGAGTTGCCCCCTACGGCTCCAACTAATTATTAAAGACTACAAATATTATCTATTTGAGTTAGAAAGTAAAGGAGAAGTAGGAATCTAAGACCTTGCATGAAAGGAGATTCATCGAAGTTCAAGTTGTTATTGAGATATTGTTGAGCTGCCCCAAATATGATGTCATCTACTTACTAGGAGCTACAAATCTTACTGTAAAAGTTAAAGAGCCCAAAGGAGGAGCAATATCACCTTTCCTGAGAGGAGATTCATCGAAGTCTGAGTTGCTGCTGAAATACTATCGAATTGCCTCCAGTTTGATGCCTCTTACTAACTAGGAACTACGAATCTTATTATGTTAAAGTTAGAAGCCGAATGAGGAGTAGGAATGTATCACTTTAACTAAAATGATATTCATCAAAATCAAAGTTGCTTTTGAGATATTATCGAATTGTCCCAATTACGGCCTTCTACTTATTAGGAACGACAAATCATATGTTCAAGTTGGAAACCAAAGGAGGAGAATGAATATATCACCTTACTTGATAGGAGATTCATCCAAGTCCGAGTTGCTGCTAAGATACTGTCGACAAGCCTCCCATTTGATGCCTCCAATTTACTAGGAACTACAATCTTAGGTTAAAGTTAGAAACCAAAGGAGAAGCAAGAACATATCACCTTACCAAAAAGGAGATACATTAAAATCCGAACTGCTGCTAAGATATTGTCAAGCTACCCCCCACTTTGATGCCTCCAGCTACCTTCTAAAAACTGCAAAACTTACATATGTTAAAAATAGAAACCAAAAGAGGAGAAGGCATGTATTACCATACCTAAATGGAGATTCATTAAAGTTCGAGTTAATGCAAAGATAGTGCCAAATTACCCCCAATTTGAGGCCTTCTACTTACTTGGAACTTCAAATCTGATGGTAAAGTTAGAAATCAAAAGAGAAGTATGAATATATCACCTTTCCTGGTTGAAGATTTTTTCGAAGTTCAATCTATTGTTGAGATATTATTGAGTTTTCCTAGATTTGATGCCTCCAACTATATACTAAGAACTATAAATCGTACATAGGTTAAAGTTATTTGATGCCTCTCCTCCCTAAGAAAGATTATAGAGGGATTAGTTACAAAATGAGGCTACTGTATTCTATATAAAATCATATACTTCGCTTTAGGTCATTGTAAAATCATATATTTCATTTTTAGTTGACTTATCTAGGTACTTATTTATTTAAATTATGATATTACTCAGCAAACGCAAACTTAAGAACACATTGGCTCTACTCGGAGATTTGTACCCTATTTTCTTATAAGACCGCATACTAGGATACATCGAGAAAACACATACAAGAGTCAACTAATGTGGTATAACTTCTATCGTAAATCAATCGATCAGCAAACTTAATGTGCAAACTTAGTGCACAGTTCCGACTGGCAATTGCTTACCAAGAACCACAAATCTCCTCTTCGCCTATAACCAGAAAAACTAGTGCTCTACCCTCAAGGAATCATAAAGAGTCTATTCATACAGTGTGAATACTATGAACTAAACTAATTATGGCTTCAAAAGTTTTCTATAATAAGAGTATTTGAATAACATGAGATCCAGTGTTCATCATCTCAAGGCAATCATTCTTTCAGAATGATAACATTTATTAAGCAGTTCTTTATGCGGCTCAATTTTCTCCAGACGATTCTTAACTCGTATATGTATGCCATTTAATATAACCAATCCTAGAATGTAAAGACATGAGAAGAATAGTTTTAATATGGCAAACTTATGCATTATATATTCTAGGCCCACAATATTAATTCCTTATATTGCTAAACTATCAGTATACTTTTTCGTTTAAATTTGAATCAAACAAACTACCCATTCTAGTCTATTAAATTGATAAGATAATTCCTTGGTCTTATAACTAATCAAAAACTCAAAACCAAAGGTGCAAAAATGCATCACATTACCAGAAAGGAGGAGATTCATCAAAGTCCAAGTTGCTACTGAGATTTTGCCGAGCTGCCCCCAATTTAATGCCCCCAACTACTTCTTAAAAAATGCAAATCTTATCTATGTTAAAGAAACCAAGGGTACAACAATGTGTCACCTTACCTGAAAGGAGATTCATTGAAGTCAAAGTAGATACTGAGATATTGTCAAGCAGTCCTTGATTTGATGCCTCCAACTACTAACTAAGGTTAGAAACCTAAGGAGGAGTAAGAATGTATCACCCTACCTGAAAGGAGATTCTTCGAAGTCTGAGTTGCTGTTGAGATATTGTCGAGCTCCCCCCAAATTGATGCCTCCTACTTACTACTAGGACTACAGATCTTATGCTAAAAAGAGCAGAAATGTAGATATCCTATGCAAAACTACAAATCTTAACTCCCATGCATATGCCATTTATCGTCGCTATAGTCCTAGCATGCAAAGACATGAGAATTATAATTTTAATATGGTAAACTTATATATATCCTATCCAAAACATAATCAACCTTATATGCATTATATATGCTAGGTCCACAATTTAATTTCCCACATTGTTAAGCTATTACTCTACTTTTTCATTTAAATTTGAAACAAACACTCTAACTATTCTAGTTTATTAAAAAATTAACATCTAAATTGATAAGATAATTCCTTGGTCTTATAACTAATCAAAAACTCAAAACCAAAGGAGCAAAAATGTATCACCTTATCTAAAAGGAGGAGATTCATTGAAATCTGAGTTACTGTTGAGATTTTGCCTAGCTGCCCCCAATTTAATGGGCCAAACTATGTTAAAGTTAAACACCAAAGGAGTAGGAATGTATCACCTTACTTGAAAGGAGACTCATCAAAGTCTAAGTTGTTGTTGAGATATTGTCGAGTTGCCCCCAATTTGATGCCTCCAACTACTTGAAATATTTTCAATGTCAAATTAGAAACCTAATGAGGAGTAAGAATGTATCACCTTACCTAAAAGGAGTAAGAATGTACTAAGAACTACAAATCCCGCCTAGGTTAAAGTTATTTAATGCTTCTCCTCCCTAAGAAAGATTGTAGAGGGCTTAGTTACAAAATGACGCTATTGTATTTTATACCTAGAATATCAATTGCCAACATTGTTAAACTTAGAATATCAATTACCTACATTGTTAAACTATCACTCCACTCTTGTATTATAATTTTAGCTAAAGAGTTACTCAAACCTCATCAAAAGGCACCTTGCATGATCATCCATTACCTCAAATGTACTTTGTTTTTCATTTTCAAACACAATAAACTAAAACATTCAAAACAATCTCCTACCCTTAATCTTTCCTTCCTCTCTTAATCTCTTTCTTTCCCTATCTCATCTAGGTATTCTCAAGAATTCAACTTATCAATCAACAATAAAAACAATCATTTACTTCACTTTAGGTCATTGGAAAATCATACATTTCACTTTTAGTCGACTCATCTAGGTATTTATTTATTAAAATTATAATATTGCTTAGCATACACAAACTTAAGAACACATTGGCTTTATTCGGTCAATTGTGCCCTATATTCTTATAAGACCGCATACTAGGATACATCGAGAAAACACATACAAGAGTCAACTGATGTGGTATAACTTCTATCGTAAATCAATCGATCGACAAGACTTAATGTGCAAACTTATTGCATAGTCCCAACCGGCAATTACCTACCAAAAACCACAAATTTCCTCCTTGCCTATAACCAGAAACACTAGTACTTTACCCTCAAGAAATCATAAAGAGTCTACTTATACAATATGGCCAATACCGTAAACTAAACTAATTATGGCTTCAAAAGGGTTCTATAATAAAAGTATTCGAGTAACATGAGATCCAGTGTTCGTCATTTCAAGGCAATCATTCTTTCAGAATGATAACATTTATTAAGCAGTTCTTTATATGGCTCAATTTTCTCAGGACTTTCTCTGCATCTTGTTGATTCTTAACTTGTATGTTTTACGTCAGCAATCCTAAAATGTAAAGACATGAGAAGTACAATTTTAATATGGCAAACTTATGCATTATGTATTCTAGGCCTACAATATTAATTCCCTATATTGCTAAACTACCAGCATACTTTTTCGTTTAAATTTGAATCAAACAAAGTAACCATTCTAGTCTATTAAATTGATAAGACAATTTCTTGGCCTTATAACTAATAAGAAACTCAAAACCAAAGGAGCAAAAATGTATCACTTTACCTGAAAGGAGGAGATTCATCTAAGTCCGAGTTGCTACCGAGATTTTGCTGAGCTGTCCAAATTTAAAGGCCCAACCACTTCCTAAAAAATGCAAATCGTATCTATGTTAAAGATAGAAATCAAAGGAACAGGAATGTGTCACCTCATCTGAAAGGAGATTCATCGAAGTCAGAGTAGATACTGAGATATTATCGAATTGCTCCCGATTTGATGCCCCCAACTACTTACTAAAGTTGAAAACCTAAGGAGGACGAAGAATGTATCACCTTACCTAAAAGGAGATTCTTCGAAATCAGAGTTGCTATAGAGATATTATCGAGCTACTCCCAAATTGATGCCACCGACTTACTACCAGGGCTACAAATCTTATGCTAAAAAGAGCAAAAATGTAGATATCCTATGCAAAACTACAAGTCTTAACTCCCATGCATATGTCATTTATCGTCACTATAGTCCTATCATGTAAAGACATGAGAATTACAATTTTAATATGGTAAACTTATGCATATCATACGCAAAAACAAAGTCAACCTTTCATACATTATATATGCTAGGCCCACAATATTAATTCCCCATATTGTAAAACTATTAGTCTACTTTTTTGTTTAAATTTGAATCAAATACTCTAACCATTCTAGATTATTAAAAAAATTAACATCTAAATTAATAAGAGAATTCCTTGGTCTTATAACTAATGAAAAACTCAACCAAAGGAGTAAAAATGTATCACCTGACTTGAAAGGAGGAAATTCATCGAAGTCCAAGTTACTATTGAGATTTTATCGAGCTGCCCCCAATTTAATGGCCCAACAATGTTAAAGTTAGAAACCAAAGGAGCAGGAATGTATCACCTTACCTGAAAGGAGGCTCATCAAAGTCTAAGTTATTACTGAGACATTGTCGAGCTGCCCCCAATTTGATGCCTCCAACAACTTACTAAAACATGAAAATCTTTTCTATGTGAAAGTTAGAAACCGAACGAGGAGTAAGAATATATCACCTTACCTAAAAGGAGATTCACCAAAGTCTGAGTTGCTACTGAGATGTTGTCGAGCTGCCTTTGATTTGAAGCCTCCAACTACTTACTAAAACCTGCAAATCTTTTTCTATGTTAAAGTTAGAAACCTAAGGAGGAGTAAGAATGTATCACCTTATCCGAAAGGAGATTCTTCGAAGTCTGAGTTGCTGTTGAGATATAGTCGAGCTGCCCCTAAATTGATGCCTCCTACTCACAAGTAGGAACTACAAATCTTATATTAAAGGAGAAGTAGAAACGTATCACCTTACCTAAAAGGAGATTTATCGAAGAATGATTTACTATTAAGATATTGTCGAGCTGCCACCAATTTGTTGGCTCCAACTAGGGCCCCACAAGCCGAGCTAAGTTGAGCTACAACTCGCTCGAGCTAAGCTTAACTAAGATTATTCGAGCTCAAGCTCGAGCCCCTAAATTAATGCCTCCTACTCACTAGTAGGAACTACAAGTCTTATATTAAAGGAGAAGTAGAAACGTATCACCTTACCTAAAAGGAGATTCATCGAAGAATGATTTACTACTAAGATATTGTCGAGCTGCCACCAATCTGTTGGCTCTGACTAGGGGCGACCACAAGCCGAGCTAAGTTGAGCTACAACTCGCTCAAACTAAACTTAACTAAGATTATTCGAGCACGAGCTCGAGCCCGAGCCTACCCCAATCTCATTTTGTGGGCTCGAGCTTGGCTCGCTGGGAAAGGAACTCAACTCGAATTGGGCTCAAGCTCAACTCGTTAGAGCACTATTAAGTTAACTCAGCCAAAAAACGATGTTCACCCAACTAGAAACAGTCGAATCGCTAAGCTCAAGAAGGTGCAGTAGAAGTGGGGTGAAGTTTTTGTAAAGTAACCGATGTCGGATTAAGGACCAAATATGAATCTTGGGGGGGGGGGGGGGGGTAGGGAAAGGATGCTCGCTTACGTACTCCAGTCAAGATGGACCTATACGTAATCAACCCACTCCAGGTTGCCTTGGAGCCTTAGAGGTCCCTTGCCGCGAACTTCATCTTCTCTCGCAGGCTAAAGAAGCATACTATATAGCAACCCCCACTTCCCCATGTTGGCTCAGCTACCACCACCGCCCTCATCTACCACCCAATGTTGCACCAGCCTATCAGGCCTCTATAGGCTGGTGCAGAGGAAACGGCCTGCTACGCAAGGGGGCAATGTTGCACGTACCCAAATGCTATGATCTCCTAGAGCGAGCGGGGCACCAGAGTTTTGCCATCAGCGTGATCGGCTAGGAGGTGGTCATAAACGATAGAGTAGTAACAGGCCCTAAACATGGTGCAAACAACGTGGCCTCATACCAAGCCCCATGGAAGCCCTCGTCACCCCAACTTACATCTACCTAGTCGCCATTGGAAAACCTTGTTACCCTCCCCCTCCCCCACCACTTCGCCATAACTGCAAAACGTGTTGGGCAAGCAATAATGATAGGACTTTAGTGATGGATGGACCTAAGACTTCCTCCCGTAGATGCACTAGGAATCTGAAGCATTAAAAGTTTAGTTCGAGATAGTAAGCATGATTGTTTTATCGTTGCTCATAATAATCATGTTCAAAACTTATGTAAACGCTTAGTAGGCTAGGACCTATAAAGTCATACAGGCATGGTGGGCTTATGAGGTGTTGGTTTCCCTTTGGCTCGGGAAGTTTGACATAATATGTAATTTAATAAATATTTTTACCTTGAGCAAGCTCACGAGCCGGCTGAGCCGATATGGTTCAAGTTCGGGATTGGCTCCTTTGACAAGACGAACCTAAATTATGGCTCGAGCTTGGTTCAATTGATTGAATGAGATGAGCTAAGGTAAGCTTAACTCAAACTGAGCTCAAGTAGCTCTCGAGTGGCGGCTCTTGGCCACTCCTAGCTCCAACTACTTATTAAAAACTGCAAATGTTATCTATGTTAAAGTTAGAAACCAGAGGAGGAGAAGGAATTTATCATTGTACCTGAAAGGAGATTTATTGAAGTCTAAATTGTTGTTGAGATATTGTCGAGCTGCGCCTAAGTTGATGCCTTCTACCTATCAGGAACTACAAATCCTATGTTAAAGTTGGAAACCAAAGGAGAAGTAATGTATCACCTTACTTGAAAGGAGATTATCGAAGTCTGAGTTGTTGCTGAGATATTGTCAAGCTGCCGCCAATTTGATGCTTCCTACTTATTAGGAATTGCGAATCTTATGTTAAAGTTAGAAACCAAAGGAGAAGTAGGGATGTATCACCATACCTAAAAGTAGATTCATTGAAATCCGAGCTGCTGCTAAGATATTGTCGAGCTAGTCCCAGTTTGATGAAACTCCAAATCTTATCTATATTAAACATAGAAACCAAAGGAGGAGAAGGAATGTATCACTATGCCTAAAAAGAGATTCATTAAAGGTCAAGTTGTTGCTGTGATATTGTCGACTTGCCCCCAATTTGATGCTTTCTACTTACTAGGAATTAAAAATCTTATGTTAAAGTTAGAAACTGAAGGGGGGGCATGAATGCATTACCTTACATAAAAAGAGATTCATCGAAGTCCGAGTTGCTGTAAAGAGATTGTCGAGTTGTCCTTGACTTGATGCGGCCAACTATATAATAAGAACAACAAATCTTATCTATATTAAAGTCAGAAATATTCATGCTTCTCCCTCAACAAAACTATAGAGGGCTTAGTCTCATAAAAAGGCTACTATATTCTAAACTTCGAATATCAACTACCTACATTGTTACACTATACTCTACTCTTTGTATTATAATTTTAATCAGAGAGTTACTCAAACCTCAAATAAGGCACCTTGCATGATGAGCTATTATTTCAAATGTATTTTGTTTTTCATTTGAAACTAGGTAACATTCTAGTATATTGCTAAAACAAAAAGTTAAACTATCACACTAGTTAGAAGTTCAATCAAACACTTATGTATACATTAAATAAGGCACCTTGCAAGATGATCTGTTACCTCAAATGTATCTTGCTTTTATTTTCGAACACAATAAACTAACTTAAACATTCAATATAATTCCTTTCCCCGAATCTTTCCTTCCTCGCTAATCTCTTCCTTTCCATGTTTCATCTAGGTATCTCATGAATTCAACATTGTGATCAGCAATCGAAAAATCATACACATTACTTTTGGGTCATTGTATGAATTTTAGTTGTCTTAGTCGCTTTTAGATCATTGTATGAATTTTAGTTGCCTTAATGTATATTTATTTATTTAAATTATGATATTGCTTTAAGAGCATACTGACTCTACTTTGTCATTTCTGTCATATTTTCTTATAAGACCGCATACTACGGTACACTAAGAAAACACAGAAAAGAGTCAACTAATGTAGTAAAACTTTTATCGTAAATCAATCGATCAGCAAGACTTAATGTACAAACTTAGTGCGCAATCACGACAATAAATTGCTTTCCAAGAACCACAAATCTACTCTTTGCCTAAAACCAAAAACACTAGTACTTTACTCTCAAGAAATCATAAAGAGTCTAGTCATGCAGCATGCCCAATACAGTGAACTATACTAATTATGGCTTCAAAAGGGTTGCATAATAAGAGTATTCAAATAACATGAGATCTAGAGTCATCATTTCAAGGCAATCATTCTTCTGTAAGGATAACATTTATTAACCAGCTCTTTATGTCGCACAATTTTCAGGACTTTCTCTATATCTTTTTTATTCTTAACTCGTATGCGTATGTCATTTAACACCATATTGCGTCAGAATGTAAAGACATGATAATTACAATTTTTATCTAGCAAACTTACGTATATCCTATGCAAAAACACAATCAACCTTGCATCATACATCCTAGGTCTATAATATTAACTCCCTATATTCTTAAACTATCAGTCTACTTGTTCGTTTAAATTTTAATCAAACAATCTAATCATCCTAGTTCATTATAAAAATTAACATCTAAACTAATTAGAAAATCAAAAGCAAAGAAGCAAAAATTTATCACATTACTTGAAATGAGATTCATCGAAAGTCCGAGTTGCTGTTCAGACTTTGCCGAGCAACCCTCAATTTAAAGGCCCCAACTACTTCCTAAGAACTGTAGATCCTATCTAGAGGCCAAAGGAGCAGGAATGTATCACCTAACCTGAAAGGAGATTAGTCGAAGTCTAAGTTGCTAGGGCTGGAGCTGGAGACACCTAGGGCTGACAATAAGCCGAGTCGCTCGTGAGCTACTCGAGCTTGACTCGAGTTTAGCTCGGATCGGCTTGGCTAGTGTGATCAAATGAGCTAAGCCCGAGCTCCAACATAAGCTCGTTTAATCAAACGACCTAAGCACCACCCAGCTCGGCTCGTTGGGCTTGTGAGCAGGCTTGAAATAAAATATATATTTTAAATGCTAAATAGAACCCAGGACAAATTATATAAGTCTCCTTGGAAACACAATACAAACCCTGTCTCCCACAAATAGACCTACCGGTATTCACCAAACCATGCAAATGAGGCTAGCACGCGAAGGTTATAAGGTTATGAGGTTATTTTAAATGCTATAGACCAAGTGGGGTTCCCACAAACTTAGTTAGGTATCGGGCCTGGGCATTTCTCAGCAGGACATTTTTCATCTAGTATCTAGCTCTAAAAAGATAGCCCCCCAGCTTCTTCTATAAAGCGGGCCATTCTTTACGCTCTCTTCGTACTTGGTGGCTGGTTCACTCAAGGATTAACCGGGTGGACTCGATTTTTAACGAGCAGAGCTCAAGTTGAGCTCGAATTGAAGAAAAAAAATTTGAGCCAAGCTCGAGCTTAAGGAGTGGGCTCGACGTGGTCTCGGGGTCGGGCTCGATCTTGGGCTCGGGTTTATTTGAACGAGCCAAGCTCGAGCAAATAAAAGCTCGACTTGGCTCGGCTCGTTCCAACCCCTAGAGACACCCCTAAACCAACTAATAAGACAACAATATAAATGGATCAAATGAATAAATTGCAGGATCCCAAACAATAGAAAAACGAAACCAGCAGCAAGCATTCCCAAAGATCAATGATAGAAACTAGCAATAAAAAATCATAATAGCCCAGAATTGGTATAGACACACGCTAAGAAAAAAAATAGAAATCAGCACAAGGGAATCAAACATAAATTGCAGAAGGCGAGATCACTTAATATCTTTTGAGGAGCAAACTTGGATTCCCAACAATGATTAATAATATCTTGCTTCCATGTTGCACGAAATCTGGTCAACCACTTTGACTGTGAATCTGACCCGAGGAAAAGCCAGTTGTGCTGCAAAAGAGATAACTACTGTAGTCAACTAGAATAGGAAAAATCAAGATAGGCTTTTACATTCGGCATGTTTAAATAATCACCTTAAGTGCACACTTAGCCGTAATATAACTTCCAGAAGAATGTCCCCAGTAGAACAAAATTACTGAGATTATTTTCATTATGCCACTCCTCAAAGGAGTCAACAAACTGAACCTTAGTTTCTGTAGCATAATGCAACTAAAATAACAAGTAAATACAGTAAACTAAGCTTTCAATAGGGATCTGACATGCCCTATTGAAGTCAGATCGGCATTGGCTGATCCCAATCCAGATCTGGATCAACCAATCGTACAAACCATGAATTTAACCCAAATGCACTCAAATGACTTTAGGTTGAACGCAGATTGGGGCATGCTGACTTTAACGTCGTTTGGGTCAAATTTGGGCCAGCCAAAAACTAAAATTGGGCTGGCTCGTTTTCACATCAACCCAACCAAACCCACCCAATTTGCAACCCACTTTCCTAGGACTCCCCTCTTTTGCTCTTCTTCTAATGCAAAAAATGATTTCTACCTCAGAAACAGTGGGCAGGGGATGGCCTTGCCATGACATATAAGTAGAAGCATCAGAACGAAAACCTAGTTATAAATTACAAAATTGTAAGTTTAGGCAACAGGGAATGACCCACCCAGATTTTCATAGGTTTTTTGTGCATTCTAAGAAAAGGAGGAAAAAACTTCATATCACCGGCACTGATACGACAAATTGTATAAATTTGTTTTGATGTGACCTACATATGGTACAAACAAAGTATATGCATGCATATACTGTTGGTGGTATGAAAAGTAAGTTAGTGCACAGCTTTGTTACTTGGAGACAAAGACTAAATGAAGGCTGAGACATTTCTTGGAAGCAGGTCAGCACTGACAATATAGATGATCAAGAGTGCATATACTGTTGATGGGATGAAAAGTAAATTAGAGCACAACTTTGTTACTTGGAGACAAAGACTAAATGAAGGTTGAGATATTTCTTGGAAGCAGGTCAGCACTGACAATATAGATGGTCAAGATTGCACACACTTGTGATGGTAAAAGCATTTCTATAAACATAATGGATTCTCAATAATGCAACAAACATACCCACGGTGTGAACTCTGCTCCCCAAAATGCAAGAGCATCATCCACACTCAAGCCGACACCCTGCAGAGGACAGAAGCGTTACAAAAAAGAAGATACCATGACTTGAGATGATACGTGCGAATTCATGCTTCTGATTAATGCTACAGATGGGAACTCATCCATCCTAATCTCAAAATTCATTAATGCTCCTAGTTGGTTCTATTACCTGTTAAAAAAACTGTTACTGCATGACAGGCAAACAAGCTTTATAGAAGAAAAAGGTTCATCATTTAACAAAAAGATCCAACCAACCAGCCATCACTAAGGACAGCTACTAGAAGATTTTAGTTAAGAATGATTCTAATTTGATGTCTCACCACTAGAAGAAAATGACACAACAACATGTTTAATCAGCTAAAAACACATCGTGATATCCAAGAGTGCACACTGCACTGTATAGTATCATACAGGACACTTGTGGAAAATGTATGTACAGTTTCAAGCAACCACTGTTTCAAAACTAAAGCAGAATCCAAATTTACTAGTATTATATACACAAACCTCACTCCTAATCCTTCAATATATCCATTGAAGGCCCTGACCTGCCAAAAGATTACTGCTTAGTAACAGGATTCACTCCCAAAAGTGCTCGTGCTCCTTGTTCCCACTCCTACTCCCAAGGGAAATTTAAATGCTCAACTATGAAGGATAAGCACCCACCACAACACCTGTTGGTATAGCTATAAGACAAGGTCAACCAAGCTACAGAAAGATCATAATACATGCATAGTATAACATTATATTTCTTGGGAGTGAAAGCAAGGAAAGTGTACAAAAGAGTGAAAGTGCCTTAAGGAAAAGGCCCAGTTGCATCCTCCCTCCATGCTTCAAGTATAGAACCAGATAAAGGAAAATTCACAAAACAATATCTAGAAAGCAGCTAGTCGACTTGAGAAAGATAGGGAAGAGATGGTCACATTATTTATTAATTGCACTCTTACCATTAGCCAACTGATCTCTATTTGATATTTAGCCAACTGATCAATGTCCTTCAATATACCTGAGAATAGTCAGGACCCAGGTAACTTGTGCTCAATGCCTCTACAATCTGATCATTGAAAATTATAAACCACACAATTACAGGTCAGCACCTAAATTTTGTGCAGAAAGACTATATCAGATAAGTTGTACTCACAGGAGTCGAGCGATCCTTCTCTTGCTCTTTGATGGTCGACATCCATTTCCTGCAAGTAGTTAAATGTCATGAATATTCTAACATGAAATATATAAACATAGACCTCTGAGGTTACTTATCTCACACTGGTCTGGATGTTGTAAATATAATTTACGACATGCAGGCCACATTGTATTTATATGTATGGGCTCAATGGACAAGTATCTTCCTGGACAAAAGGGCAAATATATGGGAATCCATTACCAGCCTGGCACTTACATGGTATACAATAAACCCTTTCGAACATCATATGTATGTTTTGGATAATGATGGTCTTTCAACCGACATACCATCGTCAGAAGACTCCCTTGCACCAAGTAGGAATGTAAGTGGCACTCTGACTTCCTGGTTTCTGATCCATTTCTGAAATTTCAAAAATGGATATGGAAATGCAGAAAAATAGTTCTTCTCTTTCAGTATACAAAGAGTTTCCAAGTTGGAACCTTTCGGCAACAAATTGGATCCAGAATTTGAAACACTCATTTCTGCATTGGCCTTCTGATACATATTATTATAATATTTATGAATTAATTATATGTTTCCTTTTCATAGGAGCCAACTAAAAATTCAGGTTTAACTAAGTCACTCAGCTACCAATGCATTGATTAGATGGAGGGTACACTTTTATAAAGGGGGCTAGGGGTCTGATTTTCCTTCTACCTTTGTCCAATCTGATACAAAACAACAAGGACACTACCCTACCAAGATGTGTGAATCACACACTTCAGTTCAACAGACATCACAGTGCATGAATTATATGTGACTGGCAATGGGCTTCACCTCACCTTGCCAGCAACTTGCAAGTGTCAAAATGCAGGAGGGAGGAAAACAGAATTAATACTTCCGTTTTTCACTTCCAAATAAGAAATGGATGCAGAAGCAAAGATATGCATTTCCATTTCCACTTCTGTTTCTGATATTTCATATAGGAAAGAAACCTACTTCCATTTAAGTCTCTGACCCATTTACAACCCTAGTGCCAAGTTTTCCCTTTTAAACACACAATCCAGACATGTTGGTGCATTTTAACAGTATGCCATCGACGATAGCAAACCAAAATGACCATATGTCAAGCTTGGGTGTGAAGGAAATGCATGCAGAAATGGAATTTTCTTCTCCACTTTCATTTCTAATATACTATGTACGAGAGGGAAGCAACACCTATCTGCATTTCTGACCCTTTTACAGCCCTACCGCCAAGTATTCCTTTCTTAACATGCAGTCAGGCATTTTGGTGCATTTTAACATTATGCCATCGACAACTGTTAACCAGAATGACTCAGTCAAGTTTGGTTATGAAGTGTTCTCATGCAGGAGCCTCAAGAAATGTTCATCAACAGTTTCTTTCCTCATTTACAATGCAAACTACTCATCATGGTTTCATGAGTGTTCTCCAGTCATGAACATAATTAACTTTGATCATTTCAAACCCCATTGCGATTGGAAATTCTGATTAAATACAAAAATCCACCCAAACCAGAGCCAACCTTCCTGAGTAATGTGGACCACCTCCACAGTAAGTTTAATGACCATCACATTACTTGGACACTTAAACGGTAGCTTCATATCTGGTTTGTTCTAGTGTTTTTATCACCTGAGTTTTCACTTTACTCAGAGCTGTGACCTTTGTAATGTTTTTAGCACACAAATTCTCACTTTACCATAGAAGCACACCAATATTCTCGAATTCATGAGCTGCATAAAGATGGTCATACAGTTGGCAGATCTGTTTAACTTTAAAAACAAGGCAAGACCAATTGCTTATAACCGCATTGTTAAAGTTAGAAATCAAAAGTAGAGCAAGAATGTATTACCTGAAAGGAGAATCATCAAAATATGAGCTGCTGCTTAGATATTGATTGTCAAGCTACCCCCGTTTTGATGCCACCAACTATTTACTACAAATTGCAAATCTTTTATGTTAAAGTTAGAAACCAAAGGAGGTGCAGGAATGTATCACCTTAGTTGAAAGTAAGGTTTGTCGTATCACCAAAGGAGTCGACTCGTATTTAGACAGTCCCGAGTCGATGGTACGGGTGGATCGTATGAGTCGGGCTGGGATGCTACCGGATCGAGCTCTCTCGCATCGTATCGGACTAACTCGTGCCGGATCACACAATACAAACACGAGTCGCTGCGTTCTGGTGCTAGCCAATTACGATTCGGCTGAAGTCGATGCGATCCAACTCAATAAAGTGTGATCCACCCTCTTTAATCTAGGGGTACTTTGTTTTGTTAATTGAGATTTGACGTTTGTAACTTTCTATGACATGCGGTATACCATTTTCCTTTTGCAAACTAAGATCCCTGGACTAAATTCCTCTCAATTAGGATCCTAGACTAATTGTTTTACCAATGCAAATCAATTAAATTGGAGTATTTTTCTTAAATGTGACATATAATTATTCACGGTAACGATGGACGTGAAGTATGATGTTTATAATAAGATAACAATTCAAAGAAAAACAAAGAGATTTGTCAATAAAACTAGCCTGCATTGACTTGAATCGGCCCACTCGTGCAAGTTGGCCCGAGTCGGATCGAGTCCGACTAGTATCTGGCCAAACCCGATCCGATTCGGAACCACGAGTCGGTAAACCTTACTTGAAAGTAGATTCATCGAACTCCAATTTGCTCCTAAGATATTCTTGAGTTGCCCCCTATGGCTCCAATTAATTATTAAAGACTACAAATATTATCTTTTTCAGTTAGAAAGTAAAGGAGAAGTAGGAATCTAAGACCTTGCATGAAAGGAGATTCATCGAAGTTCGAGTTGTTATTGAGATATTGTTGAGCTGCCCCAAATATGATGTCTTCTTCTTACTAGGAACTATCTTACCGTAACGTTAAAGAAACCAAAGGAGGAGCAATATCACCTTTTATGAGAGGAGATTCATCGAAGTCTGAGTTGCTGCTGAGATACTATCGAGTTGCCTCCAATTTGATGCCTCTTACTAACTAGGAACAACGAATCTTAATATGTTAAAGTTAGAAGCCGAATAAGGAGTAGGAATGTATCACTTTACCTGAAATGATATTCTCAAAATCAAAGATGCTATTGAGATATTGTTGAATTGTCCCAATTGCGGCCTTCTACTTATTAGGAACTATGAATCATATGTTCAAGTTAGAAACCAAAGGAGAAGCATGAATGTATCACCTTACATGATAGGAGATTCATCCAACTCAGAGTTGTCGCTAAGATATTGTAGACCTGCCTCCATTTGATGCCTCCAACTTACTAGGAACTACGATCTTATGTTAAAGTTAGAAACCAAAGGAGAAGCAAGAACATATCACCTTACTTAAAAGGAGATACATCAAAATCCGAATTGCTGCTAAGATATTGTCGAGCTACCCCCCACTTTAATGCCTCCAACTACCTTCTAAAAAATGCAAATCTTATATATGTTAAAAATAAAAACCAAAGGAGGAGAAGGCATGTATTACCTTACCTAAAGGGAGATTCATTGAAGTTCGAGTTGATGATAAGATAGTGTCAAATTGCCCCCAATTTGAAGCCTTCTACTTACTTGGAACTTCAAACCTTATGGTAAAGTTATGAACCGAAAGAGAAGTATGAATGTATCATCTTTCCTGGTTGAAAATTTTTTCGAAGTCCAAGCTACTGTTGAGATATTATTGAGTTTTCCTTGATTTGGTGCCTCCAACTATGTACTGAAAACTACAAATCGTACATAGCTTAAAGTTATTTGATGCTTCTCCTCCTTAAGAAAGATTATAGAGGGATTAGTTACAAAATGAGGCTACTATATTCTATATTTAGAATATCAATTGTCAACGTTGTTAAACTTAGAATATCAATTGCCTACATTGTTAAACTATCACTCTACTCTTGTATTATAATTTTAGTCAAAGAGTTACTCATACCTCATCAAAACGCACCTGGCATCATCCATTACCTCCAATGTACTTTGTTTTTCATTTTCAAACATAATAACCTTACTTAAACATTTAATACAATCCCATTTCCTTAATCTTTCTTCCTCTCCTAATCTCTTTCTTTCCTTGTCTCATCTAGATATTCTCATGAATTCAACTTCTCGATCAACAATACAAAAAATCATATACTTCGTTTTAGGTCATTGTAAAATCATACATTTCACTTTTAGTCGACTCATCTAGGTATTTATTTAATTAAATTATGATATTCTTTAGTAAACGCAAACTAAAGAACACATTGGCTCTCCTCGGTTATTTGTACCCTATTTTCTTATAAGACAACATACTAGGATAAATGGAGAAAACACATATAAGAGTCAACTAATGTGATATAACTTCTATCGTAAATCAATGAATCAGCAAAACTTAATGTGCAAACTTGGTGCGCAGTCTCGACTGGCAATTGCTTACCAAGAACCACAAATCTCCTCTTTGCCTATAACCAGAAACACTAGTGCTTTACCCTCGAGAAATCATAAAAAATCTACTCATACAATGTAAATACTATGCACTGAATTAAATACCGCTTCAAAAGGTTTCCATAATAAGAGTATTCGAATAACAGGAGATCCAGTGTTCATCATTTCAAGGCAATCATTCTTTCAGAAGGATAACATTTATTAAGCAGTTCTTTATGTGGCTCAATTTTCTTAGGACTTTCTCTGCATCTTGTTAATTCTTAACTCGTATATGTATGCCATTTAACGTAACTAATCCTAAAATGTAAAGACATGAGAAGAATAATTTTAATATGGCAAACTTATGCATTATATATTCTAGGCCTACAATAGTAAGTCCCTATATTGTTAAACTATCAGTATACTTTTTCGTTTAAATTTGAATCAAACAAACTAACCATTCTAGTCTATTAAATTGATAAGATAATTCCTTGGTCTTATAACTAATCAAAAACTCAAAACCTAAGGAGTAAAAATGTATCACCTTACCAAAAAGGAGGAGATTTATCAAAGTCCAAGTCGCTACTGAGATTTTGCCGAGCTGCCCCCAATTTAATGGCCCCAACTACTTCCTAAAAAATGCAAATCTTATCTGTGTTAAAGAAACCAAAGGCACATGAATGTGTCACCTTACCTGAAAGGAGATTCATCGAAGTCAGAGTAGATACTGAGATATTGTCAAGTTGCCCCCAATTTGATGCTGAAATCTAAGGAGTAAGAATGTATCACCTTACCTGAAAGGAGATTCTTCGAAGTCTGAGTTGCTATTGGGATATTGTCCAGCTCCCCCCAAATTGATGCCTCCTACTTACTACTAGGACTACATATCTTATACTAAAAAGAGCAGAAATGTAGATATCCTATGCAAAACTACAAATCTTAACTCCCGTGCATGTGCCATTCATCGTCACTATAGTCTTAGCATACAAAGACATGAGAATTATAATTTTAATATGGTAAACTTATATATATCCTTTGCAAAAATACAATCAGCCTTATATACATTATATATGCTAGGTCCACGATATTAATTCCCCACATTGTTAAACTATTACTCCACTTTTTTGTTTACATTTGAAACAAACACTCTAACTATTCTAGTTGATTTAAAAATTAACATCTAAATTGATAAGATAATTCATTGGTCTTATAACTAATCAAAAACACAAAACCAAAGGAGCAAAAATGGATCACCTTATCTAAAAGGAGGAGATTCATCGAAGTCTGAGTTACTGTTGAGATTTTGCCTAGCTGCCCCTAATTTAATGGGCCAAACTATGTCAAAGTTAGACACCAAAGGAGTAGGAATGTATTACCTTACTTGAAAGGAGACTCATCAAAGTCTAAGTTGTTGTTGAGATATTGTCACGTTGCCCCCAATTTGATGCCTCCAACTACTTGAAATATTTTCAATGTCAAATTAGAAACCTAATAAGGGGTAAGAATGTATCACCTTACCTAAAAGGAGTAAGAATGTACTAAGAACTACAAATCCTGCCTAGGTTAACGTTATTTGATGCTTCTCCTCCCTAAGAAAGATTGTAGAGGGCTTAGTTACAAAATGAGGCTATTGTATTCTATACTTAGAATATCAATTGCCAACATTGTTAAACTTAGAATATATCAATTACCTACATTGTTAAACTATCACTCAACTCTTGTATTATAATTTTAGTTAAAGAGTTACTCAAACCTCATCAAAAGGCACCTTGCATGATCATCCATTACCTCAAATGTACTTTGTTTTTTTATTTTCAAACACAATAAACTAAAACATTCAATACAATCTCCTATCGTTAATCTTTCCTTCCTCTCTTAATCTCTTTCTTTTAGTCGAGCTGCCCCTAAATTGATGCCTCCTACTCACTACTAGGAACTACAAACATATCACCGTACCTGAAAGGAGATTCATCGAAGAATGATTTGAACTAAGATATTGTCAAGCTGCCACCAATTTGTTGGCTCCAACTAGGGGCGACCGCAAGCCGAACTAAGTTGAGCTCCAACTCGCTCGAGCTAAAATTAACTAAAGTTATTCGAGCTCGAGTCCGAGCCTACGCCAAGCTCATTTTGTGGGCTCGAGCTTGGCTCGTTGGGAAAGGAACTCAACTCGAATTGGGCTCGAGCTCAGCTCGTTAAAGCACTATTAAGTTAACTCAGCCAGTAAACTATGTTCACCCAACTAGAAATAGTCGAATCGCTAAGCTCAAGAAGGTGCAGTAGAGGGAGGCTTGAGCTTGAGATTTAAAGAGAAAGTGCAGTGAAGTTTTTGTAAAGTAACCGATGTCAGATTAAGGACCAAATATGAAACCTACCTTGGGGGGGGGGGGGGGAGGGGGGGTTGTGCAGGGAAAGGAGGCTCGCCTGCGTACTGCAGTCAAGATGGACCTATACGTCATCAACCCACTCCAGGTTGGCTTGGAGCCTTAGAGGTCCCTTGCTGCGAACTTCATCTTCTCTCGCAGGCTAAAGAAGCACACCATATAGCAATGCTCACTTCCCCAGGCTGGCTCAGCTACCACCATCGCCCTCATCTACCACCCAATGTTGCACCAGCCTATAGAGGCCTGATAGGCCTCTATAGACTGGTGCAACGCAAATGGCCTGCTACGCAAGGGGGCAATGTTGCACGTACCCAAATGCTATGATCTCCAAGAGCGAGCGGGGCGCCAGAATTTTGCCATCAGCTTGATCGGCCAGGGGGTGGTCATAGACGACATAGTAGTAACAGGCCCTAGACATGGTGCAAACAACCTTGCCTCATACCAGGCCCCATGGAAGCCCTCGTCACCCCAGCTCACATCTACTTTGTCCCCATTGGAAAACCTTGTTACCCTCCCCCTCCCACACCACTTCGCCATAAGTGCAAAGCGTTTTGGACAAGCGATAGTAATGGGACTTTGGTGGTAGGTGGACCTAGGACTTCCTCCCGTAGACGCACTAGGAATCTGGAGCTCTAAAAGATTAGTTTGAGATAGTAAGTATGATTGTTTTATCGTTGCTTATAATAATCATGTTCATAACTTATGTAAACGCTTAGTAGGCTGGGACCTATGAAGTGATACAGGCATGGTGGGCTTATGAGGTGTTGGTTTACCTTTGGCTGGGGAAGTTTGGCATAATATGCAATTTAATAAATATTTTTACCTTGAGCAAGCTCACGAGCCGGCCGAGTCGATATGGTTCAAGCTCGAGATTGGCTCCTTTGATCAAACGAGCCTAAATTAGAGCTCGAGCTTGGTTCGATTGATTGAGTGAGATGAGTAAGGTAAGCTAAACTCGAGCTGAGCTCAAGTAGCTCGTGAGTGGCAGCTCTTGGCCACACCCCTAGCTCCAACTACTTATTAAAAACTGCAAATGTTATCTATGTTAAAGTTAGAAACCAGAGAAGTAGGAATTTATCATTGTACCTGAAAGGAGATTTATTGAAGTATAAATTGTTGTTAAGATATTGTCGTGCTGCACCTAAGTTGATGCCTTCTACCTACCAGGAACTACAAATCCTATGTTAAAGTTGGAAACCAAAGGAGGAGAAGTAATGTATCACCTTACCTGAAAGGAGATTTATCGAAGTCCAAATTGTTGTTGAGATATTGTCAAGCTGCCCCCAATTTGATGCTTCCTACTTACTAGGAATTACAAATCTTATCTTAAAGTTTGAAACTAAAGGAGATGCAGGGATGTATCACCATACCTAAAAGTAGATTCACTGAAATCCGAGCTACTGGTAAGATATTGTCGAGCTACTCCCATTTTGATGAAATTGCAAATCTTATCTATATTAATCATAAAAACCAAAGGTGGAGAAAGAATGTATCACCATACCTAAAAAGAGATTCATTAAAGGTCAAGTTGTTGCTGAGATATTGTCGAATTATCCCCAATTTGTTACTTTATACTTACTAGGAACTAAAAATCTTATGCTAAAGTTAGAAATTGAAGGGGGGGGATGAATGTATCACCTTACATAAAAAGAGATTCATCGAAGTCCGAGTTGCTGTAAAGAGATTGTCGAGTTGCCCTTGACTTGATGTTGCCAACTATATAATAAGAACAACAAAGCTTATCTATGTTAACGTCAGAAATATTCACGCTTCTCCCTAAACAAAACTATAAAGGGCTTAGTCCCATAAAAAGGCTACTATGTTCTAAACTTCGAATATCAACTACCTACATTGTTAAACTATCCTCTACTCTTGTATTAGAATTTTAATCAGAGAGTTACTCAGACCTCAAATAAGGCACCTTGCATGATGAGCTATTATTTCAAATGTATTTTGTTTTTCATTTGAAACTAGGTAACATTCTAGTATATTGCCAAAACAAAAGTAAAACTATCACATTAGTTAGAAGTTCAATCAAACACTTATGTATACTTTAAATAAGCAGCTTGCAAGATGATCCATTACCTCAAATGTATTTTGTTTTTATTTTCAGACACAATAAACTAACTTAAACATTCAATATAATTCCCTTCCCCAAATCTTTCCTTCCTCTCTAATCTCTTCCTTTCCCTATTTCATCTAGGTATTCTCATGAATTCAACTTCGCGATCAGTAATTAAAAAATCATACACATTGCTTTTAGGTCATTGTATGAATTTTAGTTGCCTTAGTCGCTTTTGAATCATTGTATGAATTTTAGTTGCGTCAATATATATTTATGTATTTAAATTATGATGTTGCTTTAAGAACATACTGACTCTACTTTGTCATTTCTGCCATATTTTCTTATAAGACTGCATACTACGGTACATCAAGAAAACACAGAAAAGAGTCAACTAATGTAGTAACACCTTTATCGTAAATCAATCGATCAGCAAGACTTGATGCGCAAACATAGTGCATAGTCTCGACAATCAATTGCTTACCAAGAACCACAAATCTACTCTTTCCCTAAAACCAGAAACATTAGTATTTTACTCTCAAGAAATCATGAAGAGTCTAGTCATGCAGCATGCCCAATACGGTGAACTAAACTAATTATGGCTTCAAAAGGGTTCCATAATAAGAGTATTCAAATAACTTGAGATCTAGAGTCATCATTTCAAGGCAATCATTCTTTTGCAAGGATAACATTTATTAAGCAGCTCTTTATGTCGCACAATTTTCTCAGGACTTTCTCTGCATCTTTTTTTATTCTTAACTCGTATGCGTATGCCATTTATCACCATATTGCATCATAATGTAAAGACATGAGAATTACAATTTTTATCTAGCAAACTTATGTATAATCCTACGCAAAAACACAATCAACCATGCATTATATATTCTAGGCCTATAATATTAATTCCCTATATTGTTAAACTATCAGTCTACTTTTTTGTTTAAATTTTAACCAAACAATCTAATCATCCTAGTTCATTATAAAAATTAGCATTTAAACTAATTAGAAAATCAAAAGCAAAGAAGCAAAAGTTTATCACATTACCTGAAATGAGATTCATCGAAGTCCGATTTGATGTTGAGACTTTGCCGAGCAACCCTCAGTTTAATGGCCCCAACTACTTCATAAGAACTGTAAATCCTATCTAACGACTAAAGGAACAGGAATGTATCACCTAACCTAAAAGGAGATTAATCGAAGCCCAAGTTGCTAGGGCTAGAGATGGAGACACCTAGGGGTGGCAATAAGCCAAGCCGCTCGTGAGCTACTCAAGCTTGGCTAGAGTTTAGCTCGGTTCGGCTCAGCTCATGTGATCAAATGAGCCAAGCCCGAGCTCCAACATAAGCTCGTTTAATCAAATGACCCAAGCACCACCCAACTCGGCTCGCTTGGCTTGTGAGCTAGCTTGAAATAAAATATATATTTTAAATGCTAAATAGAATCCATGCCAAATTATATAAGTCTCCCTGGAAACACAATACAAACCCTGTCTCCCACAAATAGACCTACCCGTATTCACCAAGCCATGCAAATGAGGCTAGGACGCGAAGGTTATGAGGCTTTGAAACTTTTTTATGTCGCCAATACCTAACTAAGTTTGCGGGAACCCCACTTGGTCTTTACTGCATGCGCACCTGGACTTATTTGAACGAGCCGGGCTTGGGCAACTAAAAGCTCGACTTGGCTCGGCTCACTGCAACCCCTAGAGACACCTATAAACCAACTAATAAGACAACAATATAAATGGATCAAATGAATAAATTGTAGGATCCCAAACAACAGAAAAACGAAACAAGCAACAAGCATTCCCAAAGATCAACGATAGAAACTAGTAATAAAAAAATCATAATAGCCCAGAACCGATATAGACACATGCTAAGAAAAGAATAGAAATCGGCACAAGGGAATCAAACATAAATTGCAGATAGGCGAGATCTCTTAATATCTTTTGAGGAGCAAACTTGGATTCCCAACTATAATTGATAATATCTTGCTTCCATGTTGCACGATATATGGCCAACCACTTTGACTTTGAATCTGACTTGTGGAAAAGCCAGTTGTGTTGCAAAAGAGATAACTACTGTAGTCAACTAGAATAGGAAAATTCCAAATAGGCTTTTACATTTGGCATGTTTAAATAATCACCTTAAGTGCACATTTAGCTGCAATATAACTTCCACAAGAATGTCCCCAGTAGAACAAAATTACTGAGATTATTTTCATTATGCCATTCCTCGAAGGAGTGAACAAACTGAACCTTAGTTTATGTAGCATAATGCAACTAAAATAACAAGTAAATATTGTAAACTAAGCTTTCTAATCTTATAAAACTCATGATCCCAATTTTAGGTCACAGTTTCAGAAATGTAATAGAGGATATTTTGTGTACCTCTAATCAAACATCCTTCCAACAACATTTGTATCAAAATGAGTATGCACTTAACTAAACCGTTAAATACCTTAATCAGTCCATAAGCTAAGACTAAAATCAGTCAATTAAGAGGCTTAAAACCGGTCCCTAGCTATAGCTACGCTTAAAATCTTCTTGATTACTGACTTTCCAATAGTCGCCAATGAAGATTAAAACCAATCCCCCGCCACGTTTAAAATCAGTCTAGAACTAGGCTCTTGAGGACCTTCAGTCTTCCTTACCAAGATGCGGCCCACACCCTTGAAGCATACCTTCCACCCTTCCCCTTATCGAGGACACTAAAGCTAGAAGGGGTGCTAACACATGTTTAAAAGAATGTATACCTATTTTCAATAGTTCTCTTTTTTTTTTTAACTTTATAGTTCAAATTGACCATTATAAATTAGACAACTGGTCATTGAACAATGATTTTTGGGCCAATTACCTGGCACAACCAAGGATTATAGAATTGGATCAAATTCAGGGATCCCGGCCGATCGGATCCAAATCAGCTTGGGTTTGCCCATTTTTGTAACAACCTATCCAAGGTGAATAGTTTTTGTTCCTTTTTTATATTTAAATAGGGATCCGACTTGCCCTATTGAAATCAGATCGGCAATGGCTGATCCCAATCCAGATCTGGATCAACCAATCCTACAAACCATGAATTCAACCCAAATGCACTCAAATGACTTTAGGTTGAACGCAGATTGGGGCATGTTGACTTTAATGTGGTTTGGGTCAAATTTGGGCCAGCCAAAAACTAAAATTGGGCTGGATCGTTTTCACATCAACCAAACCAACCCCACCCAATTTGCATCCCACTTTCCCAGGACTCTCCTCTTTTGCTCTTCTTCTTCTAATGTAAAAAAGGATTTCTACCTCAGAAACAGTGGGCAGGGGATGGCCTTGCCATGACATATAAGTAGAAGGATCAGAACGAAAACCTACTTATAAATTACAAAATTGTAAGTTTAGGCAACAGGGAATGACCCGCCAAGATTTTTATAGGTTTTCTGTGCATTCTAAAAGAAGGCGGAAAAAGCTTCATATCACAGGCACTGATACGAAAATTCTATAAATTTTTTTTATGTGACCTATGTATGGTATGAACAAAGTATATGCATGCATATACTGTTGGTGGGATGAAAAGTAAATTAGAGCACAGCTTTGTTGGAGACGGAGACTAAATGAAGGTTGAGATATTTCTTGGAAGCATGTCAGCACTGACAATATAGATGATCAAGATTGCTCACAGTTGTGATGGTAAAAGCATTTCTATAAAAGACATAATGGGTTCTCAATAATGCAACAAACATACCCTCTGTGTGAACTCTGCTCTCCAAAATGCAAGAGCATCATCCAGAGTCAAGCCGACACCCTGCAGAGGACAGAAGCGTTACAAAAAAGAAGATACCATGACTTGAGATGATACGTGCGAATTCATGCTTCTGATTAATGAAAATTGTTACTGCAGAAAAGACAGGCAAACAAGCTTTATAGAAGAAAAAGGTTCATCATTTAACAAAAAGATCCAACTAACCAGCCATCCCTAAGGACAGCTACTAGAACATTTTAGTTAAGAATGATTCGAATTTGATGTCTCACCACTAGAACAAAATGACACAACAACATGTTTAATCAGCTAAAAACACATCATGATATACATGATAGCATGATGAAAGTAAAAGAATGCACACTACATTGTATAGCATCATATAGGCATACTTGTGGAAAATGTATGCACCGTTTCAGGCAACCACTGTCAAAACTAAAGCAGAATCCAAATTTACTAGTATTATATACACAAAGCTTCTCAATGTGAAAACCATTAAACCCATGAACCACAAAGGGTCAATCACTTCGCAACCTCACACCTAATCCTTCAATATATCCTTTGAAGGCCCTGACCTGCCAAAAGATTACGGCTTAGTAACAGGATTCACTCCCAAAAGTGCTCGTGCTACCTGTTCCCACTCCTACTCCCAAGGGAAATTGAAATGATAAACCATGAAGGATAAGCACCCACTCCTGTTGTATAGTATAACATTATATTTCTTGGGAGTGAAGACAAGAAAAGTGTACAAAAGAGTAAAAGTGCCTTAAGGAAAAGGCCTAGTTGCATCCTCCCTCCATGCTTCAAGTGATGGTTCTCTCTAAGCTGCAAGTATAGAACCAGATAAAGGAAAATTCACAAAATAATATCTAGAAAGCAGCCAGTCGACTTGAGAAAGATAGGGAAGAGATGGTCACATTATTTATTAATTGCACTCTTACCTTCTCAAATAGGTGTCGCATACATAAAGGAAAGGAACCATTAGCCAACTGATCAATGTCCTTGAGTGATATCTCAGCAAATTCCTTAGGCTGTGGTAAGCGATGAATGATGTGTTAACCAGACTAATCTCTATTTGATATTTAAAAAAAAAACAGGTCTTGGCAAACTTAACTAAAACACCTGAGAATAGTCAGGACCCAGGCAACTTGTGCTCAATGCCTCTACAATCTGATCATTGAAAATTATAAACCGCACAATTACAGGTCGGCACCTAAATTTTCTGCAAAGTTGTACTCACAGGAGTCGAGCGATCCTTCTCTTACTCTTTGATGGTCGACATCCATTTCCCGCAAGCAGATGTCATGGATATTCTAACATGAAATATAAACATAGACCTCTGAGGTTACTTATCTCACACTGGTCTGCATGTTGTAAATATAATTTACTACATGCAGGCACATTGTATTTGTATGTATGGTCTCAACAGACAAGTATCTTCCTGGACAAAAGGGCAAATATATGGGAATCCTTCACCCGTCTGGCTCTTACATGGTATACAATCAACCCTTTCAAACATCATATGTATGTTTTGGACAATGATGGCCTTTCAACAGACATACCATCGTCAGAAGACTCTCTTGCACCAAGTAGGGGTGTAAGTGGCACTCTGACTTCCTGGTTTCTGATCCATTTCTGAAATTTCAAAAATGGATATGGAAATGCAGAAAAATAGTTCTTCTCTTTTCAGTATACAAGAGTTTCCAAGTTGGAACCTTTCAGCAACAAATTGGATCCAGAATTCATAATATTTATGCATTAATTATATGTTTCCTTTTCATAGGAGCCAACTAAAATTCAGCTTTAACTAAGTCGCTCAGCTACCAATGCTTTGATTAGATGGAGGGTACACTTTTATAAAGGGGGCTAGGGGTCTGATCTTCCTTCTACCATTGTCCAATCTGATACAAAACAACAAGGACACCACCCTACCAAGATGTGTGAATCACACACCACAGTTCAACAGACATCACAGTGCATTGATTATATGATGCAGGATGGACAACAACACGTATGACTGGCAATGGGCTTCACCTCACCTTGCCAGCAACTTGCAAGTGTCAATATGCATGAGGGAGGAAAACAGAATTATTACTTTCGTTTTTCACTTCCAAATAAGAAATGGATGCAGAAGCAAAGATATGCATTTCCATTTCCACTTCTGTTTCTGATATTTCATATAGGAAAGAAACCTACTTCCATTGAAGTCTCTGACCCATTTACAACCCTAGTGCCAAGTTTTCCCTTTTAAACACACAATCCAGACATCTTGGTGCATTTTAACAGTATGCCATTGATGATAGCAAACCAGAATGACTATATGTCAAGCTTGGGTGCGAAGGAAATGCATGCAGAAATGGAATTTTCTTCTCCACTTTCATTTCTGATATACTATGTAGGAGAGGGAAGCAACACCTATCTCCATTTCCATCTCTGACCCTTTTACAGCCCTACCTCAAAGTTTTCCTTTCTTACCATGCAGTCCAGGCATTTTGGTGCATTTTAACATTATGTCATTGACAACTGTTAACCAGAATGACTATCAATTTTGGGTATGAAGTGTTCTCATGCAGGAGCCTCAAGAAAAGTTCATCAACAGTTTCTTTCCTCATTTACAATGTAAACTACTCATCCTGGTTTCATGAGTGTTCCCCAGTCATGAACATAATTAACTTTGATCATTTCAAACCCCATTGTGATTGGAAATTCTGCTTAAATACCAAAATCCACCCAACCAGAGCCAACCCTGCTGAGTAATGTGGACCACCTCCACAGTAAGTTTAATGACCATCATATTACTTGTACACTTAAACGGTAGCTTCATAACTGGTTTGTTCTAGAGTTTTTATCACCTGAATTTTCACTTTACTCAGAGTTGTGACCTTTGTAATGTTTAGCACACAAATTTTCACTTTACCATAGAAGCACACCAATATGCTCGAATTCATGAGCTGCATAAAGATGGTACATACAGTTGGCAGATCTGTTTAACTTTAAAAACAAGGCAAGACCAATTGCTCATAACAGCATTGTTAAAATTAGAAATCAAAAGTAGAGCAACAATGTATTACCTGAAAGGAGAATGATCAAAATATGAGCTGCTGCTTAGATATTGATTGTCAAGTTACCCCCGTTTTGATGCCACCGACTATTTACTAAAAATTGCAAATCTTTTATGTTAAAGTTAGAAACCAAAGGTGGAGCAGGAATGTATCACCTTAGTTGAAAGCAAGGTTTGCCGTATCGTACCAAATCGGGCCGAATCGTACGAGTCGACTAGTATCTGGACAGTCCCGAGTCCCTAGTACAAGTGGATTGTATGAGTCGGGCTGAGATGCTTCTGGATCGAGCTATCTTGCATCGTATCAAACTAACTCGTGCCGGATCGCATGATACGAACACGAGTCGCTGCGATCCGGTGTGAGCCAGTTACGCTTCGGCTCGAGTCGGTGCGATCTGACTTGATAAAGTATGATTCTCTCTCTTTAGTCTAGGTGTACTTTATTTTGTTAATTAAGATTTGACGTTTCTAACTTTCTATGATATGTGCTATACCTTTTTTTTTTTGCAAACTAAGATCCCTAGACAAAATTCCTCTCAATTAAGATCCTAGAGTAAATTTTTTTACAAATTTAAATCTATTAAATTGCAGTATTTTACTTAAATGTGACTTATTCATGGTAACGATGGACGTAAAGTATGATGTTTATAATTAGATAACAATTCAAAAAAAAAAAAGATTTGTCAAAAATAAACTAGCCTACATTGACTTGAATCGGCCCGACTCGTGTGAGTCAGCCCGAGTCGGATCGAGTCCAACTCGTATCTGGCCGAACCCGATCCGATCCGAATCCACAAGTCGGCGAACCTTACTTGAAAGTAGATTCATCGAACTCCAATTTGCTGCTAAGATATTCTTGAGTTGCCCCCTATGGCTCCAACTAATTATTAAAGACTACAAATACTATCTATTTGAATTAGAAAGTAAAGGAGAAGTAGGAATCTAAGACCTTGCATGAAAGGAGATTCATCGAAGTTCGAGTTGTTATTGAGATATTGTTGAGCTGCCCCAAACATGATGTCATCTACTTACTAGGAGCCATAAATCTTATGGTAAAGTTAAAGAAACCAAAGGAGGAGCAATATCACCTTTCCTGAGAGGAGATGCATCGAAGTCTGAGTTGCTGCTGAGATACTATCGAGTTGCCTCCAATTTGATGCCTCTTACTAGCTAGGAACAACAAATCTTATTATGTTAAAGTTAGAAGCCGAATAAGGAGTAGGAATGTATCACTTTACCTGAAATGATATTCATCAAAATCAAAGTTGCCATTGAGATATAGTCGAATTGTCCCAATTGCGGCCTATTACTTACTAGGAACTACAAATCATATGTTCAAGTTGAATACCAAAGGAGAATCATGAATGTATCACCTTACCTGATAGGAGATTCATCCAAGTCCGAGTTGTCGCTAAGATATTGTCGACCTGCCTCCATTTGATGCCTCCAACTTACTAGGAACTACAAACTTATGTTAAAGTTAGAAACCAAAGGAGAAGCAAGAACATATCACCTTACCTAAAAGGAGATACATCAAAATCTGAACTGCTGCTAAGATATTGTCGAGCTACCCCCACATTGATGCCTCCAGCTACCTTCTAAAAACTGCAAATCTTATATAGAAACCAAAGGAGGAGAAGGAATGTATAACCTTACCTAAAGGGAGATTCATTGAAGTTCAAGTTGATGCTAAGATAGTGTCAAATTGCCCCCAATTTGAGGCTTTCTACTTACTTGGAACTTCAAACTTCATGGTAAAGTTAGGAACCGAAAGAGCAGTATCAATGTATCACCTTTCCTGGTTGAAGATTTTTTCAAAGTCCAAGTTACTGTTGAGATATTATTGAGTTTTCCTGGATTTGATGCCTCTAACTATGTACTAAAAACTACAAATCGTACATAGGTCAAAGTTATTTGACGTTTCTCCTCCCTAAGAAAGATTATAGAGGGATTAGTTACAAAATGAGGCTACTGTATTCTATATTTAGAATATCAATTGCCAACGTTGTTAAACTTAGAATATCAATTACCTACATTGTTAAACTATCACTCTACTCTTGTATTATAATTTTAGTTAAAGACTTACTCATACCTCATCAAAAGGCACCTTGCATCATCCATTACCTCAAATGTACTTTGTTTTTCATTTTCAAACATAATAAACTAAAACATTCAATACAATCCCCTACCCTTAATCTTTCCTTCCTCTCTTAATCTCTTTATTTTCCTGTCTCGTCTAGGTATTCTCAAGAATTCGACTTATCAATCAATAATAAAAAAAATCATTTACTTCACTTTAGGTCATTGCAAAATCATACATTTCACTTTTAGTCGACTCATCTAGATATTTATTTATTTAAATTATAATATTACTTAGCAAACACAAACTTAAGAACACATTGGCTCTATTCGGTCATTTGTGCCCTATTTTCTTATAAGACCGCATACTAGGATACATCGAGAAAACACATACAAGAGTCAACTTATGTGTTATAACTTCTATCATAAATCAATCGATTGGCAAGACTTAATGTGCAAACTTATTGCGTAGTCCCGACCGGTAATTGCTTACCAAGAACCATAAATCTCCTCCTTGCCTATAGCCAGAAACACTAGTGCTTTACCCTCAAGAAATCATAAAGAGTCTACTCATACAATATGGCCAATACTATGAACTAAACTAATTATGGCTTCAAAAGGGTTCTATAATAAGAGTATTCGAATAACATGAGATCCAGTGTTCATCATTTCAAGGCAATCATTCTTTCATAATGATAACATTTATTAAGCAGTTCGTTATGTAGCCCAATTTTCTCAAGACTTTCTCTACATCTTGTTGATTCTTAACTCGTATGTGTACGTCATATTACGTCAACCTAGAATGTAAAGACATGAGAATTACAATTTTAATATGGCATATGGATTATATATTCAAGGATGGCTAAGAATGTATTACCTTATCTAAAAGGAGATTCTTCGAAATATGAGTTTGTTGTTGAGATATTATCGAACTAACCCTAAATTGATGCCTCATACTTACTACTAGGACTACAAATCTTATGCTAAAAAGAGCATAAATGTAGATATGCTACACAAAGCTACAAATCTTAACTCCCATGCATATGCCATTTATCGTCACTATAGCCCTAGCATGTAAAGGCATGAGAATTACAATTTTAATATGGTAAACTTATGTATATCCTACGCAAAAACACAATCAACCTCATATGCATGATATATGCTAGTCCCACAATATTAATTCCCCATATTGTTAAACTATTAGTCTACTTTTTTGTTTAAATTTGAATCAAATACTCTAACCGTTCTAGATTATTAAAAAAATTAACATCTAAATTGATAAGATAACTCCTTGGTCATATAACTAATCAAAAACTCAAAGCCAACTAAGTAAAAATGTATCACCTTGCGTGAAAGGCGGAAATTCATCGAAGTCCAAGTTACTATTGAGATTTTGTCGAGTTGTCCCCAATTTAATGGCCCAACTATGTTAAAGTTAGAAACCAAAGGAGCAGGAATGTATCACCTTACCTGAAAGGAGGCTCATCAAAGTCTAAGTTATTACTGAGACATTGTCGAGCTGCCCCCAATTTGATGCCTCCAACAACTTACTAAAACATGAAAATCTTTTCTATATCAAAGTTAGAAACCTAATGAGAAGTAAGAATGTATCACCTTACTTAAAAGGAGATTCACCAAAGTCTGAGTTGTTGCTGAGATGTTGTCGAGCTGCCCCTGATTTGATGCCTCCAACTACTTACTAAAACTTGCAAAGCTTTTTCTATGTTAAAGTTAGAAACCTAAGGAGGAGTAAGAATGTATCACCTTACCCGAAAGGAGGTTCTTCAAAGTCTGAGTTGTTATTGAGATATAGTCGAGCTGCCCCTAAATTGATGCCTCCTACTCACTACTAGGAACTACAAATCTTAAATTAAAGGAGAAGTAGAAACATATCACCTTACTTGAAAGGAGATTCATCGAAGAATGATTTGTTACTAAGATATTGTCGAGCTGCCACCAATTTGTTGGCTCCAACTAGGGGCGACCAAAAGCCGAACTAAGTTGAGCTACAACTCGCTCGAGCTAAACTTAACTAAGATTATTCAAGCTCGAGCTCAACCTCGAGCCCAAGCCTACCCCAAATTCATTTTGTGGGCTCGAGCTTGGCTCGCTGGGAAAGGAACTCAACTCGAATTGGGCTCGAGCTCAGCTCGTTAAAGCACTATTAAGTTAACTCAGTCAATAAACTATGTTCACCCAACTAGAAACAGTCGAATCGCTAAGCTCAAGAAGGTGCAGTAGAGGGAGGCTTGAGATTTAAAGAGAAAGTGGGGTAAAGTTTTTGTAAAGTAACCGATGTCGGATTAAGGACCAAATATGAATCCCACCTGGGAGGGAGGTGTTGTGCAGGAAAAGGAGGCTCGCCTGCGTACTCCTGTTAAGATGGACCCATATGTCATTAACCCACTCCAAGTTGGCTTGGGGCCTTAGAGGTCCCTTGCCGCGAACTTCATCTTCTCTCACAGGCTAGAGAAGCACACCATATATCAACGCTCACTTCCCCAGGTTGGCTCAGCTACCACCACTGCCCTCATCTACCACCCAATGTCGCACCAGTCTATCAGGCCTCAGGCCTCTATAGGCTGGTGCATTGCAAACGGCCCACTTTGCAAGGGGGCAATGTTGCGCGTACCCAAATGCTATGATCTCCTAAAGCGAACGGGGCACCAGAGTTTTGCCATCAGTGTAATCGGCCAGGAGGTGGTCATAGACGACAAAGTAGTAACAGGCCCTAGACATGGTGCAAACAACTTTAGCCTCATACTAGGCCCCATGGAAGCCCTCGTCACCGCAGCTCACATCTACTTCGTCGCCATTGGAAAACCTTGTTACCCTCCCCCTCCCCCACTACTTCGCCATAAGTTCAAAGCGTTCTGGACAAGCGACAGTGATGGGACTTTGGTGGTGGGTGGACCTAAGACTTCCTCCCGTGGACGCACTAGGAATCTGGAGCCCTAAAAGTTTAGCTCGAGATAGTAAGCATGATTGTTTTATCGTTGCTTATAATAATCATGTTCAAAACTTATATAAACGCTTAGTAGGTTGGGACCTATGAAGTGATACAGGCATGGTGGGCTTATGAGGTGTTGGTTTTCCTTTGACTGGGGAAGTTTGACATAATATGTAATTTAATCAATATTTTTACCTCGAGCAAGCTCACGAGCCGGCTGAGCTGATACGTTTCAAGCTCAAGATTAGCTCCTTTAATCAGACGAGCCTAAATTAGAGCTCGAGCTTAGTTCGATTGAGTGAATGAGATGAGCTAAGGTAAGCTTAACTCGAGCTGAGCTCAAGTAGCTTGCGAGTGGCGGCTCTTGGCCACCCCTAGCTCTAATTACCTATTAAAAACTACAAATGTTATCGATGTTAAAGTTAGAAACCAAAGAAGCATGAATTTATCATTGTACCTAAAAGGAGATTTATTGAAGTCTAAATTGTTATTGAGATATTGTCGAGTTGCGCCTAAGTTGATACCTTCTACCAACCAGGAACTACAAATCCTGTGTTAAAGTTGGAAACCAAAGGAGAAGTAATATATCACCTTCCCTGAAGGGAGATTTATCGAAGTCCAAGTTACTACTGAGATATTGTCAAGTTGCCCCCCAATTTGCTGTTTCCTACTTACTAGGAATTACAAATCTTATGTTAAAGTTAGAAACCAAAGGAGAAGCAGGGATGCGTCACCATACCTAAAAGTAGATTCATTGAAATCTAAGTTGCTGCTAAGATATTGTTGAGCTACTCCTAGTTTCATGAAACTGCAAATCTTATCTATATTAAACATAGAAACTAAAGGAGGAGAAGGAATGTATCACCATAGAGATTCATTAAAGGTCAAGTTGCCGCTGAGATATTCTCGAATTGCCCCCAATTCGATGCTTTCTAATTACTAGGAATTAAAAATCTTATGTTAAAGTTAAAAACTGAAGGGGGGGCATGAATGTATCACTTTACATAAAAAGAGATTCATCGAAGTCCGAGTTGCTGCAAAGAGATTGTCAAGTTGCCCTTGACTTGAGGCTGCCAACTATATAATAAGAACAACATTTTTTAATTGCACATTATTTATTAATTGCACTCTTACCTTCTCAAATAGGTGTCGCATACATAAAGGAAAGGAACCATTAGCCAATTGATCAATGTCCTTGAGTGATATCCCAGCAAATTCCTTAAACTGTGGTAAACGATGAATGATGTGTTAACCTGACTAATCTCTATTTGATATTTTAAAAAAAAAATAGGGTCTTGGCAAACTTAACCAAAATACCTGAGAATAGTCAGGACCCAGGTAACTTGTACTCAATGCCTCTATAATCTGATCATTCAAAATTATAAACCATACAATTATAGGTCGGCACCTAAATTTTGTGCAGAAGGACTATATCAGATAAGTTGTACTCACATGAGTCAAGCGATCCTTCTCTTGCTCTTTGATGGTCGACATCCATTTCCTGCAAGCAGTTAAATGTCATGGATATTTTAACATGAAATATATAAACATAGACCTTTGAGGTTACTTATCTCACACTGGTTTGCATGTTGTAAATATAATTTACTACATGCAGGCACATTGTATTTGTATGTATGGGCTCAATGGACAAGTATCGTCCTGGACAAAAGGGCAAATATATGGGAATCCTTTACCCGTCCGACTCTTACATAGTATACAATCAACCTTTCGAACATCATATGTATGTTTTGGACAATATGGCCTTCCAACAGACATACCATCGTCAGAAGACTCTTGCACCAAGTAGGGGTATAAGTGGCACTCTGACTTTCTGGTTTCTGATCCATTTCTGAAATTTCAAAAATGGATATGGAAATGCAGAAAATAATTCTTCTTTTTCAGTATACAAGAGTTTCCAAGTTGGAACCTTCCAGCAACAAATTGGATCCAGAGTTTCAAACACTCATTTCCGCATCGACCTTCTAATACATATTATTATAATATTTATGTATTAATTATATGTTTCCTTTTCATAGGAGCCAACTAAAATTCAGCTTTAACTAAGTCGCTCAGCTACCAATGCTTTGATTAGATGAAGGGTACACTTTTATAAAGGGGGCTAGGGGTCTGATCTTCCTTCTACCATTGTCCAATCTGATACAAAACAACAAGGACACCACCCTACCAAGATGTGTGAATCACACACCACAGTTCAACAGACATCACAGTGCATTGATTATATGATGCACGATGGACAACAACACGTATGACTGGCAATGGGCTTCACCTCACCTTGCCAGCAACTTGCAAGTGTCAATATGCATGAGGGAGGGAGGAAAACAGAATTATTACTTTCGTTTTTCACTTCCAAATAAGAAATGGATGCAGAAGCAAAGATATGCATTTCCATTTCCACTTCTGTTTCTGATATTTCTTATAGGAAATAAACATAATTAATACCTACGTCCATTTAAGTCTCTGACTCATTTACAACCCTAGTGCCAAGTTTTCCCTTTTAAACACACAATCCAGACATCTTGGTGCATTTTAACAGTATGCCATTGTCGATAGCAAACCAGAATGACTATATGTCAAGCTTGGGTGTGAAGGAAATGCATGCAGAAATGGAATTTTCTTTTCCACTTTCACTTCTGATATACTATGTAGGAGAGGGAAGCAACACCAATCTCCATTTCCATCTCTGACCCTTTTACAGCCCTACCTCCAAGTTTTCCTTTCTTAACATGCAGTCCAGGCATTTTGGTGCATTTTAACATTATGTCATTAACAACTGTTAACCAGAATGACTCTGTCAAGTTTGGGTATGAAGTGTTCTCATGCATGAGCCTCAAGAAAAGTTCATCAACAGTTTATTTCCACATTCACAATGCAAACTACTCATCATGGTTTCATGAGTGTTCTCCAGTCATGAACATAATTAACTTTGATCATTTCAAACCCCATTGCGATTTGAAATTCTGCTTAAATTCCAAAATCCACACCCAATCCAGAGCCAACCTTGTCGAGTAATGTGGACCACCTCCACAGTAAGTTTAATGACCATCACGTTACTTGTACACTTAAACGGTAGCTTCATATCTAGCTTGTTCTAGTGTTTTTAGCACACAAATTTTCACTTTACCATAGAAGCACACCGATATGCTTGAATTCATGAGCTGCATGAAGATGGTCATACAGTTGGCAGAGCTGTTTAACTTTGAAAACAAGGCAAGACCAATTGCTCAAAACAGCATTGCGTGGCTACTGGCATGATGGCGGTTTCCATTCTGACAGCACCCTCACTTGACCAGTGTATCCATTTCATATGCATAGTCCGTTCTAGCCTGCTGCCTCTCAGCAACCCCGAGGCTGAAATTCCCCTTAGAGAGGGTGCATCAACATCAATAGCAAAGAAAATCTCATAATAGAAATGATGGATCCTCTTGCATCTCCATCAAGATTGTTTCCTCAACCATCAACTCTAATCCTGATTATCAAGTCCTCACCATATCTACTATATACCCAACAAAAGTCCATTCACCAAACAAACCCCACGGTACCTATTCCTCATAAAAGAAATCAAAAGATATTAGGATGTAGGCTCATGTGAAGTAGATGTAGTCTCTTAGACTATGTAAACAATTTATAAGGGACACAGGTCTGAGTCCGCATGATCCAGTGGAAGGCCCAGGAAAGAATGATGCTAGTAGAATTGAGCTTGCATGATTGAAATTGCAATCCTTTCCATCTCTCTCACCTCTTTCCTTTCTCACCTTTTGTAAGGTATACAATCTATCGTTGGCTGTTTGATCTTCCTTTCTACATAAATCATTTCACCTTCCTTTCTCTTCTCTATTTCTCCCATTTCTCTTCTTACTTTCTTCTTCACCCTCCATCACGTAGACTGATCGATGCTATAGTCGACAAGACTGCAAGTGTCTATCTTTCTCTTGTTTCTTCTTTCTCTTTCATTCTATTGATGCTAACATGATTGCATTTTACTCCTCTATTCTTCAGATTTTGACATCCTTTTAAATCTTCTCTTTCACAAACTTAGCCCCTCCATGTATGCAAATATTCCATAATTAACCAAAGCCTAGTGGTAATGCTTTGTCCCGTCTCTACTATTTGATGAACAAACCAAACTATCACTCATTTGGAGGAAAAATCCGGAGTGTCAGATCCTATAAATATATCTTAAAGGCAACATGCCAACACCAACTAATATGGAAATCCACTGGCAGCATAGGTTCATATTCTCTAAACTTAAACCCAACAGCCTTAATAGTATCCAAGTGGTAATAAATACTCCAATATGATATTGAGGGATTGGGAAAAGACAAGGAAGCAGATTATGAAAAAAGCCTTAGACTACCTAGAAACAAATTCATGCCACACCTCTAAATCAGACAGAGAAGCAGAATAAGAAGAAAATGAGGAGAAACTTCGTAAGACCTGGTAACCCAGGACATTCATGATATATGTGTACAGAAAGTGTCTTCACTACTAGATTGTCATCATGCAAGCGAAGTGCAAAGAAGGATTTCCCACTTGAGTGGTTGGATGTATGTTCATTCAACAGTAAGCATTCTCGTCTCATCTATTTTTTCACCATTTCTAATATCCATGTTCAAATAGATTCATGCCAATTATTCTAATCGAAGAACTGATGTTCATCTCAATGTGCCAAGATTATTTCTTTTCACTTCCTTAATCTTCACATGAAAAAGTGTGATTATTATTGCAGAGAAAATAAACCCGAGTTCCTATATGACCACATCAAGACTTTCAGCTTCTACAAATAAATTTAACCACAGCATTTCCAGGAACAGCAAATTTAAGGACAATCTCTACTGCAAACGAAAAAGAAGGCATGAGAGGAGAGCAAGGGACCTACAGAGCCATAATGGAAGCGTTAACCATGGAGAGCGCGACCACGGAGCACCCCTGAGGCCATGCTTGGTGGCCTCCTTTTTGCCCTCCTCGAGGCTAGCTTGCCGCCTCCAACCCCGCCCGGAGGTCGAGCAGGCGCTTCTTCGGAACAGGGACCCTCCTCTCTGCAGAGGAACCAGAGGCAGCGAGGACGAGTGGAACGGTGAAGATGGGATCGAATTGGAGAGGGGGTATTGGGGTTTTGCTTCACCTCCTTGGGGTTTCTTGGTAGCGAACCCTCGGAGCAGCCCTAGGCGCTGCTGCTGCGCGTCTCTTCCGGGCGAGGCCGCACGGCGGCAACGCCATTGCGCTCTCTCTCTCTCTCTCTCTCTCTCTCTCTCTCTCTCTGCGCACAGAGTGGGGGGTTTGGGTTTATGAGGGAGCCGAGGAGATTATAAAGCCCTAACGGTCAGATTTTGGAGCATTTTTTGAAAATTTAAAATATGAAATTTGTTTGTGCGCTCCGATGATGTATCTCCTAAATAGGAATTTTCAATTAGAGAAACACTTAGGGGGTCTGTTTGGGAAGGGGTAAAATGGGTTCCCTAGGCAGCTTTTTAGGAAAACCTCATTGAGCTGTTTGTTTGGTTGCCGTGCCATTTTTAGGCTGGACATTTGATAAGGTTTTTGTTTGCACAGTCTTCCTTCATCTTTTATCATCTAGGTATACTTGCTATATAGTATGAGATGTGGTCCACAATCTTTTATTATTTTTTTAGTTTTTAATTTTTTTTTTTGCGGTGAGCCCCATCATGTCCAACGTGCATGTATAATTCAATCTCCGATAAGACGACTCAAAAAAATATAAAAAATAAAAATCGAACCCCAATGAATAGTATACTATTTGTTTGAGATGTTCGATCGAAAATCGGATTATATGAGCATATATCATGTTAGAAGGCTTCAAATAAATTTATGAAAATTAAAAAATCAATCTCCAATGAATAGTATATTACTGTTCATCGAGCCTTATTTTTTAATTTTTATTATTTTTTAAGATGTCTGATGGAAAATTCAATTATGTGGACATGAAGGATATGTTGGGGCTTCAAAAAAAATTCAAAATTTTTCTTTTTAGTTTGACTATACCATCATGCTACTTAATAACCCCAAGGGTACAGAAAATTATTCTCCCTTTGCAATTACTTTTATTTATAGTAATTTTATACTTATAGCTTTAAACTTAAAAAAGTTTCACTTTTATGGAAAAAATAAATAAAAATATATTCTCATAATAACTTAAATTATTTTTATTCTAATTATATTGTAAATACAACCAAACATATAATGTGCATCTTTTATTTGAACCATCTAATTAAATGTCAAGTTAGGGCATTCGCAACCCGAAAAATAGGAAAAAACAAAAAGATCTTTTGGCTTTGCCATTTTAACTTTGATAGCATGGAAGCATGATTTTTTTATTAATTACATTTTAAGAAAATATTTTACAGAAAAATAAATAAAATAGAAATACTTTTCAAAAATTAGAGAAACACTTACTGCACCGCTTTCCCTTTTTCCAAAAATATTTTTTTTTCTTTTCAGTCCCTATAATATTTTAATATTTCTTATGACTCCCTATAATCTTGATATTTTTTTAAACCCTCCGCAATCTATGAATAATCCCTAAAAAGTCCCTTCGGAGGGGCTTTGTAGGAAAGGTTGAGGGAGCTTTTATGGATGTTTTAAATAATTATAAGGACTAATAAAGAATAAAAAGATTGTATGGACTTATAAAAATACTGATAAATTTTAGGGACTAAAAAGTAAAAATTCCTAAAAAATAACGTTGGATTCCATAACATAGTTACTGTTACGGGCAGATTTTTTTTTCTCATCGCTCATTTTTCACATATGTTAATTAACAAGTATATCCTACAAGGCAATAATCTCTAGATTAGTCTTTCAGCTTGCATCCGATTTTTCCTTTAAATTCTTTTAGAGGAAATTTAGTATGCATGAAAAACTAGCATTTTGATTGTTATACATACACAATGCATGAAAAAATAGAATTTTGATCATTAAAGTAATATTCAATTAAAATAATATTAGTAGGTTGTATTATCTAGGAATCGATTTTTACTTTAAACTGAATTTGTTTTATATATTTGTAAAGTGAAACTATTAGGGTAGAATAATAAATTGTGTATACAATGTCACTAAGTCTAACATCGAGAAAAAAATGGCCCAAGTAAAAGACCTTTCCATCAAAAACTTTTCATGAAAAACAAAGAAGGAAACATATAAGTTGAACTATATTTATAAAGAAACACACTATTTTGAAAAGTACACAATTACATCATGACTTTTTGAGTTAATAAATGCTCTAGAGATTCTTTTAATAAATCATGATTTATACATGAAAAAAATGATGACATAAAAAATTGTGATTAAATTATGATTTTCCTAAAAATAGCATATTTTTATTACTTGTGTGTATACATGTGTATGCGCACGCGCGTGTTTTTTCATCACATGAAAAATTAAATTAGGTCAATAAATTGGGCAATTTCATATCTATGCAAAAACAATTGAATTTAAAAAGCATATCTAGTGAGCAAGGTTATATAAATACATATTGACGAGGGAAATTGAGTCCGGCCCAATCAAGCCCATCAAGTCTACAGGTCCAAAGGCCTACGGACCCAACCGCCCACTTACGGCAGGTCCACTTAAAGCATATCTAGTGAGCCCGGGGGGTGATTCATTGTGCATCCTCACCATCAAGCGGGTCCTACGGACCCAACCGCCCACTTACAATAGGACCACACGATATGTCCCATACAACTACGGGTGAGTCCTGGCTTACCCAATATCCCACGATTTCCCTAAATCAGGGGGAGACGATCATAGGCAAATTACCCTCCGAAGGAAACCGTCCCCGGGATGCCTCGAGGGGGGGAGACTATATAATCACCAAACCCTCTCCGGTGCAAGGTACGTCTTTCTGAGCACAAAAAACCCTTAGCAGGATCTCATCTTCTAGCACCTAACTTAGGCATTGGAGGGTTTTGCTCCCCATCAGAGTGGGAAGTCCCATTTGATGCCTCTGTCTAACCTCTTGCAGGTTCTACACTGGGCGTTTCCACCACCAAACAAATTCTATCGAGTAGTCGGGATCTTCGATCGAACGGTCGTTACAGTCCCACCAGTTTTCGACCACTACATGATTGGCGCCGTCTGTAGGAAACGCACAAAAAGTAATGGCAAGAGGCAACAAGAACAGTCGTTGTGCCGCTGCGGCATCTCAGATCAACGAAGCCGGAGTCGACGCCGGTATTAACCGGTCATAAAGTGCGACCTCCAGGCCGTCAAGGAACGACAATGACCCCATGGGGGTAGTCGCCCGACAACTGGGCGCCTGGCTCACCTTGATGCAGGGGCGCCTTCCCCCACAGCTGGTCATTCCGGAGCCTTGCCTGTGGGCTGACCCCCAGGAGGAACCTCAAAAGGAGGCCTAGAGAGCCCCAGCCGTCGTGGGGAAGCGCGAAGGCATCCAATCACTAGTGGTTGTTTCCTCCTCTTCGATAAAAAGATCCAATGCAACAACCTCCAGCCAGCGGCCTCCGGAGTCGCCGGTTTAAACCGATCCTCCCAAAAAAGGAGGAGCAGCCCAAGATGTCAATCCCACTGATCTTGGACCTCGAGATGCCACTCTCCGCAAAAAAGTTCCGCCGTGAACCGACAGATCGACGAGTTGGAGAAAAGGCTCGAGCACCGTGAAAAGAACATCAAAAATCTCCTCTAAAGGCGGCGATCCCTTTCTCTCTCCGACGAAGAAGGGGACAACTCCCCTTTCGCTGTCGAGATCCTAGACGTCCCGGTCCCCACGAAATTTCCCATCAACAACTTCAACACCTACAATGGACAAGGGACTCGAAGACTCATTTCAACAACTTCCAATCTCACATGAGGCTGCACAGAGTCCACGACGCCATCACTGCCGCGCGTTTGCCACCACCCTAATGGGAACGGCGTAAACATGGTTCACTACCTTAGCGTCGGGGTCGATCCATTCATTTGGGAAACTCGGGAAGCTTTTTTTAGACCATTTTCCTAGTGCCTACTGCAAAAGGTCGTCGGCTAGCGTTGTCGCCATCAAGTAGAAGTGCGGTGAATTTCTCTGGGATTACATCACCCATTTTCACTATAAGGCTCTCTGAGTCCCAAAACTGGAAGTATCTTCCGTCGTGACCGCCCTGACGCAAGGCACTCGGGACGACCTCTCCGAAGGGCCATCATCCTTAAGGCACCCAAGACGTTGTTCGACCTCGTCAATTTGGTTCACCAACACGCCGACTGTGATGAAGTGATAACCACCTATCACCATCGCGGAGAAAAGGGCGATCGCAAGTGTCAAGGCAAGAGGCCCCAAAAAGAAGAGGTCTCGACGTTTCGAGGGGGATTCCAAGCGGTCCAGTTCCCCGGGCCATATACGCCATTGACCACTCCCGTCTTTGAGATCCTCCAAGATCTCAAAAATAAGGAATACGTCAATTGGCCCCAAAAAATGAGCATCGACCCTAAGCGCCAGGATCGAGGAAATACTACAACTTCCACAAGGATCATGGCCATACGACCGAGGAATGCCGCCAGCTACGGAACGAGATAGAATCCCTAATACGTCGGGGATATCTTGGAAAGTACGTGGCAAAGCCTGGTCAGGAACGCGAGGCTCCGCAGATCGAGAACTGCCCTAACAGCACTGAGATCCACATGATCTCTGGTGGACTCGCCTTGAGAGGGGATAGTCGCCAAGGGAAGAAGTGCTACGCGCGCTAGGTGAAACTTGTAACTCCCGACCCCAAGCATTCTGAACACGAGAAAACAATTATAGGGGACCCACTGAAGGAATCCATCGTTTTCTCGGAGGAGGACTTGGTGGGAGTGACCGTCCCTCACAATGATGCTCTCGTCGTGACGGCCACGGTCAACAAATGTAAAGTTCATTGAATTTTAGTAGATGGTGGCAGTAGCCCCAACGTTATCAGTTACGACTGCTTTCTCCGAATGGATGCCGATGTCCCACCTACGCGCCAAATGCGTACACCACTGTTTGGCTTCTCAGGCAACTGGTACCATCAGTAGGGGTAGTAGCGCTAGCAGTGACCCTCGAGACCGCTCTCCCCGAGAGGTCACCTTCGTCGTTGACTTCGTAATCATTCGAGAGATGAGTACCTACAATGCGATCATGGGTAAGGGAATCGTTGGAGGAATTACGGGGGTCCCATCCTCCTACCACCAAAAGATGAAGTTCCCTACCCCCTTTGGGATCGGGGAAGCCAGAGGGAATTAAGACGAATCCCGGAGATGCTACCTCATACCTTCCAAAGGATAGGATAAGCCTGTTGCGGAGCTCTCTCGGGATCTCGAGAGCAATCGAAAGGCAGACTCCCCAGCAGAGGATTGAATGAACATCCAACTAGGCGAGGACCCCAACCAAAAAGTCTAGGTTGGCTTCACCCTCACAGCAGAGCAAATAGAGGAGTATCGAGTTTTCCTGGCTTGGTACCATGACGTCTTCGCCTGGTTTGATGGGGATATCCCAAGTATCTCCACCGAGGTCATAGCCCACCACCTCAACCTACTACTAGAAAAGAAGCTGGTTCTGTAGAGGAGGAGGCGATGTGCCCCTGAAAGACAAGAAGTAGTCTGAGAATATGTCACCAAGGGGTTGAAGACTGGCTTACTCAGGCCCGTCCAATACCCTTAGTGGCTTGCCAACATGGTCCTAGTCCGAAAGGCCATAGGAAAGTAGCGCATGTGTGTAGACTTCACTGACCTCAACAGAGCCACCCCGAAGGACTGCTACCTGCTGCCCAACATCGACAAGCTAATCGACTCTACATCGGGAAATGAGATGCTAAGTTTTCTTGACGCATACTCCGGGTATCACCAGATTAGGATGACCCCCCCCCCCCCGACGAAGAGAAAACGGCATTCATCACGGACTTGGTCGTCTACTGCTACACGCAGATGCCCTTCGGCCTCAAGAATGCTGGCGCAACCTATCAACACTTGGTCAACTCCATGTTTGACTCCTAGCTCGGAAGAAATATGGAGGTCTACATCGACAACATGCTGGTGAAGAGTCCGAAGGCATCCGATCACATGCTCGACCTAGCCAATGTTAGTATTAGGTGGCCTACAAGCCAATCTGATACTGTGTAATATTCAGTTTATTAATATAATGGCATAATTTCATTGTGTATTTAATTCGATCCTTGTTTATCATATCATGATGAAGTCCATGAACATGTGCAATAGTCTTCGGATTATGATGAGATCATAATTACGGGATCGAAGACTTATAAACATATGTTTTTAATTATTCCAAGTTGAAAGATGTTTGAGAAGGACATCAAACATCTGGATAGACTAGTACAAGTTTCTTTAGCTCTTATGATGAGGGTGACAGATCTTATAAGTCACTTGTGGAGACACTATGCTGGATCTGTAGGTGCTCATTGGTAAATGAGTTCACTGAACTGATCTGACCATAATCGTTGAATGGTAGCTAGCTAACTGTTAACCAGCTCGATTCTTTTATCATGGTTGCATAGATGGTCCTTGGACCTGAGACAGCAAGGATACCTTGTTGGTAGGTCTTTGAACTTTGACCTTGACTAATAAATCCCTAACCATGGGACAACAATAAGTCAGGTGATCGGGTTCAAGGGAAATGCCCTCGAAGGTAATTATGTGGTCAATACGAGATCATTCGCTCTCGGTAATAGGATAGAAAATGTTCCAGAAATGATACACTTAAGTCCCTGGCCAGGGCGAACTCTGTATCAGATAAAGAGTTATCTGATATAGATCAGCGGCATCTAATTCAAGTGAACCGACCGGATAGGGTTTAACAGTAAACTATATCCTAGGTCGATTCGGGAACATTGCACAGATGAAGGATTATATCCGCGCGGTAACCGATGACGGAAAGATTCCCATAATGGGTTGCATAAACCCCAATTCCTTCTAGGATCACACGGTGTTGCTCGGCACCCAACGTGATCGGAAGCCCGTTCGAATTTATTGTGGGATATTAAATTCGGCTGATTAATTAATATAAGGATATTAATTAAATCAGTGGGTCTGTTAAGAGTTACTGGACTTATGGGCCATTAACTGGATTGGTATTTGGGCTTTGAGGGTCACACGCAAAAGCTTTTCAAGTCGATGGATTTTTGACGGGGTTTCAATAAGTGTGGATTTTTCTGAAAAACCGCAAAACCACTTATTATAAAAGAACCAGTTCGCGCATTGGGGCAAGCAACCCGGTGCCCCAGTGCAGACCTAGCCGCCCCCTTCTCTCTCCTCTCTCTCTCTTGGGTGCCCCCTTCACAGGCTGCCCCCCCTGGAGGCTCCGCTTCGACTCCCGCCTGCTCCGCTTCCCGTTTGACGAGAAATTTGAAACCGCATGTCGCGGAGAATTACGCACAACCAAACGGGATCCGCGAACGTTGCATCGAGCGAGGAAGTGAGGACGATCCATCGAGAGGAAGACCACGTCGATACCGCTAGAGGTCGGGCACCTGCGCGGCTTGCGGCATCACACCACGGAACCAGAAGAATGCGGATTGAATCTACACAAGGTGAAGAATCGTTCTCCCTATTTGATTAGTTTTACGAAACGGCATGGATCCGAAAATTTTATTTTCTGCTGCGTTTTGTTCGGATCCGACATAGTGATCCCAACAGTGGTATCAGAGTCAGGTTCCACTATGTTCATCGCCGTTTTGGTCCCCATATCAATCTTTCTTTAATTATATTCCATGCTGTTAATTAATTTTTATTGTCAGAACGCTATTCATCCGATGAACACACGTAATTAGATTTTTATTCTAGACAAGCAAGAAAATTTTAATTTTTGGGGATTTTTGTGTTCTTCGTGGGACGAAGAACGGATGTGTATAGAAATATCCACGGGCACCCCAAGCGTTGGGGGTGGCTCACCAACACTTTGGATCCCCCCCCGGAGGGTCGCCGCCTGCCTGTTCATCAATGTCAGTGAAGGCCACCGATCGGTCCTCCCTCCTCCTTCTTCATGCTGTGTATTAAGAGGGGAGGGGGGGGGGGGGGGGGAGCACCGCCGCTGACTAGGGCTGCCAGCACCTTGGCCGGCAGGCGGTGACCTGCTAGGGCCCCACCGGCCAGCTCTTGCGAGCAGGAGGCCAGCGGCGGCGCCCCCCCTTGCTGGGCCGGGCCGAGTCCTGGACCCGAGCCAGCCCAACAGAGGGCCCGGCCTAGGCCCACCCTTTGGGGCGGGCTTGGGTCCGAGCCTAGCTGCTGGCTGGCCTCGGCCCAGTAACCAGACCTGGGCTCAACAAAGGCTGAGCCTAGTTGGTCCATTGGACCAGGGCCCACTCTCCCCCCCTTTAATGGCCCAATTAAGATAAAATTTTAATTAAAATTGTATTTCTACATTCAAAATTTTAAAATATGATTTTTAAATTTTGATTAAATTATGTTTTAATATTGGGCCCATTTAGATTTAGAATCTAAATTTAATTGACAAATTAGTTGTTAATTATTTAATGATCTAATGGTTAGATTTGTTGATATTAATGTTTATTAATTTAATTGTTAGATTAATTACATTAATTTCAACTATATTAATGGCATGGAAGATTAAAAGATCAAATCTGTTTGGTTAATTTGAACATATGATGTGATGTGATTTCTTTTTTTTTTAATATGATTTAAATTAGCATGTTTAATCAAATAAAAACTTTTAGAAAATTCAAATTTGTCCAAATTTTGTTTGGTCCTTGGTTTCTCAAACCAAAATTATTTATTTTCGAAAATTTAATTCTTTAGCCATGTGAGGTGCTAATTCATGTGTGGGTTGTTAATAAAAATTGCACGGTGGTCGTGGATAAGCACATGATATATTTTCATGTGATGATATGTGGATATGGATCGATGGTGTGTGATCTATTTTATTAATTGTTAATAAATAGAGGTCTGCGAACCTCTCCCTCTCTCATATTCCATTGTATCTCTTCCTCCCTCCTTAATGTACTCGCCATAAGGCTTTCTGATAAATTATCATGGAATTTGATCGAGGCGACCAAACATGGAGCAAGGACGATCCACAACTGTAACCAATAAGGAAATGAAGGAGTTTATTCAGCCTATGAGTATGCAGACTCATAATATAAATGTTATATTGTGTATGTGTGTGTGTATGACTATCTGGCTCAAGTCAAACCATAGTGCTATCCATGGCCACACCATGACATATATGCGATGCGTGTATTGCTTTTAATTACGAATCAAATTACTAGGTTATTAGTATATGTAATATATGCGATATATTTAAATATTGTCACCTAGGATGAGACCAAAATAAATGAAATAAAACCTTCGTTATAAAGTCTAAGCAGAAACGCAAGTCATTGAGAATGCACCGCGTGGCTCTCCATCAATATAGTTTTTAGAACTTAATTCAGTGGTGGCATTTTCTATGTGTTTAATCGAGATTTTCCATTATTTGATGAAAGAACTATTAACTATAGCATTAAATGCCTTGAGATAAGAGTAGAGGAACAATGTAGCTATCGTCGTGTTTACCCGAGAGCTATACTTCTATTCTACTCTATCACGTATTGATGGTAAAGCTTAGACCAGGCATAATGGTCTACTGTGCTTACCCGGGACCATTAATAACCTGGGAGCCGAAATAAGGTCGGATATTATAAGGAGTTGCAATTACCAAGAGATGGTTGCTCTTGGGTAACAATATGATGTTATGTGTTTACCTGAGGTCATGCTATGATACTTGGAAATTCTGATCCCCACTAGGAAATAGTCGGCATCTCCCATTCTGTATATCTGAAGGTTATACAGTCTGACGAAATTTAGTGGAAGCAAAAGTAGATTATAAAGTCCAAATCTTGTTTTTAAATTAATAATTAAATTTTTGTTAATTGAAACTTATTATCTCTTGTACGCTAACATGTCGCACCATAACCCGTTGCGCGGCATACTAGATGCCAACCGTTTGACAGGCTCTAACTGTTAGTCTTAGGTGGCCTACAAGCCAATCTGACTATGTAAATCTCGTACATATTTATTAATATAATGGCATAATATTCATTATGTGTAAATCATATTAATTATCGTCCATAATGAAGTCCCTAAATATGTGCGATAGTGATCAGATTATGATGAGATCATACTAATGAGACTGATCACTTAAACACACATATTCTTAATCGTTCATAGTCGGAGGATATCCGAGAAGGACATCGGATATCCGATTAGACTAGTACAGATTACTCCTGCTCATATGATGAGGGTGACTGATCTCATAAGTCACTTGTGTGGAGACACTAAGGCGAATCTGTAGGTGCTCATTGGAGAATGAGTTCACTGAACTGATCCGACTGAATTACTGGATGATATTGTACCTCACTGTCAACCAGCTTGATTCTATTGTCGCAGTTGTGTGGATGGTCCTCGGACCTGAGACACCAAGGACACCTTGTCGGTAGACTTCTGTGCTTTGACCTTGGTTTATGAATCTCTAACCACGGGATTCTAAACAGCCAAGGATCGAGTACAGCGGAATACCGTCGAAGGGAATTGTGTGTCAATAAGGAATCATTCGCTCTCGGTACTTAGAGAGAGAATGCTCTAGGAAGGATGCGCGAAGTCCCTGGCCAGGGCGGACGATAATATCGGGAAAGGAGTTTTCCGATATTCATCAGCGGCATCCAATCCAATTGAGTCGACCGGTTATAGTTTGACAGCACGCCATACCCTGAGTTGACTCAAGAGCGTTGTACGAATGAAGGATTATATCCACGCGGTAACTGTCGGCGGAAAGGTTCCAAGAGTGGGTTACTTAACCTCGATACCTTCCGGGTTCACGCGGTGTTGCTTGGCACCCAACGTGATCGGAGGCTCAGTCGAATTCGATGTGCGACGTCAATTCGATTGATTAATTAATTAATAAAGAGTTATTAATTGATTAATAAAGTCAGTAAGGAGTTACTGGGCTTATTGGGCTATTAACTGGACTGGTAACTGGGCCTAGAGGGTTACATGCAAATGATTCTCAAGGCGATAGATAAATAAGTGGGTTTTATACAAACCGGGGGGTTTTATGAAAAACCGCGTGGTTAGTATAAATGTGGCGAACGGGCTGAGCAGGCCAAGCTGCTGCGAACCGTAGCCGCCCCCTCCTCTGTTTCTCTCTCTCTCTGGCGCCTCAGGCCAAATCCGGATCCCCGGATCTGTTTCGCCGCTTCTCCGACTCCCCTTCGACGGGAAATCGTCCGTGCGATGTGGCGATCGTTGCAGCGACCGACGGAGGTTTCGTGGTTGTGAAGAACGAGGAATGTGAGGATATCCGTCACGAGGAGGATCACGTGGACTCCGCTAGAGGCCGGGCGCTTGCACGGCTTGCGGTGTCGCACCGACGGAACCGAACGATTGCGGATTCGAATCCGCACACGGTAAGAACCGATTATCCGATAATCCGGTTTTTAGATTTTTCGAAACGGGAACGGATCTCTATTTTTATTTTATTTCAGCTGCGCGGGAGATCCGGAGAAACCCGAGAACCAAACAGTGGTATCAGAGCCAGGTTCCACTGTTTCTCGTCCCGTTTCGGGTTCCGAACTTAATATTTTCATGATTTATTCCATGTTGTTATTCGATAATTTTGCAGGAACTGTGTTCATAACGATGAACACTGATAATTTGATTGTTTTTATTTCTGCAAAATCGAATTTTAAATTTGGGGTTTTCGTGTTCTTCGTCGGACGAAGAACATCGGGTTTACGGCGGCTTCAATCGGCCTTCCCAAGCGTTGGGATGGAGGCTGGGACATCGGATTCTCTTGGTATGATCCTCTCTCATCACCAATGTCCATTGGGAATCGTTGCCGGCGCCGAAGAAGGAGGATGTACAACGGCCATCTTCCTCCTCTCTTTTTTTTTAAGAAAATCTGTGAAAAACCAGATTTTTTTTTAGGGTTTTGGGCTTGGGACTGCACCCTAACCGGAGGCCACCGACGGCCCTGCCGGCGCCGGGCACGTCGCCGGCGCCGGGGGCATCGCTGGCCAGGGCTGGCGGCGGTGGGGGCCCGCCGGCGGCAACGCTGCCCAGCCGGCCTTGAACCTGCATTTAGGGTTTGCAGGTAATGGGGCTCGGGCTGGGGGACGAGCAGACGGGCCGGTTTGGGCGGACCGGGCCCTTGCGGACCGGCCGGGTCCTTACTGGCCAGGGCCCGAGCCCAGGCGCCTGGTCCGAGCCTGGCTCAGTAGGGTCCGAGCCAGGGTCGGACTTAATGGGATGGGCCCATTTCATTTAAGTCCCTTTTAAAACCCCCATACCCTTTTAAACCCCATAAACCCCTATTACACCATATTAGCCCATTTAAAATTAAATTGGATTTTAATTTATAAATTAAAAACTATTTTGAAATTTTAAATTATTATTCAATTTCTATTTAATTGGGTGTTAATGATTATGGAATCATTTAATTAGAGGTGTATATGATACAACCAGAAGGTTTCACATCCAAAGAATCTCCAGATAAAGTGTGCAAGCTTTAGAGGTCCATTTATGGACTGAAGCAAGCTTCCCAGAGGTGGAACATAAGATTTGACGAGGCTATCAAGTCTTACGACTTCATTAAGAATGAAGATGAGCCTTGTGTGTACAAGAAGATCAGTAGGAGCACAGTCACCTTCTTAGTTCTTTACGTAGATGACATACTACTTATTGGGAACAATGTAGCTATGATGTCATCAGTAAAGATCTGGCTGTCAAAAAAACTTCTCCATGAAGGATTTGTGAGAAGCATCCTACGTATTGGGAATACGGATCTATAGAGATAGATCAAAGAGGATGCTTGGAATGACCCAATCCTTATACATAGATACCATAGTCAAAAGGTTTGGCATGGAAAATTCCAAGAGAGGTCTCATACCGATGAGACATGGATTTAATCTCTCAAAGGTGCAGTCTCCTAAGACTCCGAATGAGAGGGCATTCATGGATAGAATTGTTAGGTTTAGGTGGCCTACAAGCCAATCTGACAATGTAAATCTCGTTCATTTATTAATATAATGGCATAATATTTATTATGTGTAAATCGCATTAATTATCGTTTCATAATGAAGTCCGTGAATATGTGCTATAGTGATCAGATTATGATGAGATCATATTAATGAGACTAATCACTTAAACACACATATTCTTAATCGTTCATAGTCGGAGGATATCTGAGAAGGACATCGGATATCCGGTTAGACTAGTACAGATTACTCCTGCTCATATGATGAGGGTGACTGATCTCATAAATCACTCGTGTGGAGACACTAAGGCGAATCTGTAGGTGCTCATTGGAGAATGAATTCACTGAACTGATCCGACTGAATCGCTGGATGGTATTGTACCTCACTGTCAACCAGCTAGATTACATTGTCGCAGTTGCGTGGATGGTCTTCGGACCTGAGACACCAAGGACACCTTGTCGGTGGACTTCTGTGCTTTGACCTTGGTTTACGAATCTCTAGCCACGGGATTCTAAAACACCAAGGATTGGGTACAACGGAATACCGTTGAAGGGAATTGTGTGTCAATAAGGAATCATTCGCTCTCGGTACTTAGAGAGAGAATGTTGTAAGAAGGATGCGCGGAAGTCCCTGGCCAGGGCAGACGATAATATCGGGAAAGAAGTTTTATGATATTTATCAGCGGCATCCAATCCAAGTGAGTCGACCGGTTAGGGTTTGACAACACGCCATACCCTGAGTTGACTCGAGAGCATTGTACGAATGAAGGATTATATCAACGCGGTAACTGTCGATGGAAAGGTTCTAAGAGTGGGTTGCTTAACCCCGATACCTTCTAAGTTCACATGGTTTTACTTGGCACCCAACGTGACCGGAGGCCCGCTCGAATTCGATGTGCGACATCAATTCGATTGATTAATTAATTAATAAATAGTTATTAATTGATTAATAAAGCCAGTGAGGAGTCACTGGGCTTATTGGGCTATTAACCAGACTGGTAATTGGGCCTAGAGGGTCACACGCAAATGATTCACAAGGCGATGGATAAATAAGTGGGTTTTATATAAACCGGGGGTTTTTATGAAAAACCGCGCGGTTAGTATAAAACATAGTGAACGGGCTGAGCAGGCCAAGCTGCTGCTAACCCTAGTTGCCCCTCCTCTGTTTCTCTCTCTCTCTGGCATCCCAGACAGATCTAGATCTGCTCCGCCGCTTCTCCGACTCACGTTCGACGAGAAATCGTCCGCGCGTTGCGGCGATCGTTGCGGCGACCGACGGAGGTTTCGTGGGCTGCGAAGAACGAGGAACGTGAGGATATTCGTTACGAGGAGGATCGCACGGACTTCGCTAGAGGTCGGGCGCTTGCGCGACTTGCGGTGTCGCACCGACGGAACCGAACGGTTGCGGATTCGAATCCGCACACGGTGAGAACCGATAAATCCGATTATCATGTTTTTAGATTTTTCCCTTCTTCCTCATGGTGTTTTGGGTAAGGAAAAGGAAGCCGACCGGTTGCTTTAGAAGCACCCACTGGTGCTCTGCTGGCACCGGCTGCATCGCCGGTGCCGGGGAGACGCCGACAGGATCGGCGGCACTGGCCGCCGGCCGCTGGGGCCCCTGCAACTCCCCCCCCCCCCCACGCCGCCGGATTCGAACCTGCAAGTGCAGGATTAAGGCTTCGGGCCCTTTGGGAAGAAGCCGGCCGGATCGGCGCGCCCTAGGCCGGTCCGGTTGGACCGGGCCGCCACTGCTGGCCTGGGTGGCTGAGCCAGGCCCGAGCCCTGGCTCCACCAAGGGGCCGAGCCATGGCCTGGCCATGGGGCTGAACCCATTGGGGTTCATTTTCTCTATTAAATTCCCCATAGCCCAATTAAGAGTTAAAATTAAATTTCAGTTTTAATATTAAAAAATCTTTTGATATTAAAATTTAATTGGACTATGAATGATTATGAATCATTTTTTTAATTAATAATTAGTTGTTAACAAATTAAGAGTTAATTATTAGTTTAAATGTTAGATTAATAATTAATCTTAATTTGACTAATTTAAGAATTTAAATTAGTGGTTGATAATTAATCTAATTGTTAGATTATTAATTCTACTAATTGTTAATTAATTTATAAGTTAGTTATTAATTTAATTGTTAAATTAATAACTAATTTAAGTGTTAAATTAGTAGTCTTTAATTATTATTGTTAGTTATTAATTTAAGGGTTAAATAAATGATTAACATTAATCATCTAATCTAATAGTTAGATTAGTAATTATTAATTAATTAAAGTTAAGTGTTAATTTAAGTGTTAAGTTAATAATTAATTTTAAATTAACGAATCTAATAGTTAGATTAGTAGCTAATTAATAATTAGAGTTAATTAATCATTTAAGTGTTAAATTGATAATTAACTTTAACGTACTAGTCTAATAGTTAGATTAGTTATTAATAGTCAAATTGTTAGATTATTAATGTGGTTTTATCTAAGTGTTAGATTATTAAATATTAGAAATGTTCTAATTTGCATGGAATAATATGGAATTTATTAATTCGGAGTGTGTGCACATATGATGTGTGTTTTATTGCTTTTAAATTAGATTTGATTGCATGATAAGTTAATTAAAAGTGTTTTCGAAATTCAAATACCAATTTTAATTGGATCCCAACTTTTTGAAAGCCAAAGTTATCTATTTTTGAAAACTCTTTTATTTTAGCCATGTGATGCGCTGAATCATATGTGGGATGTTTAAAACACACCGTGGTCATGGATATGCACTTATTTAATTATTCATGTGATGAATGATGTGTTTGTGTGGATCGTGGATGAATGATGGATGTTTATTAAATTGTTAATAAATAGAGATCTGCGTATCTCTCCCTCTCTCATTCTCCGATGTATTTCTACCTCCCTCTCTCTTGTACTCGCCATAAGGCTCTCTTCTAATTACATGTAATTCTAGAATTAATGTAATATGATCAAGGCAACTGAGGAAGGAGCGAGGACGATCCACAAATGCAACCAGGAAGGCGATATGATGGTGATCTCTTGCCTATGTATTTGCAGGTTTATCTAATGTAAATGTTATGTTAGATTGTGTGTGCGTTTGGCTGTTGGCTCCAGTCAAACCCACTGTGCTATCCATGACCACACTAGACATGTATGTGATGCATTGTTTTTCTTTTGATTATGAATCAAAGTAGGTATAATATTTAGTAAATATATACGATATATTTAAATACTATAACCTAGGAGAGACCAAGATAAAAGTTATCTAAATACTCTCAGATAAACTCTAAGCCGTAACGCGAGTAGTTAAGAACTTACCGCGTGGTCCACCATCGTTATAGTCATAGGATTCGAATCACTTTAGGCAGGTTTGTTGTGCTATCCACAAGGCCTGTTTATTTGGGAGGAGAAACTATGGCTATGGCATTAGATGCCTATATGATCGGGGTAGAGGAACCATGTAGCTTTGTTGTGCTATCCACAAGGGCTGCATGCAAATCTATGCTCATCGCGTAACGATGGTTAGCTTAGACCAAAATTAGTGGTTTGTTGTGCTATCCACAAGGCCATTAAATCTCTGGGGACCGAAGCTATGATCAGATATTGCAAGGAGTTGTAAGTCCCATGAGTTGGGTGCTCTTTGATTGTATTACAGTTTGTTGTGCTATCCACAAGGCTGTACTGCAAGTCATTGAGATTCTGATCCCCACTAGGAGACTGTCGGCGTCTCCCGTTCTGTATAACTGAGGGTTATACAGTCCGTCGAAAATTAGTGGGAGTTAAAACTTGAACAAAAGACCATGTCCTGTTTTATTTTTAATAATTGAACATTTGCTAAAATAGATTTTGCTTATCTCCTGTATGGAATTATGTCGTCGAATAACCCACTCCGCGGCATACTTGATGCCTTTTTGACTTACCTGATCTACTCAGATTGGCTCAAACACTTGAAGAATGTCTTCAGATCTGAGCAGATTGCCTACACCCATGATGTTGATCATCCTGCTGAATCGGCATTAGATGCCTCTGAGACAGAGATGATCGCATACGATAAAAGATCGAAGGATAAAGGCAAAAGAGTAGTAAAGGGTGACTGCTTCTACTGTAAGCAGTATGGTCACTGGAAGAGGAACTGCAAGGAGTTCCTTAACGATAAAGCTCATGGAACGGTGAAGCTATATGAAGCTTCAGATATCTATATGATAGATATCAACTTGTCAGTTAGAGATTCCACATCTTGGGTATTAAATACCGGATGTGCTTCTCATATCTACCATGATGTGCAGATGTTGACAAGTAAGCGCAAGCTGAGACAAGACGAGGTGGAATTGAGGCTAGAAAATGGCGCAAAAGTTACGGCGATTGCTGTTGGGACAGCAAACCTCAGACTTCCATCAGGAGATGCCTTACTATTAGAAGATTGTTATTATGTTCCTAGCATAATAAAGAACATCATGTCAGTGTCTTGTTTGGACAAGATAGGATATAGGTTGACTATTGAAAATAAAGTTGTTCGATTTATTGTGGCATTGTAGACTTGGGCACATTGGCAAAAGCAGGTTGCAAAAGTTGCACAAGCATGGTTACTTAACAACATTCGATTATGAATCGTTTGCAACATGTGAATCCTACCTTATGGGAAAGATGGCAAGATCTCCATTTACTGGACATGGAGAACGTGCCAAGGACATTCTGGAACTAATACATTTGGATGTATGTGGTCCTATGTCCACCCAAGCCAAAGGTGGCTACTCATACTTCACCACGTTCACCGATGACTTCTCAAGATTCGGCTATGTGTACTTAATGAAGTATAAGTCGGAAGCATTTGAGAAGTTCAAGGAGTTCAAGAATGAGGTAGAGAAGCAGTTAGGAAACAGTATTAAAGCTCTTTTATCAGATCGAGGAGGAGAATACTTAAGCACTAATTTCACGCAATTCTTAAAGGATAATAGTATCCTTTCTCAGCTAACCCCTCCATATACACCACAGATGAATGGTGTATTAGAAAGGAGGAATCACACCTTGTTGGACATAGTGCGATCCATGATGAGCTTTTCGGAATTACCAGTGTCCCTTTGGGGGTATCCTCTAGAGTCAGTAGCATACCTACTGAACAGAGTACCCAGCAAGTCTGTGGCCTTTACTCCATATGAGATATGGAAAGGCAGGAAACCATAATTTAAACATGTTAAAGTCTGGGGTTGTCCTGCTCATGTAAAGAGGCTGGAATCACAAACTGATGGAGAAACCTTTTGATACTATTTTTACCATCCTGGTGAACAAAAAGTGTTTGTCGCCAGGAAAGCTGTCTTCTTGGAAGAGGAATACCTTCTCTAGGAGGACAGTGGGAGTAAAATAGTACTGGAAGAGGTTCCATATCCCCAAACAGCTGCATTATCATCAGATGAGATATCAGTTCCTGAATCTGTTCAGGTACACACACATGAGCCTCGTAGATCTGGTAGAGTACCTAGACTACCAGAACGATATGTGGGACATATCGCTAAAGGTGACTCTAAGGTAGAATATAATGAGGATGATGATCCTAAAACCTACCAGGAGGCCATAGAAGGTCCAAAAGCCGGGAAATGGCAATAAGCCATGAACTCAGAAATCTAGTCCATGTACACCAACCAAGTTTGGAACTTGGAGGACTTGCCCGAGGGTATTGTACCCATCGGTTGCAAGTGGATCTTTAAGAGAAAGATCGGTGTTGATGGATGGATTGACACTTATAAGGCAAGGTTGGTGGCAAAGGGATATCGTCAAAGACAAGGAATTGACTATGACGAGACTTTCTCACCCGTTGCCATGATAAAGTCGATCAGAGTTCTACTCGCCATTGCTGCACATTTTGATTATGAAATCTGGCAGATGGATGTGAAGACTGCCTTCCTCAATGGTAACCTTGAGGAAGAGGTGTATATGATACAACCAGAAGGTTTCACATCCAAAGAATCTCCAGATAAAGTGTGCAAGCTTTAGAGGTCCATTTATGGACTGAAGCAAGCTTCCCAGAGGTGGAACATAAGATTTGTCGAGGCTATCAAGTCTTACGACTTCATTAAGAATGAAGATGAGCCTTGTGTGTACAAGAAGACCAGTGGGAGTGCAGTCACTTTTCTAGTTCTTTACGTAGATGACATACTACTCATTGGGAATGATGTAGCTATGATGTCATCAGTAAAGATATGGCTGTCGAAAAACTTCTCCATGAAGGATTTGGGAGAAGCATCCTATGTATTGGGAATACGGATCTATAGAGATAGATCAATGAGGATGCTTGGAATGACCCAATCCTTGTACATAGATACCATAGTCAAAAGGTTTGGCATGGAAAATTCCAAGAGAGGTCTCATACCGATGAGACATGGAATTAGTCTTTCAAAGGAGCAGTCTCCTAAGACTCCTGATGAGAGGGTACTCATGGATAGAATACCCTATGCCTCTGCCATAGGATCTATCATGTATAACATGCTATGTACACGGCCTGATGTTGCATTTGCTCTAAGTGTTACGAGCAGATTTCAGGTTGATTCAGGCGAAGAGCACTAGAAGGCAGTGAAATGTATCCTTAAGTACTTGAGAAGAACTAAGGATATGTTTCTTGTCTATGGAGGAGGTGACTTGAAACTGTGAAGCTTTATTGACTCGAGTTTTCAGTCGAACCCAGATGATAGCAAGTCTACATCTAAATTCGTGTTTACTTTGAACGGAGGCGCAGTGTGCTGGAAGAGTTCCAAGCAAGTAACCACTGCAGATTCAACGACTGAAGCTGAGTACATCGCTGCAGCTGAAGCCGCCAAGGAAGCAGTGTGGTTGAAGAAATTCATCGCCGACCTCGGCGTAGTTCCCAGTATCTCTGAACCAGTTCCGCTTTTGTGCAACAACAATGGAGCGATTGCGCAAGCGAAAGAGCCGCGGTCTCACTAGAAATCGAAGCATATTTTGAGGCGCTTTCATCTTATCATAGAGATCATATCCATAGGAGATGTAGTAGTGGAAAGAGTTCCATCCGTCGACAATGTAGCAGTTCCACTGACAAAGCCGTTGGCTCAAATTGTGTTTGATCGTCACCAAGAGTCTATAGGCTTATTGTATAAAGGTGATTGGCTTTAGTCCAAGTGGGAGATTGTTAGGTTTAGGTGGCCTAAAAGCCAATATGACTATGTAAATCTCGTTCATTTATTAATATAATGGCATAATATTTATTATGTGTAAATCGCATTAATTATCGTTTCATAATGAAGTCCGTGAATATGTGCTATAGTGATTAGATTATGATGAGATCATACTAATGAGACTGATCACTTAAACACACATATTCTTAATCGTTCCTAGTCAGAGGATATCCGAGAAGGACATCGGATATCCGGTTAGACTAGTACATATTACTCCTGCTCATATGATGAGGGTGACTGATCTCATATGTAAGGACTGAGGTTTCGGGTCGGATCCCCCGGTTTGGACCTTGGGGGGTCTTGAGAATTTCTTCTGAATGACGTATGTCCTACACGACGCCTTTCAAACGACGTCTTGTTGGGTGGACGCCATTTAGGGTTGTTGCTGTTGTGCCACGTGGGTGCCACGTGGGCGGGTTTCGGGCCGCGAGAGTACGGCCCCTTTCTTGTCGTCTGAACGGCGTCCGTGATGGGCGACGCCATTCAGACTGCAACCCTGCGATGTCAGTGTACGGTGCCGATCTTGTCGTCTGAACGACGTCGGTGATGAGCGACGCGTTTCAGAGCGCTGTCAGTACGGCCCGTCCTGTCATCTGATAGGCGTCTGTCTCGGTCGACGCGTTTTAGCCAGTTTCAGATTGACCCCGCGAGCCTTCCCTTCTTTCCCTCATTCTCGCCTTCTCACTCTCTCTCCTCGCCCTCTCCGCCTCTCCGACCCTTTTTCCCTTCCCTTTCCCTCTCTTCCTCTTCCACCACTCCACTACCTCTCTACCTCTCACCACTACCACCACCACTTCCTTCGCGGCGTTCCATTCTCCGGACGGCGGCCGACGTTCCGGTAGAGTGGCGACGTCCTCGGGGTACCGGCGGCGGTCTGTGGTGCGACGGTTTGGCGGCGCGAAGCCCGGAGGAGTTCAAGAGATCGGTAGGGGGACGAACCTTGCATGGATTGTGGTTATCTTGCCCGTGATTTCCATGGTGTAGCATGATGTGTTTTGGGTAGAATGAGCATGTTTAAAGGGTTTTTCTTAGTGATATGACCGTGGTTATGAATGTGGATTTATGAGTTTCGCATGGTAGTTTGATTGGCCCTCTTCCCCTTCTGTTTTCGTGTGGTTTTGGGGTGTTTGGGGTGAAAAGGGAGACCCTCGGGTAGAGCTGCGGAACCAGGTTTCTGGCGTTAAAAGACGTCGTGCCTGGACGACGCCATTTAGAATGGCGACGGTCCAGCACGACGCCATTTAAGCAGAAATCGTCCCATTTGAGGTTCTGTCAGTCTGTGGTTCTGGTGCTAAATGGCGTCTTACTTGGACGACGCCATTTAGAATGGCGACGAGCCAGCTCGACGCCATTTAGGCAGAAATCACCCTGATTGAGTTTTCTGCAAGTTTCAGGTTCCGTTGTGAATAGCGTCTGAGGACAGTGACGCCTTTCTAAAAGGCGGCTTCCCAGGACGACGCGTTTTAAGCCATAATCTGAGGCCGGGTTTTAATGAACCAGTTCGGGAGTCTTGAATGGCGTCGGCCGTGGGCGACGTGATTCAAGGCAGAATCATATTAACTCTTGTCATTAATATGTGTTTCACTGTTAGATAGTTCAATAAATGCATAAATTGTCCATCGAGGCTGAGGTTTGCCGTGTGAATAGAATCGTATCATATGTTGCGTGCCTATGCGATTGTGGAATCGGTATAGCTGTGGTTTACGTTTGTCACCTTGTGCCGAAGTGGGAGGGCCTTGGTGTTTGTGTGGCATTGTTGCCGTACCAGTGGGGGAGTGGTACATGTTGTGTTTTCACCTTTGGCTGAGGGAGACATAACCACCTTGAGCCCGTCGGGCCGGAGTAGCCAGTGCGCTATCTGAGGGGTTGCTGTTTGGTCTCAGCGGGTCGGGGTTTTCCTGTTTGTCGTGGCAGCTTCCGGCGCGTTTCTTGCTGTGGAGCTGGTTGTGGTACAGTTAGAGTTGTTTTACCCCTTTAGCCACTGGGCCTGATGTGACCTGTGATATCAAGGTTGCGAGTGGTACCCTTCGCCCTTTGGCCTGACGCAACCCGGGAGGTTAGGGTTGTGGGTAGTCCCTATAGCTTCGGCTTGACGGGGGTTTTGCCAGTCCCCAGGGCCCTCCTAAAGCGCCGAGGCCTGGCGTGGAGGAAGTCCGGTCGGTAGGACAGTAGTCTAGACTGCTTGTGTGCACACGTAGCTGGGCAGTGGTGGTTCACTGGTCCCAGTTAGTCCTAGCTTGTCTCACTGCCTCACCATACGGTGCCCCGGAACACTGTAGGGGCGGACAGGCGTGAGTGTTGGTGGTGTTGTAAGGCGACGTTTGTCTGCGGTCGACAGTGTGATTTGGTCGCTTAGTTGGACCCTTGGTTATGAGTTGTGGCATTGTGTTGGGTTACTCGGATTACTTAGAACTATGCCTGTTGCATTGCTTATGCGTACATTTCATATCAGGTTTTGGGAGCTATGTTTACTGCTTTATTTAATTGCCATATTTCTGTATTATTGCACTTGTGGGTGTGTGAGTGGGAGGCGGGGATCGGATGATCCCTACTGAGCCCAATTTTGGTGTGGCTCTCGTGGCGTGTGGCGGCGTGTGGTGTCTCCTTGGTGTGCGGACCAGCAGCTATCTCAGTTCCGGGGTATGCCCCGATGTTGTTGTACTTTGCTTCTGCCTGTACTTATTTAATTTGTTGGACCATGTAATTATTGTTGGACTGTATACGGACATTGTTAATTTCCTTCCTGCGCACTCGTAATTTCCTTGTGGTCCGTGAGATTGTTATATTTAGCCTTGTTTAACGCTTACTCCTCCAGATGCGTTGTGCGAGATCCGGGTGTGAACCCGCAGTTAATGATCCGACATCCATTTAATGATCGGGTCTCCCGGTCATAGGATGACTGGTCGTTACATCATAAGTCACTTGTGTGGAGACACTAAGGCGAATATGTAGGTACTCATTGGATAATGAGTTCACTGAACTGATCCGACTGAATCGCTAGATGGTATCGTACCTTATTGTCAACCAGCTTGATTCTATTGTTGCAGTTGCGTGGATGGTCTGCGAACCTGAGACACCAAGGACACCTTGTCGGTGGACTTCTGTGCTTTGACCTTGGTTTACGAATCTCTAGCCACGGGATTCTAAAACGCCAAGGATTGGGTACAGCGGAATACCGTTGAAGTGAATTGTGTGTCAATAAGGAATCATTCGCTCTCGGTACTTAGAGAGAGAATGTTGTAGGAAGGATGCGCGGAAGTCCCTGGCCAGGACAGACGATAATATCGGGAAAGGAGTTTTATGATATTTATCAGCGGCATCCAATCCAAGTGAGTCGACCAGTTAGGGTTTGACAGCACGCCATACCCTGAGTTGACTCGAGAGCATTGTACGAATAAAGGATTATATCCACGCAGTAACTGTCGGTGGAAAGGTTCCAAGAGTGGGTTGCTTAACCCCGATACCTTCCGGGTTCACACGGTGTTACTTGGCACCCAACGTGACCGGAGGCCCGCTCGAATTCGATGTGCGACATCAATTTGATTGATTAATTAATTATTAAAGAGTTATTAATTGATTAATAAAGCCAGTGAGGAGTCACTAGGCTTATTGGGCTATTAACCGGACTGGTAATTGGGCCTAGAGGGTCACACGCAAATGATTCTCAAGGCGATGGATAAATAAATGTGTTTTATATAAACTAGGGGTTTTTATGAAAAATCGCGCGGTTAGTATAAAACATAGTGAACGGGCTGAGCAGGCCAAGCTGCTACTAACCCTAGCTTCCCCTCCTCTGTTTCTCTCTCTCTCTGGCGTCCCAGACAGATCTAGATCTGCTCCGCCGCTTCTCCGACTCACGTTCGACGGGAAATCGTCCGCTCGTTGCGACGATCGTTGCGGCGACCGACGGAGGTTTCATGGGCTGCGAAGAACGAGGAACGTGAGGATATCCGTCGCGATGAGGATCGCGCGGACTTCGCTAGAGGTCGGGCGCTTGCGCGACTTGCGGTGTCGCACCGACGGAACCGAACGGTTGCGGATACGAATCCGCACTCGGTGAGAACCGATAATCCGATTATCATGTTTTTAGATTAATAAAGCCAGTAAGGAGTTACTGGGCTTATTGGGCTATTAACTAGACTGGTAATCGGGCGTAGAGGGTCACACGCAAATGATTCTCAAGACGATGGATAAATAAGTGGGTTTTATACAAACTGGGGGTTTTTATGAAAAACCGCGCGGTTAGTATAAAATATAGTGAACGGGCTGAGCAGGCCAAGCTGCTGCTAACCCTAGCCGCCCCCTCCTCTGTTTCTATCTCTCTGGTGCCCCAGGCCAAATCCGGATCCCCGGATCTGCTCCGCCGCTTCTCCGACTCCTGTTCGACTGGAAATCGTTCGTGCGTTGCGGCGATCGTTGTGGCGACCGGCGGAGGTTTCGTGGCTGCAAAGAACGAGGAACGTGAGGATATTTGTCGCGAGGAGGATCGCGTGGACTCCGCTAGAGGTCGGGCGCTTGCGCGGCTTGCGGTGTCGCACCGACGGAACCGAACAGTTGCGGATTCGAATCCGCACACGGTAAGAACTGATTATCCGATTTTTCGAAATGGGAACATATCTCCGTTTTTATTTTATTTCTGCTGCGCATGAGATCCGGAGAAACTCGAGAACCCAACACTAACTGCTTAGACTGGCTCAGGAACATGAAGATTGTCCTCAGGTTTGAGCAAATTGCGTATGTTCTGGATGATGATCCTCCTACTGAACCAACATTGGATGCCCTATAGGAGGACATGATGACATATGAGAAATGGAAGGAAGACTCCACCATGGCCCAATGCTACATTATGGCCTCTATGAGCAATGAATTGCAGAGGCAGCATGAGGAGATGGATGTTAGATCCACCATGCTTCGTTTGAAGGAGCTATTTGTTGAGCAGAGCATAATCGAAAGATATGAGATATCTAAGATCTGTTCAAAGCTCAGATTGTAGAGGGATCTTCAGTGTAGACTTATGTGTTGAAGATGATTGATGGGTGGAGAGGTTGGATGCTCTTGGGGTCCTACTTCCCAAGGAGATGCATACTGACCTTGTGTTATCTTCCCTTCTACAATCATATGCTCAGTTCATAGTTAATTTTAACATGAACAAAATTCAGACAACTTTGGCTGAATTACTGAATATGCTGAAGACTGCAGAGGGGAACCTTGTGAAGGAAAAACCTCAAATTCTCATGGTTGGTAGGACCAGCCGGAAGAGACCGGTAGTCCAAGCCTTTAAGAAAGGTAAAGACAATAATTAGAAGAAGTCGAAAGTTGCCAAGAAGGATAAGGGCAAAAGTGCTGAGAAGGGTGAATGCTTCTACTGTCATCAGAAGGGCCACTAGAAGAAGAATTGCAAAGAATACCTCAAGGACAAGACTCAAGGAAATGTGAAGCAGCAAGAGGCTTCAGGTATCTATATGATAGATGCAAACTTTTCAATTAAAGATTATATATTGTGGGTATTAGATACTGGATGTGTTTCTCATATCTACAATTATGTGCAGGGGCTGACAAGAAAGCGTAAGCTGAAGACCGGCGAGGTGGAGTTGTGGCTCGGTAACGGCGCAAGAGTTGCGACTATCGCTGTGAGAACACTGAAGCTCAAGCTACCATCCAGAGATGAACTTTCATTAGATGAATGCTATTATATACCTAGCATAATTAGAAATATTTTTTTTATTTCAAGTTTTGATAGAATTGGATACACAATGTCCTTTGAGAACAATAGTTGTTCAATTTATTTCAGAAATAAATTATTAGCTTATACTTTATTATTCAATGGACTGTACTTGTTAAATTTGTCTCATGATAATTATAATATCGGTCATATTCTTAAGAATAATAAGCATGAAGTGAACAAAGACTACCTTTGGCATTATAGGCTAGGCCACATTCAAGAAAACAGACTCCAAAGGTTACCTAAAATGGATACCAAGATCCATTTGATTATGAATCGTATGCAACCTATAAGTCATGTTTGATTGGTAAAATGGCTAAATCTCCATTTACTGGAACTAGAGAATGAGCTAAAGACATATTAGAGCTAATACATTCTGATGTATGTGGTTCTTTGTTTACCCAAGCCATTGGTGGTTTCTCCTATTTCAACATGTTCATTGATGATTTCTCAAGGTATGGCTTCATCTACTTAATGAAGTATAAATTAGAAGCCTTTGAGAAATTCAAAGAATTTAAGAATGAAGTAGAAAATCAAACTGGAAAGAGCCTTAAAACCATCCGATCTGATCGTGGTGGGGAATACTTGAGTATAGAGTTCACAAAGTACTTAAAGGATAATGGTATCCTTTCTCAGCTTACACCTCCTTATATACCTCAAATGAATGGTGTATCGAAAAGGAAGAATCGCACATTGATGGAAATGGTGCGATCCATGATAAGCATGTCCAAATTATCAGTTTCCTTATGGGGATATGCACTTAGCTCGGCTATGTATATCCTGAACAAGGTACCCAGCAAATCTGTTACATCCACTCCATATGAGATATGGAATGGGAGGAAACCAGACCTTAAGTATGTTAAAGTCTAGGGATGTCCTACTCATGTCAAATAACATGATGCAGATAAGCTGGAGCTTAGAACTGACAAATGTAGATTTGTGGGATATTCAAAGGAAACTTACGGATATTACTTTTATCATCCTGACGAACAAAAGAGTTTGTAGCCAGGAGAGCTATCTTTTGGGAAAAAGATTACATTTTCCAAAAGGACAGTGGGAGTAAAGCTAGAAGAAATTCCAAAGCCACAAACTATCAATAGTTCATCAGATGAACTGTCAATTTCTGAACCTATTCAAGAATACACACAACAACCTCGTAGGACTGAAAGAATACCTAAACCACCCGAAAGATATGCAAGGCATATCAACATGGATGGTTCTAGGATAGTCTATAATGAGGATGATGATCCTAAGACTTACCAGGAGGCCTTTGAAAGTCTAGGGGCTGGGAAATAGCGAGAAGCCGTGAATTCTAAAATTCAGTCCATGTACATCAACCAAGTTTGGAACTTGATCGACTTGCCCGAGGGTATAGTACCGATTGGTTGCAATTAGATCTTTAAAAGAAAGATCTGTACAGATGGACGAATTGAGACTTATAAGGTAAGATTGGTGGCGAAGGGCTATCGTCAAAGGCAAGATATTGACTATGACGAGATCTTCTCACCCATTGCCATGATTAAGACTATCAAAATTCTTCTCGCCATTGCCGCATACCATGATTATGAAATCTGACAGATGGATGTGAAGACAGCCTTTCTCATAGAAATCTTAAGGAAGAGGTGTATATGATAAAACCAGAGGGCTTCACATCAAAGGAATCTCCAATTGTAAGGATTGAGGTTTTGGATCTGGTTATCGGGTTGGTTTCGGGGTCGGATCCCTTGGTTTGGGCCCTTGTGGGGCTGGGGCTTGTATTCTTTTTCACGTCGAGCTTGCTCGACGCAGTTCAAACGGCGTCCGGTGAGGTGGACGCGTTTTAGGTTGTGCCACGTGGGCTGGTTTTGGGCCGCCGGTGTACGGCCCCGGTCTTATCGTCTGAACGGCATCTTGAATGGATGACGCCATTCAGAGTACGGCCTTGGTATGTCAGCATACGACCCGTCTTGTCGACCTTGGACGACGCATTTTAGTTAGTTTCGGTTTGACTCTGCGAACCCTCCCTCCTTTCTCTCATTCTCTCCATTTCTTTCTCTCTCCTCCTCTTTCTCTCCGAACCTCCAGCGCCCTTTTCCCCCTTCTCCTTCCTTTCCTCTCCCCATTCCTCCTCTCCTTCCACTCCATCAACCTCCTAACTTCCACCACTACCACCACCATTTCCTCCGCGGCACATTTCTCTCCGGACGGCGACCGACGTCTCGGTGGAGTAATGATGTCCACGGCGGTATCGGCGGCGGCTCGTGGCATGGCGGTTCGGCGGCTTAGAGCTCAAAGGACTTTGAGTAACCGGTAGGGTGACAATCCTCGCAATGTTTTGTTTAAAACCATGTTTTTCCCGCTTTCAAGCATGTTTAAGAGATTTTCGGGGTGAAAATGCTAATATCGCAAATTAGGAATGGAATGGTGGGTTTGTATTGGGTATTTGGGTTATCCTCCTACTCCTCTATTTTATAGCGTTTTTGTGCCATTTGGGGAGAATATCCCACCTTGTGAATTGGGGGGAGGCGGAGGGAGAACCTGTCTGTGAGGGGTAAATGGCGTCTAGGGACAGTGACGCCATTTAAAAGGCGACTTCCACCCACGACGCGATTTATCCTAGATAACAGACTCTGTCTCTGGATTGAATAGCGTCCAGGGACAGCGATGCCATTCAAATGGCGACTCCTTTGAACGACGCGTTTTAGTTCAGATTACCCCGAGGCCTGATTCTATTTCTGTCGTGATTAGGCGACTAGGGACAGCGACGCCTTTTAAAAGGTGACTACCTTGCACGACGCGTTTTAGGCCATCTTCCGAGGCCAGTTTTTGCATGAACCAGTTTAGGGGTCTTGAATAACGTCGGCCTTGGGCGACGCGATTCAAGACAGAATCTCATTAAAGCATGCAATTAACTTGTGTTTACATTGTTAGATAGTTTGGATAAATGCATGTTTGAAAATATATTCGAGGAGGATGATTTCTACATGATCAAATCGCACCGTGTTGTGTTTTGTGCGATCGTAGGCCTAGAGTGACAGTTGTTAGCGCTTAGGCACCCTGTGTCGGTATGGGAGTGACACGACACCGGTATGGGAGTGGTGGGGTGACGCCTAGAGAGAGGGTCACCTGGTGTACCCAGGGGTATAGCTAGTACCGGTGCGGGACTGGTACATTCGGAGTGTCACTCGTGCCGGGGGAAGCAAAACCACCTGGAGCCTGTCAGGCCGGAGTAGCCAGCGCGCTATGCGAGGGGTTGCTGTTTGATCTCAGCGGGTCAATGTTTTTCGCGTTCGGCCGCGTGGTTTGTGTGTTTAGCCGAGACGTTAGTTGTGGACTCCGTGGTGGAGTTGTTTCAGAGTCGTGCATGTTACTATTATGAATGCATGTGTTTTATATCGAAATTTGAGAGTTGTGTTTACTACTTTATTTAATTAAATTCCCTATATTTGTGTATTGCACTTGTGGGTGTGTGAGTGGGTGGTGGGGATCGAAGGATCCCTACTGAGTCTATTTCGATGAGACTCACCCCCTGCGATTTTCAGTTGACGGTTCCAGGCTAGCAGCCACTGTTCCAGGGTATGCCCCGATGTAGTTGTTAATTTTTTGTCTAGCCTGTATGCTTAATTATTTCTTTTATGTTAGAGTATATAATTATTTGCTGAGTCAAGTCGAATTGTAATAATTTTTAATTTCTGCACTTCTTTCACAAGTCGATGTAATGTGGATGTTTAGCTTAGTTTATCATTTATTTTCCAGACTTATCGAGATCCTAGTTTGGCTCAAAATTTAATGATTCGGTACCCATTTAGTAATAGGATCCCCAATTATAGGGTGGCGGGTCGTTATAGTTGGTATCAGAGCATTCAGTCTGGCAAATAGATGAATAACTAGGTTAAATATTGTAATTTCAGCAAATAATTACAATATCCCGTATAGGCACGGCGGTAGTGTAGGTTTTGGGATTCTAATTAGAATTTTTCAATTTTCGTGATTGTAGGCGATTAGATGGCTCCTAGGAAGGGAGTGCCAGTTATTAGGGAGCAGGGAGACGTTCCTAGTGGATCTGAGGCCAGTAGGCCGAATATGGAGCGTTTTATGGAGGCTATGATGGACACGATGACTAGATATCAGACTCGAGACCCTAGTGAGAGTTCTAGTACTCGGGGAGGGCCTTCAGCTGCTCTGGAAAGATTCCTAAAGCTGAGGCCGCCTCATTTTACCGGTCGTCCCAACCCTGATGAGGCCGTTCATTGGCTGAAGGAGTTGGAGAAGACTTTTGATACCATGGTTTGTGCGGCAATTGAGAGGACTCCGTTGGCTACCTTCATATTGAAGGATGATGCCTACGACTGTGGACCACTTTGAAGAGCTTGTCTTATGCAGATAGGAATCTCAGGGAGATTCCATGGGAGACATTTATGAAGAAATTCAATGCACAATACTTCCCTAGGCATGTTTAGAAGGCCAAGGAGAGGGAATTTATGGAGTTGACCCAAGGAAGTATGACAGTGCTTGAGTACCAAATGAATGTTGATTCACTTGGGAGGTTTGTGCCCTTTATTTCAGGGGATGAAGAGCGTCGGACTGAGAGGTTTGTGGATGGACTAAGGTCCAATTTGAGGAGTTTTGTGGCGTCCCACTGTTGTACGGACTTGGCATAGGCAGTTAGGTGTGCCGCGGCAGTAGAGACACAGTATGATCAGTCGGCTCGGGAGAGGGGACTGACTACTCAGGGGCCAGCTTATGGCAAGAGAAAGACTGCAACATCAACTCCTTCGTCCGGATCAGGATCGTCTTCACTCGGCTTGAGATTCCGGAGGTTCTTTCGAGGGGGTGGCGGCAGCAGTGGCAGCAGTGGTAGTTGCAGACCCAGGCAGAGCCAACAGAGTCAGTTGGTGTCCAATGCTTAGCAGGAGACAGCTCAGAGGCTTTTGGCAGCTTGTCGTCATTGCGGTGGTACTTACGGTGGGACTCAATGTCCTTCATTTTCTGGGAGGTGTTACACTTGTGGCCAGCAGGGCCATTTGACGAGGTATTGCCCGCAGGGGCATGGTCAGGGGCAGGGACCAGGTGATCAGAAGAAGCAGAGGACCCAGGGGAGAGTTCTAGCTATCACCAGGAAGGAGGCTCGTACGTCCAACTTGGTGGAAGATACACTTTCTGTCCTTGGGAACTCTGCACATGTGTTGATTGATTCGGGTGCTTCGCATTCTTTTATTTCTGAGCAGTTCGTAGATATTCTTTCTGCACCCGTTGTTGAGTTATCTGATGGACGAATGGTTGAGGTTCCTTCTGGGGATTTCATATTGACTTATAACTGCTTGAGTGAGGTTCCCTTGACCATTGAGGGTCATCAGTTACATGCCCAGTTAGTTGTGCTTGCCATTTGCGACTTTGACGTCATCTTGGGTATGGATTAGTTGGAGGCTTATTATGCCGAGGTGGACTGCCACAGGAAGAGGCTGCGTTTCTCCATTCCGGGCATCCCGGCTTTCTACTTCCAAGGTATGAGGCTCTCTTCTCGTGGTATTCTTATTTCTGCTTTTAAGGCCCGGAGGTTGCTTGTTGGTGGCTGTGAGGCTTTCCTTGCCTCTGTTGTTATAGCTGGTGTTGGTAGTGGTTCCAGTCTTTGGGAGGTACCTGTAGTTTGTGACTTTGTTGATGTATTTCCTGAGGATTTGCATGGCCTTCCTCCTCAGCGGGAGGTCGACTTCACTATTGAGCTTGCACCAGATACGGTGCCCTTGTTTAAGGCCCCATATCGGATGGCACCAGTCAAACTCGCTGAGTTGAAAGCGCAGTTGCAGGAACTGCTGGATAATGGTTTTATCTGTCCCAGTACTTCTCCGTGGGGTGCTCCAGTTCTATTTGTTAGGAAGAAGGATGGTTCATTGAGGCTATGCATTGATTATAGACAGCTGAACCAGATAACAATAAAGAACAAGTACCCACTTCCGAGGATCGATGATATAATGGATCAGTTGCAGTCTACGAAGGTGTTTTCGAAGATTGACTTGAGATCAGGGTATTATCAGATGAGGATCCGTGAGGTTGTTGTGAGTAAGACGGCTTTTAGGACTCGGTACGGACATTGTGAGTTTTTGGTTATGCCTTTCAGCTTAACCAATGCTCCGGCAACTTTTATGGATTTGATGAATCGAGTCTTCAAGGCCTACCTGGATCAGTTTGTGGTGGTATTTGTAGATGATATTTTGGTATATTCTTCTTCTAAGGAAGAGCATGCCACTCATCTTCAGGTGGTGTTGCAGGTTCTGAGAGAGCACCAACTCTATGCCAAGTTTAGCAAGTGTGAATTCTGGCTAGATAAGGTGCACTTCCTGGGGCATGTCATTTCTGGAGATGGCATTGCAGTGGATCCAGCCAAGATTGAGGTAGTGATGGATTGGGGCAGACTGACAACAGTAACTGAGATCAGGAGCTTCCTGGGGTTAGCAGGGTATTACAGACGGTTCGTCCAGGATTTTTCTTTGATAGCGACCCCCTTGTCGAGGTTGACTCGTAAGGGAGTTCGTTTCGTGTGGACCGAGGAGTGTGAGCGGAGCTTCATTGAGTTAAAGACTCGTCTCACTTCGGCTCAAGTTCTGGTGCTTCCATCAGGTTCTGGTGGATTCGTGGTATACTCGGATGCATCTCGTCGAGGTTTGGGTATGGTTCTGATGCAGCATGGTCAGTTTGTGGCCTATGCTTCTAGGCAGCTGAAGAAGTATGAGGAGAACTATCCCACTCATGACTTGGAGTTGGCAGCTGTAGTATTTGCACTGAAGATCTGGCAGTATTATTTATATGGAGAGAAGTTTCACGCTTTTATCGATCATAAGAGCCTGAAGTATGTATTCACGCAGAAGGATTTGAACTTGAGGCAGCGTAGGTGGATGGAGTTTATCAAGGATTATGATCTCGACCTTTCTTATCATTCGGGCAAGGCAAACGTGGTGGCGGACGCCTTGAGTCGGAAGACGGTCATATCATATCTTATGGTTCAAGAATGGAGGTTATATGAGTAGGTTGTGGAATCTTCCTTGAGGATTCCTCGAGAGGCCGACAAAGCCGTGTTCTAGCTGATGAAGAGGTGTGCAGGAGCGTCCTGGGTGAGGTGCACCATTCTAAATATGCAGTGCATCCCGGAACAACTAAGATGTATCATTGTTTGAGGATGCACTTTTGGTGGCCTGGTATGAAGAAGGATGTGGCTGATTATGTGGCAAGGTGCCTGACTTGTCAGCAGGTTAAGGCAGAACACCAGAGACCAGGAGGGTTGTTGCAGCCGTTACCGATCCCGGAATGGAAATGGGAACACGTGAGTATGGACTTTGTGATGGGATTACCTGTGTCACCTGGCAGAAGAGATGAGATCTGGGTCATTGTTGATCGATTGTCCAAGTCTGTGCACTTTCTAGCTATTAGGAAGGACTGGTCAGTCGGTAAGTTGGCTAAGTTATTTGTGGACCGGATCATCTCTCTGCATGGGGTGCCCTTGTCCATCGTGTCGGACCGGGATCCGAGATTTACTTCTAGATTCTAGAGAAGTTTTCAGAAGGCCTTTGGTACGCAGTTAGCCTTTAGCTCGACTTATCATCCCGAGACTGATGGGCAGTCGGAGAAGACCATTCAGACACTGGAAGATATGCTTAGGGCATGTTGCCTAGATTGGGGAGGTTCTTGGGAACAACACTTGTCTACAGTAGAGTTTGCTTACAACAACAATTATCATTCTAGTATCGGCATGGCTCCATATGAGGCATTGTACGGGCGGCCGTGTCGATCTCCTATGAATTGGTCTGAGATTGACGAAAGGCAGATAGCAGGGCCAGAGTTGGTACAGCAGTGTGCTGAGGTTGCTAGAGTAGTGCAGCAGAGGTTGACTACAGCTCAGAGCAGGCAGAAGAGTTATGCAGATATCCGTAGGAGACCACTTGAGTTTGAGATTAGGGACCACGTGTTTCTCCGAGTCTCACCCTCCAAGGGTGTAATAAAATTCGGGAAGTGAGGTAAGCTAAGTCCGCGATATGTTGGGCCTTTTCCCATTCTTGCTCGAATTGGGGAAACAACGTATCAGCTAGCCTTGCCACCCAGTCTTGCAGGAGTGCGCGATGAGTTCCATGTTTCTTTGCTGAGGAAATATGTTCAGGATCCATCTCATGTTTTGGACTTTTCAGAGTTGGAAGTCGCTGAAGACTTGTCCTTTCCAGAATTTCTAGTGCGTATTGAGGATTAGATGGGATTAATTTTTGTGTTTTATTTTGCTGCGCTATTGGGATCCCGCAAAACCTTATAGTAGTATCAGAGCCGGGTTCAGGCTCGATTCAATAGAATCGTCGTAGAAATTAAAGATTTTAATTTTTTTATGTAATATTTTTTCTTATTTTATTCCATGTGCAATGAGCAGGAGGATGTAAACGCAGTTGGTCATCGGCGAGTAGATCGACGTGGTGGTTGGCTGCATTGTAAGAGCTTGGGAAGTTTCGTATGGTGCAACAGCACAGCGCCAAGCCGTGCTGACTGGTGGCGTAGGGCCGCTTGGCTAGGACAGCACTGACGCGCGGGTCCGAGGCCTCCACCTAGGGATGGCAGGCCCGATGTTAGGGTGGTTGCGCCGCCGTTGTGCCCCCTCCCCTAAAACCATAATGGGTAATTGGGGACAAGGTTGCGGGCCCACCCTAGGCCCGCGGGTAGGCGGGGGCGCTTGGACCTGGCACGGGTCTGGCCCGTAACTAACCTACGTGCCTGGTGCCCGTGGGCCGTGGGGGCCAGCCGCCAAGCTAGTTGGGCGGTCGGTCTAGGGCCTTTTGGCCCATTAATCATTTTTTTTAATTTAAAAAACCCATTATTCAGTTTTTAAAATTATTTTAAATCTAAAAAATAATTTTATTTTCCCCTCCTCATATGGCAAGTTAGAATAATGAATGGAAATTATATTTATGATAATGTTTCATAAATGGTTTTTGCACAATGAATTAAAATTTTTATTTCTACTTGTTTGCTTCACATGAAATGTGACTTCCTATTTTAATTGCTGCCATGATTTGATCATATAGCATGCCAAAAGTGTCTTGGAAGAAATTAACCTTAAATATTATATTTTAAAAATATAATTATTTGTCATTAGTTATTTTATAAATAAAAGATTATTTCTAATTTAATTAATAATGATCAATAGTTGATCTAATCTTGTATGCATTCGTGGTACATCTGATGTTTGTTATGAATGAATAGATCTCGATGATCATGGACTTCTAAAATGGGACTGTTTAATCTATAGATGGATGTGTGTGGTGAATTTGATAATGGGATCTGCACACCTTCGTCTTCATCTCTTATCCAATTTGTACATTCTATCTCCCTCTGAAATATATTCCCCTTGACTGCTGATCAGGGTTTCTTATAATATTAATGTAAATTTATGGGTTTGTGTACCCAAATTTATTTGATGTAATTTCTAGATTAGATCTAGAATAGGATCATTTTGATTGATGGTACGAGATGCAAGAGAACCATTGGAAGATTCATCGTAGAGAGTTGGACACCTTCCATAGCATGATGTACCATGATTCGCCATAGGATTAATAATGGATCACCATTTAGCTCCGGCGGATCCAACTTAGACATAAGTCCATGATCATTCGGTAAATTTCACTTTTGACATATTTGAAATGTTAGATCCATTGCTACATAGGACATATTATCTATATTGGTCATATATGTGATATATTCCAATCTTATTTAATATGTCAGTAGCATTATTTATAATGAAACTTTAAAATTTTAACTAAAGAAATCCCTCGATTCGAATTCAAGTTAATTGACATAAGTTGAAAACACAACCCATGTAGCCTTCCATCGTAATAGATTAAAGGATTACTCTTAGTCAGGTTTTGTTTGTTGACCTACCTTAAGACTTACCTGGGAAAGGGGGAAGAATTTAATCCATGGCATAAGATGCGTCACCTTGGGATGGAGTTCGAATGCATGTTTTTTTAGCTACCTCAAGAGGTGCATCCTTAATCCATGCTCATAACATTGCGATAGTTGAACTTGACCAGATTCCATCATTTGTTGTGCTACCACAAGGTCATGGTAATTTGGAGGCCAAATCATCGGGAGTTGCAAGGAGTTGCAATTTACAAGAGTTGCCTAGCAAATAAGAATAGTATTGATTATTGAGCTACCTCAAGGTTATACACATTAAGTTAATTAGATGTCGGTACCTACTAGGAGATCATCGGTATCTCCCATTTCACATAATGAGGGTTATGTGACTCGTCAAAAAATAGTGAGAGATTACATTAACTCTTCAAATCCATTGTTAATGTAATTAAAATTATGAATGTCTGCATGCTTATCGCACTTTACTTTATTTCCACAAATCCTTATAAAGTTGTTAGTAACAAGCTTACTGGCCTGAACTCTATTAATTGGCTGAGGAATGTGAGGATAGTCCTCACCATTGAAAAGATAGCCTATGTCTTCAAAGCGAAAGTGCCTGAGCTTGCCAAGAACACCTCAAGAGTTGAGGGAAAGGCTAACAAGAAATGGAAGGAAGATGCTGTCACTGCTCAATATTAGCCTCAATAACCAATGAATTGCAAACGCAGCACGAAAAGATGAGTGCCTACTCCATGTTGGTTCACTTACAAGAGTTGTTTAATGACCATAGTAGGACTGAGAGGTATGAGATATCTTGGAGTCTTTTTCGTGCAAAGATGACAGAAGGATCACCCGTTCAGGCTCATGCCTTGAAAATGATTGACTGGATTGAGAGACTTGAAGGACTTGGTTTCCCAATAGTCTGTAAACTTCAGATTGATGTGGTCTTACAATCTAGCGATTAATAATTAAATAAATGACTAATCAACTAAACCTAGGTGAATATGTATATATCTAGATCTAGGTGTAAAGTGCTCCATTGCGCGCACAAGGGAAAATCAGTAAGGATAAGAAGAGGCTGCAGAGAAACCAATAAGGATAAAAAATTGGGTATAGAGTGCTAATTTAACTATTTTCTATTTTGCCTAATTGACTAAAAGGTTGGCTATGGAGTGCCCCACTCCTCACTGTGGAAATAGAAAACCATTAAGGGAAAGAAGGGGTAAGAAATGGATAACTAGGCTTTCCCACGGCAGTTATAACGAACCATATGAATGAGGTCTAGTGTACATTTCTACTTATCTTGCATTTCAACTTCTTGCTTTACTATGTTTGTTGTCTGTAATTTTTGCACCATTGGATATTTTAGACTGTGTTCATTCATGGAAATTTGAATTGTGTTGTTATGCTTCTAGTCTATGTTGGGGAATGCTAGCATAAATTTTCTGTGAATTATTATAGACATTCTAATGCTGACTTATCACTTTTTTTGAAGTAATTTTTTTTGTTTAATAGTGTAGTTGGTTCAATTTAATCTGGTATATATGTATTGTCCACTAATAGGAATTTTAGGTTTCCTTCCCAAGTAATTTACATGGATTTGTGGGAGTTACAATCCTTTTATTAGAGTGATCTACACTCCTGTTTTGCACAATGTACACCTCTACCAACTTTTTCTCTTCCTAGGAGATCTGATTTCATACGCTCCCCCCCTCCCCATACTGTCGGAAAAAGGGGAGAATTGGAATGCTTCATGCATTTTTGGTACCATGCTTTCCATTGGCAATGTATTTTTTAATTTTAATTAATTTCCCAGTTATTTATTTTCCTTGATGAATTCCCAACTAATTGTTGTTGGTGTGATTCTTCATTCTCTCCTTCATGTTTCATGTTATAAAGGTCTTTGAGATGACATGGTCATTGAAACAAAAAAAAAAAATCCAGAAAAAAGGGTCCTTGAATTTAGCAAAGGACAAAAAATAAGTACTTGATTTTTTTTTGGCAATTTGATTATTTTTTTACCATTATTGTTGTCTAGCTTTGATCTACATATTTTGCTTTATGAAAAAATGTCATATTATTTTATCCATCATGATGATTCTATTTTGTTCATTATTTATAATACCTATTTATGCTCCTTAATATCATCTTGTTTAACTTCATTTTTTATCCTTTTCAGGAATGGTGTTAGTGAAGGGAAGCTCTATCAAGTTCTGCTATATGAGTTGGATGCTATTCGGAAGGTAAATTTGCATGTAATCTTCTATTATACTAGTTGGCATGTCTGAGCACTAGCTCTTATACTCTCCCTTTGCTAGGCTTGTGCACCACGAGAGCCAAATTATCAACCTCTAGTGACCTTTGTAGTGGTTCATAAACTACATCATACAAGACCGTTTGCCTCTTGGCCTGGGCACATGACTAGCAAATACCAAATGTGGGCATCTGTCATAGTTGCGGCAAGGTCATATTAGTATTAGGTGGCCTCCAAGCAAAACAAATACTTTGTATTATTCAGTTATTAATAAAATGACTTAAATTAATTGTGTATGTAATTCGACATTGTTTATTATTTTACGATGAAGTCTATGAACATGTGCAATAGCCTTCGGATTACGATGAGATCATAATTACATAACTGAAGACTTGTAAATATATGTTCTTAATTGTTCCTAGTCGGACAATGTTTGAGAAGGACATTAGACATCCGGATAGACTAGTACAAGTTTCTTCAGCTCATATGATGAGGGTGATTGATCTAATAAGTCACTTGTAAGGAGACACTATATTAGACCTATAGGTGCTCATTGGCGAATGAATTCACTGAACTGATCCGATTATGAATCGTTGGATGGTAGCTACCTAACTGTTAACCAGCTCAATTCTTTATCAAGGTTGCGTGGATGGTCCTTGGACCTAAGACACCAAGGATACCTTGTTGGTAACCCTCTGAGCTTTGACCTTGACCAACGAATCCCTAACCATGGGATATCAATAAGTCAAATGATCGGGTTTAGGGAGATGCCATCGAAGGTAATTGTGTGGTCAACAAGGGATCATCCGCTCTCGGTAATAGGAGATAGAATGTTCCAGGAATGATGCTTAGGTCCCTGGCTAGGGCGGATATTATATCAGATAAGGAGTTATCTAATATAATTTAGTGGCATCTGATTCAAGTGAATCGACCAGCTAGGGTTTAACAGTAAATTATGCCCTAGGTCGGTTCGGGAACATTGTACGGATGAAAGATTATATCCGCGCAGTAACCAATGATGGAAAGATTCCATTAGTGTGTTGCGGAATTCCAATGCCTCTAGGTTCACGTAGTGTTGTTTGGCACCCAATGTGCTCGGAGGTCTGTCCGAATTTATTGTGAGACATTAAATTTGGCTAATTAATTAATATATGGATAGTAATTAATTTAGTGAATCAATAAAGAGTTATTGGACTTAATGGGCCATTAACTGGACTGGTATTTGGGCCTAGAGGGTCACACGCAAAAGGTCTTCAATCGATGGGTTATTTGACGAGTTTTATGATAAGTTTGGGTTTTTCTGAAAAATAAAAAACACACTAATTATAAAAGAACCGATGCTAGGTCAGAAGCCAGCAACTCTAACATGTGCTAGCCGCTCCCTCTCTCTTCTCTCTCTCACTCTTTGGCCGCTCCCCTCCGGGCGCCCCCTGGAGGCTCTGCTTCCCGTCAAATGGGAACATTGATTCTGCATGTCGCGGAGAGTTACGCCCAGCCAGACGGGATCCGCAAATGCTGTACCGAGTAAGGAAATGAGGACGATCCGTCGAGAGGAAGACCGCGTGGATACCGCTAGAGGTCGGGTACCTGCGCGGCTTATGGCATTGCACTGACGGAACTAGACGAATGCATATTTGAATCCGCGCTATGTAAAAATTGTTTTCACATCTGAAACATTTTATTTATTTGAAATGGCAGGAGATCCAAAATTTTATTTTCGCTACATTTTATCAATCTTGACACAACGAACCCAACATGTAGGACACCTAGCAAGGGACTGCCCAGCTCGCTCTTGACATGTTGGCTGATAGGGATGTGATTTACCAAAATTATAAATAGTGGGGCACGTGAGTAAGGGAATGCATGGTCGTGTTGTCTAGCTGTTGATATTATTAAATTGATCTTGTTTTTTATATTTTTTTATATTTTATAAATATTGTTGGTTGTAACAATTTTGTGAATTATCAACATTCTTAATTAGAATAGGGATGCAGGGAACAAGTTTGTTATATGATACTATGAATGATTGTTACTTGAAATGAAAAATATCATGATCTTATTCTAGATCCTTGGAAATTATGAGTGTTTGAGAAAAAGAGTAGCATATTATGAAAGATCGATAATTTCACAAGATAAAATGTGGTGTTACAAGATTTTTTTTTTTTTTTTTTGGTGTTTTATATCCCAACAAATAGCAAGTATGGTTCACGATGATTTCTTTCTTTCTTCTTTCTTGGTTCATGCAGAATAAGATTAGATCATTTCTATGATATACTTTTCATCTGTTTATGCAAACATGTGCGGTGAAATTTCTGATTTACCTGTAATGGAAGAATTAACTATAAAAGTTAGGGACCTATATGTAAATATTATAATTAGGGGGATATATGTAAAGGTCACAGATCTGGTTTGACTTCAACTATAGTAGAATAAAAAAGAAGAAAATTATGAGTATTTTTAAGTTTTTAAGGGTATATTTTTTCAAATTATAAAAGTTAGGGATCTAGATGTAAATATTATAATTAGGGGATATATATGTAAAAGACACACATCCGGTTGATTTCAACTGTAGCAGAATAAAAAAAGAATAAAATTATAAGCATTTATAAGTTTTTAAGAGTATTTTTGCAAATTATAAAAGTTAGAGACCTAGATGTAAATATTATAATTAGAGAGAGATATATGTAAAAGTCACATCCTGTTGATTTCAACTGTAATAGAATAAAAAAGAACGAAATTATGAGTATTCTTTAATCTTTAAATGCAAAATATAAAAGCGAGGGACCTAGGTATAAACATTATAATTACAGGGATATATATGCAAAAGTCGCACATCCCGTTGATTTCAACTGTAATAAACAAAATTATGAGTATTTTAAGTTTTAAGGTATTTTTGCACGATATAAAAGTTAGGGGTATAGATGTAAATATTATAGTTGTAGGGGTACATATGTAAAAGTCACATATCCCATTGATTTACAACGGTAATAAAAGAAAAAGAAACAAAATTATAAGTACTGTTTAGCATTTTAAAAACATTTTTATAAAATAATACATTAATTGAGATGTTAGTTAAGTTATTCACCAAACTAACTCTTATTCTTTTTACATATTTAGACAATAGATGAGAAATTAGACTTAAGATATTTAAAATAAATTTTATCAAACGCCACCTAAGGCGGACTCCAAACTCTAATTGGCAGAACATGTTGGTCGACGACAACTCAGTACATGATGATGTGAGAAATTCTTGATTTACCAATCAAAACTCAAGGTTAACATACTAATTGAGACTCTAGGCAGGTGGTCTGGAATCTAGGCTTCTAAGGTCATGCCAAACGTTTCCTATTTTTCTTACAGCGGAATAAACCTGACTTTACACCTGCGATATTTGGCATAAAATGCACGGCGGGCAATTATCGCTAGAGTAGAAAAACAAAAACACAGAAATTTTCTTTTCTTTTTTTTTTTTCTTTTTTTTTTTGCAAACACGCATCTGGGCATTCGATTAAACAGGGATAGATAACGGATAACGGGCACAAATTTGGATACCTTTCAAGGTGTTTACGAATGAGGAATCTGTGATCCCCCATGTACTGCTCTTATCGAAAAGCAATGCAGCACCCATTCTTACCAAGTGGATAGTTTTTTTTTTTTTTTCCCCAACGTGTTCAACATAAACACAAGAAATAAGTCTTACTGAATTATCCCCGCCAGGTAGGCAATTCTAGTGTATTGTCATCTGAATTTGGAAGCGAAAACTTTTCATAGACACATCACGTGCGTACTTAATTTCAGAAACCACAGGCCCATAACACCAGCAAAGTGAGCAGAGGAAGTATATACAATAGTTGAAGATGGAAATATATATATATATATATAGTCTATCATCTTAAAAGTGTCACCATATAAGTTTAACGGAAAACCCTACTCCAGAGATCACTTACATGTAAGGCCAGCAAATGTTGCATGATTACAATTAGTAAACAGAGAGAGACCTGTGCAGCTCAAAAAGAAAGGGGACTGAAGCTCCAGTAGGTTGACATCTTCACGCATAGCCAGTCATCCCAACAGTCGAGCCTGCACGGCTGTTCTTGCGAGCTCCCTGACTTGTAGCCTCTGTGAAGTACATGTACAAGTACACATTGAGAATCATCGTAAAGACAACAAACACAGCTCCTGCAATGAAGAGGCCTTTCCTGAGGGACTCACAGGTCCAGTTCTGTGCATAAATCATACCCCTGTACTTGGTGTGATAGGCATTCTTTGCTGCCCCAGCAACTAGACATGCCTCTGCAATTAAGAAAGTTAGCCTGCAAGAGAAAAAAGCTATTACATACATACAGCATTCCCCGGGAAACCTCAAAAGAACACCAGCCACTGGACAGAATGGCATCGGCGTTAGTGTATTCTGAATTTATGATTGAGAAGGTGAGATAAATTTATCATGATGAACCAAAATATATGATGGACCAAGCTCGATTCCCGCCGGGTGCTAGTGGCCTCCCAAAACACATGCACTTTGTCACGGTCATAAGTAGAGACTCACTTGAAAACAGAAACAGGAACCAGTTGCAACATCAGAATCATAGGCACAATAAGTATAATTGCCATGGTTACTGTCAACAACTACGTCTCCCTGATTAAAAAAGGGAAAACAAAAGAAAGGAATGAGCATCCTCGAAACACATAAGCAAATCTCAAGACAGAAGCACAATGAAAAAGAAATGGAAGGAACAACTGCGGCAACTTTGCTGGCTAATTAATGGTTGTGATGAAACGCCAATCATGCCAAATCTACTTTTACACATGGTTTAGATATCTAAAATTCAGGGGGAGGGGCTCCATCTAAAGACCATTGTTCCAAAGCTTCAGAATGGACACTAGATTTGAATATCACAAAATTGCATGAAGCTGAGTAATACCAGAACCTGAAGCAAATTGCATATGACAAATGTTTGCTGGTATTCGAGGATTTTGCATGTCACTTTTGTCCGCAGTGAAATAAGTTATCAGACAAAACTCATTCCTTATTCAGGTTTCGAATTATCCCTAATTTTAAAAGCCATCCAGCTACACAATAATACTCGCTACCTCGGAGCCTGGAGGGTCGGGCATTATCCATCACCTATATCTACTCTTTCTTTATTTTACTGATAAAATGTTGACTCTTAACGGTGATCTATGCACTGCTTATGCCTCATAGAACCTTTGATCTATGCACTGCTCAATGTTTTATCCTTAAACTCTTGCTTATTAAATTTTCCTCTTATGCTCTAAATGTCAGCAGCAAACTCTTGCTTATTAAAGTTTCTGGAAGTTTATAGAGAAACATTAAAAAAAAGCAACAATTCCCACACCTCTTTACTAATATCACATTGTATGTAAAGGTGGTCAACAGTTTCTTCATATTTTCCACAGAGAGGACAGAGAACATTTGAATCATGAACCCATTTGCTTCTGAAGACTTTAGTAACAATCCTCCTTTGAAAAAGCAGCCACATAAATGCTCTCACTTTGACGGGGGGTCTTATTCTTCCATATAACTGAGTATCGGCTGCAGGATGGGAGATTTCCTTCAATCAATTCATAGAGGGACTTAACTGAAAAGTTACTCCTATTCCTACCCCATACAAAGATATCCTTTTGATTAGGTATAGGTTCCATTTCCAACAACAATTTTAAAATCTGCAAATAATCTTCAAATTCAGAATCCTTGAGATTTCTTCTGACACTGGCAACCCATTGAGTCTGTCCACCTATGGAATAAGAATCTTCGACTGATGCGATTGAACTGTGCTGTAACTGACTTAGGAACCACAGAAACAGATAGAAAGTACAATGGCATATAGATAAAACAGAATTCAGTAAGGTAATTCTACCACTCAGACTTTAGGTTCCTGGCCTTCCATTTAGAGAGTTTCTTCTGCACTCTTATGATATGTGGATCCCATTCCTTCTTCTTAAGAGATTTAAAGTGTAATGGCAGGCCTAAATATATAATTGGTGAGCACACTCAATAACGAATATATCTTCCGTGTTGACACCAAGTATAGAGCTTTTATCAAAAATTTATTTTCAACCCAGAGATGCACCCAAAGCCCTTTAGAACAAAAAGAAGAGATTGCATTTGCTCAGTCCCTCCTGATCAGAAAATGAGTGTATCATCTGCAAACTGCAGATGGGAAATGCTTTCAGATGTCCTTAGAACAATAACACCATTAAACCACCCCTGGTATTCTGTCTTCTTACACATCCTACTGAATACATTTGCCACTAAAATAAAAAGATAAGGAGATAGAGGATCTCCTTGTCTTAATCCTCTCGTACTCTTGAAGTAACCAACCACCTCACTGTTAGAGATCGTGGAAAAGGTTGCAGTGGTTAGACAATCTTTATGAGATGAACCCATTCCTCTGGGAAATCACACTGCTGCATAACATTTAATAGGCATTTCCATGACACTCTGTCGTAAGCCTTATTAAAGTCTAATTTGACAGGGATTCCCTGAGACTCTGCTTCATTGAATACAAAACCTCATGGGTAGTGAGAAAAGTGTGGAATAATTTCCTTACTGGCACAAAAGCATGTTGATTTTGTTCTATCAACTTCCCAATGACCATCCCCAATTTGTTGGCAATATTTTTTGTGAAAATCTTATATGAACCATTCAATAAACTTTTTGGACGGAAATCTTTCAATTCCACAAAGGTTCGATTTACAAATTGACCACCTTTTAAAGAGACAAACCATTGCTGTACAGCGTCCACCACATCTGCTCTGACTACATCCCAAACTACCTGATAGAAAAACATTGGAAACCCATCCGGCCCTGGTGCCTTGTCCCCTCCTAAACTGAAAACCGCATCCTCAATTTCCGCAGTCAAGATAGAGGAATTCAACAGAGATTTATCTTCAGAATTCAATCTGACAGCATTTATATCATTCGACTGTGGATACCACCTATGTTTAGCTGTGAACAGAGATTTGTAAAGCAATAATCTCTGCTTTGATTATCTCTTCACCATCCACCCAATTATCATCAATCTTAATTCTGGAAATAAAATTTCGTCTGCTTCTTCAATTAGCTATCATATGAAAAAAATCTTGTGTTATTATCACCTTCCTTGGGCCACTGGATTCTAGATCTTTGCTTCCACTTAGCTTCCTCTTCCAAGTTCCAATCTGTAAATTTGATTCTCAATGCAGTAAGAGAAGCCTTTTGCTGAACAGACAAGACTTGTGGTTCCTCCAGCTGTTCCAACATTCTAATGCCATGCAACATATCCTGCTTCTCCTTAGTTCTATTATTCCTCCAATTCTCCACCCAGTGTTTAATTGCTTTCTTCAGTTCTCTCATCTTAGTAGCCAGTTTCTTCATGCCGCCCTGTGTGGGTATCTCCTACTGCCAAACATTCTTCATCAAAGTACGGAATTCTTCATTATCCAACCAAACCTTCTCTAACTGAAATGGCCTTTTAATTCTTCGATTCTGGCCAGTGTCAACTATCAAGGCCGAATGGTCAGAGATTGTTCTTGGTTCGCCTGTTAACCTGGATAGTGGAAACAGCTCCTCCTAAGCATCCTCCACAAAAACTCTATCTATTCCAGACATTGTTGACCTTCCCCACGATTTACTCCATGTGAATTGTTGGCCGTTAAGGTGTAATTCAGTCAGACCCAACTCTTCTATCCATTAATTAAATTCCATCGTTCCTCTAGAGACATTGGCCCTCCTATTTCTCTCCTCAGGACGACGAATTTCATAAAGTCGCCCATAATACACCATGGCAAGGAATGCAGCAGTTTACATTTAATCAATTCTTCAAAGAGATTTCTTCGATCTGTATGAGAGCTGGGACTATAGACTCCTGAAAGCATCCAGACATAACCATTCAACAGCATGTTCTCCCAAATGCAGTAGTCTTCCTCCCCATTTACTTGTATCCCAGGCCAACAAAATGCCTCTTGAGCTGCCATCAGCTCTTCGAAATACAAAATCTGAGCATACCTAGTAATACCAAGAACCATAGTTTGATCAAGGAATTCCATTTTAGTTTCTATCAAATAGATGATCTCCACATTCCATGCCGCAAATTTCATAAATTCTTACTGGTAGCCCTGCTCTGCCTTTTCTGTGCGACTGTATCTCCTGCAACACAATCCCTGGACTGCTCTAATAGATTCTTCAATTCCCTGGAACTTGTAGACTTAGAAACCTTCAATTGATGATCTTCTGAACAAATCCTCCAGAGCCTTCTATACGGACCCACCTTATTTTTGATATTTATACCCAAAATTTCTGCCTTTTCTTGGATCTGCAAATCAGTCCACTCGTCCAAAATAGAAACCTGTTTTCCCTTGTCCGACTTCACCTCCTTGCTTTTAATAACATGTGTTTGTCTGTTAGAGAAAAAATGTGGACAATAAGGAAGCTTTCGGCAATGCTGCTAGAATAAGACGAGCTATCACAGAAAATTGAAGGTTTTGAACTGAAAAATGATCAAGGCCTGCTGAACGAAGATGAGATGGGATGAAACTAAAAGGCAATATCATGGATGGGCTCTAAGGAAGGAAATTAAATGGAATAAAAAAGCCTAGGAAACCTGGCCCAAGGAAGGGATATACTTCTTTCTTCCATGTGGTTGCTAGCAGGAGGAGAAATTAACTATTGAGTAAAGAGGACGAGATGGCTAACACAGTGGTTGATTGTTGCAAAGGGCTCTTTCAGGAAGAGGAGTATGGAGACCTTCAATCGAGAGTAATTCTTTCAAGAAATTGTGTCCGTCGATGAACAGTTTCTTATTAGGCCTTTCTCGGAGGAAGAAATTAGAAGTTCAGTTTTGGATGGATGATAAGTCTCCAAGGATTTTGTATGGTTTTAATCAGCATTTCTGGGGTTATCAAGGTAGATATAATGGCTCATTGCATTCTCCTATCTTAGTTTCTTTCTTTTATTTATTCTATGTATGTTATTATCTTTTTGTATCAATGACAAAAAGGGGGAGAAATAAACTATCCAACATTCTTATATAACTGCATTTGTATATAGAAGAAAATAAATTGTCCACTTGTTTCAGTTCTAACAATTTTATTTGTGTTGTTTTGTTTGTTTAGCTTTGATATTGATTTCATTTCCTTATATGATTGCATTATTTCTAGTCATGGTTTTATCTAGTAGTGATGTCATTTTCAAATAGTTTTGTCATCAACAAAAAGGGAGAGATTATCAAGTAATTTGTGTTTTCATATTCTCCATATTTTAGTGATAACACACTATGAAAATGTTAGAACTTTATTTCTATGAGAGTGAGAGTGATCTCTTTGTCTTATTAGTTTATTGACAGTTTCTGTCATAAGTTCTGTAAGCTATGTGACTTAATCACTTTCAGAGTTCTCCAACTCTTACACTTAAGGAGCTAACTGGAACTTTGATTAAGTTTTAGGTCGGTTTTGATATTGGATTCCTTGTTTTGGGTCTTCATAAGCTTAGTGGATGGGGTCCGAATCGCATCAAGCAGGCAAGATGCACTTTTAAAAGACATCGGCCATGGGGGACGTGATTTAGGGCCCATGCATGCGTGACCCGTGGGCGGGCGTCGGGGGGCGTGTGTATGACCCTGGTTTTGTCGTCTGAATGGTGTCGCGCATGGTCGACACGATTCAGAACTCTGCCAGTGCACGACCCCCGTCTTGTCGCCTGATCGGCATCGTTCTGGAACAATGCGATTTAGCTCAGTTAGGGTTAACGCCCCAGACTTTCTCCCTCCTTTCTCTCATTCTCTCACTCTTCTTCCTTTTCGTCTCTCCGCTTCCTTCTCTTTCTCTTCCTCCTTCACCACTCCACTCCCCTTTACCACCTCTCACCACTTTCACCACCACCTCCACTACGGCTCTTCACTCTCCAGATGGCGGCCGACATCTTGGTGGAGTGATGGCATCCACGGAGGGACCGGCGGCGGCTTGTGGTGTGGCGGTTCGGCGGCGAGGAATCAGGAGGAGTTCAAGTAACCAATAGAATGACAATCTTCACATGTGTTTCGATCAATTTAACTCGTAAATTTTTACTTATTTTTGGCTTTGGAGCATGCTATGGATGTGTGGAGACTTTGTATAGAAAATGAACATGTTTTAGGAGGCTGTTGATTGAAATGGGCATTTTTATAAAAATGGGAGTGGCGTGTTTTATTGTGATCAATGGATTCCTCATATCTCTATTTGTGTTGTTTTCATTCGATTTAGGGGATCTCGTGTTGTGGCTCAATGGAGACCGAGGAGGAGTTCGATTTTGGGTGCAAAACTTGTCCACTCAGGACGACGCGATTTGCAAAATGCATCAGCCTGGGTCGACGCGATTTACAGCCTATGCCCCTGGAGTCCCGAGGCCTGAGACTGTACTTCCAATGAGATAGGGCGTTGAATAATGTCGACTATGGTTGACGTGATTCAAGCGAGAGCCTTATTTTCCCTACATTCATAATGTGTAATTATTATACTTTATTTCAATTGGATTCTTGTATATTGTTAGACAACTTTGTTGATGCATGCTCGAAATCATATATTGAGGGCAGAGATTTTCATGTGCTCATAATCGTATTATTTTGTGATTATGCGATCGTGGACATAAGAGTGACAATTATTAGTACTTGACACCTTGTGTCCATATGGGAGGGAGTGACACCAAGTGTACCTCGAAATCGCGTTATTTTGTGATTATTTCCTTATTTTCCCCATATTCATAATGTGCAATTATTATACCTTATGTCAATTAGATTCTTATATATTGTTAGACAATTATTAATGCTTGACATCCTAATTTGGTGTAGGAGTGATACAGTGGCGCCTAGGAGGCAAGAGTCACCGGGTGTACCTAGGATAGTAGCCAGTACCGGTGTGGGAGTAGTACACTTCGAAGTGTCACTCATGGCTGAGAGGATCTCGATTCGGATCAAGATCGGCGGGTCCCAATTCGGGGACCCGATCTGACCCGAAATTCCTTGCCTAGAACTAGACATGCTGATGCAGCCAGCGTACTATTCGAGGGATTATTGTTCCCTCCCAGCGGGTTGGTGTTTTCCTGGTTGACTCGGTAGCTTTTTGTGTGTTTCTTACGATGGACGTGTAGTTTATTTATCGCTTTACTTGCACATATCTTGTATATATATCCTCATTTTTTTGCGATTGTGTGTGTGGAGGGGAGGTGGGGATCGAAGGATCCCTACTGAGTCCATTCTTGCTTACTCTCTACATTTTCAAGTAAGGGTTCTCGGTAGGCATAAGAGTTGCAGGTTTCGTCTCGGGTTACGTGCCAGCAGCCACCGTTTCGGAGTATGCTCCGACGTAGTTGTACTTTTATTTCTAGTATGTAGGTAAATAATTACATAATCCAAAATTGAAAAGAAACAATTATGCCTACATGCCATAAATAAAAGTACAATTACGTCGGGGCATACCTGAGAATGATGGCTGCTGGTACATAACTCGAGACGGACTGTAATAATTTATTTCCTGCACTTTTTACTTTACAGTTTGATCATGTATGGAATGCTTAGCTTAGTTTATCGTTTATTTCGGAGACTTATTTAAGATCCTGGTTTGGCTCCTAATTTTAATGATTCGACACCCATTTAGTAATCAAATCCTCGATTATAGGCTAGCGGGTCGTTACAATTGGTATCAGAGCATTTGATCTGGCAAATAGGTGAATAACAAAGTTAGTGGACCTGATATTCTATCCTGTGTATGCATGTGTGCCAGGTTTCAAATAGATCCTAAAGAATGTCACTTGATATGTGTCAAGAGAATCTTTAGATATCTGGTTAATACCTGTGACTGAGGACTGTGGTATCCTAAAGGATGCAATTTTAAATTATTTGGATATTATGATGCTGACTATACTGGTTGCAAAGTTGATAGAAAAAGCACTAGTGGCATCTATCAATTTCTTGTAGGGTTGTCTCACTTCATGATCCTCAATAAAGCAAAACTCAGTAGCCTTATCAACAGAAGAAGCAGAATATGTAGTAGCTAAAAGCTCCTGTGCTCAACTCTTGTGGATCAAGCATCAGCTAGAAGACTTTGGACACAAGCCTGAAGGCATTTCAATACTATATGACAATACAAGCATCGTCAACTTAACCAAGAATCTCATTCAACACTCAATAACTAAACATATTGAGGTTAACCATCGTTTTATTAGAGATCATTGGCTAATGGTGATATAGTATGGCTTTTGTAGATACATTACATCAACTAGTTGATATCTTTAAAAAATATCTTGCAGAAGATAGATTTACTTCTATCCGAAGAGAGTTAAGAATCTGTAATTTGTAAATTCATTAGTACTTTTATATCATTAAAAATATGGATAATTCTCCTGAGAAAACACACAAATATAATGACAATAGACACAAATCAAAACCTTTGGTGAAACACTATTTATTAATCAAAATTTGAATCTCATTTATTAACTCCATGAACTCGTATAGTTAATTGAATGAATTGAAACTTTAATTGAAGACTATTTTTCTAGTCTAATCGATACTTCAATTATCCTTTTCTTTCATCCCAACCCATTCATTAATCGACATGTCTAGTTGTTAGCTAATAGAAGTTCTGATTTTGATCGTTAATCAAAGAACTCTTCTTCTCTATTTTCATTTTCTTCTCTTCTCTAATCGAAGTTCTGCCTTTGACTGATAATCAAAGCAGAACTTGTCTTCTTTATATTTATCCTTCTTCTCTAATCGAAGCCTGTGACTTCTTCATTAATCGAAGCAAGTGTTTCGCCTTACCACTTTGATTATCCTCCTATTACTTCTTCTCATTTGGCGCCCTTAGGACAAATCAGAACCTTTTAAATCACCGCTCTTTCGATTTGAACGTCTTATTAAAGAAAATTCAACCCTCTTCGACTTCCTTCCACTTGAACTTTCCCTCTCTAGCGATTTTGAAGCTTCTATGCTCCAGTCCTCCTACGCGAAGGCATCCAAGCCTTACGAGCACTTTCATATTGATCTCTACCAATTTTCTGCAAAAGGTAGGATCTTTAATCCTTTTTCTTGAATCCTACTACCTGATTTCTTCTTTTCTACCCATTTTTGGTCTTTTCCTTACTTAGAAACCCTAGTTCTTCTTTTTCTTTGAATCCAGCTTCTATGGCCGCCTCTGCAAGCTCCACCGTCATTTCTCAGGCTAACAAAGTGGCATCCAGTGTTGTAGCTAAGTATTTTCAAGATAAGGCCGAGCATCAGCGATTCCTCAACATCCTAGTGGATTACTGCAGCTGCAAGAGGGTGGATTTTATGGATTTGAGGAAGAAGGGACTACGGTCAATGGAGAAAGTTCTGGCAAATGTTCAGCTAAACCTTGTGCCACCTTTTTGTTCCATCTTGGTCAAGTCCTTCTACATCACCTTGACATGTCAGGTTACACCCTCAGTTCTTACTGCCAGAGTAAAGAGAAAGGTTATCATTATTACTCCAGAGCTCTTAGTTCAACTCTTTAGGTATGAAGCAGAAGGTTAGACTTTGAGGAACACAATGGACATGGAAACCAAGGCTGCAACTATAATTGGGCCAAGTTATGTACTGAAGAATGGCCCAGTAGATGTAAGTCAGCTATCAGTAGAGAAGCAGAGGATTCACTTCCTCATGGCTCACATTCCGAGTCCAAGAGGAGCTACTTTTGGTGTAATCACAGAGAAGGACTCAGACATACTGTATTAGATTGTTCAGAAGATGAGGTGAACATGCCTGCTATAATGATGGCCAACATGCTTAATGCTAGTGATACTGTGAAGGACCCTCCTAAGTCCAAGAGTGTCATGCTACATTATGGTCTCTTTCTCACAATGTTCTTCAGACACCATAGAGTGGACTTCACTGGTGAAGATTCAATGCTCCAACCTACTATCTATACAATTTGTCTCAAAAGGACCAAGTTCAAATTCTCTAAGGGGGTATGGACAAAGGACATTGCCCCTGCTGATGACCCTTCCTTGGTTACAACCACTCTTGATGAGGCTTGCAAAGCAGCACCCGTAGCAGCAGAAGAAGTAGCAGCAACTACAACAAAAGAAGCACCAGTAGCAACAACCACAACAGCACCAGCAGAAGAACCAGCAGTAGCAGTAGTAGAGGAGCAAATGTAGGGCCAGACTGCAACTCCTAAAGAGCAGATGTAGGATCAACCTGCAGTTTGTGAAGAGCTGATGCAGGATTAGCCTGCAGAGCAGACAGATAGAGCCAGAGAACCCTCTCCTCAACTGGTATTTGTGGAGGAGCAGGTCCATATGGAAACTTGTTTAAAAGAAGAAAGAGCCACTGAAGCAGCATATATAGTAGATGAGCTGCTAAGGAGGGCATCATTTGTTCAACCCTTAGAGATACCTACTTCTCCTCCTTATATGCCTCAAAAAGAACAAGTAAGAAAGAGGCAGGAGGATAGGTCAGTGGACTCTGATAAGTTAGATGAAGTCCTCAACAAAGTTAATAAGCAACAGGATAATATTAAGGACATCAAGAGCAAGATGGGAGAGATCTCTAAACACAAGGATGGAATGTTGCAGATCAGGCAGTTGTTGGAGAAGTTACTAGCTGAGAGAACTATGATTCGGTGCAGTGCATGTCAGGAGGAACGTACTGAGTCAGAGAGAGAAATTCAGAAATTCAGAGCTCCCAAGAGGCTTAAGAGGAGAACTAAGTATCATTTCTATCCTCTATTCTTAGATGTCTTCTCCTCAACTGCAAAGAGAAGACTTGTGTATGTAGAATTCTTACAGAAGAATGCTAGATAGTGTTGGATCTGCCTACTGTTTCCTTAAAGATATACATAGACCAGTTCATAGCTAAGCACTACTTAACCAATAAGGAAGTTACCCAGGTCAGGAACAAGTCAACAATACTGAAGGAATATGAGTGGAGTAATTTACACCCACAGCTACATTACTCATTCTTACAAGACAACTCTACCCAAGCTCAGTGAAGACAACCACTCTTGATGAGGCTTGCAAAGCAGCACCCGTAGCAGCAGAAGAAGTAGCAGCAACTACAACAGAAGAAGCACCAGTAGCAACAACCACAACAGCACCAGCAGAAGAACCAGCAGTAGCAGTAGTAGAGGAGCAAATGTAGGGCCAGACTGCAACTCCTAAAGAGCAGATGTAGGATCAACCTGCAGTTTGTGAAGATCTGATGCAGGATTAGCCTGCAGAGCAGACAGATAGAGCCAGAGAACCCTCTCCTCAACTGGTATTTGTGGAGGAGCAGGTCCATATGGAAACTTGTTTAAAAGAAGAAAGAGCCACTGAAGCAGCATATATAGTAGATGAGCTGCTAAGGAGGGCATCATTTGTTCAACCCTCAGAGATACCTACTTCTCCTCCTTATATGCCTCAAAAAGAACAAGTAAGAAAGAGGCAGGAGGATAGGTCAGTGGACTCTGATAAGTTAGATGAAGTCCTCAACAAAGTTATCAGCAACAGGATAATATTAAGGACATCAAGAGCAAGATGGGAGAGATCTCTAAACACAAGGATGGAATGTTGCAGATCAGGCAGTTGTTGGAGAAGTTACTAGCTGAGAGAACTATGATTCGGTGCAGTGCATGTCAGGAGGAACGTACTGAGTCAGAGAGAGAAATTCAGAAATTCAGAGCTCCCAAGAGGCTTAAGAGGAGAACTAAGTATCATTTCTATCCTCTATTCTTAGATGTCTTCTCCTCAACTGCAAAGAGAAGACTTGTGTATGTAGAATTCTTACAGAAGAATGCTAGGTAGTGTTGGATCTGCCTACTGTTTCCTTAAAGATATACATAGACCAGTTCACTGCTAAGCACTACTTAACCAATAAGGAAGTTACCCAGGTCAGGAACAAGTCAACAATACTGAAGGAATATGAGTGGAGTAATTTACACCCATAGCTACATTACTCATTCTTACAAGACAACTCTACCCAAGCTCAGCGAAGACAACCAACCTTGGCTCTTATAGAATGGCTAGCTTAGAGGCATGAGGCCTATTGAGGAAGGTGCAAGGAGTTAGCTAAGTGGGAGTAGAAGCACTTCTTGCAGTACGATAACAAGAGAAGGGCAGCAAACAAACCAGAGGTCAGCTTGAGCCAATTTCAGCATGAAGTCCAGATACCCAGAGCTCAGCACCCTAGAGAGACTGTGTAGGTCAGTCTTAATCTAGATGAGGCCACTATGCCTATGAAGTTTCGACAACTTTATTATTTGATGATGGAAATAGAGGAAGGATTACAGATATGGAGCTATATGGGAAAATGAAAGGCAAGCATTTAGCTAAGTACAACTTTATTCTTCCCTTCTCTCATTTCCTGAAAATGGCTATTCAGAATGGAAAGGTGAAGCCAGAGACTTTTTACATTGAAGAAGGGTCCTATCAGTGTAAGAGAATTTGAAGACCAATAGTCCATAGCCTTCTCCATATACTTCAATTATAAGTGCATCTACATGGCCTACAGAAACATAAAGCAAACACTGAAGAATGAAGGTCTAGCCTCTCCCTTTAAGTAAGGTTTCATTCTCTATGAGAAGAATCCAGTGCCTAGATACCTAAGACATAAAATATATAGTGAAGTGTACATGACCGAGATGCAACAAGGTTATGCTCAGTACTACCAGAAGAGGACAGAGCAAGGATGGCGAGTGAAGATGACTCTCCAGGAATACATTGCCAGATCGGAGGCCATTGAGCAGAAGACTTGGGAGATAGTCACAACCTTTGTTCAGACCTGTCTAGACAAATTCTTTCAATTACGAGTCATTGTACCCTCTTCGCATTATTATTATTTTTCCTATATTACACCATTGTATCTCCTCAAACACACTTTGTAAATCAATTTTAGAATGCAATATATCTATCTCATTACATTCTCCTATCTTAGTATCCCTCTTTAATTTGTTCTATGTATGCGATTACCTTTTTGTGTAAATGACAAAAAAGGGGCGAAATAAACTATCCAACATTCTTATTTAACTGCATTTGCATATAGAAGAAATAAATTGTCCACTTGTATCAATTTTGACAATTTTGTTTGTGTTGTTTTGTTTGTTTAGCCCTGATACTAGTTTCATTTTCTTGTGTGATTAAATTGTTTCTGATCGTGGTCTTATTTCTTCTATTTGTTTGTTTAACTTTGATACCAGTTCCATTTCCAAGTATGATTGAATTGTTTCTGGTTGTGGTTTTATTTTTTCTAGCAGTGTTGTTATTTTCAAGTAGTTTTATTATCAACAAAAAGGGAGAGATTGTTGAGTAATTTGTATTTTCATATTCTCCATGTTTTGGTGATAACACACTATGAAAACGTCAAGACTTTGTTTCTATGAGAGTGAGAGAAATCTCTTTGTCTCATTAGTTTAGTTGCTAACAATTTCTGTCATAATTTGTGTAAGCTCTGTAACTTAATTGCTTTCAGAGTTCCCTGACTCTTACACTTAAAGAGCTATCAGAAACTTCGATTAACCCTTAGAACTTCTAGTAACTTGCAAATAGTTCAGTACTAATCGAAGCATCACTCTTTGTTTTAATCGGATCAGTTTTTCTAAGTTATCTATCGATTAAGTGATTTAGTCTCACTTCGATTAATGTTGACTTACTCACTTTGAGTAAAGAACTTAAGGTTCCCTATTGATTAGCTTTATAAGTCTTCTATTGATTAGCCTTTTAAGTTCTCTATCAATTAACATTTTATAGTTACATTTGATTACTGTTTAAAGTGTTCACTTCGAATCCATACAAGTCTAATTTGATTAACGTTTGAGCAACCACTTCGATTACTTTGATAACGGTAATCGAAACTCAACTTAGAGTTACCTTTTGTGTCTTAATCGAAATAAAGTTTTAGTCTCATTTCGATTAGTGTTCTTAAATATCCTTTTGAATATTGTTATTACGCTAATCGAAGTTTCGCTTGGACTTTACTTTGAGTAATGTTGTGTAACACCTCGTATAAGAAGATGTTAAATAGACTAAATCAGTAGACTACTAACAACGCCGGTTACCTATTTTTCGAAGTTCGAGTTGGAAAGAATTCTAAAGTTAAGCGTGCTCGGTTAGGAGAAATTCCAAGATGGGTGACCTTCCTAAGAAGTCTACCAACTAGCACAATTGTTGGGCCAGTTAACTGATTGGGTCGTTAAAAATGATATCAGAGCCTGGTACCAGCCGGAAGTATGGGAGCTAAGTGCCACACAGGGTAAAGTCCTACATCATGGGAACCACCTTTTGAACCCATATGGGATAAAGTGCTACATGATGGGAGCCACCTCTTGAACCAATAAGGGCTACCCCTACAATCCTACATGCCTGGTGATCTGGAATAGTTGTGGTATAGCGACGATGACGTCGCCTATCTAAGGGGGGTAGATTGTAACACCTCGTATAAGAAGACGTTAAATAGACTACATTAGTAGACTACTAACAATATCGGTTAGTCATTTTTTGGGGTTTGAGTTGGAAAGAACTATGAAGTTAAGCGCGCTCTGTTGGGAGAAATCTCAGTATAGGTGACCTTCCTGGGAAGTCTACCAACTAGCACAATTATTAGGTCAGTTAATTGATTGGGTTGTTACATGTTGTAAGTTTCACTTCGATTAATGGTTGCAGCTTTACTTCGATTAACGATGTCTCTTCGATTACTAATCATTAGTCTCACTGCGATTACTGAACAAATTGAGACTTCCATTAATAAGAGACTTTACTTATGTTTCACCATGTCGATTAAGACTTCGTTTAACGCTTTAGTTATCACTTCGATTAACTATTTCTCCTGTGTTTTGAGTTAAGTCAATCGATTGGCAAGACTTGGTGTGCAAACTTGGTGCACGGTACCGACCAGCAATTGCTTACCAAGAACTACAAATTTCCGCTTCATTGCCATTGGAGAAGTACGTTGCCCTCTCCCCCCCCCCCCCCCCCCCCCCAATCCCCCCCAACTTTGCCAAAGGTATAAAGAGCTTTTGACAGGCGATAATGACGGGACCTTGGTGGTAGATGCACCAAGGAGTTCCTCTCGTACACGTGCTAGGAACCTACAGTTCTGAAAGTTTAGTTCGAGATCGAGAGGCTGGTTGTTTTATCGTTGCTCATAATAATCTTGTTCAAAATTTATGTAAATGTTTAGTTGGCTAGGTGCTGCCTATGAGGCGATGTTGGTATGGTGGGCTTATAAGGGTTGGAACGAGAGAAGCAGAAGGATCTTTCGTAAAGAAGCTTTAATCCATAATAGAATTGAATCTTTTATTTGTGAGAAAGTAAGAGAATGGGGTTTGCTTCTTTATTATGGGTTTGCATCTTCCTTTTTTATCGTAAATGTGATAAAACTTTTATCGTAAATCAATCGATTGGCAAGACTTGGTGTGCAAACTTGGTGCACGGTACCGACCAGCAATTGCTTACCAAGAACTACAAATTTCCACTTCATTGCCATTGGAGAAGCACGTTGCCCTCTCCCCCCCCCCCCCCCCCCCCCCCCAAATCCCCCCCAACTTTGCCAAAGGTGTAAAGAGCTTTTGACAGGCGATAATGACGGGACCTTGGTGGTAGATGCACCAAGGAGTTCCTCTCGTACACGTGCTAGGAACCTTGGTGGTAGAGCCACTTGTACTTCGATCAACAGTCTATTTGAGTTAGACTAACACTCACCTATTGACTTCGATTAAGTGGCCAAATTATCACTTCGATTAGAATATTAAAGATATGTCATCCTAATAATCCTGTAACTTCGGCTAGCGAATTTCTTTAATTGAATTGAATTTAAATTAGTCGGTGCTCTCGAGTTATTTGTATGTGTACTTTTTGACTGAGATCTCTGCCCTAGCCCTATACTTATCTGACAGATTTGTTAACAGTTTCTATACACCTTGTATTATCATAGACTTCTGCTAGAAATGACACAATGGCAGAAAAAAGCAATCTTGCCTTTTTTAGTGTTTACGCTTTTTGTAGGTCTGACCTGACAATACAAGATCTGTACTTGAGGAAGCTTCCATGCATTAATTCATGCCATCTTGAGTTCACTAACATAGTAAATACGTCATGCTTTCTCGTTAACTTCTCTCTTGAGATTTTGAACATTAAATACAAGCGGGAAAAAGCCTTCTACAAGCAAATCAGTCTCACGGATTAATTTTGAAGAAATGATATAAGTAGAAGCCCGTCACCAGAGAACAGATAAACATAGAATATAGACATACAAGAGATACACACATCCTAGTCTGAGCAAGAGCAAACACACCTAACCAGTTAAGAGAAAGAGCTTAAAGATCTCAAGAGTTGTGCCTTTTCTTTCTCACAAGAAGCTCTTAAAGATCCTCTTTCAGATTAAGACCTGTGCAAAATAGTTGTTTATTTTCTGTCTTGATCTGTACTGTATTCTTCGTGAATACTTGCCTATTTCTTAGGCACTCTCTATATTCTACTGGAAGCAGGAGGTTGTTCATCTTCTTGTTGAAGAGAGGGCCTGCAGTTGCAGGAGGTTGTCGTGTGTAACTTGCAAGGGGTTGGTACCTTGCTGTTAGTAGAAATCCGAAGTCGTTTCTTGAGGACTGGACATGGGTCTGGACAGATCGAACCAGTATAAATCTCTTGAGCATTCATTGTGTGATTGTTTCCCCATTTCTATCTCTTTCTATCCATTTATTAGCTTTTGCATTTAATTTCTATTAGAGTAATTTTTAATAACACATTCACCTCCATCTGAGTTAGTCTAGCCTTGGGCAACAATTGCTAGGACTGTGAACGGAACTAATTATGGCTTCAAAAGGGTTCCATGCTTTCATAAGGATAACACATATCAAGCTAATCTTTATGTGACTTAATTGTTTCAGGACTCTCTTTAATTGTTTAAGGAATCTTTCTTCATCTTGTTGATTCTTAACTTGTATAACTATGATGTCATTTATCGACACCATTGTCTTAAAATTTAAAGGTATAAGAGTTACAATTTTAGTATTTTAAACTTATGTATATCCTTCGTAAAACCCAATCAACCTTAATATTAATAACATATCAGTCTTGAGAAACACAAGTTTAATATTGTAAACTTATGTATATCCTTTGCAAAACCCAATCAACCTTGTAACATTCTATATTTTACGCCCATAATATTAATAACCTATCAGTCTACTTTTATGTTTAAACCTTAACCAAACAATCTTATCATTCTAGTTTATTATATAAAAGTTAACATTTAAATAGATAAGAAGAAAATATTAACCATCATAAACTCAAAATCAAAGGAGTATGAATGTATCACCTTACTTGAAAGGAGATTCATCGAAGTTCGAGTTGCTACTGAGATTTGGCCTTCCACTTCCTTGAAAGGAGATTTATTAAAGTCTGAGAACTATAAATTTATGGCAAATCTACTTACTAAGAACTATAAATTTTTACGTTTAATTAGAAATCAAAGGAAGAGCAAGATTGTATCACCTTACTTGAAAGGAGACTCATCCAAATCCGAGTCGCTATTGAGATGTCGTCGAGCTACCCTGATTTGATGCCTTCAGCTGCTTACTAAAAACTGCAAATCTTATTATCTATGTAAAGGTTAGAAAAAAGAGCAGGAATGTATCACCTTACTTGAAAGGAGATTCTTCGAAGTTTGAGTTGTTGCTTAGATTTTGTCAAACTGCCCCCAATTTGATGCCTCTACTTATTAGCAGCTACAAATCTTATGCTAAAGTCAGAAACCAAAGGAGGAGCAGGAGTGTATCACCTTACCTAAAAGGAGATTCATCGAAGTTCAAGTTGCTACTAATATTTTGATCAAGGTTCAAAAACTCGGCTCGGATCGGCACGGATCGGCCGAGTCGGACAGGTTTTTGGCCGACCGTGCCGATCCCGGGTTTCCTAGCCGAGTCTAGGACTCGGATCGGCCGGTCCGAGCCGGATCGGGCGATCCGGGACCAGATCGGGTCGGGTCGGCTCGGATCGGCCCGACCCGGCCCCCAACGGCTAGTTTGACTAGCCGTTGGGGGTCAAGCTAGCCGTTGTTGGCCGTTCCCAAACGGCCAGCAACGGCTAGTTTGGGCCTTGGGGGTCTATTTAAACCCCCCCAAGGCCCTCCTAAGGCTCCACAAATGCCCTTTGAGCCTCCTAACATTCTTGCTCTCTCTCCCTCATAGAATTCTCTCTCCATCTCTCCCACGAGGTCACTTCTAGTCTACTACAAGCTCCGCGATCTCTCATCTTCTTGTGCTGTGAAGGAATGGCATCTCAAGGTGCTGCTGAGCGGTCATCTGGGAATCCTCCTAGTGCTGATCCTGCTTGGGGTCATTGCACGCCGGTGGACATGGGCCAAAGAAAGGTACAATGCAAATATTGCAACCGGGTTGTCTCTGGCGGGGTCTACCGATTCAAACAACATCTTGCTGGAATAAAAGGTGAAGTTGCAGCATGTGCTCGAGTTCCTTCAGAGGTTAGGATCCAATTTCGAACTTACATGAAGGAGAAGGAATCAAGCAAAGCAAGTACTGCCAGAAGAAGACAGGAAATTCGAGAGGAATTGACTGAACCAGCGCGAAGGTCTGATGCTGGAGTCCGGCTTGGTGGAAGTAATCAACCTATAAATGTTGATGATTGGGATACAAGTAAGTTTCTTATTTAACTTATTTTCATGTTCTTCATTTAACGTTTTCAGACAAATAGTTATAGTAGATTAATTTTTTTCTTTTAGATTTAAAGTTGAATTGCGACGTGCAATGGAAGCAAGCCGGCGGTCCTTTGCAGATGAGGACTTATTTCGGCACACTGGAAGATATGGAGGACAAGGAAGTGGCTCCACACCTTCTGCACAAGGGAGCACTAGTGCCGGCATGAGCACTAATGTATGCGAGGAGCTGCCTCAGGAGTTCACTAGAGCTGCAGATCCTAGATAGGAGAAGATAGGGAGAGCTACATCTAGGTGGTTTTTCTATAACAATATCCCTGCTAATGCGGCCAAGGGGCCATATTATGAGTCCATGATCGAGACCATACAAGAAGTTGGCAAAGGGGTTGAAGGACCTTCTCCATATGAGATATACAACAAGCACTTGGATATGGAAGTTGATGACATCCGAACATACATTAAATCATTTGAAAGGATCTGGGATGAGTATGGATGCACTTTAATGTGCGATGGATGGACAGGTACATAAATCTTATATTCAGTTTCTTATCTTATCTTCATTTTTTCTTAATCAGAATAGGTCTCTTTCTGATTTCTTATCACGTTTGGAATTTAACAGGGATAACAAGAAGAAGTATGATCAACTTCTTAATTTACTGTAAAGCTGGAATCGTATTTTGGAAGTCCATTGATGCATCTGGAAAGATAAAGAATGCCCAGTACCTGTGTGAATTAATGGATCAAATGGTAGAAGAAGTGGGCGAAAAAAGGATTGTCCAAGTGGTTACGGACAATGCAGCGGCGTTCAAGTTAGCTGGACAAATGTTGATGCAGAAGAGAGAACATTTATACTGGGTTCCCTGTTCTGCTCATTGTATTGACTTGATGTTGGAAGACATTTGCTCTGATCCGATGGTAGATGGAGTGGTCAAGAGTGGTCGATTTATCACCACATTCATCTACAACTACAACAACATTCTGGATATCATGCGCACACATACTCATGGAAGAGAGTTGCTTCGTCCGGGAGCCACCAGGTTTGCATCTCAATATATCTCTCTAGATAGTTTAAGTCAACAAAAGAACAACTTGATTAGGATGGTGGCATCGGAAGATTGGGAGAATCACATATTGCGGCATGTACCAACTAAGGTCAGAGAGAAAGGTAAGAAAGTGGCTGATCTAATTCAGTCTAGACCCTTCTGGAGGGGGGTGCAAGCGGTGTTAAATGTTGTAGAACCGCTTGTCCGTGTCTTGTGATCTTGTGATGGAGAAAGAAGATCGGATATGGGTTTTTTATATGAAGCTATGGACATAGCTAAGGAGCTCATTCAACTGAACAACCCAACAACCTTTGTGAAGTGGTGGGACATAATAGACAGACGTTGGGAACACACTTTACATCACGATCTTCATGCAGCTGATAAGCTACTAACTTTCTATATGTATTATTTGTATACACATTTCTCTTAAGTAATAACTAACTTCGACTTATTTATTTAGGTTATTTTTTCAACCCTCAGTACATGTTCAGAACTGATGGGAAGAAGGATAGCTATGATAGTTGTTCGGAAGTGTTGATGGGGGCTAAGTCTGTTATTAAGCGTATGCTTGCAGATGAGGACAGAGCAATATTGGCATGCAAGCAAATGCATGATTACAGAATGATGTTATACCACTTTGGGACAAGTACTGCTCAAAGAGCTGCCAAAATTTTGAGTCCAGGTTTGAAAATTATTAACTAGATGTTCTACTTAAATTTTAATTATAGCTTGCACATTGTTGACATGGCCAATTTTCTATTTACAGCTGACTGGTGGCTAGATCATGGAAAAACATATGGGTATGAAGATCTAGCCTATGTTGCAATTCGGGTCTTAAGTCAAACAACCTCTTCATCAGGCTGTGAGAGAAACTTGAGCACCTTTGGCTTGATTCACACCAAGCAAAGGAATAGATTGAAGTCGAGCCGTCTAGAGAAGCTAGTATTCTGTCATTATAACATGAGGTTGAAGCTAAAGAATTTGGAGCTCATAAGGAACCTTCAAAGGCAGGAGAAAGAGAGAATTTCCGGACAAGCCACAGAGACGACACATGCAGAAGAACCCATAGACTTGGATGAGCTGTTCGAGGAGCAACATCCACTAAATGCATGGGTTGATGCAAGCACCTCAAATGAGCCTGAATTCAACCCAAATGATCGGGAATGGGCGGAAGGTGAGTTAGATAATGTTCCATTACTTACTGATTTTCAACCTCCTTCTCCAAAACGTCAGAAGAAGAGCAAAAAACAAGTACCAAGCAGAAGGAAGAGTGGTACTGGAATTCAAATTACTGATCTGGAGACTATCGAGGAAGATGATGAAACGCCAGAACCAAGTGATGAGGTCCAATATCAAACCTCAAATGACTCGACATCAAAGACGAGCTCCGACAGTTCTGAGGATGGCGGAGATGCTACCAGTGCCCCAGCCCCAGCTCCACCAATTCAATTCACTGGAGAAGAAGAATTCACACATGCTACCCAAGATGAACATCATGGTAGCAGAGCAGGACGTGAAGAATCTTCCATTCAAACATTCAGCAGATCAAGGAGGAAGGACAAAGGTAAAGCTCCTCAGGAATATCAGGAGCAACTATCAGATGCATCATCATATAGTCAGCCTACTGGATATGTAGTTTACCCTCCTCAACATTCTGATACATCCGACTATTCAGGGGGTTGTCTAGAATATCCACAATTTTCAGTCATTTATACCAATACGGATGACTATAGCCGGTATGTGATGCAGTATGAACAATACTACCAGAGCTATATGTCATGGGCTGAGTATGTTAGCCATATGTTCATTCAGTATAATGTACTTTTGGAATAAATGTAAGTTCGTAATCATATATGTAAGTTTATTCAAGGTTTTTTTGTCCAACAACATCTTATGTACTTCAAATCAATGTATTTCAACACAATTATGCATTAGACTTGTGTTTTATATTTTTTCCACATTTTTTCATATTTTTTTCTATTTTTTTCTGCTATCCGAACCAGCCGAGCCTGACTCAGCCAGGATCGGCCGGGATCGGACTGACTCGGATCGGAATCGGCCGATCCGATCGGTTTGGGACCGGCCGATCCGAGACCCGATCCCGGGTTTCTTAACCTTGATTTTGATGAGTAGCACCTAGTCCGATGACTGTAGCTGCTTTCTAAAAGCTGTAAATCATATATATGTTGAAGTTAGAAGAAACCAAAGGAGTAGAAATGAAAGGAGATTCATCGAAGTCCAAGTTGCTACTGAGATTTTGTCGAGTTGCACCCAATTTAATGATTACAACTACTTATTAAAAGGTGTAAAGCTTATATATGTTAAAGTTAGATACGAAAGGAAGAGCAAGGATGTAGCATCTTACCTAGAAGGGGATTCATCGAAGTCTCTATTGTTACTAAGATATTGTCGAGCTACTCCCAATTCAATGCCTTCTACTTACTAGAAACTACAAATCTTACGCGAATGTATCACCTTACTTGAAAGGAGATTCATCGAAGTCCGAGTCACTACTTAGATTTTGTCAAGTTGCCCCAAATTTGATGCCTCCTGCTTACTAGAAATCAAAGGAGAAGCAAGAGTGGATTCGCTTACTTGAAAGGAGATTCATCGAAATTTGACTTGCCGCAGAGATATTGTCGATCTGCCTACGATTTGATACCTCCAACTACTTATTAAAAACTGCAGAAGGTCAGCAACTACTGCACCTATCACTGCTCCAGCTCCGGTTGAACTAGAATGCATTCCTGAAGTGGTTGCTGAAGGGAGGGATGTTCATACCGAAGCGGAATTTTAGATGGTTGTCAGAGAAGGGGGCGCAACAAGTACAATAAGAAGAATTGCGCTTTATCATGCTTTCTGGTCCATTAATTTTCAACACCTCGTCTATTATTCAATAGCAGTGGCCTACTTATACTATATGTTCTTAAACATCTAAGTGCCTTCTGACTCTCTATAGCAAATGAATGCTTCCAGCAATAGGGAACACATTCCTATGCCCTCTCCATTAGTACGTAACCCCTTCCAACCCTTCCAGCAATAATTAACCCCTACTAACCTACTAGTACGTCACTTTCTGATCTCTAATCAGGAACTTTGTACATAGAGGAGTAGAGCTCCCTCAATAAGGTATCATCGAGTATAGAGAATCACATATTAACCACTATAGTCGCTTCTAGTAAAACACCTCTCTAGAATTACCTTTCCAATATATAAGAATTACTTGCTCGGCAGAATAACCATTTCTAGTACATGAGAATCTCTTCTAGTTCTTATGAATCTGTTCAACGACATGAAAATCACTTCATTGCCAGATTAATCACTTCCTATCCACGCGAATCACCTTTTTATGCCCTCTTTTATACTTTATCAACATAATAACTATTTCCAATACCTAGAGGAAAAGAGTATTACAAGGAAATCATTAGATAGGAAAGAAGAAGAGAGGAAAAATTATGAACATGGTGAAGATGGACCAGGGTTGTGTACGTCAGACCACATCTTCTTCTAGCGTTGTCAAGGACGTCAACGGCGATGTCACGCTCAGTAGTTAGTTCCGACCCATAAGAACGTTCATTACTTGAGTTACATCCAACGAGGTCATCCTCATGGGAAGGGAGGCCTGTTTGCTCCTCACTACGATGACACCAACTAAGATCACTGTCTTACCATCAACAACGACATCGTCCTCAGATGTTGTCATCCTTAGGGGCAACTTCGACCACCAGCAAGAGCATCCTCAGTACTAATGTCTATCTCCCCAGTCGTTATGACCTCACAACCATCCTTCGAGGATGCAGAGTTCGAGTACCAACCACAAAGACTCTCCTCCCTAAGATGAGCGACTCGTCCTCACCATGTCTGACCAAGCCGCCCATAACTTCAAGCTCAGATACCATTGTTTCCGAGGTTGGCCCCAACAACAACACCATATACTGCATGCGCACCTTGATCGTCTAAGGTCGAGGCATCACTACCAACGAAAGACATCATCTACCATGCAAGGGTACGTGGTCACTACCAACTATTTTTCCTTCCAACTCGATCCCTTTATAGGTGCACCATGTCATGCACCTCGCGAAAACCCAACACCCTCACAAGTCTGACCTAAAGAGCATATTAAAAAAAAAAAAAAAAACACTTGCATTGGCACTGCATTTGCATCTTCTAGGGCAACTTCGGGCTTGCATGAGTATGCTTTGTCGAGCTCAGAGTTGAAGCGACCGAGAAACTAATGTTGTCCCCACCATGTCATTCCTCTGTCTCTGCATTCCCTCCGCTACAAACCCTTCAACCATGTCCGCCATCTGCACCGCCCGAACACCCACCAGCCCTTACCCTCTAGCCCTTGCTTTTGTTCTCTCTCTCTCTCTCTCTCTTTCTCTCTCTCTGAGTATCCCTTACGAGAGGAAATGACCATAGAGGCCCAAAACTATAAAGGGAGGCCAAGAGAGAGTAGGAATTCTAATGAGAGAAGGGGCGAGAGAAGCAAAGATGTAGAGAGGATTTTCACTGCCCTCCAATCTCTATCTCTCTCTCCCTACTAGTATCCCATACATGGAATGCAGAATCGGCCTATCCCAATCCGGATCGACCGATTCGGATCGGGATCGACAGGTCCCGATTCGGCCGATCCCAGCCGATTCTAATCGATCCTGGCCGATTCCGACCGATCTGATCCTGATTCGGATCGGGATCGGCGGGTCCCGATTCGGGGACCCGATCCGACCCGAAATTCCTTGATCCCATATAAGAGGAAACTACCATGGAGACCCAAAAACAGAGGGAGGTTAAGAGAGCAAGAGGTCCGACGAGAGAAGGGGCGAGAGAAGCAAAGAAGAGGAGAGGTAGAGAGGATCTACTTTGCCACGGTCGTTGCCCTTACGCTGCCCCATCGCACCCGTCAGATATCCATCACCACCACTCAACCTATGACAAATCCATCAATGCTGAAACCTATGATGGGTGGTGATCCTGTTAGCAGATCTCCATCGCACTAGATCCCCCTCCTGCTCTACAGTAGCAATTCCATTAGTGGAAATAGTTGCTGACCTAGTAAGTTCTCTCTCTCTCTATCTCTCTCATACACATACACACACACACACATACACATACACAGAGTTTCATCAGTAGCTGATGGCAAAGACAAGGTAGGACATGCCACCTATAATAGGCAGTAGAAAGATCGCCCCTGGGTACCTCCAAGATCTCTGCCTCACAATGCTGCACACTCCTCACTAAACTCGATCATCAATATGACAACAACCAGGACAAGAATACATACACATGATACACTATACTATAGTTGCAAACTTTTATGGTAAACAATCAACTTGGTCATTCCTTTCTTTGATTTCAACAAATATATTTCCTAGGAGGTTGCAAACAAATTCTACATAATGGTTTTTAAATGTACAAGTAATTGTTGAATGCCATGATATTTGCTAACCTTTTCATAAATTGGTAGTAAGCACACTAAAATGATCTATGCCATATGCAATATAATGTACATAAGTACACAAACAATGTCTCTAGGGAATAATGAGCTATGCTTTGGAACATATCAAAAGAGAATTCATGCATTGTGCAAAATGTTGATCAATGCTAATCAAGGAATTAGAATAATTAATCAAGGAAGAATCCAGAATAAAAAATGAATAACTTTTCCTCGGACAACTACAAAAACATCGTCAATCCACATAAAAAAGAAAAAAAGAATTGTAAACAAACAAAAACGAACTATAAGTCCTTTCATAATCCCTCAATATTATTTAAAAAAAAACAAGCTATAAGTTTGTTTTGAAACAAGCTATAGTGCGCGTGCCCTCCCAGCTCTTTCTAACGGCCTGACGCCTCCTAACAACCCTTTCTCCCAAATCCCAATCCGCAACTGCCACATTCTCTAGTAGTGATCCTGGTGCCCACTAGCATAAGTCTCACGTCCAGCATTGACATCCTCCTCCAAAAAGATACATGTACCACTTACATGTGCTATATTAGTGCTATATGAGTACATTCTGAAGAAAATGTCAATGCATGTTTAAAAGAATTCATACCTCTTTTCAAAAGTTCTCCCTTTTTTTTTTTACTTTACAGTTCAAATTGACCATTATAAATTAGACAACTGGTCATTGAATAATGATTATTGGGTTAATTACCTAGCACAACCAAGGATTATAGAATTGGATCAAATTCAGGGATCCCGGCCCATCGGATCCAGATCAGCTTGGGTTTGCCCATTTTTGTAACAACCAATACAAGGTGAATAGTTTTTGTTCCTTTTTTATATTTAAATAGGGATAAGACTTGCCCTATTGAAATCAGATCGGCATTGGCTGATCCCAATCCAGATCAGGATCAACCAATCCTACCATGAGTTCAACCCAAATGCACTCAAATGACTTCAGGTTGAATGCAGATTGGGGCACTGATAAACAAAGTATATGCATGCATATACTGTTGGTGGGATGAAAAGTAAATTAGAGCATAGCTTTGTTACTTGGAGACAAAGACTAAATGAAGGTTGAGATATTTCTTAGAAGCAGGTCAGCACGGACAATATAGATGATCAAGATTGCTCACAGTTGTGATGGTAAAAGCATTTCTATAAAAGACATAATGGGTTCTCAATAATGCAACAAACATACCTTCTGTGCGAACTCTGCTCTCCAAAATGCAAGAGCATCATCCAGACTGAAGCCGACACCCTGCAGAGGACAGAAGTGTTACAAAAAAGAAGATACCATGACTTGAGATAATACGCGCGAATTCATGCTTTCGGATTAATGCTACAGATGGGAACTCATCCATCGTAATCTCAAAATTCATTAATGCTCCTAGTTGGTTCTATTACCTGTTAAAAAAACTGTTACTGCAGAAAAGACAGGCAAACAAGCTTTATAGAAGGAAAAGGTTCATCATTTAACAAAAAGATCCAACTAACCAGCCATCACTAAGGACAGCTACTAGAAGATTTTAGTTAAGAATGATTCTAATTTGATGTCTCACCACTAGAAGAAAATGACACAACAACATGTTTAATCAGCTAAAAAAACATCATGATATACATGATAGCATGATGAAAGAAAAGGAATGCACGCTGCACTGTATAGTATCATACAGGCACACTTTGGAAAATGTATGTACTGTTTCAGGCAACCACTGTCAAAACTAAAGCAGAATCCAAATTTACTAGTATTATATACACAAAGCTCCTCAATGCGCAAAACCATTAAAACCATGAACCACAAGAGGGTCAATCACTTCCCAACCTCACTCCTAATCCTTCAATATCCTTTGAAGGCCCTGACTTGCTAAAAGATTACTGCTTAGTTACAGGATTCACTCCCAAAAGTGCTCGTGCTCCCTGTTCCCACTCCTACTCCCAAGGGAAATTTAAATGATAAACTATGAAGGATAAGCACCCACCACAACACTTGTTGGTGTAGCTATAAGACGGTCAACCAAGCTACAGAAAAATCATATACATGTATAGTATAACATTATATTTCTTGGCAGTGAAGGCAAGGAAACTGTACAAAAGAGTGAAAGTGCCTTAAGGAAAAGGCCCAGTTGCATCCTCCCTCCATGCTTCAAGTGATGGTTCTCTCTAAGCTGCAACTATAGAACTAGATAAAGGAAAATTCACAAAATAATATCTAGGCAACTAGTCGACTTGAGAAAGATAGGGAAGAGATGGTCACATTATTTATTAATTGCACTCGTACCTTCTCAAATAGGTGCCGCATACATAAAGGAAAGGAACCATTAGCCAACTGATCAATGTCCTTGAGTGATATCTCAGCAAATTTCTTAGGCTGTGGTAAGCGATGAATGATGTGTTAACCAGACTAATCTCTATTTGATGTTTAAAAAAAAAAAACAGGTTCTTGGCAAACTTAACTAAAATACCTGAGAATACTCAGGACCCAGGTAACTTGTGCTGAATGCCTCTACAATCTGATCATTGAAAATTATAAACCACACAATTATAGGCCGGCACCTAAATTTTGTGTAGAAGGACTATATCAGATAAGTTGTACTCACAGGAGTCGAGCGATCCTTCTCTTGCTCTTTGATGGTTGACATCCATTTCCGGCAAGCAGTTAAATGTCATGGATATTCTAACACAAAATATATAAACATGGACCTCTGAGGTTACTTATCTCACACTGGTTTGCATGCTATAAATATAATTTACTACATGCAGGCACACTGTATTTGTATGTATGGGCTCAATGGACAAGTATCTTCCTTGACAAAAGGGCAAATATATGGGAATCCTTTACCCGTTTGGCTATTACATCGTATGTATGTTTTGGACAATGATGGCCTTTCAACAGACATACCATCGTCAGAAGACTCTCTTCTTGACTTGCACCAAGTAGGGGTGTAAGTGGCACTTTGACTTCCGGGTTTCTGATCCATTTCTGAAATTTCAAAAATGGATATGGAAATGCAGAAAAATAGCTCTTCTCTTTCAGTATACAAGAGTTTCCAAGTTGGAACCTTCCAGCAACAAATTGGATCCATAGTTTGAAACACTCATTTCTGCATCGGCCTTCTGATACATATTATTATAATATTTTTGCATTAATTATATGTCTCCTTTTCATAGGAGCCAACTAAAAATTCAGCTTTAACTAAGTCGCTCAGCTACCAATGCTTTGGTTAGATGGAGGGTACACTTTTATAAAGGGGGCTAGGGGTCTGATCTTCCTTCTACCTTTGTCCAATCTGATACAAAACCACAAGGACACTACCCTATCAAGATGTGTGAATCACACAACTCAATTCAACAGACATCACAGTGCATGAATTATATGATGCATGATGGACAACAACACGTATGACTGGCAATGGGCTTCACCTCACATTGCCAGCAACTTGCAATTGTCACTATGCATGAGGGAGGAAAACAGAATTAATACTTCCGTTTTCACTTCCAAATAAGAAATGGATGTAGAAGCAAAGATATGCATTCCATTTCCACTTCTGTTTCTGATATTTGATATAGGAAAGAAACCTACTTCCATTTAAATCTCTGACCCATTTACAACCCTAGTGCCAAGTTTTCCCTTTTAAACACACAATCCAGACATGTTTGTGCATTTTAACGGTATGCCATTGACGATAGCAAACCAGAATGACCATATGTCAAGCTTGGGTGTGTAGGAAATGCATGCAGAAATGGAATTTTCTTCTCCACTTTCATTTCTAATATACTATGTACGAGAGGGAAGCAACACCTATCACCATTTCCATCTCTGACCCTTTTACAGCCCTACTGCCAAGTTTTCCTTTCTTAACATGCCGTCCAGGCATTTTGGTGCATTTTAACATTATGTCACTGACAACTGTTAACCAGAATGACTCTGCCAAGTTTGGGTATGAAGTGTTCTCATGCAGAAGCCTCAAGAAAAGTTCATCAACAGTTTCTTTCCTCATTCACAATGCAAACTACTCATCATGGTTTCATGAGTGTTCTCCAGTCATGAACATAATTAACTTAGATCATTTCTAACCCCATTGCGATTGGAAATTCTGCTTAAATACCAAAATCCACCAAAACCAGAGCCAACCTTCCTGAGTAATGTGGACCACCTCACAGTAAGTTTAATGACCATCACATTACTTACTTGTACACTTAAACGGTAGCTTCATATCTGGTTTGTTCTAGTGTTTTTATCACCTGAATTTTCACTTTACTCAGAGCTGTGACCTTTGTAATGTTTTTAGCACACAAATTTTCACTTTACCATAGAAGCACACCAATATGCTTGAATTCATGAGCTGCATAAAGATGGTCATACAGTTGGCAGACCTGTTTAACTTTAAAAACAAGGTAAGACAAATTGCTCATTACATCATTGTTAAAGTTAGAAATCAAAAGTAGAGCAAGAAATGTATTACCTGAAAGGAGAATCATCAAAATATGAACTGTTGCTTAGATATTGATTGTCAAGTTACCCCCGTTTTGATGCCACCAACTATTTAATAAAGTTGCAAATCATTTATGTTAAAGTTAGAAACCAAAGGAGGAGCAGGAATGTATTACCTTAGTTGAAAGCAAGGTTTGTCGTAACGTACCAGATCGGGCCGACTCGTACGAGCTGACTTGTATCTGGACAGTCCCGAGTCGCTGGTATGGGTGGATTGTATGAGTCAGGCTGGGATGCTTCCAGATCGAGAAGTCTGGCATCGTATCAGACTAACTTGCGTCAGATCGCATGATACAAAGACGAGTCGCTGCGAGTCAATTACGGTTCGGATCAAGTCGGTGTGATCCAACTCGATAAAGTGTGATCCACTCTCTTTAGTCTAGGGGTATTTTATTTTGTTAATTGAGATTTGACGTTTCTAACTTTCTATGATATGTGGTATACCATTTTTTTTCAAACTAAGATCCCTAGACTAAATTCCTCTCAATTAGGATCCTAGACTAATTTTTTTACAAATTTAAATCTATTAAATTGTAGTATTTTTCTTAAATGTGACTTATAATCATTCACGGTAATGATGGACGTGAAGTATGATGTTTATAATTAGATAACAATTCAAAAAAAAAAAGAGATTTGTCAAAAAAAAAAACCCTGCATTGACTTGAATCGGCCCGACTCGTGCAAGCGGCCCGAATCGAATTGAGTCCGACTCGTATCTGGCCGAATCCGATCCGATCTGGGTCCACGAGTCGACAAACCTTACTTGAAAGTAGATTCATCGAACTCCAATTTGCTGCTAAGATATTCTTGAGTTGCCCCCTATGTCTCCAACTAATTATTAAGGACTACAAATATTATCTATTTGAGTTAGAAAGTAAAGGAGAAGTAGGAATCTAAGACCTTGCATGAAAGGATATTCAAAGAAGTTCGAGTTGTTATTGAGATATTGTTGAGCTGCCCCAAATATGATGTCATCTACTTACTAGGAACTACAAATCTTACGATAAAGTTAAAAAAACCAAAGGAGGAGCTATATCACCTTTCCTGAGAGGAGGTTCATAGAAGTCTGAGTTGCTGCTGAGATATTATCGAGTTGCCTCCAGTTTGATGCCTCTTCTTAACTAGGAACTATGAATCTTTTTATGTTAAAGTTAGAAGCCGAATAAGGATTAGGAATGCATCACTTTACTTGAAATGATATTCATCAAAATCAAAGTTGCTGCTGAGATATTGTCGAATTGTCCTAATTGAGGCCTTCTACTTACAAGGAACTACAAATCATATGTTCAAGTTGGAAACCAAAGAAGGAGTATGAATGTATCACCTTACATGATAGGAGATTCATCCAAGTCCGAGTTGTCGCTAATATATTGTCGACCCGCCTCCATTTGATGCCTCCAATTTACAAGGAATTACAATCTTATGTTAAAGTTAGAAATCAAAGGAGAAGAAAGAACATATCACCTTACCACAGAAGCACACCAATATGCTCGAATTCATGAGCTGAATAAAGATGGTCACACAGTTGGAAGATCTGTTTAACTTTAAAAACAAGGCAAGACCAATTGCTCATAACAACAAAGTTAAAGTTAGAAATAAAAAGTAGAGCAAGAATGTATTACCTGAAAGGAGAATCATCAAAATATGAGTTGCTGCTTAGATATTGATTGTCAAGTTACCCCCGTTTTGATGCCACCAACTATTTAATAAAAATTACAAATCTTTTATGTAAAAGTTAGAAACCAAAGAAGGAGCAGGAATGTATCACCTTAGTAGAAAGAATGGTTTGCCATATCGTACTAGATCAGGCCGACTCATATGAGTCGACTCGTATCTGGATAGTTCCGAGTCGTTGGTACGGGTGGATTGTATGAGTCGGGCTGGGACGCTTCCGGATCGAGCTATCTCGCATCCTATCAGACTAACTCGTGCTAGATCGCACGATATGAACACGAGTCGCTGCAATCCGGTGCGAGCCAATGATAGTTTGCCTCAAGTCGGTGCGATCCAACTCGATAAAGTATGATCCACTCTCTTTATTCTAACTGTACTTTGTTTTGTTAATAGAGATTTGGCGTTTCTAACTTTCTATGATATGTGATATCCCATTTTTTTTGGCAAACCAAGATCCCTAGACGAAATTCCTCTCAATTAGGATCCGGGACAAATTTTTTTACAAATTTAAATCTATTAAATTGGAGTATTTTTCTTAAATGTGACTTATTATTATTCACGGTAAGGATGGACGTGAAGTATGATGTTTATAATTAGATAACAATTTAAAAAAAAAGGGGATTTGTCAAAAAAAACTAGCCTACATTGACTTGAATCGGCCCAACTCGTACGAGTCGGCCCAAGTCAGATCGAGTTGACTCGTATCTGACCGAACACGTCCGATCTAGATCCATGAGTCGGCAAACCTTACTTGCAAGTAGATTCATCGAACTCCAATTTGCTGCTAAGATATTCTGGAGTTTCCCCCTATGGCTCCAACTAATTATTAAAGACTATAAATATTATCTATTTGAGTTAGAAAGTAAAGGAGAAGTAGGAATCTAAGACCTTGCATGAAAGGAGATTCATCGAAGTTCGAGTTGTTATTGAGATATTGTTGAGCTGCCCCAAATATGATGTCGTCTACTTACTAGGAACTACAAGTCTGACGGTAAAGTTAAAGAAACCGAAGGAGGAGTAATATCACCTTTCTTGAGAGGAGATTAACTGAAGTCGGAGTTGCTGCTGAAATACTATCGAGTTGCCTCCAGTTTGATGCCTCTTACTAACTAGGAACTACGAATCTTATTATGTTAAAGTTAGAAGCCGAATAAGGTTTATGAATGTGTCATTTTACTTGAAATGATATTCATCAAAATCAAAGTTGCTACTGAGAGATTGTCGAATTGTCCCAATTGAGGCCTTCTACTTACTAGGAACTACAAATCATATGTTCAAGTTGGAAACCAAAGAAGGAGCATGAATATATCACCTTACATGATAGGAGATTCATCTAAGTCCGAGTTGTCGCTAAGATATTTTCGATCCGCCTCCATTTGATGCCTCCAATTTACTAGGAACTACAATCTTATGTCAAAGTTAGAAACCAAAGGATAAGCAAGAACATATCCCCTTACCATAGAAGCACACCAATTTTGCTTGAATTCATGGGCTGCATAAAAATGGTCATATAGTTGGTAGATCTATTTAAATTTAAAAACTAGGCAAGGCCAATTGCTTATAACAACATTGTTAAAGTTAGAAATCAAAAGTAGAGCAATAATCTATTACCTGAAAGGAGAAGCATCAAAATATGAGTTGTTGCTAAGATACTGATTGTCAAGTTTCCCCCTTTTTGATGCCACCATTTATTTTCTAAAAAATGCAAATCTTTTATGTTAAAGTTAGAAACCGAAGCAGGAGCAGCAATGTATCACCTTAGTTGAAAGTAAGGTTTGCCGTATCGTACCAGATCGGGCCGACTCGTACGTGGCGACTCGTATCTGGACAGTCCCAAGTCGCTGGTACGGGTGGATCGTATGAGTCGGGCTAGGACACATCCGGATCGAGCTGCCTCGCAGTGTATCGGACTAAGTATTACCGGATTGCACGATGTGAAGATGAGTCGCTGCGATCCGGTGCGAGCCAGTGCGATCCAACTCAATAAAGTGTGATGCACTCTCTTTAGTCTAGGTGTACTTTGTTTTGTTAATTGAGATTTAACGTTTCTAACTTTCTATGATATGTGGTATACCATTTTCCTTTTGTAAACTAAGATCCGTAGACTAAATTCCTCTAAGTTAAGATCCTAGACTAATTTTTTTACAAATTTAAATCTATTAAATTGGAGTATTTTTCTTAAATGTGACTTATACTCATGCACGGCAACGATGGACGTAAAGTATGATGTTTATAATTAGATAACAATTCAAAAAAAAAAAAAAACGATTTGTCAAAAAAACTACCCTGCATTGACTTCAATCGCCCCGACTCGTCCGAGTCAGCTCGAGTCGGATCGAGTCCGACTCGTATCTGGCCGAACCCAATCCGATGCGATCTGGATCCACGAGTCGGCAAACCATACTTGAAAGTAGATTCATCGAACTCTAATTTGCTGCTAAGACATTCTTGAGTTCCCCCCTACGGCTCCAACTAATTATTAAAGACTACAAATATTATCTGTTTGAGTTAGAAAGTAAAGGAGAAGTAGGAATCTAAGACCTTGCATGAAAGGAGATTCATCGAAGTTCGAGTTGTTATTGAGATATTGTTGAGCTGCCCCAAATATGATCTCTTCTACTTACTAGGAACTACAAATCTTACAGTAAAGTTAAAGAAACCAAAGGAGGAGCAATATCACCTTTCATGAGAGCATATTCATCGAAGTCTAAGTTGCTGCTAAGATATTATCAAGTTGCCTGTAGTTTGATGCCTCTTATTAACTAGGAACTACGAATATTATTATGTTAAAGTTAAAAGCCGAATAAGGAGTAGGAATGTATCTCTTTACCATAAATGATATTCATCAAAATCAAAGTTGCTATTGAGATATTGTCAAATTGTCCCAATTGAGGCCTTCTACTTACTAGGAACGACAAATCATATGTTCAAGTTGGAAAGCAAAGGAGGAGAATGAATATATCACCTTACATGATAGTAGATTTAACCAAGTCCGAGTTGTCGCTAAGATATTGTTGACCCGCTTCCATTTGATGCCTCCAATTTACTAGGAACTACAATCTTATATTAAAGTTAGAAACCAAAGGAGAAGCAAGAACATATCACTTTACCTAAAAGAAGATACATTAAAATCTGAATTGCTGCTAAGATATTCCCGAGCTACCCACCACTATACCATAGAAGCACACCAATATGCTCGAATTCGTGAGCTACATAGTGATGGTCATACAGTGGGCAGATCTGTTTAACTTTAAAAACAAGGCAAGACCAATTGCTCATAACAGCATTGTTAAAGTTAGAAATCAAAAGTAGAGCAAGAATGTATTACCTGAAAGGAGAATCATTAAAATATGAGCTGCTGCTTAGATATTGATTGTCAAGTTACCCCCTTTTTTACGCCACCAACTATTTACTAAAAATTGCAAATTTTTTATGTTAAAGTTAGAAACCAAAGGAAAAGTAGGAATTTATCACCTTAGTTGAAAGCAAGGTTTGCCGTATCATACCAGATCGGGCCGACTCATACAAGTCGACTCATATCCAGACAGTCCCGAGTAGCTGGTGCAGGTGGATCGTATAAGTCGGGCTGGGATGCTTCCGGATCGAGCTGTCTCGCATCCTATCGGACTAACTCGTGCCATGTCACACAATACGAACACGAGTCGCTGCGATCCGGTGCGAGCCGGTTACGGTTCGCCTCGAGTCGGTGCAATCCAACTCGATAAAGTCTGATCCACTCTCTTTAGTCTAAGTGTACTTTATTTTGTTAATTGAGATTTGACGTTTCTAACTTTCTGTGACATGTGGTATAACATTCTTTTTTGCAAACTAAGATCCCTAGACTAAATTCATCTCAATTAGGATCCTAGACTAATTTTTTTACAAATTTAAATCTATTAAATTGTAGTATTTTTCTTGAATGTGACTTATAACCATTCACGGTAACGATGGACGTGAAGTATGGTGTTTAAAATTAGATAGCAATTCAAAAAAAAAAGAAAGAGATTTGTCAAAAAAAAATTATCCTGCGTTGACCTGAATCGGACAGACTCGTGCGAGTCGGCCCGAGCCGGATCGAGCCCGACTCGTATCTGGCCGAACCCGATCCGATCCGGATCCACAAGTCGGCAAACCTTACTTGAAAGTAGATTCACCGAACTCCAATTTGCTGCTAAGATATTCTTGAGTTGCCCCTTATGGCTCCAACTAATTTTTAAAGACTACAAATATTATCTATTTAAGTTAAAGTAAAAGAGAAGTAGGAATCTAAGACCATGTATGAAAGGAGATTCATCGAAGTTCGAGTTGTTATTAGGATATTATTGAGCTACCCCAAATCTGATGCCGTCTACTTTCTAGGAACTACAAATCTTACGATAAAGTTAAAGAAACCAAACAAGGAGCAATATCACCTTTCCTGAGAGGAGATTCATCGAAGTCTGAGTTACTGCTGAGATATTATCGAGTTGCCTCCAATTTGATGCCTCTAACTAACTAGGAACTACGAATCTTATTATGTTAAAGTTAGAAGCCGAATGAGGATTAGGAATGTATCACTTTACCTGAAATGATATCCATCAAAAACAAAGTTGCTACTGAGAGAATGTCGAATTGTCCCAATTGAGGCCTTCTACTTACTAGGAACTACAAATCATATGTTCAAGTTGGAAACCAAAGAAGGAGCACGAATATATCACCTTACATGATAGGAGATTCATCCAAGTCCGAGTTGTCGCTAAGATATTTTCGATCCGCCTCCATTTGATGCCTCCAATTTACTAGGAACTACAATCTTATGTCAAAGTTAGAAACCAAAGGATAAGCAAGAACATATCCCCTTACCATAGAAGCACACCAATTTTGCTTGAATTCATGGGCTGCATAAAAATGGTCATACAGTTGGTAGATCTGTTTAAATTTAAAAACAAGGCAAGACCAATTGCTCATAACAGCATTGTTAAAGTTAGAAATCAAAAGTAGAGCAATAATCTATTACCTGAAAGGAGAAGCATCAAAATATGAGTTGTTGCTAAGATATTGATTATCAAGTTTCCCCCTTTTTGATGCCACCATTTATTTTCTAAAAAATGCAAATCTTTTATGTTAAAGTAAGAAACCAAAGCAGGAGCAGCATTGTATCACCTTAGTTGAAAGTAGGGTTTGCCGTATCGTGCCAGATCGGGCCGACTCGTACGTGGCGACTCGTATCTGGACAGTCCCAAGTCGCTGGTACGGGTGGATCGTATGAGTCGGGCTAGGACACATCCGGATCGAGCTGCCTCGCATCGTATCAGACTAAGTATTACCGGATTGCACGATGTGAATATGAGTCGCTGCGATCCGGTGCAAGCCGGTTACGGTTTGACTCGAGTCGGTGCGATCCAACTCAATAAAGTGTGATGCACTCTCTTTAGTCTAGGTGTACTTTGTTTTGTTAATTGAGATTTAACGTTTCTAACTTTCTATGATATGTGGTATACCATTTTCCTTTTGTAAACTAAGATCCGTAGACTAAATTCCTCTAAGTTAAGATCCTAGACTAATTTTTTTACAAATTTAAATCTATTAAATTGGAGTATTTTTCTTAAATGTGACTTATACTCATGCACGGCAACGATGGACGTAAAGTATGATGTTTATAATTAGATAACAATTCAAAAAAAAAAAAAAACGATTTGTCAAAAAAACTACCCTGCATTGACTTCAATCGCCCCGACTCGTCCGAGTCAGCTCGAGTCGGATCGAGTCCGACTCGTATCTGGCCGAACCCAATCCGATGCGATCTGGATCCACGAGTCGGCAAACCATACTTGAAAGTAGATTCATCGAACTCTAATTTGCTGCTAAGACATTCTTGAGTTCCCCCCTACGGCTCCAACTAATTATTAAAGACTACAAATATTATCTGTTTGAGTTAGAAAGTAAAGGAGAAGTAGGAATCTAAGACCTTGCATGAAACGAGATTCATCGAAGTTCGAGTTGTTATTGAGATATTGTTGAGCTGCCCCAAATATGATCTCTTCTACTTACTAGGAACTACAAATCTTACAGTAAAGTTAAAGAAACCAAAGGAGGAGCAATATCACCTTTCATGAGAGCATATTCATCGAAATCTAAGTTGCTGCTAAGATATTATCAAGTTGCCTGTAGTTTGATGCCTCTTATTAACTAGGAACTACGAATATTATTATGTTAAAGTTAAAAGCCGAATAAGGAGTAGGAATGTATCTCTTTACCATAAATGATATTCATCAAAATCAAAGTTGCTATTGAGATATTGTCAAATTGTCCCAATTGAGGCCTTCTACTTACTAGGAACGACAAATCATATGTTCAAGTTGGAAAGCAAAGGAGGAGAATGAATATATCACCTTACATGATAGTAGATTCAACCAAGTCCGAGTTGTCGCTAAGATATTGTCGACCCGCCTCCATTTGATGCCTCCAATTTACTAGGAACTACAATCTTATATTAAAGTTAGAAACCAAAGGAGAAGCAAGAACATATCACTTTACCTAAAAGAAGATACATTAAAATCTGAATTACTGCTAAGATATTCCCGAGCTACCCACCACTATACCATAGAAGCACACCAATATGCTCGAATTCGTGAGCTACATACTGATGGTCATACTGTTGGCATATCTGTTTAACTTTAAAAACAAGGCAAGACCAATTGCTCATAACAGCATTGTTAAAGTTAGAAATCAAAAGTAGAGCAAGAATGTATTACCTGAAAGGAGAATCATTAAAATATGAGCTACTGCTTAGATATTGATTGTCAAGTTACCCCCTTTTTTATGCCACCAACTATTTACTAAAAATTGCAAATTTTTTATGTTAAAGTTAGAAACCAAAGGAAAAGTAGGAATCTATCACCTTAGTTGAAAGCAAGGTTTGCCGTATCATACCAGATCGGGCCGACTCGTACAAGTCGACTCATATCCAGATAGTCCCGAGTAGATGGTACAGGTGGATCGTATAAGTCGGGCTGGGATGCTTCCGGATCGAGCTGTCTCGCATCCTATCGGACTAACTCGTGCCAGATCACACGATACGAACACGAGTCGCTGCGATCCGGTGCGAGCCGGTTACGGGTCGCCTCGAGTCGGTGCAATCCAACTCGATAAAGTCTGATCCACTCTCTTTAGTCTAAGTGTACTTTATTTTGTTAATTGAGATTTGACGTTTCTAACTTTCTGTGACATGTGGTATAACATTCTTTTTTGCAAACTAAGATCCCTAGACTAAATTCATCTCAATTAGGATCCTAGACTAATTTTTTTACAAATTTAAATCTATTAAATTTTAGTATTTTTCTTTAATGTGACTTATAATCATTCACGGTAACGATGGACGTGAAGTATGGTGTTTATAATTAGATAGCAATTCAAAAAAAAAAGAGATTTGTCAAAAAAAAATTATCATGCGTTGACCTGAATCGGACAGACTCGTACGAGTCGGCCCGAGCCGGATCGAGCCCGACTCGTATCTGGCCGAACCCGATCCGATCCGGATCCACAAGTCGGCAAACCTTACTTGAAAGTAGATTCACCGAACTCCAATTTGCTGCTAAGATATTCTTGAGTTGCCCCGTATGGCTCCAACTAATTATTAAAGACTACAAATATTATGTATTTAAGTTAAAGTAAAAGAGAAGTAGGAATCTAAGACCATGCATGAAAGGAGATTCATCGAAGTTCGAGTTGTTATTAGGATATTATTGAGCTACCCCAAATCTGATGCCGTCTACTTTCTAGGAACTACAAATCTTACGATAAAGTTAAAGAAACCAAAGAAGGAGCAATATCACCTTTCCTGAGAGGAGATTCATTGAAGTCTGAGTTACTGTTGAGATATTATCGAGTTGCCTCCAGTTTGATGCCTCTAACTAACTAGGAACTACGAATCTTATTATGTTAAAGTTAGAAGCCGAATGAGGATTAGGAATGTATCACTTTACCTGAAATGATATACATTAAAAACAAAGTTGCTACTGAGATATTGTCGAATTGTCCCAATTGAGGCCTTCTACTTACAAGGAACTACAAATCATATGTCCAAGTTGGAAACCAATGGAGGAGCATGAATATATCACCTTACATGATAGGAGATTCATCCAAGATCGGGTGGTCGCTAAGATATTGATAACCCGCCTCTATTTGAGGCCTCTAATTTACTAGGAACTACAATCTTATGTTAAAGTTAGAAACCAAAGGAGAAGCAAGAACATATCACCTTACCTTAAAGGATATACATCAAAATCCGAACTGCTGCAAAGATATTGTTGAGCTACCCCCCACTTTACCATGGAAGCACACCAATGTGCTCGAATTCATGAGTTGCATAAATATGGTCATACAGTTGGCATATTTGTTTAACTTTAAAAACAAGGCAAGACCAATTGCTCATAACAACATTGTTAAAGTTAGAAATCAAAAGTAGAGCAAGAATGTATTACTTGAAAGGGGAATCAGCAAAATATGAGTTGCTGCTTAGATATTGTTTGTCAAGTTACCCCCGTTTTGATGCCACCAACTATTTACTATAAATTATAGATCTTTTATGTTAAAGTTAGAAACCAAAGGAGGAGCAGGAATGTAACACCTTAGTAGAAAGAAAGGTTTGTCGTATCGTACCAGATCGGGCCGGCTCGTACGAGTCGACTCATATCTAGACAGTCCCGAATCGTTGGCACGGGTGGATCGTATGAGTCGAGCTGGGATGCTTCCGGATCAAGTTGTCTCGCATCGTATCAGACTAACTCATGTCGGATTGCACGATACGAACATGAGTCGCTGCGATCGGGAGCGAGCTTGTTACAGTTCGCCACGAGTCGATGCGATCCAACTAGATAAAGTGTGATCCACTCTTATTAGTCTAAGTGTACTTTGTTTTGTAAATTGAGATTTGGCGTTTCTAACTTTCTATGATATGTGGTATGCTATCTTTTTTTGGCAAAGTAAGATCCCTAGACTAAATTTCTCTCAATTAGAATCCTAAACTAATTTTTTTACAAATTTAAATCGATTAAATTGGAGTATTTTTCTTAAATGTGACTTGTAATCATTCACGGTAACGATGGACGTGAAGTATGATGTTTATAATTAGATAACAGTTCAAAAAAAAAAAGAGATTTGTCAAAAAAAACAAGCTTGCTTTGACGTGAATCTGCCCGAGTCAGATTGAGTCCGACTCGTATCTGGCCGAACTCGATCCGATCCGGATCCACGAGTCGGCAAACCTTACTTGAAAGTAGATTCATCGAACTCCAATTTGTTGCTAAGATATTCTTGAGTTGCCCCCTATACCTCCAACTAATTATTACATGAAAGGAGAATCATCAAAATATAAATATTATCTATTTGAGTTAGAAAGTATTACCCCCCATGAGTCCATCTAAGAATGTATTACCTGAAAGGAGAATCATCAAAATATGAGTTGCTGCTTAAATATTGATTGTCAAGTTACCCTGCCACCAACAATTTACTAAAAATTGCAAATATTTTATGTTAAAGTTAGAAACCAACGGAGGAGCAAGTAAGTATCATTTTAGTTGAAAGCAAGGTTTGACGTATCGTACCAGATTGGGCGGCTCGTACGAGTCGACTCGTATCTAGACAGTCCCGAATCGTTGGTACGGGTGGATCGTATCAGTCGGGCTGGGATGCTTCCGGATCGAGCTGTCTCGCATCGTATCAGACTAACTCGTCCTGGATCGCACGATACGAACACGAGTCGCTCCGATCCGGTGCGAGCTAGTTATGGTTCGTCTCGAGTCGGTGCGATCCAACCCGATAAAGTGTGATCCACTCTCTTTAGTCTACGTGTACTTTGTTTTGTTAATTGAGATTTGACGTTTCTAACGTTCTATGATATGTGGTATACCATTTTTTTTTGGCAAACTAAGATCCCTAGACAAAATTCTTTTCAATTAGGATCCTAGACAAAATTCCTCTCAATTGAGATTTGACGTTTCTAACTTTCTATGGTATGTGTTATACCTTTTTTTTGGCAAACTAAGATCCCTAGACTAAGTTCATCTCAATTTGGATCTTAGACTAATTCTTTTACAAATTTAAATGTATTAAATTGCAGTATTTATCCTAAATGTATGATGTTTATAATTAGATAACAATTAAAAAAAAACAGATTTGTCAAAAAAAAAGTACCCTGCATTGACTTGAATCGGCCAGACTCGTGCGAGTCGGCCCGAGTTGGATTGAGTCCGACTCGTATCTGGCTGAACCGGATCCGATCCGGATCCACGAGTTGGCAAACCATACTTGAAAGTAGATTCATCAAACTCTAATTTGCTGCTAAGATATTCTTGAGTTGCCCCTTATCGCTCCATCGAATTATTAAAGACTAAAAATATTATCTATTTGAGTTAGAAAGTAAAGGACAACTAGGAATCTAAGACCTTGCATGAAAGGAGATTCATCGAAGTTCGAGTTGTTATTGAGATATTGTTGAGCTGCCCGAAATCTGATGTCGTCTACATACTAGGAACTACAAATCTTACGGTAAAGTTAAAGAAACTAAAGGACTAGCAATATCACCTTTCCTGATAGGAGATTCATCGAAGTTTGAGTTGCTGCTAAGATATTATCGAGTTGCCTCCAATTTAATGCCTCTTACTAACTAGGAACTACGAATCTTATTATGTTAAAGTTAGAAGCCAAATAACGATTAGGAATTTATCACTTTACCTGAAATGATATTCATCAAAATCAAAATTTGCTATTGAGATATTCTCGAATTGTCCCAGTTGAGGCCTTCTACTTACTAGGAACTACAAATCATATGTTCAAGTTGGAAATCAAAGGAGGAGCATGAATATATCGTCTTACATGATAGTAGATTCATCCAAGTCCCAGTGGTCACTAAGATATTCTCGACCTGCCTCTATTTAAGGCCTCTAATTACTAGGAACTATAATCTTAGGTTAGAGTTAGATACCAAAGGAGAAGCAAGAACATATCACCTTACCTTAAAGGGGATACATCAAAATCCGAACTGCTGCTAAGATATTGTCGAGCTACCCCCACTTTACTATAGAAGCACACCAACATGCTCGAATTCATAAGCTGCATAAAGATGGTCATACAGTTGGCAGATCTGTTTAACTTTAAAAACAAGGCAAGACCAATTGCTCTTAATAGCATTGTAAAAGTTAGAAATCAAAAGTAGACCAAGAATGTATTACAAAAAAGGAGAATCAACAAAATATGAGTTGTTGCTTAGATATTGATTGTCAAGTTACCCCCGTTTTGATGCCACCAACTATTTACTAAAAATTGTAAATATTTTATATTAAAGTTAGAAACCAAAGGAGGAGCATGATTGTATTACATTAGTAGAAAGCAAGCTTTGTCGTTTCATACCAAATCGGGCCGATTCGTACGAGTCGACTCGTATTTGGACAGTCCTGAGTCGTTGGTACGGGTGGATCGTATGAGTCGGGTTGGGACGCTTCCGGATCGAGATGTCTCGCATCGTAGCGGACTAACTGGTGCCAGATCGCACGATACGAACACGAATCGCTGCGATTTGGTACGAGCCAGTTACGGTTCGCCTCGGGTCGGTGCGATCCAACTCGATAAAGTATGATCCACTCTCTTTAGTGTAGGTGTACTTTGTTTTGTTAATTGAGATTTGACGTTTCTAACTTTCTATGATACGTGGTATACCATTTTTTTTTTTTGCAAACTAGGATCCTTAGACTAAATTCCTCTCAATTAGGATCCTAGACTATTTTTCTTTCAAATTTAAATCTATTAAGTTGTAGTGTTTTTCTTAAATGTGACTTAAAATCATTCACGGTAACGATAGACGTGAAGTATGATGTTTATAATTAGATAACAATTCAAAAAAAAAAAAACATTTGCCAAAAAAACTTCCCTGCATTGACTTGAATTGGCCCGACTCTTGTGAGTCAGCCCGAGTCGAATCGAGTCCGACTCATATCTGGCCGAACCTGATCCAATCCGGAACCACGAGTTGGCAAACCTCACTTGAAAGTAAATTCATCGAACTCCAATTTGCTGCTAAGATATTCTTAAGTAGCCCCATATGGCTCCAACTAATTATTAAAGACTATAAATATTAGCTATTTGAGTTAGAAACTAAAGGAGAAGTAGGAATCTAAGACCTTGCATGAAAGGAGATTCTTCAAAGTTCGAGTTGTTATTGAGATATTGTAGAGCTGCCCCAAATATGATGTCATCTACTTACTAAGAGCCACAAATCTTATGGTAAAGTTAAAGAAACCAAAGGAGGAGCAATTTCACCTTTCCTGACAGCAGACTCATCGAAGTCTGAGTTGTTGCTGTGATACTATCGAGTTGCCTCTAGTTTAATGCCTCTTACTAACTAGGAACTACGAATCTTATTATGTTAAAGTTAGAAGCCGAATAAGGAGTAGAAAGGTATCACTTTACCTGAAATGATATTCATCAAAATCAAAGTTGCTTTTGAGATATTGTCGAATTGTCCCAATTACGGCATTCTACTTACTAGGAACTACAAATCATATGTTCAGTTGGAAACCAAAGGAGGAGCATGAACACATCACCTTACATGATAGGAGATTCATCCAAGTCCGAGTGGTCGCTAAGATATTGTCGACCCGCCTCCAATTGAGGCCTCCAATTTACTAGGAACTACAATCTTATGTTAAAGTTAGAAACCAAAGGAGAAGCAAGAACATATCACCTAACTTAAAGGAGATACATGAAAATCCGAACTGTTGCTAAGATATTGTCGAGCTACCGCCCACTTTATCATAGAAGCACACCAATATGCTCGAATTCATGAGCTACATAAAGATGGTCATACAGTTGGCAGATCTCTTTAACTTTATAAACAAGGCAAGTCCGATTGCTCATAACAGCATTGTTAAAGTTAGAAATCAAAAGTAGAGCAAGAATGTATTACCTGAAAGGAGAATCATCAAAATATCAGCTACTGCATAAATATTGATTGTCAAGTTACTCCCGTTTTGATGACACCAACTATTTACTATAAATTACAAATCTTTTATGTTAAAGTTAGAAACCAAAGCAGGAGCAGGAATGTATCACCTTAGTTGAAAGCAAGGTTTGTCGTATCATACCAGATCGGGCCGGCTCGTACGAGTCGACTCACATATGGATAGTCCAGAATCGCTGGTCTTTAACTTTATAAACAAGGCAAGACCGATTGCTCATAACAACATTGTTAAAGTTAGAAATCAAAAGTAGAGCAAGAATGTATTACCTGAAAGGAGAATCATCAAAATATCAGCTACTGCATAAATATTGATTGTCAAGTTACTCCCGTTTTGATGACACCAACTATTTACTATAAATTACAAATCTTTTATGTTAAAGTTAGAAACCAAAGCAGGAGCAGGAATGTATCACCTTAGTTGAAAGCAAGGTTTGTCGTATCATACCAGATCGGGCCGGCTCGTACGAGTCGACTCACATATGGATAGTCCAGAATCGCTGGTCTTTAACTTTATAAACAAGGCAAGACCGATTGCTCATAACAGCATTGTTAAAGTTAGAAATCAAAAGTAGAGCAAGAATGTATTACCTGAAAGGAGAATCATCAAAATATCAGCTACTGCATAAATATTGATTGTCAAGTTACTCCCGTTTTGATGACACCAACTATTTACTATAAATTACAAATCTTTTATGTTAAAGTTAGAAACCAAAGCAGGAGCATGAATGTATCACCTTAGTTGAAAGCAAGGTTTGTCGTATCATACCAGATCGGGCCGGCTCGTACGAGTCGACTCACATATGGATAGTCCAGAATCGCTGGTACGGGTGTATCGTATGTGTCGGGCTGGGACGCTTCCGGATCGAGTAGTCCCGCATCGTATCGGACTAACTTGTGCCGAATCGCACGATACGAACACGAGTCGTTGCGATCCGGAGCGAGCTAGTTACAGTTCGCCTCGAGTCGGTGCGATCTAACTCGATAAAGTGTGATCCACTCTCTTTAGTCTAAGTGTACTTTGTTTTGTTAATTGAGATTTGACATTTCTAACTTTCTATGATATGTGGTATACCTTTTCTTTTTGGTAAACTAAGATCCCTAGGTAAAAATTTTCTTAATTAGGATCCTAGACTAATTTTTTTTACAAATTTAAATCTATTAATTTGGAGTATTTTTCTTAAATGTGACTTCTAACCATTCACGGTAACGATGGACGTGAAGTATGATGTTTATAATTGGACAAAAAAAAAAAAAAAGATTTGTCAAAGTAAACTAGTTTGCATTGACTTGAATCGGCCCAACTCGTGCGTGTCGGCCCGAGTCAGATCGAGTTTGACTCGTATCTGGCCGACCCCGATCTGATCTGGATCCACAAGTCAGCAAACCTTACTTGAAAGTAGATTCCTCGAACTCCAATTTGATGCCAAGATATTCTTGAGTTGCCCCCTATGGGTCCAACTAATTATTAAAGAGTACAAATATTATCTATTTGAGATAGAAAGTAAAGGAGAAGTAGGAATCTAAGACCTTGCATGAAAGGAGATTCATCGAAGTAAGTTCGAGTTGTTATTGAGATATTGTTGAGCTGCCCCAAATATGATGTCATCTACTTACTAGGAACTACAAATCTTACGGTAAAGTCAAAGAAACCAGAAGAGGAGCAATATCACCTTTCCTGAGAGGAGATTCATCGAAGTCTGAGTTGCTGCTGAGATATTATCGAGTTGCTCCAGTTTGATGCCTTTTACTAACTAGGAACTACGAATCTTATTATGTTAAAGTTAGAAGCCGAATAAGGAGTACGAATATATCACTTTACCTGAAATGATATTCATCAAAATCAAACTTGCTACTTTGATATTGTCGAATTGTCCCAATTGAGGCCCTCTACTTACTACGAACTACAAATCATATGTTCAAGTTGGAAACCAAAGAAGGAGCATGAATATATCACCTTACATGATAGGAGATTCATCCAAGTCCGAGTTGCCGCTAAAATATTGTCGACCTGCCTCCATTTGATGCCTCCAATTTACTAGGAACACAATCTTATGTTAAAGTTAGAAACCAAAGGAGAAGCAAGAACATATCACCTTACCTAAAAGGAGATACATCAAAATCCAAACTACTGCTAAGATATTGTCGATCTAGGACATTACCATAGAAGCACACCAATATGCTCGAATTCATAAGCTGCATAAAGATGGCCATACAGTTGGCAGATCTGTTTAACTTTAAAAACAAGGCAAGACCAATTGCTCATAACAACATTGGTAAAGTTTGAAATCCAAAGCAGACCAAGAATGTATAATAAGAAAGGAGAATCATCAAAATATGAGCTGCTGCTTAGATATTGATTGTCAAGTTACCCCCGTTTTGATGCCACCAACTATTTACTAAAAATTGTAAATCTTTTATATTAAAGTTAGAAACCAAAGGAGGAGCAAGAATGTATCACCCATACCACCCGTACCAGGTCGGGCCGACTCGTACGAGTTGACTCGTATTTGGACAATCCCGAGTCACAGGTACAGGTGGATCGTATGAGTCGGGCTGGGACGCTTCCAGATCGAGCTGTCTCGCATCATATCGAACTAACTCGTGCTGGATCGCATGATACGAACACGAGTCGCTACGATACGGTGCGAGCCAGTTACGGTTCGGCTCGAGTCGATGAGATCCAACTCGATAAAGTGTGATGCACTCTCTTTAGTCTAGTGTACTTTGTTTTGTTAATTGAGATTTGACGTTTCTAACTTTCTATGATATGTAGTATACCATTTTTCTTTTGGAAAGTAAGATCCGTAGACTAAATTCCTCTCAATTAGGATCCTGGACTAATTTCTTTCCAAATTTAAATATATTAAATTGGAGTATTTTTCTTAAATGCGACTTATAATAATTCACTGTAACGATGGACGCGAAGTACGATGTTTATAATTAGATAACAATTAAAAAAAAAGATATTTGCCAAAAATAACTACCCTGCATTGACTTGAATCGGCCCGACTCGTGCGAGTCGGCCCGAGTCGGATCGAGTCCGACTTGTATCTAGCTGAACCCGATCCAGATCCACGAGTCGGCAAACCTTGCTTGAAGGTGGATTCATCGAACTCCAATTTACTGCTAAGATATTCTTCAGTTGCCCCCTATGACTCCAAATAATTATTAAAGACTACAAATATTATCTATTTGAGTTAGAAACTAAAGGAGAAGTTGGAATCTAAGACCTTGCATGAAAGGAGATTCAGCGAAGTTCGAGTTGTTATTGAGATATTGTTGAGCTGCCGTAAATATGATGTCTTCTACTACTAGGAACTACAAATGTTACGGTAAAGTTAAAGAAATCAAAGGAGGAGCAATATCACCCTTCCTGAGAGGAGATTCATCGAAGACTGGGTTGCTACTGAGATATTATCGAGTTGCCTCTAGTTTGATGCCTCTTACTAACTAGGAACTACAAATTTTATTATGTTAAAGTTAGAAGTCGAATAAGGAATCAGAATGTATCACTTTGCCTGAAATGATATTCATCAAAATCAAATTTGCTACTGAGATATTGTCGAATTGTCCCAATCGAAGCCTTCTACTTAATAGGAATTACAAATCATGTGTTCAAGTTGGAAACCAAAGGAGGAGCATGAATATATCACCTTATATGATAGGAGATTCATCCAAGTCCGAGTTGTCATTATGATATTGCCGACCCGCCTCTATTTGCGGCCTCCAATTTACTAGGGACTACAATCTTATGTTAAAGTTAGAAACCAAAGGAGAAGCAAGAACATATCACCTTACTTAAAAGGAGATACATCAAGATACGAACTACTGCTAAGATATTGTCAAGCTAGGACTCTACCATTGAAGCACACTAATATGCTCGAATTTATGAGCTACATAAAGATGGTCATACAGTTGGCAGATCTGTTTACCAAATCAGGCATACTCGTACGAGTCAACTGATATCTAGACAACCCCGAGTCGTTGGTACTGGTGGTTTGTATGAGTCGGGCTGGGACGCTACCGGATCGAGCTGTCTTGCATCGTATCGGACTTACTCGTGCCGGATCACACGATACAAACACGAGTATGATCCGGTACGATGGATGTGAAGTATGATGTTTATAATAAGATAAGAATTCAAAAAAAAAAGAAGAGAGATTTGGCAAAAAAACTACCCTGCATTGACTTCAATCGCCCCGACTCATGCGAGTCGGCCTGAGTCGAATCAAGTCCGACTCGTATATGGCCGAACCTGATCCGATCCGGATCCACGAGTCGGCAAACCTTACTTGAAAGTAGATTCATCGAACTCTAATTTGCTGCTAGGACATTCTTGAGTTCCCCCCTACAGCTCTAACTAATTATTAAAGACTACAAATATTATCTGTTTGAGTTAGAAAGTAAAGGAGAAGTAGGAATCTAAGACCTTGCATGAAAGGAGATTCATCAAAGTTCAAGTTGTTATTGAGATATTGTTGAGCTGCCCCAAAAACGATGTCATCTACTTACTAGGAGCTACAAATCTTACGGTAAACTTAAAGAAACCAAAGGAGGAGCAATATCACCTTTCCTGAGAGGAGATTCATCGAAGTCTGAGTTGCTGTTGAGATACTATCGAGTTGCCTCCAGTTTGATGCCTCTTACTAACTAGGAACTACGAATCATATTATGTTAAAGTTAGAAGCCAAATAAGGAGTAGGAATGTATCCCTTTAAATGAAATGATATTCATCAAAATCAAAGTTGCTTTGAGATATTGTCGAATTGTCCCAATTGCGGCCTTCTACTTACTCGGAACTACAAATCACATGTTCAAGTTGGAAACCAAAGGAGGAGCATGAATATACCACCTTACCTGATAAGAGATTCATCCAAGTCCGAGTTGCTACTAAGGTACTGTCGACAAGCCTCCCATTTCATGCCTCCAATTTACTAGGAACTACAATCTTAGGTTAAAGTTAGAAACCAAAGGAAAAGCAAGAACATATCACCTTACGAAAAAGGAGATACATTAAAATCCGAACTGCTGCTAAGATATTGTCGAGCTACCCCCCCACTTTGATGCCTCCAGTACCTTCTAAAAACTGCAAATCTTACATATGTTAAAAATAGAAACCAAAAGAGGAGAAGGCATGTATTACCATACCTAAATGGAGATTCATTAAAGTTCGAGTTGATGCAAAGATAGTGCCAAATTACCCCCAATTTGAGGCCTTCTACTTACTTGGAACTTCAAATCTGATGGTAAAGTTAGAAATCGAAAGAGAAGTATGAATGTATCACCTTTCCTGGTTGAAGATTTTTTGAAGTCCAAGGTATTGCTGAGATATTATTGAGTTTTCCTGTATTTGATGCCTCCAACTATGTACTAAGAACTATAAATCGTACATTGGTTAAAGTTATTTGATGCTTCTCCTCCCTAAGAAAGATATAGAGGGATTAGTTACAAAATGAGGCTACTGTATTCTATATTTAGAATATCACTTGCCAACGTTGTTAAACATAGAATATAAATTATCTATATTGTTAAACTATCACTCTACTCTTGTATTATAATTTTAGTCAAAGAATTACTCATACCTTATCAAAAGGCAGCCTTGCATCATCCGTTACCTCAAATGTACATTGTTTTTCATTTTCAAACATAATAAACTAACTTAAGCATTCAATAAACCCCTTTCCTTAATCTTTCCTTCCTCTCCTAATCTCTTTCTTTCCTTGTCTCATCTAAGTATTCTCATGAATTCAACTTCTCGATCAACAATAAAAAAATCATATACTTCGCTTTAGGTCATTGTAAAATCATACATTTCATTTTTAGTCGACTTATCTAGGTATTTATTTACTTAAATTATGATATTACTTAGCAAATGCAAACTTAAGAACACATTGGCTCTACTCGGTGATTTGTACCCTATTTTCTTATAAGACCGCATACCAGGATACATCGAAAAAACACATACAAGGGTCAACTAATGTGGTATAACTTCTATTGTAAATCAATCGATCAGTAAACTTAATGTGCAAACTTAGTGCATAGTCCTGACTGGCAATTGCTTCCCAAGAACCACAAATCTCCTCTTTGCCTATAACAAAAAACACTAGAGCTTTACCCTCGAGAAATCATAAAGAGTCTACTCATACAGTGTGAATACTATGAAGTAAGTTAATTATGGCTTCAAAAGGTTTCCATAATAAGAGTATTCGAATAACATGAGATCCAGTGTTCATCATTTGAACGCAATCATTCTTTCAGAAGGATAACATTTATTAAGCAGTCCTTTATGTGGCTCAGTTTGCTTAGGACTTTCTCTGCATCTTGTTAATTCTTAACTCGTATATGTATGCCATTTAACCTCACCAGTCCTAGAATGTAAAGACATGAAAAGAATAATTTTAATATGGCAAACTTATGCATTATATATTCTAGGCCTACAATATTAATTCCCGATATTGCTAAACTATCAGTGTACTTTTTCGTTTAAATTTGAATAAAACAAACTACCCACTCTAGTCTATTAAATTAATAAGATAATTCCTTGGTCTTATAACTAATCAAAAACTCAAAACCAAACCTGCAAAAATTCATCACATTACCAGAAAGGAGGAGATTCATCAAAGTCCAAGTTGCTACTGAGATTTTGCCGAGCTGCCCCCAATTTAATGGCCCCAACTACTTCCTAAAAAATGCAAATCTTATCTATGTTAAAGAAACCAAGGGCACAACAATGTGTCACCTTACCTGAAAGGAGATTCATTGAAGTCAGGGTAGATAATGAGATATTGTCGAGCAGCCACGATTTGATGCCTCCAACTACTAACTAAAGTTAGAAACCTAAGGAGGAGTAAGAATGTATCACCTTACCTGAAAGGAGATTCTTCGAAGTCTGAGTTGCTGTTTAGATATTGTCGAGCTCGCTCCAAATTGATGCCTCCTACTTACTACGAGGACTACAGATCTTATGCTAAAAAGAGCATAAATGTAGATATCCTATGCAAAACTACAAATCTTAACTCCCATGCATATGCCATTTATCGTCACTATAGTCCTAGCATGTAAAGACATGAGAATTATAATTTTAATATGGTAAACTTATATGTATCCTATGCAAAACACAATCAACCTTATATGCATTATATATGCTAGGTCCACAATATTAATTTCCCACATTGTTAAACTATTACTCTACTTTTTCGATTAAATTTGAAACAAACACAATAACTATTCTAGTTTATTAAAAAATTAACATTTAAATTAATAAGATAATTCCTTGGTGTTATAACTAATCAAAAACTCAAAACGAAAGGAGCAAAAATGTATCACCTTATCTAAAAGGAGGAGATTCATCGAAGTCTGAGTTACTGTTGAGATTTTGCCTAACTGCCCCCAATTTAATGGGCCAAACTATGCCAAAGTTAGACACCAAAGGAGTAGGAATGTATCACCTTACTTGAAAGGAGACTCATCAAAGTCTAAGTTGTTGTTGAGATATTGTCGAGTTGCCCCCAATTTGATGCCTCCAACTACTTGAAATATTTTCAATGTCAAATTAGAAACCTAATGAGGAGTAAGAATGTATCACCTTACCTAAAAGGAGTAAGAATGTACTAAGAACTACAAATCCTACCTAGGTTAAAGTTATTTAATGCTTCTCCTCCCTAAGAAAGATTGTAAAGGGCTTAGTTACAAAATGAGGTTATTGTATTTTATACTTAGATTATTAATTGCCAACATTGTTAAACTTAGAATATCAATTGCCTACATTGTTAAACTTAGAATATCAATTGCCTACATTGTTAAACTATCACTCTACTCTTGTATTATAATTTTAGTTAAAGAGTTACTCAGACCTCATCAAAAGGCACCTTGCATGATCATCCATTACCTCAAATGTACTTTGTTTTTCATTTTCAAACACAATAAACTAAAACATTCAATACAATCCCCTACCCTTAATCTTTCCGTCCTCTCTTAATCTCTTTCTTTTAGTCGAGCTGCCCCAAAATTGATGCCTCCTATTCACTACTAGCAACTACAAATCTTATATTAAAGGAGAAGTAGAAACGTATCACCTTACCTGAAAGGAGATTCATCGAAGAATGATTTGATACTAAGATATTATCGAGCTGCCACCAATTTGTTGGGGGCGACCACAAGCCGAACTAAGTTGAGTTACAACTCGCTCGAGCTAAAATTAACTAAGATTATTCGAGCTCGAGCCCGAGCCTACCCCAACCTCATTTTGTGGGCTCGAGCTTGGCTTGCTGGGAAAGGAACTCAACTCGAATTGGGCTCGAGCTCAGCTCGTTAAAGCACTATTAAGTTAACTCAGCCAATAAACTATGTTCACCCAACTAGAAACAATCGAATCACTAAGCTCTAGAAGGTGCAGTAGAGGGAGGCTTGAGATTTAAACAGAAAGTGGGGTGAAGTTTTTGTAAAGTAACCGATGTCGGATTAAGGACCAAATATGAAACCTACTTTGGGGGGGGGGGGGGAGGTGGTGGGTTGTACAGGAAAAGGAGGCTCGCCTGCGTACTCCAGTCAAGATGGACCCATACGTCATCAACCCACTCCAGGTTGGCTTAGAGCCTTAGATGTCCCTTACTGCGAACTTCATCTTCTTTCGCAAGCTAGAGAAGCACACCATATAGCAACACTCACTACCCCAGGGTGGCTCAGCTACCACCACCGCCCTCATTTACCACCTAATGTTGCACCAGCCTATCAAGCCTCTATAGGCTGGTGCAACGCAAACGGCCTGCTATGTAAGGGGGCAATGTTGCACGTACCTAAATGCTATGATCTCCTAGAGCGAGCGGGGCGCCAGAGTTTTGCCATCAGCGTGATCGGCCAAGGGGTGGTCATAGACGACAGAGTAGTAACAGGACCTACAATGTTTGAAGAGTTGACAAACTTGACACTATAGAAACTCCAAGGTCTCAGTAAAAAAAACAAATGTGGGAACAAAATCCTAAGTGACCTAAAAGATAAATGACCAAGCCGAGAATGCCAAAGATAGTGATCATTTAGGTGGATGGACCCCTTGCCGGCAATGTTGGCTCGGGTGCCATCAGCAATGGTCACCTTGTCCTGACCAGAAGACAAGGAATAAGAAGTAAAGTGAGTGGAGGTACCAGTCATATGGTATTTATCCCTAGAGCCAATAACCCAGAGACTAGACTGAGGATGTATAATACTAGCATTAAATGATGACTCGACAGTACCTAAAGAAGGAGAACTCATCTAACCAAATTGAGAAAGAATCCTTTGTCGGCAAGCAAAGTCAAAAGTGGACAGCGATGGCAACTGAGATGAGGAACAACCCTTAATAGACAACTCTTCATTGTAGTTCCATTTATATTGCATGTACGAATCAAGTTCTTGCCACTTGATTTTCAACTCGCTGAAGAAAGTTGTAACTGAGTGTCTACCTTGCTTGAGAGATTGAATCTCACCCGTTAGCTGATAAGTCCGGGAAATTTGTTATCCATACAATTTCTCTAGCAAAGACCACATCTCAATTGATTTAGATGCATAATAATCAAATGCTAGATATCCGGACTAACAGAGTTAATGATCTTAGCCTATGACAAGATTGTTATCCATCCCAAAAGGCTCGCTTCGGATTTGTAAGAGGAGCAGCAGCAGAGCCATCAATAAACCCTAGCTTTCCTTTGCCGCCAAGGAAAATACAGAAGAGATAGCCCAGAGACCATAATTTGAAGAGCTCAACTAGACCGTGGTCATTTGAAGAGAATGATGATCATGTTTCTCAGGATGAAGAGAGGATATCAATAGAGAAACTAAGGGCCACTGATGTTGAAGTCGAGTCCAAGGTAGTAGACATCGTGGTGATGCGATATGTCGATTACAATGATTGTGGAGATAACGATTTATAGAGATATAATATAACCTGGACAAAAGTGTCAGATACTGTCAAACACCACGAGGCAGGGCGACACCAAGGACAATGTTTCCAGAGGCCTAGAAAATAGCTACATAGCCATCGCACCCTTCTAGAGAAAGACCAAATAAGAGGAATCTCCATAGGATGATTCCACAGGGTAGACAAGAGTACTATAGCATGGCACTATAGCGGGGTACTGTAGTAGCACTGTAACGCGGCATTGTAGTGCGATATTATAGCACAGTTTTATAGTAGGAAGAAAGATGAAAAGAAAGTTTTGATGATTGGTTCTCCTTCCTTTAGGATCGCTCTGATTGTATGGACCCACAACATTATTGCATGAAAAGTTTAATCATAATTTTGGGAAATTTATAGTACAATTAGACGGTAACAAGTTTGGTCAACATGTACACAATTATGATAAAAAGACATATTTGTAAATTCTAGAAAGTATAAACGCAATAAGGGGCATATATTGTTACACCCCATATAAGAATATGTTAAATAGACTAAATCCGTACACTACTAACAACACCGGCTAGACATTTTTTGGAATTCCAGTTGGAAAGAACTCCAAAGTTAAGTGTGCTCAGTTGAGAGAAGTTTTAGGATGTGTGACCTTCTTGGGAAGTCTACCAATTAGCACAATTAACTGATTGGATCGTTACACTGTTGTTCGCACCTCTCTCTCTCTTTTATTCATTTGGGCAGCAAGTTTACAATATAACAAGGACAAAAATATCCCTCATAATAAGGGCTAAAGAGACAAATAATAAAAGACACTAGCTACCCTCAAAATACTTAACACAAGAAAGAAAATATAAAAGAATGCCCTCTCACTTATGACTGCGACTCCAGAATGTATCCCTATCCTAAAAGGAGACTCAAAGTCCAAGTTGTTGTTGAGATATTATTGAACTATTCAATTTGTGGCTTCTGCTTACTAGGGACTACAAATCTTATATTAAAGTTGGAAACTGAAGAAGGAGAAAGAATGAATCACCTTACGTGAAGGGAGATTCATCGAAGTCCAAGTTGTTGTTGATATATTGTTATGTTGCCCTCAATTTTATGCCTACAACTTACTAGGAATTACAAATCATATGCTAAAGTTAGAAACCGAAGGAGGAGGAGGAATGTATCACCTTACCTAAAAGGAGATCCCTCGAAATTCGAGTTGCTGCTGAGATATTGCTGAGTTACCCCCAATTTGATGCCAACAACTACTTACTAAAAAATGCAAATCTTATCTATGTTAAAGATAGAAATTAAAAGAAGAGAAGGAATGTATCACTTTACTTGAAAAGAAATTCATCGATGTTCGGGTTGCTCCTGAGATATTGTTGAATTGCCTTCAATTTGAGAACTTCTACTTACCAGGGACTACAAATCTTATAGTAAAATTAGACACCGAACTAAGAACATGAATCTATCAGCTTATATAATAGGAGATTCATCGAAGTCCCAACTAGTGCTGAGATATTATTGAGTTGCCCTCAATTTGATGCTTCCAACTACGTACTAAGAACTACAAATATTGATGTTAAAGTTAGAAACATTGACGCCTCTCCCTAAACAAAACCATAGTGGACTTAATCACAGAATGAGGCTATTGTATTCTAAACTTAAAATATCAATTGTCCATATTTGTTAAACTATCACTCTACTCTATTAAAATTACATTTAAACACTTGATCAGACTTCAAGTAAGGCAACCTTGTATTATGAACTATTACTTCAAATGTATTTTGTTTTTCATCTTGAACCAAATAATATACTAGTAGCAATTTGTGTTGTAATATTCTCTATATTTTGATGATAACACACTATGAAAACGTCAGGACTTTGTTTCTATGAGTGAGAAAAATCTCTTTGTTTTATTAGTTTAGTTGCTGACAATTTCTATCATAAGTTGTGTAAGCTCTATGATTTAATCACTTTCTGAGTTCCTTAACTCTTACAATTAAAGAGCTAACTAAAACTTCGATTAAAGAGCTAACTCTCTTTCTCTCTTTCTCTCCACTCTCTCTCTCTAAAACGTAGGCAAGGAGGAAGGAGAAGAGATGGGGAGATGAAAGGGGCTACCCCCTATTTATAGGGATGGTCATGGCCTAGAATGGGGACAAGTGTCCCTTCTAAGATCCTTTAGATGTGGGACATGTGTCCCTTTAGGATAGGGATTGCTTGGATGGTGACAAGTGGCATGGTGAGGTGGCATGGGTTTCTTGGGGGCCAAGCTACCTTACCGATATCCTTTACTAGTATCCTTAACCTTTAGCAGTATCCTTTAGTACTTTTACATTTAAGTCCCTATATCTTTCGTAATTGGTTTCATACCCTCATTCAGCACTTTCTTCCCCGAATTTAACTTCTTTTCGGTGATTTGAGTACACTACTAGAAGCCTTACGAATTACACTTAAGATCTTATGAAAATTATCTATTACATTACAGGGCATGAACTTTTCAAAATTGCGTTTATACTTTTTATCGTATTTACGTATATACTCTTTTTCATAATTGTTTAATTGTTGGTAAAACTTATTATTATTCAATGGTCCCATAAATTTCCTAAAACTGTAAGTAAATTTTTCATGTAGGTATAATTTTGTAGGTCCTTACATCCTCTCCCCCTTAAACAAAATTTGTCCTCGAATTTTAAATCTAACTGAATAAATTGCTAGATATTGTGAGGATCTTATCAAAAAGATGTGGATACTTGCTCCTCATTTCTTCTTCCATTTCCCATATAGCTTCTTCTGTTAATTGGTTTCTCCATAAAACTTTCACTTCCATTTCCCATGTAGCTTCTTCTGTTAACTGGTTTCTCCATAAAACTTTCACTAAAGGAATTGTCTTATTTCTGAGCTCCTTTGTCTTGAAGTCCAAAATTTGCACAGGTTGTTCTTCATAGCTCAGATTTGGCTGGATCTGAAGCTCGCCATAATCTATGACATGAGATGAAGATACTTCTTGAGTATAGAGACATGGAAAATATTGTGAACCCCTTCCAAGGCAGGTGGTAAGGCTAACTGATATGCTGCATCTGCAACCTTATGCAAGATTTCAAATGGACCAATATAGCGGGGTGCCAGCTTGCTTCATTTTTAAAATTTCACCACTCCTTTTGATGGGGAAACCTTCAGGAAAACATGATCTCCGACTTCAAAAGAAACATCTTTTCTTCGCCGATCAGCATAACTCTTTTGTCGATTCTGTGCAATTATCAATCTTTGACGGATAAGTTGGATGTTCTCCGTACTGGCCTGTATAATATCTGGGCGTATCATTTGTCTTTCTCCAGACTCTTCCCAACATATAGGTGATCTGCAGGGTCTCCCATATAGAGCTTCTTCAAAAGGGGCCATTTTAATACTCGCATGGAAGCTATTGTTATAGGCAAACTCGACCAACGGTAAGTTTTTATCCCAATCTCCTTTCCAATCCAGACTACATGCTCTAAACATATCTTCTAGTGTATTGATAGTTCTTTCCGGTTGACCGTCGGTCTGAGGATGAAAAGCAGTACTGAATTTTAATTGAGTGCCTAAAGCTTCCTGAAGACTCTTCCATATTCTAGAGGTAAATCTAGAATCTCTATTGGAGATAATTGACCTGGAAACCCCATGTAATTTTATGATGTTGTCTATGTACAACTTGATCAAACTTTCTACTGATTGTGAAATCTTAATTGGCAAGAAATGGGCAGATTTTGTAAATCTAGCTACGATTACCCAGATGGCATCATGTCCTCGTGTTGTTCGGGGAAGACCCACGATAAAGTCCACGGTGATATGTTCCCATTTCCACTCTGGAATTTCGATCTTTTGAAGAAGTCCAGAGGGCCTTTGATGTTCTGCCTTAACCTGTTGACAGACTACGTATTTAGAAACAAAACCAGCAATATCTTTCTTCATACCTGGCCACCACAAAGTACGCTTCATGTCTTGGAACATCTTGGTACTGCCAGGATGAATGGTGAACTTTGACTTGTGAGCTTCTGTCAAAAATTCCTTTCTTAATTCTCGGTCCTCTGGGACACATAATCTGCCTTGAAAATATATTACCCCACGATCATTTGTCTTAAATCCAGGCTTATCAGTCAGTTCTTTCAACTTAGGATCATTCTGCTGAGCTTTAGAAATCCTTTCCACAATGACAAATTGGATAGATAACTGAGATAAGGAGGGAATAACTTCCTCAATCATCTTTCAATCTCTGATCATCATCAATCGCTTCCTGCTAAGAGCATCGGCTACAATATTTGCCTTGCCTGGGTGATAATTCAATTCAAAATCATAATCTTTTAAGAATTCTATCCAACGCCTCTGTCTAAGATTGAGCTCCTTCTGAGAGAAAATATATTTAAGACTCTGATGGTCTGTAAAGACTTGAAATTGCACTCCATATAAATAATGCCTCCATATTTTGAGTGCATGAACTACTACTGCTAATTCAAGATCATGGGTAGGATAATTTAGCTTATGATCCTTTAATTGGGGGGATGCATAAGCAATTACCCTACCATGCTGCATGAGCACACAACCAATACCTTGTCTTGAGGCATCAGTATAAATGACAAAACCTTCGGTTCCACTAGGCAAGGCAAGGATTGGAGCTGTAGTCAATCTTTTCTTTAATTCTTGGAAACTCCTTTCACATTCTTCGGTCCACAAAAATCTCACCGCTTTTCGTGTTAGTTTAGTAAGAGGGGCTGCTAGAGTAGCAAACCCTTCTATAAAGCTCGGTAGTATCCCGCTAGACCCAGAAAACTCTGAACTTCAGTTGGGGTCTTGGGTGCTTCCCAATTAAGTATAGTTTGAATCTTGGCCAGATCAACAACTACACCTTCCTTAGAAATAATATGGCCAAGGAATTGAATTTGTTGTAACCAGAACTCACATTTACTGAATTTGGCATATAGTTTGTGAGTTCTGAGAGTTTCCATAATAATCTTCAGGTGTTCCTTATGTGCTTCCTCAGTATGAGAATATATCAGGACATCATCTATGAATACTACTACAAAATGATCTAAGTATGGTTTGAATACGCGGTTCATTAAATCCATAAAAGTTGCAGGGGCATTGGTTAAACCAAAAGGCATGACTAGAAATTCATAGTGTCCGTACCTGGTTCGAAATGTTGTTTTGGGAATATCTTCTTCTTTAATACTTAATTGATGATATCCTGATCGAAGATCTATCTTCGAAAAGACAGTGGCTCCTTGCAATTGATCAAATAAATCATCAATTCGCAGTAGTGGATACCGATTCTTGATAGTAACTTGATTCAGCTTCCGATAATCCACACAGAGCCGCAGAGATCCATCCTTCTTCCGAACAAATAAAACAGGAGCACCCCATGGAGACACACTAGGGTGAATAAATCCCTTGTCTAATAGTTCTTGAAGCTGCTTCTTTAATTCTACCAACTCAGCAGGTGCCATACGATAGGGAACCTTAGAAATGGGTACTGTGCCTGGGAGAAGCTCAATTGAGAATTTGATCTCCCTTACAGGCGATAGGCCTGACAATTCATCAGGAAAGACATTTGGATATTCTCTAACTACTTCAATATCAGAGATAGGGAGGACTTCCTTTTCTTTTGGGATAGAAATTACACTGACTAGGTAAGCGGTATAGCCCTTGTCAATGCAGTGTTGTGCCTTAAGTTTTGAGATGATTTGTTTTCCAAGTTTGGGGAGTTTAAGAGAGAACCCTTCTTCCCTTGGGATTCTAAAAAGAATCTTTTTCCTTCGGCAATCTAGCATAGCATGATGTTGTTCTAACCAATCCATCCCTAGTATGACGTCAAAGTCTTTCATCTTAAGCACATGTAATTGTGTGGAGAGTCGTCTACCTTCAATCTCTATTTTAAGAGAGGTAATGCACTTTTGGGATTGGAGAACTCCCCCAGGCGTGAAAATAGTCATAAGGACTGGAGTTTCAACTAAATCTATCTTATCAGATAATGACTGTATAAATTCTTCTGAAATGAAAGAATGTGTAGCACCAATATCAAAAAGAACTTGAGCATAAGTATCGGCTATAAGAACCGTACCTTCAGTGACGTTCTCAATAGCCCCCATATCTTCCCGAGTGAAGGCAAAAACACGAGCTGGCGTTCGTGATTTGGCAGGCGTTGTTAACTGTACTGATGCTGGTGCTAGCATAGGAGCAGTTCTAACCTTGGGACAGTTCTTCATAATATGTCCAGTCTCCCCACAACCAAAACATCGACCGGATCCCTGCATACATTCAATACCTTCGTGTCTTTTTCCACATTTCTGACACAGAAGGTAAGAGGGAATTCGAGCAGATGGAGTAACAATCATTACTAGCATCTTTGGGGACTCAGTCTTCCTCTTATTGGGCATAGATGATGATCCTTGCCTCTGTATAGAGGAAGATGCATGTCTCTTGAGATCTGCCTTACATTCTTTTAAATAAATCTCGTGTTCAGCTTCTTGCCTACACGCAGCTTCAACCACCTCTTCCATGGAGCTAAATTTGTGTGCAACTAGCTTGGTGCATAATATGGGTTTTAGCCCCATAAGAAATTTTTGGAGTTTCAAACGTTCATCAAGGCACATGTGAGGTGAGAATTTTGCCAACCCAGAAAATCTGGCTTCATACTCCATGATTGACATAGTGCCTTGGGTCAGGGGTAGAAACTCCTACATCATTATTCTTGGATATGTTGTGGAAAGAACTTAGCCCTGAAGGTTGTCAAAAATTCTTCCCACGTTACCTCTCCTCTTCTTGAAGAGAGGGCCTACAGTTGCAGGAGGTTGTCGTGTGTAACTTGTAAGGGGTTGGTACCTTGCTATTAGTGGAAATCCCAAGTGGTTTCTTGAAGACTATAGTGTAAGGACTGAGGTTTCGAGTTAAGCTATTATGACGGTTTTTTGGCGTCGAACCCCTTAGTTTGGGCCCTCGTGGGCCTGGGGGACGCGATTTCGGAGCTATGCGGGGGTGCCACGTGGGCGAGTGTTGGGGGGCGGGTGTACGGCCGTGGTCTGTTCGTCTGAATAGCGTCGGCCATGCAAGACGCCATTCAGAGATCTACTAGTGTACGACCCCCGTCATGTCGCCTGAATGACGTCTTCTTAGAACGACGAGATTTAGGCTCGTTTTATTTGACGTCTGAGCCTTCCCTCCTTTCTCTCATTCTCTCTCTCTCTCTTCCTCTCTTCGAATCCCTCCGACCCACTCCTTCCCTCCCTCTTTCCATTCTTCCTCTTCCTCCACTCCAAACCCACCCTACATCTCACCACTACCACCATCATCTCCTCCGCGGCACCTTGCTCTCTGGACAGCGATCGACGTCCCGTTGGAGTGACGGCGTCCAGGCGGTACCCGCGGCGGTTCGTGGCGTGACGGTTCGGCGGCTAGAAGCAAAGAGGAGTTCAAGTAACTGGTAGGGTGATGATCCCTGTGTTTTATTTAAAACCATGATTTTTTCGCTTTGAAGTATGCGATGTTTATGAAGGTTTTTGGGTAGAAAGCATGTTTTAAGGGACTTTTTAATAAAAATAAGCATTTTTATGAAATGGATTTTGGGTGTTAAATTGGTTATTAGATTTCTCCCCTTGTCTCTTTCACGTTTTTGTGTGTTTTGGGGGAGAAGAGGGACCCCAGTTTTGGCTCTGTGGAGGCCGGAGGATCCTTGGTTTCAAGCGTTAAATGGCGTTAAGACCAGGTGATGCTATTTAGAATAGTGTCGACTATGGCCGACGTAATTTACGGCCCATTTTCTTACACCTCGAGGCCAGTGGGCGGATAAAGAGGTGAATAGCATCGCCCATGGGCGACGCCATTCAGGCCAGTATCCCTTGGGTCTCAGTGCCATAGAACTCATAATCTGTTTAAAGGTCATGAATGACGTCGGCCACGGGCGATGCCATTCAGGACAAAACCTCATTAATTCATGAAATTAACATGTATTTTCATTGTTAGATTGGTTAAATGCTTGCTTGAAATCATACATCAAGGCCGATGATTTCGACGTGATCGGATCGCATTGTGTTGCGTTTTGTGTGATCATAGACCTAGAGTGACAATTGTTAGTGCTTGACATCCTATGTCGGTGTGGGAGTGACATAGTGCCGATATGGAAGTGGTAGGGTGACGTCTAGTGAGAGAGGGTCACCTGGTGTATCTCAGGGTATAGCAAGTACTGGAGTGGGAGTGGTACACTTCGGAGTGTCACTCGTGGCTGGGAGGAGACAAAACCACCTAGAGCTAGACATGCCGGAGTAGCCAACGCTATCCAAGGGGTTGTTTTGTCCCAGCGGGTCGATGTTTTTCGCGTTCGGCTGCATGGTTTGTGTGCTTAGCCGAGATGTCGGTTGTTGACTCCGTGGTAGAATGGTTTCAGAATTGTGCCTGTTGCACTTATAAATACATGTCTTTTTGTAAGGACTGAGGTTTCGGATTCTGTATTCGGGTCGGGTTCGGGTCGGATCCCCTGGTTTCGACCTTGAGGGGTCTTGTGAATTTTGACTGAATGACGTCTGCACTGCTCGACGCCTTTCAAATGGCATATGGCTGTGTGGACGCCATTTAAGTCTGTTGCTGTTGTGCCACGTGGGCGCCACGTGGGTGGGTTTCGGGCCGCGAGAGTACGGCCCCTGTCCTGTCGTCTGAACGGCGTCCATGATGGACGACGCCATTCAGACTGCGACCCTGCGATGTCAGTGTACGGTGCCTGTCCTGTCAGCTGAACGGCGTCCGTGGTAGTCGACACGTTTCAGAGCGCTGTCAGTACGGCCCGTCCTGTCATCTGATAGGCGTTTGTCTCGGTCGACGCGTTTTAGCCAGTTTCTGATTGACCCCGCGAGCCTCCCCTTCTTTCCCTCATTTTTCGCCTCCTCTCTCTCTCTTCGCTCTCTCCGCCTCTCCGACCCTCTTTTCCCCTTTCCCTTCCTCTTCTTCCTCTTCCACCACTCCAACACCTCCCTACCTCTCACCTCTACCACCACCACTTCCTTCGCGGCGTTCCATTCTCCGGACGGCGGCCGACGTCCCGGCGGAGTGGCGACGTCCTCGGGGGTACCGGCGGCGGTCTGCGGTGCGGCGGGTCGGCGGCACGGAGCCTGGAAGAGTTCAAGAACCGGTAGGGGGACGAACCTTGCATGGATTGTGATTATCTTGTTTGTGATTTCCATGGCGTGGTATGATGTGTCTTGGGGTAGAATGAGCATGTTAAGGGGGTTCTTCTTATGGGGATAGCCGTGTTTATGAACGTGGGATTGTGGATAGTCGTGGTAGTTTGGTTTCCCTTTCCTTCCTCTTCTATTTTGAGCATTTCGGAGTGTTTGGGGTGGAAGGGGGAAACCCTCGGGTTGAACCATGGAACCAGGTTTCTGACACTAAACGGCGTCGTGCCTGGATGACGCCTTTTCGAAGGACGTCGGGCTAGTATGACGCCATTTAGGCAGAAACCTCCCTGTTCGAGGTTCCGTGAGTATGGGGTTTTGGCGCTAAAAGACGTCATGTATGGACGACGCCTTTTAGAAGGACGACGGGTCATCACGACGCCTTTTAGGCAGGAAATCATCTCGACTGTAAGGTCTCTGCAAATCTCAGAATTTGGTGTGAATGGCGTCTGAGGACGCTGACGCCTTTTAAAGGGCGGCTTCCCCGGACGACGCGTTTTTAAGGCAGACTCCGAGGTCAGGTTTTAAATGAACTAGATTGAGGGACTTGAATGGCGTCGACCTCGGTCGACGCGATTCAAGACTGAACTGCATTAACTCTGGTTAATAACACATGTTTCACGGTTGGATGATTCAAATGCATGCTTCAAGTTGTATACTGAGACTGAGGATTTCTGCGTGAATGGAACTATATTGTGTGTGTGTGTGTGCTTATGTGGATATGGAATTGGAACAACTGTGGTTTACGTTTGTCACCTTGGGCCAATGGGGAAGGGCCTTGGTGTCTGTGAGGCATTGTTGCCGTACCGGTGGGGGAGAGGTACATGTTGTGTTTTACCTTTGGCTGAGGGAAGCAGAACCACCTTGAGCCCGTCGGGCCGGAGTAGCCGGTGCGCTATCCGAGGGGTTGCTGTTTGGTCTCAGCGGGTCAGGGTTTCCCTGTTTGTCGTAGCAGCTTCCGGCGCGTTTCTTGCTGTGGAGCTGGTTGTGGTACTGTTGGAGTTGTTTTACCCCTTTAGCCACTGGGCCTGATGTGACCTGTGATCAAGGTTATGAGTGGTACCCTTCGCCCTTTGGCCTGACGCAGCCCGGGAGGTTAGGGTTATGGGTAGTTCCTGTAGCTTCGGCTTGACGGGGGTTTCGCCGGTCCCTAGGGCCCTCCTGAAGCGCCGAGGTCTGGCGTAGAGGAAATTCGGTCGGTAGGACAGTAGTCTAGACTGCTTGTGTGCACACGTAGCTGGGCAGTGGTGGTTCACTGGTCCCAGTTAGTCCTAGTTTGACTCACTGCCTCACCCTACGGTGCCCCGGAACACTGTAGGGGCGGACATGCGTGAGTGTTGGTGGTGTTGTGAGGCGACGTTTGGCTGCTGTTGATAGTGTGGTTTGGTCGCTTTGTGGACCTTGGTTGTGAGTCGTGACTTTGTGTTGGGTTCATCGGATTACTTAGAACTGTTCCTGCTACACTGCTTATGCCTATGTTTCATATCAGGTTTGGGAGCTACGTTTACTGCTTTATTTAATTGCTATATATCTGTATTATTGCACTCCTGAGTGTGTGTGTGGGAGGCAGGAGATCGGATGATCCCTACTGAGCCCAATTCTGGTGTGGCTCATTCCCTGCGGTTTTCAGGTGTGGACCTCGTGGTGTGTGGCGGCGTGTGGAGTCTCCTTGGAGTGCGGACCAGCAGCTATCTCAGTTTCGGGGTATGCCCCGATGTTGTTGTACTTTACTTCTGCCTGTACTTATTTAAATTGTTGGACCATGTAATTAGTGTTGGACTGTATACGGACATTGTTATCTTCCTTCCTGCGCACTTGCAATATCTTTGTAGTCCGTGTGATTGTTATATTTAGCCTTGTTTAACGCATACTCCTCCAGATGTGTTGTGTGAGATCCGGGTGTGAACCCGCAGTTAATGGGCCGACATCCATTTAGTGATCGGGTCTCCGGTCATAGGATGCCGGGTCGTTACACTTTTATATCGGAATTTGAGAATTTTTGGGAGTTGTGTTTACTGCTTTATTTTAATTGCCTATATCCAGTCTTGTTGCACTGTGGTTGCGTGTATGGGTGGCACGGATCGGAGGATTCCTACTGAGTCCATTTCAGTGTGACTCACCCCTGCGGTTTTCAGGTAAGAGTTCTCGGCAAACGATAGCGTAGTGGGGTCTCGTCTCAAGTTGCGCGCCAACAACCATCGTTTCGGGGTATGCCCCAATGTAGTTGTTATTTTCTTTACAGGCCTGTATGTTAAATTATTTCTTTTTCAGTTAGAATATGTAATTATTTACTGAGTCGAGTCGAATTGTAATAATTTTTAATTCCTGTATTTCCTTTACAATTCGATGTGTTGTGGATTGTTTAGTTTGATTTATCATTTATTTCCCAGACTTATCGAGATCCTAACTTGGCTCTACATTTTAATGATTCGGTACCCATTTAGTAATCGGATCCTTGATTATGGCTCAGACCGAACTCACTGAGTTGAAGGTACAGTTACAGGATTTGCTCGATAAGGATTTTATCCATCCCAGCACTTCTCCGTGGGGTGCTCTAATTCTATTTGTTAGGAAGAAGGATGATTCCTTAAGGTTATGTATCAACGATAACAGTTGAACCAAGTAACAATAAAGAATAAGTACCTACTTCCGAGGATCGATGATCTGATTGATCAGTTGCAGTTTGCTAAGGTATTCTCGAAGATTGACTTGAGGTTAGGGTACTACCAGATGAGGATCCGTGAGGTTGACGTGAGTAAGAGAACTTTCGGGACTCGGTATGGTCGTTATGAGTTTTTGGTTATGCCTTTCAGCTTGACCAATGCCTCGGCAGCTTTCATGGATTTAATGAATCAGGTTTTTAAGGTCTATCTAGATCAATTTGTGGTAGTATTTGTGGATGACATTATAGTGTATTCTTCTTCTGAGGAAAAGCATGCCACCAGCTCTATGCTAAGTTTAGTAAGTGTGAATTCTGGCTAGATAAGGTGCACTTCCTAAGGCATGTCATTTTTTATGATGGTATTTCAGTAGATCCAACCAAAATTAAGACAGTGATATATAGTCCTGTTACACGATGGTTGCGTGTCTGAGTGGTGGGGATCGGAGGATCCCTACTGTGTCCATTTCGTTGTGACTCACCCCTGTGATTTTCAGGTGCGGGTTCCTGGCAGACGTAGCATGGAGGGGTCTCGTCTCGAGTTACGCGCCAATAGCCATCGTTCTGAGTTGTTATTTCCTTTTCAGGCCAGTAACTTAATTATTCTTTTTTAGTTTGAATATGTAATTATTTGCTGAGTCGAGTCGAATTGTAATAATTTTAATTCCTACACTTCCTTTACAATTCGATGTGTGCGCATTGTTTAGCTTAATTTATCATTTATTTCCCAGACTTATCGAGATCATGGCTTGGTTCCAAATTTTAATGATTCGGTACCCATTTAGTAATCGGATCCCCGATTATAGGGTGACGGGTCGTTACAATTAGTGCATCTACATGGCCTACAGAAACATAAAGTAGGCACTGAAGAATGAAGGCCTAGTTTCTCCCTTTAAGATACACAATTTCATTCTCTATGAGAAGAATCTAGTGCCTAGATACCTAAGGCATAAAGTGTCTAGTGAAGTATAAATGACCAGGATGCGACAAGGTTATGCTCAGTACTGCCAGAAGATAATAGAGCGAAGACATTGAGTCAAGATGGCTCTCCAAGACTACATTGTTAGATCAAAGGCCATTGAGCAAAAGACGTGAAAGAAAGTCATAACTTTAGCTTGGATCTGTCTGGACAAATTCTTTCAGAATTATTATTATTTTTTCTATACTACACCATTGTATCTCCTCAAACACACTTTGTAAATCAATTTTGGAATCTAATATATCTATCTCATTGCATTCTCCTATCTTAGTATCTTTCTTTTATATATTCTATGTATGTGATTATCTTTTTGTATCAATGACAAAAAGGGGGAGAAATAAACTATCCAACATTCTTATATAACTGCATTTACATATAGAAGAAAATAAATTGTCCACTTGTTTCAGTTCTAACAATTTTATTTGTGTTGTTTTGTTTGTTTAGCTTTGATATTGATTTCATTTTCTTATATGATTGCAGTATTTCTGGTCATGGTTTTACTTAGTAGTGATGTCATTTTCAAATAGTTTTGTCATCAACAAAAATGGAGAGATTATCAAATAATTTGTGTTTTCATATTCCCCATATTTTAGTGATAACACACTATGAAAATGTTAGAACTTTATTTCTCTGAGAGTGAGAGTGATCTCTTTGTCTCATTAGTTTATTGACAGTTTTTGTCATAAGTTGTGTAACCTATGTGACTTAATCGCTTTCAAAGTTCTCCAACTCTTATACTTAAGGAGCTAATTGAAACTTTGATTAAGTTTTAGGTCGGTTTTGACATTGGATTCCTTGTTTTGGGATGCAACAAGGTTATGCTCAGTACGACCAGAAGAGGACTGAGCAAGGATAGCGAGTGAAGATGATTCTCCAGGAATACACTGTAAGATCGGAGGCCATTGAGCAGAAGACTTGGGAGATAGTCACAACCTTTGCTCTGACCTGTCTAGACAAATTCTTTCAATTCTGAGTCATTGTACCCTCTCCGCATTATTATTATTTTTCCTATGTTACACCATTGTATCTCCTCAAACACACTTTGTAAATCAATTTTGGAATGCAATATATCTATCTTATTGCATTCTCCTATCTTAGTATCCCTCTTTAATTTGTTCTATGTATGTGATTACCTTTTTGTGTAAATGACAAAAAGGGGGAGAAATAAACTACCCAACATTCTTATTTAACTGCATTTGCATATAGAAGAAATAAATTGTCCACTTGTATCAGTTTTGACAATTTTATTTCTGTTGTTTTGTTTGTTTAGCCTTGATACTAGTTTCATTTTCTTGTATGATTAAATTGTTTCTGATTGTGGTCTTATTTCTTCTATTTGTTTGTTTAACTTTGATACCAGTTCCATTTCCAAGTATGATTGAATTGTTTCTGGTTGTGGTTTTATTTCTTCTAGCAGTGTTGTTATTTTCAGGCAGTTTTATCATCAACAAAAAGGGAGAGATTGTTGAGTAATTTGTATTTTCATATTCTCCATGTTTTGGTGATAACACACTATGAAAATGTCACGACTTTGTTTCTATGAGAGTGAGAGAAATCTCTTTGTCTCATTAGTTAGTTACTGACAATTTCTGTCATAATTTGTGTAAGCTCTGTGACTTAATTGCTTTCATAGTTTCCTAACTCTTACACTTAAAGAGCTATCAGAAACTTCGATTAACCTTTAGAACTTCTAGTAACTTGCAGATAGTTCAGTACAAATCGACGCATCACTCTTTGTTTTAATCAGATCAGTTTTTCTAAGTGTTCTATCGATTAAGTGATTTAGTCTCACTTCGTTAATGTTGACTTACTCACTTTGAGTAAAGAACTTAAGGTTCCCTATCGATTAGCTTTATAAGTCTTGTATTGATTAGCCTTTTAAGTTTTCTATTAATTAACATTTTATAGTTACATTTGATTACTGTTTATAGTGTTCACTTCGAATCCATACAAGTCTGATTTGATTAACGTTTGAGCAACCACTTCGATTACTTTGATAACGGTAATCAAAACTCAACTTAGAGTTACCTTTTGTCTTAATCGAAATAAAGTTTTAGTCTCATTTCAATTAGTGTTCTTAAATATCCTTTTGATTATTATTATCACGCTAATCGAAGTTTCGCTCTCGGACTTTACTTTGAGTAATGTTGTGTAACACCTCGTATAAGAAGATGTTAAATAGACTAAATCAGTAGACTACTAACAACGCCGGTTACCTATTTTTCGGAGTTCGAGTTGGAAAGAATTCTGAAGTTAAGCGTGCTTAGTTAGGAGAAATTCCAGGATGGGTGACCTTCTTAAGAAGTCTACCAACTAGCACAATTGCTGGGCTAGTTAACTGATTGGGTCGTTAAAAATGATATCAGAGCCTGGCACCAGCCGGAAGTATGGGAGCTAAGTGCCACACAGGGTAAAGTCCTACATCATGGGAACCACCTTTTGAACCCATATGGGATAAAGTGCTACAAGATGGGAGCCACCTCTTGAACCTATGAGGGCTACCTCTACAATCCTACATGCCTGGTGATTTGGAATAGTTGTGGTATAACGACGATGATGTCGCCTATCTAAGGGGGGTAGATTGTAACACCTCGTATAAGAAGATGTTAAATAGACTACATTAGTAGACTACTAACAATATCGGTTAGTTATTTTTCGGGGTTCGAGTTGGAAAGAACTCTGAAGTTAAGTGCACTCTGTTGGGAGAAATCTCAGTATAGGTGACCTTCCTGGGAAGTCTGCCAACCAGCACAATTGTTGGGTCAGTTAACTGATAGGGTTGTTACATGTTGTAAGCTTCACTTCGATTAATGGTTGCAGCTTTTCTTCGATTAACGATGTCTCTTCAATTACTAATCATTAGTCCACTGCGATTACTGAACAAATTGAGACTTCCATTAATGAGAGACTTTACTCAAGTTTCAACATGCCGATTAAGACTTCGTTTAACGCTTTAGTTATCACTTCGATTAACTATTTCTCCTGCGTTTTGAGTAAAGTCATTCTTCTAATATGAGTTAGAGCCACTTGTACTTTGATTAACAGTCTATTTGAGTCAGACTAACACTCACCTATTGACTTCGATTAAGTGGCCAAATTATCACTTCGATTAGTGTTCGTTTATGACTTATATTAAAGATATGTCATCCTAAAAATCCTCTAACTTCGGCTAGCGAATTTCTTTAATTGAATTGAATTTAAATTAGTCGGTGCTCTCGAGTTATTTGTATGTGTACTTTTTGATTGCTCTGCTATATCCTTATCTGATAGATTTGTTAAGAGTTTCTATGCACCATGTATTATCATAGACTTCTACAAGAAATGACACAATGGCAGAAAAAAACAATCTTGTCTTTTTTAGTGTTTACGCTTTTTGCAGGTCTAACCTGACAATACAAGATATGTACTTGAGGAAGCTTCCATGCATTAATTCATGCCATCTCGAGTTCACTAACGTAGTAAATCTGTCATGCTCTCTCTCTAACTTCTCTCTTGAGATTTTGAACGTTAAATACAAGCGGCAAAAAGTCTTCTTCAAGTAAATCAGTCTAACGGATTAATTTTGAAGAATATAAGTAGAAGCCCGTCACCAAAGAATAGATAGACATAGAATATAGACACACACACCCTAGTCTAAGCAAGAGCAAACACACCTAACCAGTTAAGAGAAAGAGCTTGAAGATCTCAAGAGTTGTGCCTCTTCTTTTTCACAAGAGACTCTTAAAGATCCTCTTTCAGATTAAGACCTGTGCAAAATAGTTGTTTATTTTCTGTCTTGACCTGTACTGTATTCTTCGTGAATACTTGCCTATTTCTTAGGCACTCTCTATATTCTACATTTGCTTTGTTTCCACTTCCTAGTTGTAGAAGAGAGGGCCTGCTAGAAGCAGGAGGTTGTTCATCTTCTTGTTGAAGAGAGGGCCTGCAGTTGCAGGAGGTTGCCGTGTGTAACTTGCAAGGGGTTGGGGTTGGTACCTTGTTGTTAGTAGAAATCCGAAGTTGTTTCTTGAGGACTGGACATGGGTCTGGATAGATCGAACTAGTATAAGTCTCTTGAGCATTCATTGCGTGTTTGTTTCCCTATTTCTCTCTTTCTGCCCATTTATTAGCTTTTGCATTTAATTTCTATTAGAGTAATTTTTAATAACACATTCACCTCCCTCTGAGTTAGTCTAGCCTTGGGCAACAATTGCTAGGACTGTAAACGAAACTAATTATGGCTTCAAAAGGGTTCCATTCTTTCATAAGGATAACACATATCAAGCTAATCTTTATGTGACTTAATTGTTTCACGACTCTCTTTAATTGTTTCAGGACTCTCTCTTCATCTTGTTGATTCTTAACTTGTATAACTGTGATGTCATTTATCGACACCATTGTCTTAAAATTTAAAGGCATAAGAGTTACAATTTTAGTATTGTAAACTTATGTATATCCTTCGTAAAACCCAATCAACCTTATAACATTCTACATTCTAGGCTCACAATATTAATAACATATCAGTCTTGAGAAATACAAGTTTAATATTGTAAACTTATGTATATCCTTTGCAAAACCCAATCAACCTTGTAACATTCTATATTTTAGGCCCACAATGTTAATAACCTATCAGTCTACTTTTACGTTTAAACCGTAACCAAACAATCATATTATTCTAGTTTATTATATAAAAGTTAACATCTAAATAGATAAGAAGAAAAAAATTAACCATCATTAACTCAAAATCAAAGGAGCATGGATAAATCACCTTACCTGAGAGGAGATTCATCGAAGTTCGAGTTGCTACTGAGATTTAGCCTTCCACTTACTTGAAAGGAGATTTATTAAAGTCTGAGAACTATAAATTTATGGCAAATCTACTTACTAAGAACTATAAATTTTTACGTTTAATTAGAAATCAAAGGACAAGCAAGATTGTATCACCTTACTTGAAAGGAGACTCATCCAAATCCGAGTTGCTATTAAGATGACGTCGAGTTACCCTGATTTGATGCCTTAAGTTGCTTACTAAAAACTGCAAATCTTATTATCTATGTAAAGGTTAGAAACCAAAGAAATAGCATGAATATATCACCTTACTTGAAAGGAGATTCTTCGAAGTTTGAGTTGCTGCTTAGATTTTGTCAAACTGCCCCCAATTTGATGCCTCCTACTTATTAGCAGCTACAAATCTTATGCTAAAGTCATAAACCAAAGGAGGAGCGGGAATGTATCACCTTACCTAAAAGGAGATTCATCAAAGTTTAAGTTGCTACAAATATTTCGATGAGTTGCACCCAGTCCGATGACTGCAGCTGCTTTCTAAAAGCTGCAAATCATATATATGTTGAAGTTAGAAGAAACCAAAGGAGTAGAAAAGTATCATCTTACTTGAAAGGAGATTCATCGATGTCCAAGTTGCTACCGAGATTTTGTCGAGTTGCGCCCAATTTAATGATTGCAACTACTTACTAAAAGGTGTAAATCTTATATATGTTAAAGTTAGATACGAAAGGAAGAGCAAGAATGTATTATCTTACCTGAAAGAGGATTCATCGAAGTCTCTATTGTTACTAAGATATTGTCGAGCTGCTCCCAATTCAATGCCTTCTACTTACTAGAAACTACAAATCTTATGCGAATGTATCACCTTACTTGAAAGGAGATTCATGGAAGTCCGAGTCACTACTTAGATTTTGTCAAGTTGCCCCCAATTTGATGCCTCCTGCTTACTAGAAATCAAAGGAGAAGCAAGAGTGGATTAGCTTACTTGAAAGGAGATTCATCGAAATTTGACTTGCTGTAGAGATATTGTCGATCTGCCCACGATTTGATACCTCCAACTACTTATTAAAAACTGCAGAACGTCAGCAACTACTGCTCCCGTCACTGCTTCAGCCCCAGTTGAACAAGAATGCATTCCTGAAGTGGCTGCTGAAGGGAGGGATGTTCATACCGAAGCGGAATTTTAGATGGTTGTCAGAGAAGGGGGCGCAACAAGTACAATAAGAAGAATTGCGCTTTATCATGCTTTCTGGTCCATTAATTTTAAACACCTCGTCCATTATTCAATAGCAGTGGCCTACTTCTACTATCTGTTCCTAAACATCTAAGTGCCTTCTTCTGACTCTCTATAGCAAATGAATGCTTCCAGCAATAGGGAACACATTCCTATGCCCTCTCCATTAGTACGTAACCCCTTCCAACCCTTCCAGCAATAATTAACCCCAACTAACCTACTAGTACGTCACTTTCTGATCTATAATTAGGAACTTTGCACATAGACAGGAGTAGAGATCCCTCAATAAGGTATCATCGAGTAGAGAGAATCACATGTTAATCATTATAGTCGCTTCTAGTAAAACACCTCTCTAGAATTACCTTTCCAGTATATAAGAATTACTTGCTCGATAGAATAACCATTTCTAGTACATGAGAATCTACTCAAGTTCTTATGAATCTGTTCAACTACATGAGAATCACTTCATCGCCAGGTTAATCACTTCCTATCCACGCGAATCACCTTTTTATGCCCTCTCCTATACTTTATCAGCATAATAACTATTTCCAATACCTAGAGGAAAAGAGCATTACAAGGAAATCATTAGATAGGAAAGAAGAAGAGCGGAAAAATTATGAACATGGTGAAGATGGACCAGGGTTGTGTATGTTAGATCACATCTTCTTCTAGCGTTGTCAAGGATGTCAACGGCGATGTCACGCTTAGTAGTTAGTTCCAACCCATAGGAACGTTCATTACTTGAGTTACATCCAACGAGGTCATCCTCATGGGAAGGGAGGCATGTCTGCTCCTCACTACGATGACACCAACTAAGATCACCGTCTTACCATCAGTAATGACATCGTCCTCAGATGTTGTCATCCTTAAGGGCAACTTCGACCTGCAGCAAGAGCATCCTCAATACTAATGTCTGATCTCCCAAGTCCTCATGGCCTCACAGCCATCCTCCGAGGATGCAGAGTTCGAGTACCAACCTCAAGGACTCTCCTCCTTCCTAAGATGAGCGACTCGTCATCACCATGTTTGACCAGGCCAGCAACACCATAAACTGCATGCGCGCCTTGACAGTCTAAGGTCGAGGCGTCGCCACCAACGAAAGACATCATCTACCATGCAAGGGTACGTGGTCACTACCAACTGTTTTTCCTTCCAACTCGATCTCTTTATATGTGCACCATGTCATGCACGTCGCGAAAACCCAACACCCTCACAAGTCAGACAAAAAGAGCATATTAAAAAAAAAAACACTTGCATGGGCGCTGCATTTGCATCTTCTAGAGCAGCTTCGGGTTTGCACGAGTATGCTTTGCCAAGCTCAGAGTTGAAGCGACCGAGAAACTAATGTTGCCCAAACACCCACCAGCCCTCTCCCTCTAGCCCTTACTTTTGTTCTCTCTCTCTCTCTCTCTCTCTGAGTATCCCTTACGAGAGGAAATGACCATGGAGGCCCAAAACTATAAAGGGAGGCCAAGAGAGAGTAGGAATTCCAATGAGAGAAGGGGCAAGAGAAGCAAAGATGTAGCGAGGATTTTCACTGCCCTCCAATCTCTCTCTCTCTCCCCACTGGTACCCCATACATGGAATGCAGAATCGGCCGATCCCGATCCGGATCGACCGATTCGGATCGGGATCGGCAGGTCCCGATTCGGCCGATCCCAGCCGATTCTAGTCGATCCTGGCCGATTCCGGCCTATCTGATCCCGATTCGGATCGGGATCGGCGGGTACCGATTCGGGGACCCAATCCAACCTGAAATTCCTTGATCCATATGAGAGGAAACTACTATGGAAACCCAAAAGCATAGGGAGGTTAAGAGAGCAAGAGGTTTGACGAGAGTAGGGCGAGATAAGTAAAGAAGAGGAGAGGTAGAGAGGATCTACTTTGCCATGGTTGTTGCCCTTACGTTGCCCCATCGCACCTGTCAGATGATATCCATCACCAATGTAGTTGTTATTTTCTTTACAGGCCTGTACGTTAAATTATTTTTTTTTCACTTAGAATATGTAATTATTTGCTGAGTCGAGTCGAATTGTAATAATTTTTAATTCCTGTATTTCCTTTACAATTCGATGTGTTGTGGATTGTTTAGTTTGATTTATCATTTATTTCCCAGACTTATCGAGATCCTAACTTGGCTCTACATTTTAATGATTCGGTACCCATTTCGTAATCGGATCCCTGATTATGGCTCAGGCCGAACTCACTGAGTTGAAGGTACAGTTACAGGATTTGCTGGATAAGGGTTTTATCCATCCCAGCACTTCTCCGTGGGGTGCTCTAATTCTATTTGTTAGGAAGAAGGATGATTCCTTAAGGTTATGTATCGACTATAGACAGTTGAACCAAGTAACAATAAAGAATAAGTACCTACTTCCGAGGATCGATGATCTGATCGATCAGTTGCAGTTTGCTAAGGTATTCTCGAACATTGACTTGAGGTTAGGGTATTACCAGATGAGGATCCGTGAGGCTGACGTGAGTAAGAGAACTTTCGGGACTCGATATGGTCGTTATGAGTTTTTGGTTATGCCTTTCAGCTTGACCAATGCCTCGGCAACTTTCATGGATTTAATGAATCAGGTTTTTAAGGTCTATCTAGATCAATTTGTGGTAGTATTTGTGGATGACATTATAGTGTATTCTTCTTCTGAGGAAAAGCATGCCACCAGCTCTATGCTAAGTTTAGTAAGAGTGAATTCTGGCTAGATAAGGTGCACTTTCTAAGGCATGTCATTTTTTATAATGGTATTTCAGTAGATCCAACCAAAATTAAGGCAGTGATATATAGTCCTGTTGCACTATGGTTGCGTGTGTGAGTGGTGGGGATCGGAGGATCCCTACTGTGTCCATTTCGTTGTGACTCACCCCTGTGATTTTCAGGTGAGGGTTCCTGGCAGACATAGCATGGAGGGGTCTCGTCTCGAGTTACGCGCCAATAGCCATCGTTCTGAGTTGTTATTTCCTTTTCAGGCCTGTAGCTTAATTATTCTTTTTTAGTTTGAATATGTAATTATTTACTGAGTCGAGTCGAATTGTAATAATTTTAATTCCTGCACTTCCTTCACAATTCGATGTGTGTGCACTGTTTAGCTTAATTTATCATTTATTTCCTAGACTTATCGAGATCATGGCTTGGTTCCAAATTTTAATGATTCGGTACCCATTTAGTAATCGGATCCCCGATTATAGGGTGACGGGTCGTTACAATTAGTGCATCTACATGGCCTACAGAAACATAAAGTAGGCATTGAAGAATGAAGGCCTAGTTTCTCCCTTTAAGATACACAATTTCATTCTCTATGAGAAGAATCTAGTGCCTAGATACAGAAGGCATAAAGTGTCTAGTGAAGTATACATGACCAGGATGCGACAAGGTTATACTCAGTACTGCCAGAAGATAATAGAGTGAAGACATTGAGCCAAGATGGCTCTCCAAGACTACATTGTTAGATCAAAGGCCATTGAGCAAAAGACCTGAAAGAAAGTCATAACTTTAGCTTGGATCTGTCTGGACAAATTCTTTCAGAATTATTATTATTTTTTCTATACTACACCATTGTATCTCCTCAAACACACTTTGTAAATCAATTTTGGAATCTAATATATCTATCTCATTGCATTCTCCTATCTTAGTATCTTTCTTTTATATATTCTATGTATGTGATTATCTTTTTGTATCAATGACAAAAAGGGGGAGAAATAAACTATCCAACATTCTTATATAACTGCATTTACATATAGAAGAAAATAAATTGTCCACTTGTTTCAGTTCTAACAATTTTATTTGTGTTGTTTTGTTTGTTTAGCTTTGATATTGATTTCATTTTCTTATATGATTGCAGTATTTCTGGTCATGGTTTTACTTAGTAGTGATGTCATTTTCAAATAGTTTTGTCATCAACAAAAATGGAGAGATTATCAAATAATTTGTGTTTTCATATTCCCCATATTTTAGTGATAACACACTATGAAAATGTTAGAACTTTATTTCTCTGAGAGTGAGAGTGATCTCTTTGTCTCATTAGTTTATTGACAGTTTTTGTCATAAGTTGTGTAACCTATGTGACTTAATCGCTTTCAAAGTTCTCCAACTCTTATACTTAAGGAGCTAATTGAAACTTTGATTAAGTTTTAGGTCGGTTTTGACATTGGATTCCTTGTTTTGGGATGCAACAAGGTTATGCTCAGTACGACCAGAAGAGGACTGAGCAAGGATAGCGAGTGAAGATGATTCTCCAGGAATACACTGTAAGATCGGAGGCCATTGAGCAGAAGACTTGGGAGATAGTCACAACCTTTGCTCTGACCTGTTTAGACAAATTCTTTCAATTCTGAGTCAATGTACCCTCTCCGCATTATTATTATTTTTCCTATGTTACACCATTGTATCTCCTCAAACACACTTTGTAAATCAATTTTGGAATGCAATATGTCTATCTTATTGCATTCTCCTATCTTAGTATCCCTCTTTAATTTGTTCTATGTATGTGATTACCTTTTTGTGTAAATGACAAAAAGGGGGAGAAATAAACTACCCAACATTCTTATTTAACTGCATTTGCATATAGAAGAAATAAATTGTCCACTTGTATCAGTTTTGACAATTTTATTTCTGTTGTTTTGTTTGTTTAGCCTTGATACTAGTTTCATTTTCTTGTATGATTAAATTGTTTCTGATTGTGGTCTTATTTCTTCTATTTGTTTGTTTAGCTCTGATACCAGTTCCATTTCCAAGTATGATTGAATTGTTTCTGGTTGTGGTTTTATTTCTTCTAGCAGTGTTGTTATTTTCAAGCAGTTTTATCATCAACAAAAAGGGAGAGATTGTTGAGTAATTTGTATTTTCATATTCTCCATGTTTCGGTGATAACACACTATGAAAATGTCACGACTTTGTTTCTATGAGAGTGAGAGAAATCTCTTTGTCTCATTAGTTAGTTACTGACAATTTCTGTCATAATTTGTGTAAGCTCTGTGACTTAATTGCTTTCATAGTTTCCTAACTCTTACACTTAAAGAGCTATCAGAAACTTCGATTAACCTTTAGAACTTCTAGTAACTTGCAGATAGTTCAGTACAAATCGACGCATCACTCTTTGTTTTAATCGGATCAGTTTTTCTAAGTGTTCTATCGATTAAGTGATTTAGTCTCACTTCGTTAATGTTAACTTACTCACTTTAAGTAAAGAACTTAAGGTTCCCTATCGATTAGCTTTATAAGTCTTGTATTGATTAGCCTTTTAAGTTTTCTATTAATTAACATTTTATAGTTACATTTGATTACTGTTTATAGTGTTCACTTCGAATCCATACAAGTCTGATTTGATTAACGTTTGAGCAACCACTTCGATTACTTTGATAACGGTAATCAAAACTCAACTTAGAGTTACCTTTTGTCTTAATCGAAATAAAGTTTTAGTCTCATTTCAATTAGTGTTCTTAAATATCCTTTTGATTATTATTATCACACTAATCGAAGTTTCGCTCTCGGACTTTACTTTGAGTAATGTTGTGTAACACCTCGTATAAGAAGATGTTAAATAGACTAAATCAGTAGACTACTAACAACGCCGGTTACCTATTTTTCGGAGTTCGAGTTGGAAAGAATTCTGAAGTTAAGCGTGCTTAGTTAGGAGAAATTCCAGGATGGGTGACCTTATTAAGAAGTCTACCAACTAGCACAATTGCTGGGCTAGTTAACTGATTGGGTCGTTAAAAATGATATCAGAGCCTGGCACCAGCCGGAAGTATGGGAGCTAAGTGCCACACAGGGTAAAGTCCTACATCATGGGAACCACCTTTTGAACCCATATGGGATAAAGTGCTACACGATGGGAGCCACCTCTTGAACCTATGAGGGCTACCTCTACAATCCTACATGCCTGGTGATTTGGAATAGTTGTGGTATAACGACGATGACGTCGCCTATCTAAGGGGGGTAGATTGTAACACCTCGTATAAGAAGATGCTAAATAGACTACATTAGTAGACTACTAACAATATCGGTTAGTCATTTTTCGGGGTTCGAGTTGGAAAGAACTCTGAAGTTAAGTACGCTATGTTGGGAGAAATCTCAGTATAGGTGACCTTCCTGGGAAGTCTGCCAACCAGCACAATTGTTGGGTCAGTTAACTGATTGGGTTGTTACATGTTGTAAGCTTCACTTCGATTAATGGTTGCAGCTTTGCTTCGATTAACGATGTCTCTTCAATTACTAATCATTAGTCCACTGCGATTACTGAACAAATTGAGACTTCCATTAATGAGAGACTTTACTCAAGTTTCAACATGCCGATTAAGACTTCGTTTAACGCTTTAGTTATCACTTCGATTAACTATTTCTCCTGCGTTTTGAGTAAAGTCATTCTTCAAATATGAGTTAGAGCCACTTGTACTTTGATTAACAGTCTATTTGAGTCAGACTAACACTCACCTATTGACTTCGATTAAGTGGCCAAATTATCACTTCGATTAGTGTTCATTTATGACTTATATTAAAGATATGTCATCCTAAAAATCCTCTAACTTCGGCTAGCGAATTTCTTTAATTGAATTGAATTTAAATTAGTCGGTGCTCTCGAGTTATTTGTATGTGTACTTTTTGATTGCTCTGCTATATCCTTATCTGATAGATTTGTTAAGAGTTTATATGCACCTTGTATTATCATAGACTTCTGCAAGAAATGACACAATGGCAGAAAAAAACAATCTTGCCTTTTTTAGTGTTTACGCTTTTTGCAGGTCTAACCTGACAATACAAGATCTGTACTTGAGGAAGCTTCCATGCATTAATTCATGCCATCTCGAGTTCACTAACGTAGTAAATCTGTCATGCTCTCTCTCTAACTTCTCTCTTGAGATTTTGAACGTTAAATACAAGCGGGAAAAAGTCTTCTTCAAGTAAATCAGTCTAACAGATTAATTTTGAAGAATATAAGTAGAAGCCCGTCACCAAAGAATAGATAGACATAGAATATAGACACACACACCCTAGTCTGAGCAAGAGCAAACACACCTAACCAGTTAAGAGAAAGAGCTTGAAGATCTCAAGAGTTGTGCCTTTTCTTTTTCACAAGAGACTCTTAAAGTTCCTCTTTCAGATTAAGACCTGTGCAAAATAGTTGTTTATTTTCTGTCTTGACCTGTACTGTATTCTTCGTGAATACTTGCCTATTTCTTAGGCACTCTCTATATTCTACATTTGCTTTGTTTCCACTTCCTAGTTGTAGAAGAGAGGGCCTGCTGGAAGCAGGAGGTTGTTCATCTTCTTGTTGAAGAGAGGGCCTGCAGTTGCAGGAGGTTGCCGTGTGTAACTTGCAAGGGGTTGGGGTTGGTACCTTGTTGTTAGTAGAAATCCGAAGTGGTTTCTTGAGGACTTGACATGGGTCTGGACAGATCGAACTAGTATAAGTCTCTTGAGCATTCATTGCGTGTTTGTTTCCCTATTTCTCTCTTTCTGTCCATTTATTAGCTTTTGCATTTAATTTTTATTAGAGTAATTTTTAATAACACATTCACCTCCCTCTGAGTTAGTCTAGCCTTGGGCAACAATTGCTAGGACTGTGAACGAAACTAATTATGGCTTCAAAAGGGTTCCATGCTTTCATAAGGATAACACATATCAAGCTAATCTTTATGTGACTTAATTGTTTCACGACTCTCTTTAATTGTTTCAGGACTCTCTCTTCATCTTGTTGATTCTTAACTTGTATAACTGTGATGTCATTTATCGACACCATTGTCTTAAAATTTAAAGGCATAAAAGTTACAATTTTAGTATCGTAAACTTATGTATATCCTTCGTAAAACCCAATCAACCTTATAACATTCAACATTCTAGGCTCACAATATTAATAATATATCAGTCTTGAGAAATACAAGTTTAATATTGTAAACTTATGTATATCCTTTGCAAAACCCAATCAACCTTGTAACATTCTATATTTTAGGCCCACAATGTTAATAACCTATCAGTCTACTTTTACGTTTAAACCGTAACCAAACAATCTTATTATTCTAGTTTATTATATAAAAGTTAACATCTAAATAGATAAGAAGAAAAAAAATAACCATCATTAACTCAAAATCAAAGGAGCATGAATAAATCACCTTACCTGAAAGGAGATTCATCGAAGTTCGAGTTGCTACTGAGATTTAGCCTTCCACTTACTTGAAAGGAGATTTATTAAAGTCTGAGAACTATAAATTTATGGCAAATCTACTTACTAAGAACTATAAATTTTTACGTTTAATTAGAAATCAAAGGACAAGCAAGATTGTATCACCTTACTTGAAAGGAGACTCATCCAAATCCGAGTTGCTATTAAGATGACGTCGAGTTACCCTGATTTGATGGCTTCAGTTGCTTACTAAAAACTGCAAATCTTATTATCTATGTAAAGGTTAGAAACCAAAGAAATAGCATGAATATATCACCTTACATGAAAGGAGATTCTTCGAAGTTTGAGTTGCTGCTTAGATTTTGTCAAACTGCCCCCAATTTGATGCCTCCTACTTATTAGCAGCTATAAATCTTATGCTAAAGTCAGAAACCAAAGGAGGAGCGGGAATGTATCACCTTACCTAAAAGGAGATTCATCAAAGTTTAAGTTGCTACAAATATTTCGATGAGTTGCACCCAGTCCAATGACTGCAACTACTTTCTAAAAGCTGCAAATCATATATATGTTGAAGTTAGAAGAAACCAAACGAGTAGAAAAGTATCATCTTACTTGAAAGGAGATTCATCGATGTCCAAGTTGCTACCGAGATTTTGTCGAGTTGCGCTCAATTTAATGATTGCAACTACTTACTAAAAGGTGTAAATCTTATATATGTTAAAGTTAGATACGAAAGGAAGAGTAAGAATGTATTATCTTACCTGAAAGAGGATTCATCGAAGTCTCTATTGTTACTAAGATATTGTCGAGCTGCTCCCAATTCAATGCCTTCTACTTACTAGAAACTACAAATCTTATGCGAATGTATCACCTTACTTGAAAGGAGATTCATGGAAGTCCGAGTCACTACTTAGATTTTGTCAAGTTGCCCCCAATTTGATGCCTCCTGCTTACTAGAAATCAAAGGAGAAGCAAGAGTGGATTAGCTTACTTGAAAGGAGATTCATCGAAATTTGACTTGCTGTAGAGATATTGTCGATCTGCCCACGATTTGATACCTTCAACTACTTATTAAAAACTGCAGAACGTCAGCAACTACTGCTCCTGTCACTGCACCAGCTCCAGTTGAACTAGAATGCATTCCTGAAGTGGCTGCTGAAGGGAGGGATGTTCATACCGAAGCGGAATTTTAGATGGTTGTCAGAGAAGGGGGTGCAACAAGTACAATAAGAAGAATTGCGCATTATCATGCTTTCTGGTCCATTAATTTTAAACACCTCGTCTATTATTCAATAGCAGTGGCCTACTTCTACTATATGTTCCTAAACATCTAAGTGCCTTCTTCTGACTCTCTATAGCAAATGAATGCTTCCAGCAATAGGGAACACATTCCTATGCCCTCTCCATTAGTACGTAACCCCTTCCAACCCTTCCAGCAATAATTAACCCCAACTAACCTACTAGTACGTCACTTTCTGATCTATAATTAGGAACTTTGCACATAGACAGGAGTAGAGATCCCTCAATAAGGTATCATCGAGTAGAGAGAATCACATGTTAATCATTATAGTCGCTTCTAGTAAAACACCTCTCTAGAATTACTTTTCCAGTATATAAGAATTACTTGCTCGATAGAATAACCATTTCTAGTACATGAGAATCTCCTCAAGTTCTTATGAATCTGTTCAACTACATGAGAATCACTTCATCGCCAGGTTAATCACTTCCTATCCACGCGAATCACCTTTTTATGCCCTCTCCTATACTTTATCAGCATAATAACTATTTCCAATACCTAGAGGAAAAGAGCATTACAAGGAAATCATTAGATAGGAAAGAAGAAGAGAGGAAAAATTATGAACATGGTGAAGATGGACCAGGGTTGTGTATGTTAGATCACATCTTCTTCTAGCGTTGTCAAGGATGTCAACGACGATGTCACGCTTAGCAGTTAGTTCCGACCCATAGGAACGTTCATTACTTGAGTTACATCCAACGAGGTCATCCTCATGGGAAGGGAGGCATGTCTGCTCCTCACTACGATGACACCAACTAAGATCACCGTCTTACCATCAGTAATGACATCGTCCTCAGATGTTGTCATCCTTAAAGGCAACTTCGACCTGCAGCAAGAGCATCCTCAATACTAATGTCTGATCTCCCAAGTCCTCATGGCCTCACAGCCATCCTCCGAGGATGCAGAGCTCGAGTACCAACCTCAAGGACTCTCCTCCTTCCTAAGATGAGCGACTCGTCATCACCATGTTTGACCAGGCCGCCAATGACTTCAAGCTCAAATACCATTGTTTCCGAGGTTGGCCCCAGCAGCAACACCATAAACTGCATGCGCGCCTTGACAGTCTAAGGTCGAGGCGTCGCCACCAACGAAAGACATCATCTACCATGCAAGGGTACGTGGTCACTACCAACTGTTTTTCCTTCCAACTCGATCTCTTTATAGGTGCACCATGTCAAGCACGTCGCGAAAACCCAACACCCTCACAAGTCAGACCCAAAGAGCATATTAAAAAAAAAAAACACTTGCATAGGCACTGCATTTGCATCTTCTAGAGCAGCTTCGGGTTTGCACGAGTATGCTTTGCCAAGCTCAGAGTTGAAGCGACCGAGAGACTAATGTTGCCCAAACACCCACCACCCCTCTCCCTCTAGCCCTTACTTTTGTTCTCTCTCTCTCTCTGAGTATCCCTTACGAGAGGAAATGACCATGGAGGCCCAAAACTATAAAGGGAGGCCAAGAGAGAGTAGGAATTCCAATAAGAGAAAGGGCAAGAGAAGCAAAGATGTAGCGAGGATTTTCACTGCCCTCCAATCTCTCTCTCTCTCCCCACTAGTACCCCATACATGGAATGCAGAATCGGCCGATCCCGATCCGGATTGACCGATTCGGATAGGGATCGGCAGGTCCCGATTCGGCCGATCCCAGCCGATTCTAGTCGATCCTGGCCGATTCCGGCCTATCTGATCCCGATTCGGATCGGGATCGGCGGGTACCGATTCGGGGACCCAATCCAACCTGAAATTCCTTGATCCCATATGAGTGGAAACTACTATGGAAACCCAAAAACAGAGGGAGGTTAAGAGAGCAAGAGGTTTGACGAGAGTAGGGCGAGATAAGTAAAGAAGAGGAGAGGTAGAGAGGATCTACTTTGCCATGGTTGTTGCCCTTACGTTGCCCCATCGCACCTGTCAGATATCCATCACCACCACTCAACCTATGACAAATCCATCAATGTTGAAACCAATGATGGGTGATGATCCTATCAGTAGATCTCCATCACACCAGATCCCCCTCCCACTCTACTGTAGCAATTCCATTAGTGGAAATGGTTGTTGACCTAGTAAGTTCTCTCTCTCTCTCTCTCTCACACACACACACACACAAACACACACACACATACACACACAGAGAGTTTCATCAGTAGCTGATGGCAAAGACAAGGTAGGAGATGCCACCTATAATACGCAGTAGAAAGATCGCCCCTAGGTACCTCCAAGATCTCTACCTCATAATGTTGCACACTCCTCACTAAACTCGATCATCAATATGACAACAACCAAGACAAGAATACATACACATGATACACTATACTATAGTTGCAATACTTTTATGGTAAATAATCAACTTGGTCATTCCTTTCTTTGATTTCAACAAATATATTTCCTAGGAGGTTGCAAACAAATTCTACGTAATGGTTTTTAAATGTATAAGTAATTGTTGAATGCCATGATATTTGCTGACCTCTTCATAAATTGGTAGTAAGCACACTAAAATGATATATGCCATATGTAATATCATGTACATAAGTACACAAACAATGTCTCTAGGGAATAATGAGCTATGCTTTGGAACATATCAAAAGAGAATTCATGCATTGTGCAAAATGTTGATCAATGCTATTATCCCTAATGTTGCCAATGCTTAACTTTGGTCATTTGGTCAATGTTGATGCTAACTTTAGGATATCCTCAAGATATATAGGAGAAAGTAAGGAGGTCATAAATAACTAATGGCCCTGAGGGTCCATAGACGTAAGAATAAAGAGGAACATGTACATGGAAAATAATAGGGCAGCTTCATCAACATGTTTTACTGAAAAAAAAAGTAGCCATCTACCATTGTTCCCAGGTGTTTGTTACATATTGGATGCATAAGATGGATGTAACCTTGTCCACGTCAAAAGGACTGAAATCACCTATAACTCGGAAAGTGAAAGTGGAATGAGAAGTCATTGTAAATAAAATAATCAAATAAAAGTCTCAGTGACTTAGAATAATTAATCAAGGAAGAATCCAAAATAAAAAATGAATAACTTTTCCTCGAACAACTACAGAAACATCGTCAATCCACACAAAAAAGAAAAAAAGAATTGTAAACAAACAAAGAAGAACTATAAGTCCTTTCATAATCCCTCAATATTATTTTAAAAAAAACAAGCTATAAGTTTGTTTTGAAACAAGCTATAGTGCGCGTGCCCACCCAGCTCTTTCTAATGGCCTTGCGCCTCCTAACAACCCTTTCTCCCAAATCCAAATCCCCAACTGCCACATTCTCTAGTAGTGATCTTGGTGCCCACTTGCACAAGTCTCACATCCAACATTGACATCCTCCTCCAAAAGGATGCATGTACCACTTACATGTGCTATATTAGTGCTATATGAGTACATTCTAAAGAAAATGTCAATACATGTTTAAAAGAATTTATACCTCTTTTCAAAAGTTCTCCCTTTTTTTTTTTTTTACTTTACAGTTCAAATTGACCATTATAAATTAGACAACTGGTCATTGAACAATGATTATTGGGTCAATTACCTAGCACAACCAAGGATTATAGAATTGGATCAAATTCAGGGATCCCGGCCGATCGGATCCAGATCAGATTGGGTTGCCCATTTTTGTAACAACCAATACAAGGCGAATACTTTTTGTTCCTTTTTTATATTTAAATAGGGATCAGACTTGCCCTATTGAAATCAGATCGGCATTGGCTGATCCCAATCCAAATCTGGATCAACCAATCCTACCATGAATTCAACCCTAATGCACTCAAATGACTTCAGGTTGAATGCAGATTGGGGCATGCTGAATTTAACGTGGTTTGGGTCAAATTTGGGCCAGCCAAAAACTAAAATTGGGCTGGCTCATTTTCACATCAACCCAACCAAACCCACCCAATTTGCATCCCTCCTTCCCAGGACTCTCCTCCTTTGCACTTCTTCTTCTAATGCAAAAAAGGATTTTTACCTCAAAAACAGTGGGCAGGGGATGGCCTTGCCAAGACATATAAGTAGAAGGATCAGAACGAAAACCTACTTATAAATTACAAAGTTGTAAGTTTAGGCAACAGGGAATGACCCGCCAAGATTCTCATAGGTTTTCTGTGCCTTCTATAAACAGGCAGAAAAAACTTCATATCACGGGCACTGATACGACAAATTCTATAAATTTGTTTTGATGTGACCTACGTGTGGTATAAACAAAGTATATGCATGCATATACTGTTGGCGGGATGAAAAGTAAATTAGAGCACAGCTTTGTTACTTGGAGACAGACTAAATGAAGGTTGAGATATTTCTTAGAAGCAGGTCAGCACTGACAATATAGATGATCAAGATTGCTCACACTTGTGATGGTAATGCAATAAACATACCTTCTGTGCGAACTCTGCTCTCCAAAATGCAAAAGCATCATCCAAACTCAAGCCGACACCCTGCAGAGGACAGAAGCGTTACAAAAAAGAAGATACCATGACTTGAGATGATACGTGCGAATTCATGCTTCTGATTAATGCTACAGATGGGAACTCATCCATCCTAATCTCAAAATTCATCAATGCGCCTAGTTGGTTCTATTACCTGTTAAAAAAACTGTTACTGCAGAAAAGACAGGCAAACAAGCTTTATAGAAGAAAAAGGTTCATCATTTAACAAAAATATCCAACTAACCAGCCATCACTAAGGACAGCTACTAGAAGATTTTAGTTAAGAATGATTCTAATTTGATGTCTCACCACTAGAAGAAAATGACACAACAACATGTTTAATCAGCTAAAAAAACATCATGATATACATGATAGCATGATGAAAGAAAAAGAATGCACGCTGCACTGTGTAGTATCATACAGGCATACTTGTGGAAAATGTATGTACAGTTTCAGGCAACCACGGTCAAAACTAAAGCAGAATCCAAATTTACTAGTATTATATACACAAAGCTCCTCAATGCGCAAAACCATTAAAACAATGAACCACAAGAGGGTCAATCACTTCCCAACCTCACTCCTAATCCTTCAATATCCTTTGAATTCCCGGACCTGCTAAAAGATTACCGCTTAGTAACAAGATTCACTCCCAAAAGTGGTTGTGCTCCCTGTTACCACTCCTACTCCCAAGGGAAATTTAAATGATAAACTATGAAGGATAAGCACCCACCACAACACCTGTTGGTGTAGCTATAAGACATGGTCAACCAAGCTACAGAAAAATCATATACATGTATAGTATAACATTATATTTCTTGGCAGTGAAGGCAAGGAAAGTGTACAAAAGAGTGAAAGTGCCTTAAGGAAAAGGCCCAGTTGCATCCTCCCTCCATTCTTCAAGTGATGGTTCTCTCTAAGCTGCAACTATAGAACTAGATAAAGGAAAATTCACAAAACAATATCTAGGCAGCTAGTCGACTTGAGAAAGATAGGGAAGAGATGGTCACATTATTTATTAATTGCACTCGTACCTTCTCAAATAGGTGTCGCATACATAAAGGAAAGGAACCATTAGCCAACTGATCAATGTCCTTGAGTGATATCTCAGCAAATTCCTTAGGCTCACTTTGTTTACAGAATAGGGCCAGAATAACCGGTATAAAGGCCTTATTCGGGTTTGGCTGCAGGGATACCTAATTCCTCCAATTCCCCCAATTCCCTAAACTCTACTTGGAATGCCTAATTCCCCAATTCCCCCAATTTTACCCTTTATTTCACTCCTTATTCCACTTATTCCTACCAAATCACTTGGAATAACGCAATGTAATTCTCCTTATTCTGGGTGAAATACCAACAACTTACCAAATCAAAATACCTCTTATTCTGGTTTAAGAAATCACCAAAACCTTATTCTAATTTAAACTATTCTGCAAACAAAGTGAGCCTTAGGATGTGGTAACTGGTAAGTGATGAATGATGTGTTAACCACACTAATCTCTATTTGATGTTTTAAAAAAAAACAGGGTCTTGGCAAACTTAGCTAAAATACCTGAGAATACTCAGGACCCAGGTAACTTGTGCTCAATGCCTCTACAATCTGATCATTGAAAATTATAAACCACACAATTACAGGTCGGCACCTAAATTTTGTGTAGAAGGACGATATCAGATAAGTTGTACTCACAAGAGTCAAGCGATCCTTCTCTTGCTCTTTGATGGTCGACATCCATTTCCTGCAAGCAGTTAAATGTCATGGATATTCTAACACGAAATATATAAACATGGACCTCTGAGGTTACTTATCTCACACTGGTTTGCATGTTGTAAATATAATTTACTACATGCAGGCACACTGTATTTGTATGTATGGGCTCAATGGACAAGTATCTTCCTTGACAAAAGGGCAAATATATGGGAATCCTTTACCCGTTTGGCTCTTACATCATATGTATGTTTTGGACAATGATGGCCTTTCAACAGACATACTCGTCAGAAGACTCTCTTCCAGACTTGCACCAAGTAGGGGTGTAAGTGGCACTCTGACTTCCTGGTTTCTGAGCCATTTCTGAAATTTCAAAAATGGATATGGAAATGCAGAAAAATAGTTCTACTCTTTCAGTATACAAGAGTTTCCAAGTTGGAACCTTCCAGCAACAAATTGGATCCATAATTTGAAACACTCATTTCTGCATCGGCCTTCTGATACATATTATTATAATATTTATGTATTAATTATATGTCTCCTTTTCATAGCAGCCAACTAAAAATTCAGCTTTAACTAAGTCGCTCAGCTACCAATGCTTTGGTTAGATGGAGGGTACACTTTAATAAAGGGGGCTAGGGGTCTGATCTTCCTTCCACCTTTGTCCAATCTGATACAAAACAACAAGGACACTACCCTATCAAGATGTGTGAATCACACACCTCAATTCAACAGACATCATAGTGCATGAATTATATGATGCATGACGGACAACAACACGTATGACTGGCAATGGGCTTCACCTCACATTGCCAGCAACTTGCAAGTGTCAATATGCATGCGGGAGGAAAACAGAATTAATACTTCTGTTTTCACTTCCAAATAAGAAATGGATGCAGAAGCAAAGATATGCATTCCATTTCCACTTCTGTTTCTGATATTTCATATAGGAAAGAAACCTACTTCCATTTAAATCTCTGACCCATTTACAACCCTAGTGCCAAGTTTTCCCTTTTAAACACACAATCCAGACATGTTGGTGCATTTTAACGGTATGCCATTGACGATAGCAAACCAGAATGACCATATGTCAAGCTTGGGTGTGAAGGAAATGCATGCAGAAATGGAATTTTCTTCTCCACTTTCATTTCTAATATACTATGTACGAGAGGGAAGCAACACCTATCTCCATTTCCATCTCTGACCCTTTTACAGCCCTACCGCCAAGTATTCCTTTCTTAACATGCAGTCAGGCATTTTGGTGCATTTTATCATTATGTCACTGACAACTGTTAACCAGAATAACTCTGCCAAGTTTGGGTATGAAGTGTTCTCATGCAGGAGCCTCAAGAAAAGTTCATCAACAGTTTCTTTCCTCATTCACAATGCAAACTACTCATCATGGTTTCATGGGTGTTCTCCAGTCATGAACATAATTAACTTAGATCATTTCAAACCCCATTGCGATTGGAAATTCTGCTTAAATACCAAAATCCACCCAAACCAGAGCCAACCTTCCCGAGTAATGTGGACCACCTCCATACTAAGTTTAATGACCATCACATTACTTGTACACTTAAACGGTAGCTTCATATCTGGTTTGTTCTAGTGTTTTTATCACCTGAATTTTCACTTTACCATAGAAGCACACCAATATGCTCGAATTCATGAGCAGCATAAACATGGTCATACAGTTGGCAGATCTGTTTAACTTTAAAAACAAGGCAAGACAAATTGCTCATAACATCATTGTTAAAGTAAGAAATCAAAAGTAGAGCAAGAAATGTATTACCTGAAAGGAGAATCATCAAAATATGACATGTTGCTTAGATATTGATTGTCAAGTTACCCCCGTTTTGATGCCACCAACTATTTACTAAAAATTGCAAATCATTTATGTTAAAGTTAGAAACCAAAGGAGGAGCAGGAATGTATCACCTTAGTTGAAAGTAAGGTTTGCCGTAACGTACCAAATCGGGCCGACTCGTAAGAGCTCACTTGTATCAGGACAGTCTTGAGTTGATAGTACGGGTGGATCGTATGAGTCGGGCTAGGACGCTTCCGGATCAAGAAGTCTCACATCGTATCGGACTAACTTGTGTCGGATCGCACGATACAAACACGGGTCACTGCGATCCACTGCGAGTCAATTACGGTTTGGCTCGAGTCAGTACGATCCAACTCGATTGTGATCCACTCTCTTTAGTCTAGGGGTACTTTGTTTTGTTAATTGAGATTTGACATTTCTAACTTTCTATGATACATGGTGTACCATTTTTTTTTCAAACTAAGATCCCTAGACTAAATTCCTCTTAATTAGGATCCTAGACTAATTTTTTTACAAATTTAAATCTATTAAATTGTAGTACTTTTCTTAAATGTGACTTATAACACGGTAATGATGGACGTGAAGTATGATGTTTATAATTAGATAACAATTCAAAAAAAAAAAAAAAAGACATCAAAAAAAAAATCATGCATTGACTTGAATCGGCCCGACTCATGCAAGCGGCCCGAGTCGGATCGAGTCCAACTCATATCTGGCTGAATCCGATCCAATCTGGGTCCATGAGTCAGCAAACCATACTTGAAAGTAGATTCATCGAACTCCAATTTGCTGCTAAGATATTCTTGAGTTGCCCCTTATGGCTCCAACTAATTATCAAAGACTACAAATATTATCTATTTGAGTTAGAAAGTAAAGGAGAAGTAGGAATGTAAGACCTTGCATGAAAGGAGATTCAAAGAAGTTCGAGTTGTTATTGACATATTGTTAAGCTGCCCCGAATATGATGTCGTCTACTTACTAGGAACAACAAATCTTATGGTAAAGTTAAAGAAACCAAAGGAGGAGCAATATCACCTTTCCTGAGAGGACGTTCATAGAAGTCTGAGTTGCTACTGAGATATTATCGAGTTGCCTCCAATTTGATGCCTCTTACTAACTAGCAACTACAAATCTTTTTATGTTAAAGTTAGAAGCCGAATAAGGATTAGGAATGTATCACTTTACCTGAAATGATATTCATCAAAATCAAAGTTGCTACTGAGATATTGTCGACCCGCCTCCATTTGATGCCTCCAATTTACAAGGAACTACAATCTTATGTTAAAGTTAGAAATCAAAGGGGAAGCAAGAACATATCACCTTACCACAAAAGCACACCAATATGCTCGAATTCATGAGTTGCATAAAGATGGTCATACAGTTGGCAGATCTGTTTAACTTTAAAAACAAGGCAAGACCAATTGCTCATAACATCAAAGTTAAAGGTAGAAATCAAAAGTAGAGCAAGAATGTATTACCTGAAAGGAGAATCATCAAAATATGAGCTGCTGCTTAGATATTGTTTGTCAGGTTACCCCCGTTTCGATGCCAACTATTTAATAAAAATTTCAAATCTTTTATGTTAAAGTTAGAAACCAAAGGAGGAGCAGGAATGTATCACCTTAGTAGAAAGTAAGGTTTGCCGTATCGTACCAGATCGGGCCGACTCGTATGAGTCGACTTGTATCTGGACAATCCCGAGTCGTTGGTACGGGTGGATCGTATGAGTCGGGCTGGGACACTTCCTTATCGAGCTGTCTCGCATCCTATCGGACTAACTTGTGCTAGATCGATTAGTGTTCGTTTATGACTTATATTAAAGATATGTCATCCTAATAATCCTCTAACTTCGGCTAGCGAATTTCTTTAATTGAATTGAATTTAAATTAGTCGATGCTCTCGAGTTATTTGTATGTGTACTTGTTGACTGCTCTGCTATATCCTTATCTGACAGATTTGTTAAGAGTTTCTATGCACCTTGTACTATCATAGACTTCTGCTAGAAATGACACAATGGCAGAAAAAAACAATCTTGACTTACATACCTGACAATACAAGATATGTACTTGACGAAGCTTCCATGCATTAATTCATGCCATCTCGAGTTCACTAACGTAGCAAATCTGTCATGCTCTCTCTCTAACCTCTCTCTTGAGATTTTGAACGTTAAATAGAAGTGGGAAAAAGCCTTGTTCAAGCAAATCAGTCTAACGGATGAATTTTGAAGAAATGATATAAGTAGAAGCCCATCACCAGAGAATAGATGGACATAGAATATAGACATACAAGAGATACACACATCCTAGTCTGAGCAAGAGCAAACACACCTAACCAGTTAAGAGAAAGAGCTTGAAGATCTCAAGAGTTGTGCCTTTTCTTTCTCATAAGAAGCTCTTAAAGATCCTCTTTCAGATTAAGACCTGTGCAAAATAGTTGTTTATTTTCTGTCTTGATCTGTACTGTATTCTTCGTGAATACTTGCCTATTTCTTAGGCACTCTCTATATTCTACATTTGCTTTGTTTCCTCTTCCTGGTTGTAGAAGAGAGGGTCTGTTGGAAGAAGGAGGTTGTTTATCTTCTTGTTGAAGAGAGGACCTGCAGTTGCAGGAGGTTGTCGTGTGTAACTTGCAAGGGGTTGGTACCTTGCTGTTAGTAGAAATCCGAAGTGGTTTCTTGAGGATTGGACATGGGTCTGGACATATTGAACCAGTATAAGTCTCTTGAGCATTCGTTGCGTGACGATTCCCGTAGTTCAAGAATCGGTAGGGTGACGATTCCCGTAGTGTTTTGTTTTAAAACCATGTTCTCCCGCTTGAAGTATGCTATGGATCTACGGTTTTTGGGTAGAAAGAGCATGTTAGGGGCTTTTTCTTGATGGGAATGGGAGTTTCTGTGATGGTTTAGCATGCCCCTCTTCCTCCCCCGTTTGGTTTGATTTTTGGGGCATTTGGGGGTGAAAAAGGGAGCCCTCGGGCTGAGGACAAAACTCGGTTTCTGGTGTTAAAAGACGTCATGCCTGGACGACGCGATTTGGAAAAACGTCGAGCCACCATGACGCATTTTTGACAGAAATCGCTCCACCGAACCTCTGTCAGTTCGGGGAGTCTGGCGCTAAAAGACGTCATGTATGGACGACGCCTTTTAGAAGGACGTCGGGCCATCATGACCCCTTTTAGGCAGAAATCACCCGATTAAGGTTTTCTGCAAATTCCGGATTTTGGTGTGATTGGCGTCCTTCGACTTCGACGCGTTTTAAAGGGCGGCTAACTGTGAAGACGCCTTTTTAGGCCATATTCTGAGGCCGGGATTTCATGAACCAGTTTAGGAGACTTGAATGGCGTCGTCCTTGGTCGACGCGATTCAAGGCAGAACCACACTAATTCATGCCATTAAAACATGTTACACTGTTAGACAGTTGTTTAGTTAGTTAGATGCATGCTTTGAATTATACTCTATGATGATGGATTCATTGTAACCGGATTGTACGCGTGGTATTGCATGCGATCGTGGATTTCTTACTGTGCTGTGTTTTGAGCTACTGTGGACCTAGAGTGACAGTTGTAGCGCTTTATCACCCTGTGCTGGTGTGGGTGGAGCCCAGCGCCGATGTGGGTGTGGCGGGGTAACGCCTAGTGAGAGAGGGTCACCTGGTGGACCCCGGGGTTAGCTAGTACCGGTGTGGGAGTGGTACCTTTGGAGTGTCACTCGTGCTGAGGGAAGGAGTAACCACCTGAGCCAGTTGGGCCAGAGTAGCTAGAGTGATATCCGAGGGGTTACTGTTTGGTCTCAGCGGGTTGGTGTTTTCCCCACCTCCGTTCGTGTGGTTGGCGTGTTTTAAGCTACTGTGGACCTAGAGTGACAGTTGTAGCGCTTTATCACCCTGTGCTGGTGTGGGTGGAGCCCAGCGCCGATGTGGGTGTGGCGGGGTGACGCCTAGTGAGAGAGGGTCACCTGGTAGACCCCGGGGTTAGCTAGTACCGGTGTGGGAGTGGTACCTTTGGAGTGTCACTCGTGCTGAGGGAAGGAGTAACCACCTGAGCCAGTTGGGCCGGAGTAGCTAGAGTGCTATCCGAGGGGTTACTGTTTGGTCTCAGCGGGTTGGTGTTTTCCCCACCTCCGTTCGTGTGGTTGGCGTGTTTTACCGAGACGTTGGTTGTGGGTTTCCTGTAGACTGGTTTTAGAATTATGCATGTTAAATATATCTCAAATGCATGTGACTCATATCGAGATTTAGGAGTAGTGATTACTGCTTTACTTGTTCACTAGACCTTTAGCTGTGTTTTACACTTGTGAGTGTGTGAGTGGGCAGTGGGGATCGAAAGATCCCTACTGAGTCTTTTCGTTGAGACTCACCCCTGCGGTTTTCAGGTGAGGACTCCAGGCAGACTTAGCGAGGGGTGTGCTGCTGTGTGTTGCGCGCCGTCAGTTGTTGTTCCGGGGTATGCCCCGATGTAGTTGTTATCTTTATTTCTGGCCTGTATGTTTAATTATCTCTTTTCTGTTGGAGTATGTAATTATTTGTTGTATCGAGTCGCATTGTAATAACCTTTAATTCCTGCATTTTCCTTTCAACTCAATGCGATGTGAATGTTTAGCTTAGTTTATTATTTATTTCCCAGACTTACTTAGATCCTGGTTTGGTTCCAAATTAATGATTCGGTACCCATTTAGTAATCGGATCCCCGATTATAGGGTGGCGGGTCGTTACAGTTGGTATCAGAGCATTCGGTCTGGCAAATAAATGAATAACTAGGTTAAATGTCGTAAGTCCGGCAAATAATTACATTATCCCGTACAGGCACGGCGGTAGTATAGGTTTTTAGGATTCTAACTAGAACTTTTCGATTTTGTGTCTGTAGGCGATTAGATGGCTCCTAGGAAGAGGATGCCGGTTATTAGAGAGCGGGGAGACGTCCCTAGTGGATCGGAGGCAGGTAGGCCGAGTGTAGAGCAGTTTATGGAGGTTATGTTGGACACGATGGCTAGATATCAGACCCGAGACCCTAGTGAGAGTTCCAGTGCTCGGGGAGGGTCTACAGCTACACTAGAGAGATTCCTGAAGCTGAGGCCACCTCATTTCACCGGTCGTCCCGACCCTGATGAGGCCGTTCACTGGTTGAGGGAGATGGAGAAGACTTTTGATACTATGGATTGTGCAGCAGTTGAGATGACTCCGTTGGCTACCTTCATGTTGAAGGACAACGCCTATGATTGGTGGACCACTTTGAAGAGTTTGTCATATGAGGATAGGAGTCTCAGGGAGATTTCATGGGAGACTTTTGTGAAAGAATTCAATGCGCAGTATTTCCCTAGGCATATCCAGAGGGCCAAGGAAAGGGAATTTATGGAGCTGACTCAAGGGAGTATGACAGTACTCGAGTACCAGGCGAAGTTTGTTTCACTTGGGAGGTTTGTGCCTTTCATTTCAGGGGACGAGGAGCGTCGTACTGAGAGGTTTGTGGATGGACTGAGGCTCAGTCTGAGGAACTTTGTGGCATCTCACTGTTGTACAGACTTGGCATCAGCAGTTAGGTGTGCAGCAGCAGTGGAGGCACAGCAGAATCAGTCAGCCTGGGAGAGAGGACTGACTGCTCAGGGACCAGCTCGTGGCAGGGGTAAGGCAGCGGCAACAGCCCCTTCGTCCGGATCGGGATCGTCGTCACTCGGCTCCAGATTCAGGAGATTCTTTCGAGGCGATGGCAACAGTAGTGGCAGCAGCGGTAGCAGCAGACCCAGGCAGGGTCAGCAGAGCCAGTCAGTGTCCAGTGGCCAGCAGGAGTCAGCTCAGAGACTTCTAGCAGTTTGTCAGCATTGCGGTGGTACTCATGGTGGGACTCAGTGCCCTGCTTTTCCTAGGAGGTGTTTCACTTGCGGCCAGCAGGGTCATTTGGCAAGGCATTGCCCGCAGGGGCATGGTCAGGGGCAGGGATCAGGTGATCAGAAGAAGCCGAGGACCCAGGGGAGAGTTCTAGCTATCACCAGGAAGGAGGCTTGTGCATCCAACTTGGTGGAAGGTACACTTTCTGTCATTGGGAACTCTGCACATGTGTTGATTGATTCGGGTGCTTCGCATTCTTTCATTTCTGAACAGTTCATAGATGTTCTTTCTGCACCCGTTGATGAGATATCTGAAGGATTGATGGTGGAGGTTCCTTCTGGGGATTTCATGTTATCTTATAATTATTTGAGGGATGTTCCCTTGACCATTGAGGGCCATGAGTTACCTGCCCAGTTGGTTGTGCTTGCCATTCGTGATTTCGATGTCATCCTGGGCATGGACTGGTTGGAGACTTATTATGCTGAGGTGGACTGCCACATGAAGAGAGTGCGTTTCTCTATTCCGGACATCCCGACCTTCTACTTCCCAGGTATTAGGCTCTCTTCTCGAGGTATTCTTATTTCTGCCTTTAAGGCTCAGAGGTTGCTTGTTGGTGGTTGTGAGGCCTTTCTTGCCTCTGTTGTTGCATCGGATGTTGGTGGTAGTCCCAGTCATTGGGAAGTGCCCGTAGTTTGAGACTTTGCTGATGTGTTTCCTGAGAAGTTGCATGGCCTTCCTCCTCAGCGAGAGGTCGAGTTTACTATTGAGCTTGCACCGGGTACGGCACCCTTGTCTAAAGCCCCGTACCGGATGGCACCAGCCGAACTCGCTGAGTTGAAGGCGCAGTTGCAGGAATTGCTGGATAAGGGTTTCATTCGTCCCAGTACTTCTCCGTGGGGTGCTCCAGTTCTACTTGTCAGGAAGAAGGATGTTTCCCTGAGGTTGTGCATTGATTATAGACAGCTGAACAAGGTGACAATAAAGAATAAGTACCCACTTCCAAGGATTGATGATTTGATGGATCAGCTGCAGTCTGCAAAGGTGTTTTCTAAGATTGACTTGAGATCTGGATATTATCAGATGAGGATCCGTGAGGTCGATATTAGTAAGACGGCTTTTAGAACTCGGTATGGGCATTATGAGTTTTTGGTTATGCCTTTTGGCTTGACCAATGCTCCGACGGCCTTTATGGATCTGATGAACCGAGTCTTCAGGGCCTATCTGGATCAGTTTGTGGTAGTATTTGTAGATGATATTTTAATATATTCTTCTTCTAAGGAAGAGTACGCCACTCATCTTCGGGTGGTGTTGCAGGTCCTGAGAGAGCACCAACTCTATGCCAAGTTTAGCAAGTGTGAATTCTGGCTAGACAAGGTACACTTCCTTGGGCATGTCATTTCTGGCGAGGGCATCGCAGTGGATCCAGCCAAGATCGAGGCAGTGATGGATTGGAGCAGGCCAACTTCAGTGACTGAGATCAGGAGCTTCTTGGGACTAGCAGGTTATTACAGGCGGTTTGTTCAGGGGTTTTCTTCGATAGCGGCTCCCTTGTCGAGGTTGACTCGAAAGGGAGTTCGTTTTGTATAGACCGAGGAGTGTGAGCGGATTTTCATTGAGTTAAAGACTCGCCTCACTTCGGCCCCAGTGTTGGTGCTTCCATCAGGTTCTGGTGGGTTTGTGGTTTATTCAGATGCGTCTCGTCGAGGTTTGGGTGCAGTTTTAATGCAGCATGGCAGGGTCGTGGCCTATGCTTCTAGGCAGTTGAAGAAAAATGAGGAGCACTATCCCACCCATGATTTGGAATTGGCAGTTGTGGTATTTGCACTGAAGATCTGGAGACATTACTTGTATGGAGAGAAATTTCAGGTTTTTACTGATCACAAGAGCCTGAAGTATGTTTTCATGCAGAGGGACCTGAATTTGAGGCAGCGTAGGTGGATGGAATTCATCAAGGATTATGACCTCGACCTTTCTTATCATCCGGGCAAGGCGAATGTAGTGGCAGACGCCTTGAGTCGGAAGACGGTCGTGTCATACCTCATGGTTCGAGAATGGAGACTATTTGAGCAGGTTGTGGAATCTTCCTTTCGAGTTCCACGTGAGGATGATAGACCCGTGTTGGCCAGCTTGACTGTGAGACCAGCAGTGTACCATGCTGTGATTGAGGCTCAGAAGGCAGATGTAGAGTTGCCGCAGATTCTCCAGAGACCAGAGGTAGAATTGTGGGATGACGGTACAGTCAGGTTTAGAGGCAGACTCTATGTTCCGGCCGAGGAGGACGTGCGCAGGAGTGTCCTTGATGAGGCGCACCGTTCTAGATATGCAGTGCATCCCGGGACAACTAAGATGTATCATTGTTTAAGGAGGCACTTTTGGTGGCCTGGTATGAAGAAAGATGTGGCTGAGTATGTGGCTAGGTGCATGACTTGTCAACAGGTTAAGGCAGAACATCAGAGACCAGGTGGATTGTTGCAGCCCTTGCCGATCCCGGAGTGGAAATGGGAACATGTGACTATGGACTTTGTGATGGGATTACCTGTATCCCGTGGCAGGAGAGACGCGATCTGGGTCATTGTCGATCGATTGACCAAGTCGGCGCACTTCCTAGCTATTAGGAAGGACTGGTCAGTCGGTAGGTTGGCTAAGTTATTTGTTGATCGGATCATCTCTCTGCACGTGGTACCCTTGTCCATCGTATCAGATCGGGATCCGAGGTTTACTTCCAGGTTCTGGAAGAGTTTTCAGAAGGCCTTGGGCACGCAGTTGGCCTTCAGTTCGGCCTACCATCCCGAGACTGATGGGCAGTCGGAAAGAACCATTCAGACTCTGGAGGATATGCTCAGGGCATGTTGCTTAGACTGGGGAGGTTCTTGGGAGCAACATTTGCCTACTGTGGAGTTTGCCTACAAGTATCGGCATGGCGCCTTACGAGGCTTTGTACGGGCGACCGTGTCGATCTCCTGTGTGTTGGTCCGAGATTGGTGAGAGGCTGATAGCAGGGCCAGAGTTAGTACAGCAGTGTGCTGAGGTTGCCAGGATAGTACGGCAGAGACTGATCGCAGCTCAGAGCAGGCAGAAGAGCTATGCTGATATCCGGAGGAGACCGCTTGAGTTTGAAGTTGGAGATCACGTGTTTCTCCGAGTCTCACCCTCTAAGGGTGTGATGAGATTCGGGAAGCGAGGGAAGCTGAGTCCGCGATATATTGGGCCTTTTTCCATTCTTACTCGAATTGGGGAAACCGCGTATCAGCTGGCCTTGCCGCCCAGTCTTACAGGGGTGCACGATGTGTTCCATGTTTCTTTACTGAGGAGATATGTTCAGGATCCATCCCATGTTTTAGATTTTTCAGAGTTGGAGATCGCTGAGGACTTGTCCTTTCCAGAGTTTCCAGTTCGTATTGAGGATCGCAGAGAACAGGTCCTTCGGAACAAGGTTGTGCCTTTGGTTAAGGTGATTTGGCAGTACCGCTCCGGAGGCGAGGCTACCTGGGAGCGTGAGGATGAGATGCAGGAGCAGTTTCCCAACCTTTTCTCGTAAGTTCTCTTATGAACCTATATCATCGTTAACCGTAGTAAGCAATTTCGAGGACGAAATTCTTTTAAGGAGGAGAGAATGTAAGGACTGAGGTTTCGGATCCAGTTATCGGGTCAGTTTCAAGGTCAGACTCTTTAGTTTGGGCCCTAGCGGGGCTGGGACCCTGTTCTGTTTCGCGTCGAGCCTGCGAGACGCAGTTTAAACGGCGTCCGGCGTGGCAGATGCGTTTTAGTTTGTGCCACGTGGGCTGGCTTTGGGCCGCGAGAGTACGGCCCTGTCATCTCGTCTGAACGGCGTCCGCGAGGGACGACGCCTTTCAGACTGCGAACCTGCGGTGTCTGAGTATGGCGCCGGTCTTGTCGTCTGAATGGCGTCAGCCTTGGGTGACGCGTTTCAGACTTCTGTCAGAATGGCCTGTCTTGTCATCTGATAGGCATCCGTACATCTCGACGCGTTTTACCTAGTTTCTGGTTACCCCGCAAACCCTCCTTCCTTTCCTTCATTCTCACCCTCACACTCTCTTTCCCCTCACCCTCTCCACCCTCCGACTCTCCCCACTCTTCCCCTTCCCTTTCCCCTTCTTCCTCTTCCACCTCTCCACCTCTCACCACTGCCACCACCACTTTCTTCGCGGCGTTCCATTCTCCGGACGGCGGCCGACGTCCCGGCGGAGTGACGGCGTCCTCGGAGTACCGGCGGCGGTTTGCGGTGCGACGGTTTGGCGGCGGAACCAGGAGGAGTTCAAGAATCGGTAGGGTAACGATTCCCGTAGTGTTTTGTTTTAAAACCATGTTCTCCCGCTTGAAGCATGCTATGGATCTACGGTTTTTGGGTAGAAAGAGCATGTTAGGGGCTTTTTCTTGATGGGAATGGGAGTTTCTGTGATGGTTTAGCATGCCCCTCTTCCTCCCCCGTTTGGTTTGATTTTTGGGGAATTTGGGGGTGAAAAAGGGAGCCCTCGGGTTGAGGACAGAACTCGGTTTCTGGCGTTAAAAGACGTCATGCCTGGACGACGCGATTTGGAAAAACGTCGGGCCACCATGACGCCTTTTTAACAGAAATCGCTCCACCGAGCCTCTGTCAGTTCGGGGAGTCTGGCGCTAAAAGACGTCATGTATGGACGACGCCTTTTAGAAGGACGTCGGGCCATCATGACGC